>JAQISU010000117.1:487500-1687500 GCA_029339505.1 Unio delphinus
GAATCAATTTCCGATTCTAGAAAATATGTGTCACAATTGCATTGTCTAGAACTTCCTTTGATAATTCACAACAATAACAGAATGAATTTGTCTAGTCCAATGGGCACTTTGTAATTCCAATGAACAATCCTAACAAACGCCTCCTTTCAAATTATATAAATACAGCATTAAACACATTTCCAGACCGATCTGAACATACGAAACATGAATCCGAAATGGGAATAAATCTGATTGCTTAATTCACAAGTTATATACACCTTCAAGAGTCACAATATACCTCACGTGACAGAGCTTACTACTAAATCCAATATTTCAATATAAATATTCTTTTAACCAAAGTAATCCAGTGGAAAATAACTTAATTCTTCTAAGAACTCATCTGAATAAGAACTATTTAGTAAACAGGTCTTTTTTTAAATTAACAATACATTAACAACAATTTTAAAATCCTACGGAATCTACTCTCCAATTACCGCAAATAGAATTTTATAACGGAGTAAAAAATGAACTATCCAATATGTTGATTATAAATAATCATTCCAATTTATGCTCACGAATAAAATAATACTACACGTAATACCGACAAATCATGTACTACACGTAATACAGACAAATCATGTTCTACACCTAATACAGACAAATCACGTACTACACGTAATACAGACAAATCATGTACCACAAATACATAACAGCATGTAAATATTTTGTTCTTAGCGCTTGTTCCTGATTATTTTGAAATAAGGTCAACTGATAATTTAAATCGAGGAGTATTGCCAATGTGTTTGCATAATGGTCGAAATAGAAAGTCACGTCTGGAAAGTTTGACATATATTCCCAGTGTCACTCTACATTGAAAAAATCTTTCATACATATTTAGGAATTTGAGTAAATACAGCCCTATATTCAAGAAAAGATAAAATGCGCGGAGGGTTGGGGGTTGGGTTGGGTTAGCGAAATTACTACAAGATGCAATATCATGTCACGCTCACTATTTACAGACTATTATTGAAAACGGAAATTAAGTCTTTGCTTTTTCGATTCTTCAAATTAGTACTATGCTCTTTGCATTGTATTGGTGAAATGTTTACGAAATTTGTAGAAAGTGTAGGCTCCTATATTCATGTTGAAGAAAGTTTCCTCTCATATCATTTGTGAAAAACTATACAAATGGTCTTCGGCAGTATTTCTGAAGATAATGGCCTAGTGTATGAATTCGTCCTTATTACGAGACATTTTTTTATTTGTATCTGCGTTTAGAGTGAACGGAACTTCGCAAGAACCACCTGCTGTCATGTATGCTGACTTATCCATTGTGGTCTGGTTCTCTAGGTATCGTTTCGCTTCTTCAATGAAAACGAAAAGTAATATCTACTTTCGTCTGGTCCACAGTCTATCACTAACAATCATAGCATCTGAACAGTGCACATATCTTTAATTGAGACGCTTCTATTTTTCATTCTGTCAGAGACAAATTATAATGTTGAGAGTACACAACATTAATTTTAGAAATAGTTCTATTGGACATAGTGCTTTCTTCTTCGTCCAAAGCAATGAAAAAGCGGACAGAAAATCAAGTAATTAAACAATGACAAATTCGTTCATTATTCCAATGTTTGAGCTTGAACAATTTCCTAAACTGACACATCTTTAGACAAGGCCAACTTATTATTGCATTCAAATGAAGTGCTTTATTCCACGTAGTTTATTACTGTCTAAAATTGATCCATTATGAATAGTAAATAGGATGATTTCCGACGAGTCCGATAAGCGAATTTTTTTAAATTATCCAAAGTCTAAAACTAAACCGAGCAAATAAATACATCTCATAAAACTAGAACAAACATGACCGCAAGTCACCAATGTCACTGTCCATTTCATAGTTTTTAAATCAATTTCTGCTCTTGATAAATAAACGTTGAATTATTTCTTTGAAGAAAGCTTAATGTATTATTGTTTGAATAACTTTAGATGTATATATCATGCAATTTACCAATTTTAGGGATTCAGAAACGGAGGCTGACCGTGAACGTTACAGCGTTGACGTCTTTAAAGTAAATACATTCAGGAACGTCAATACACTGATATTGTTATAATGAAGAAACAAAAGCATGTTGGTCAAAATGTGCATATAAAAATCTTACCTTAGTGTACTAATAAATATGAGCACGATTACCTTTATCCAATTGACTCCCATTAAAATTGTTAAATCCAGCACACAAATACATTGTTAACCAATAGTGTTACAAGCAGCAACTGCAATGTTTTTCGTGACATTTCTGTTGACTCTGATGAAGTCGTGTACATCCTAACGGACATAAGCGATCATTCCAAATGGTTAATCAGAGAGAAACAGCTTTTTCTTATGGAGCTTCAGTTGTTTGTTATACTCAGCATTTGCCAAGTGCCCGTATTACCCTTAGGCACCACTCGTTTAATACAAACGATTTCTTATGTGCAAGAGAGACCAAAATCTTTATTTTCTGCACAAGATCATCGTAGCCACTGGCTTGCAGTAAATGTTCTTCATTGTGAGTTTTCATCTACAATCAAATTTATAAATTCATTTTCAGTTTTATTATATATAGATTTCAAAGCTGCTAATAATATTATATTATGTTACTGTTTTATTGTGGTTCTGTCTATGAACGCGTGCTTGCGAGAAATTGTTCAATAAATACAAACACTATTGTTTCCAGCAGACCAGAGATCGCGAGTTCCCGCTCGCATAAATCAATACACTTAATTTATTACCAATCAGCCAAACGGTAAGAGAATAAAGATATCCACATGGTTAGTACTGACGCACGTATCAGTAACAATTACGTAAATCAATTTATTTTCAGCTAATTTAAGATGATTTTGAATTTTATGACGAAATTAAGACAATGCACATGGTAGCGTGAAATCTACCTTGAGACATTATACAAATTCCAAAAATGTCCTGTCGTTAATGTATTCTCTCCACTTTTAGCTTGCATTGTTTGTTGAAAGTAGCTGTTTAACACTCCAGATTTTTTCGATCTTACAATCACCTCAAATCAAATATTTGTGATTCTCTAAGTATTTAACTTAAAAATCAAATGTTTTATTGCATTAATTACGGGGCCCAGAGTGGCCGAGTGTGACACCAGCTTTACTAACCACTGTCTCACCTCTGATTCTACTGTCTGGCTGGGCTAATCTGGGAAAGTGAGACAAGTTGTGAGTTTGTTTTTTTAAACATATGTTATTGCCATAACATGTTACAATGGGATTAGGTAAATTTCTTGCAACTTTAATTAGCCCGTTTCCTACATGGTACAAGTATTGCAACACATTCAACATGACAATATAAAAAATAATAATGGAGAGAGAGAGAGAGAGACAGAGAGAGACAGAGAGAGAGAGAGAGAGAGAGAGAGAGAGAGAGAGAGAGAGAGAGAGAGAATATCAGTAATCATGGCTTGAGTAAGTTATTGCAAAATTCTATATTTTACATTTACATCGTCCTTTCCCCGAAGCAATAAATCAAAGCTAATAGTTGCATGTGACATTTAAACAAAATTTCTCAGCAACATATTGGGAGTAGCATCCTGTGAGCTGATGTTTCTTCAAGGGGTTTCCCAGATTCTTCCTCAATTAGCCACCAGGTATAGTTTATCCTGTGCTGAAAAATGCATTAAAATACCACAACAATTACCGTTCTTTTAACTCATGGTAGTTATTCCTGTTCACTACGACGACACAGTTATGTTTAGTATCTTGCAAGACACAAAAGGTATGTTTGGTAGTTGAAAACAATTTATATTTATCCAAATATATGCAAATATAATATTTATTTCCCATTACATTGTTATTTTGTAATGGAATTAAATAGTATTGAAACATCAAATGCTAATATAATGAGTTCTCTCAACACAATTTAAGCAGCTTTAAATGTTAAAAAAATGTAGATATAGATGTTTTCAAGCACATTTGCTTTAATGTAACCGTTAAACTGCATATGAAAGGAAGAACAAAGCACCGTATAATTTAGTTCTTCCAGTTCCGGGTTGACCATTGTCGAGAAGGAACTACGTAGAGTTGAGAATTGCTGGCCTGATTCCATAAAGGTCATCGTATGGTGGATTGATACATTCCTTGAACTCAATGCCAATAGTTCGGCCGCGGAACACTTTATTTACACATCAGTAGATCGTATTTGAGTTGTAATATTAATTTTCTGCTGTCATAAAACTTAACTGAGTTTTCCGTTCACAATTAAACTATTCGATATTCTTAAGAATTGCTTGTTTTATAATGAAAACAAACTTTGGGCTTTCAGTGGAATTCATTAATTTTTATGTTAATCGAAACGTGTCTTTGTTCCTTAATGCTGAATCTACGACTCTACCATTGTTGGATTGAACGTGTTTACAGTTTATATTATTCTGCGGAAACTGATAAAACAGATGAACGTTCATAAAGCAACATAGGCTTGACACATTTGGGTTCGCTCAAGCAAATACCGCGTGGTTTATGCTCATTGCATTTGATAAATGATGCTTATTTGCTTCATTGTATCCAGGCATAAAAACTGATCGACATACAACCTCAGCTTTCATTCTTGCATCTTGTAACCGTCACCATAATAGTTACATTCCAGCGCGATATGTTGCCGAAATACAAAGCAGAAGGAAGGATCAATTGTAATCTCTGTCTGATATATATATATATATATATATATATATATATATATATATATATATATATATATATATATATATATATATATATATATATATATATATATATATACTTTCGATTTTATCAGTAGTAATGGTACCGACAAAACGTGACGTCTTTCATTTTTATTCAGACGAAGACATTTTCCGGATATTCCATAAACTACTGTATCGATAAAAATGGCCGATAATAATCAAAACTATGTTTTAGCTCATTTTATAAGAACCTTGGTTCAGAAAGATGCGTTTTATGTGCAGTTTGACAGACATCCATAATGGACTGGAATACTGTTATTAGGGTACGGAAGATACATTAATAGGTACAGTACTACTGGTAATTCACATCATCGATTTTCCTTGATAAGAAAGATAAATGCAATTTCTCGTGTCAGTCGTTATTATAATGTTCATATTTGATGTTAAGTGGCTATTATTAGTGCTACGATATTATTGAGATTAGCAATGTAAGTAATTTCCAGAAATACTTCTGACCTTTGCGAGAAACCTTATTTTAGAGGTATGTACACGTATGAGTTAATTTTTTTTCGAAATTCGGAATAATGATTGTATTGTTGTTTGTGATTCATAGAGAGTGACAGTAATTCCAATTTAATAATTATAAAATATGATTATCAATCAATGGTTAAATAGTTTTCAAATATAAAAATTCATTGATCAATAATAATGATGATTTCGGTATGCATGCATTCTGTGTTGTTGGATAAGTTCAGTGAACGGAATGCATGCTATGATATGTTTACACGTAGCACTGTAATCCTTCTAATGCACCCAACGTCTCTAAGCGGTATATTTGCTATGCATTAAAATTAAATTACCCCGGCAGCTCATAACCTAAGAACTCCCATGCGGGTAAACATTTAGCTGCGATATTTAATTGAAGCTATATCACGGCCAATTTTGACGTCAGCAATCAAACTCTCAATTGGCGCTATGGAAGTGACGAAACCAATACCTGGTAACTGTTAAATGACAAAATCCTCATACATGTTCAAAATGTGGGATTGTCGAAGCGTCAAAACTGGTGGAATTGAAAATATATATGTACACATGACATCTTTTACGTTGGACATATCATCTTGAGATGATTAAAATAAACCAATAGGTAACAGTAACAGTAACATATATTAGCTTACAGTGGTTATTGCTTTCACACTTTAGAGATTAATATATGATTGCATTTTTATGCCTTTTCTGACGTTGGAGCTGTACGAATTATGGAACTGTTTCAAACAGATTTCATATCAACATTGGGTTTAGATTTTTTCCAGTCGGTATGAAGACAGATTGTATGGCACCATTAAAGCGTAGAACACAGCTTAGTATGATTTGACCTTGTTTATCATATAAAAATTTTAATAATTGCAAATTTTATATTTTGCAGATGGTGTGACTTTGTTCAGTCCACGAGGGAGAATACAGGAGCACCTGATATTTATGTATTTACACCTGAACACTAAATCTAAATATGTAGCTATTTTAAAACTGGGACACAACATTACTTTCAATGTCTATGATACGAAATATAATATTTATATTTTCAAGCATGCTGTTTTTCAAAAGAAACATCTTATACAATGTCTTTACTTGGAAACAATATATGTCAGGTTTGTTGTTTTACACAGATAATGTTGATGTTCTATCGCAGTCATTATATTTGTTTATTTCTTCTCGAAAATTGGAAGTTAACCACAATACATCTTTTTAAAGCAAGAGGAACATTTCAAATATGTGAAATACAAGGAAGATTATTTTTGTACAAGAAGTAACGTGCATATGTTAATAATAATAATAACTATGGCAGCAAATCAAGCATCATACATTATAAATTCAGTGGATTAAAACACTGGTTGACTCAAATTTTCATACAGAAGAGTTTATGTGATTCTCAATGACAAGCCAGTATAGTAAATATGCATGGGTATGAAAAGGACAAAAATGGATACAAAAACATTTTGACAGTGATATATATTCTGTCAGTATACGCATTTGTTTAAAAGATCATGGGATAAAAAGTAATGTCAAAAGAGAGAGTCATATATTGGACGTATTAAAATTTATCACAAAAGAGTAAAAGCCAGAGACAATTAGTTTGCTGAAAGAAAGAGTTTTGAAATAGAACAACTAGGGATGTCTTTTCAAAAGAAAACTTTAAATATTATTCCACGTGCTCAGAAGAAAACTTAAGCTATGGTAATTGATGGATAAAGCAGCACTTATCCAAAGCAAAAGCTATAACATCAGTTTAAGCCAGCTATCCCAAACATTCACGCCAAACGTATGGATACACTAATTTTGATGGTCTGACAACTCATACTTAGGAAAACAAAAATGTTTTTCGATCAGACTATTACAAAGAGCACGTACAAGTCTATATGTGTTAAAAGGTTGTTTCTCTTTCGACACGATGTGGCTTTTAGAGTAACTGTCGATGTATGACAATCAAGAAAACTTGTCCAACGCTGAGAAAATGTAAACAACCAGAATAGATAGGAAATGTCGATTCTTGTTGGAAACTTGCTGTAAAACAATTTGTGGCTAAAATAAAGGGCTGCTTTAAACTTGATTATTATAAAGTCAGACTATCGTCTCAAAATCTGTTTCAAAACAAAAAGAACCTAAACATTCTTAATTACATTTCTATTGAAGAACCCAGCAACAAAATACTTTTTAAAAAAATTTCAATTGTCGCAAATATTTAAAAGGTGTATTATTTAGGTTCCTACATTTGTAGTAGATACTGATTGCTTTTGGGAAACACATTTCATTGATACTGCCAACGTATCTGATCAGTTTAAGTCTATGACGAATGTAAATAGATAAACCTACATGGAGCAATTAACGGCTTAGAAATTTTAATTAGCTATATAAGATTAATGACATCAGATTTACATTTAATAGGTGTAAGTAATTAAAGAACTGCGTAATGTCCTAAATAGCAGATTCATTTGGAAAATATCGGATGACACAATGGAAACACTAAGCACATAATACTGACAATATGTCTAATTTGCTGACAGTTGAGATCATCTCGCAAATGGAGGATATATCATCTCGAGAGTGACTTAAAACAGTTATTAGCTAGTGTTGAAATACTTTAACAAGATTGTTAATATAGAACACGAAGACAAATTTCATCTTAATTATGAATTAAATACATAATAAATACCGTAACAATAACGATACAAAGAAAACTGAAACCCCAAAAGTTTCCATCTTGCAGCGAAATTTCAAATCAATATATAAAAGAAATACAAACCGTAGAAAATGTTCACCAGATGTGTGTAGGTTTTTTAAAAATTAATTTTTCAAATAATTATGGAGTGAAGGGGTGAAAAGATCAAGATTTGTACTGTTTGTACTGTTTGTACCATAGTTGCAAATATATAATAACATAAAAATGAGAGACGCGAAAATTGTAAAATTAAGTTCTATGTAGCCACTATAATCGTTAATCGTTCAAAGAACAAGTCATGTTTTCTTTTTAAGATTTGTATCATTACAGATGCCAAACATGTCATACACAAAACTGAAATGCAATTGAAAATTGATTGATTAGGCACACAGATCTGTCCTAAAATAAGTGAAAATATAAGTAAATCTTTAGGTATACAATATTATTATATGTATACAAATACCAACACAAAGGAATAACGTAAATTGATCTAATGAAGCGAATAAATAATACAAGCACAAAAATTAGGTTAATACCTGAAATAAAAATGAAATATATTAATACATACAAATCTATGTTGAACCAACCAAGAATTACTAATTTTATTAAAGCATAAGTAACTATTTAGTGTTACAGAAAACTGTTGATCTGAACTCTACATAATCGTTTCCTCTACTTAAAGTTGGTATAACGGAGCATAATTCCATCCATAAATAAGCATTTAAGGTTGTGCGTATAACATCACCAAAATAACTCGACTTATTTATACGTGCAAACGTCAAATATGATATCAATTTCTTGTGGATGTTTGCTTGTGGTAAAGATAAATAAATTAAAAAACAAATCGCATCGATACATAAATATGGTTTTGTCCTAAAACTTTGCTGAAGTGATTATTTCCTCTTTTAATGTTCCCATTCTATCACTAACGGAAAAGCTCGTTATGCAAATGAAGGCTTTAGTTCAGGTAGGAATGCATATGTCTGCTGAAAGCTGATCTCATTTTAAACGTTATTTACGAGTCTTAATCAGAAACGTATTGTTGCGCTACCATTTCTCGTTTGCTCTACAACGTCTTCGACTAGAAACATTTATTTATCTTCTTTCCCAGCATGTGACTTGCAAAATCGATTTTGCAAGACAATTAATCATATATGCATTATTACTTAAACAACTGATTGATAGGTTATATTTCTCCGTCAATCTACTTGTCAGACTTTTGTTCACATTTATTACGTTTTCATGTTTATTGTCTGCTGCCATTTGGATTCTCTCGATTAAATCTTTCTTGTTTGCAACTACGGCATTGTGCTTGTATTAGCAATAATCGTTTCATTCAATGAGTTTATCAAAGTTGCTGTTGTACTTATGAATGCATCCCATACAAGATCACTTTCCCATAAACTGCCATCACCATCAATATCATGGTCCAGTCTACTCTCCAAACTTTAAACAATATTTCTGAATTAAAGATTCTAATGTCTTTGAACGGTTCATTAGGGGTTTGGGGAGGATACACACGTTGATCTATTAAATATACAAGTTAGTGGGCTGTTCGTGCAACATTTGTTTTTAGTTAATAGCTTTTCCTCTGAAATATTTGCGCAAAATTTGGACAACATGGATTAATAAACACATCATTATCATCATCTTTCTCTTGACATGGCGTGGTCGTTGAGGCACTGTGCTGCTGAATATCTGACCAGTTCCCTCCACTTGTCTTGATCATGTGTCAATGTCCGTGTCTCTGCAAAATATTTCCTGGTCCATTCTGTTTGTTGTCAGTCCATTTTTTCTCTGTCGACCTCTCCTTCGGCCACACTGGACGCTGCATAACTGTTGAGGATTGACTGTTGGCTCTAGTGACATGGCCATACCATTTCCGCTTTACGATTTTGAAAGTGGTGAGGAGGTCTTCATAATGACCCTCATTGTGCCTGATCGTGTTACCCACTTATTCATTTGTGATGTGATCCATGTAAGAGATGTCAAGGATGGTTCTATAGTATTTAATTTAAAGTGCATTTGAATACAAAAGGATTGAGATGACTTGTGCTCGCAATAGTCTGAATTTAGTTTTCAGACATATCTTCTTGTCACTCCAGATGGATCTTAGCGTTGACATAGCTGCCGATGTTTGTGCTGCTTGTGACCTAACTTCTGCTCTTGATTCCTCTTCGATGATAATGGAACCAAGATATTTTAACTGGCCCACTGTTCCCAGTTACTGTCCTCTGAATTGAATCTTGGACATTTATTATAATAAAATATGGCTCAGCCAATAAATACAGTTACTAACAAATATTAGGAGTACTGCTTCTAATATATTTAAAAAATCCCATATTTTCTTATAATAAATGTACAGAAATCAACCAGATCAATTATAAAACATTTGTCATGTTTGACAAATTTTTGTATGCGTTCAATTACATTAAGGTAATCGTGGTTGATCATATATGAGTACATCCTTTCTACTGATAAAATTGTACAATTTCGAGGGTTTTGCGCCCTTGTTATAAAATAGTTGTAACATTAACATAAATTTTCAGCAATTAGAATGTAAATGTGAAATATAAAAATTAATTGGCTGAGTTTTATCAGTTACATGTATCTCTCTACTTCTACACGAAAGAAGGCATTTGTTTCTTCAATTTAAACACATTAGAAACCAAGGTCATCAACAAAAATGTATCCTTTATATAAATACAGTATAGCAAACACATGGACTGATTTCTAATCCTGAAAGGAATTTCTTTCCTTTGAAATAGGTTTCATCTTAAGAATTCTCTAGTCAACTTTATACTTATTTGGCATAATACTGTAGAAAGTTCTTACTCAATTAGTTAAGACGTACCATGTGACACTAACTTATTCATATAGTTTTTAAGAGAAAGACACCTCGTATTATAATTGCAATATATGTACAATCATACTGTAACATGATGAAAATTTTCAATGTTTTCCTAATCGGTGCCATTATTTCATTAAATTTGATCTTTTCACGCGAACTGTCAGTAGCTTTTAAATGTAAAGAAATAACTGATCACATAGCTGTGGATAGGGATCAGGATTATATTCCTTGTTCTGGCTGTATAACGTTCAGGCTTATCTGTCATCATATTTTGGTTCAAAGAAGTTCATTCGAATTTGTAGTGACGTACGCATCATACTGAGGCCAATTAGCCATTCAGTCTCTTAATGTGAAAGAGAAGCATTTTATTAAAGCAGGTTTGTTGGTAAGGTCAGTTAATCTTTTTGAATATGTATTGTCAGATCCACATCTGTACTTATTTTAATAAAAGGTGACGCGTTCTGAAAACAAACTGAGAAATATCAAGCTTCCTAATAACTGAAATATGGTTCGCTATTTGCATACACCCCGCAATAAATACGCTAGATAAACAAGATGCATTGAAGTTGGTACTTACGTCGATTATTCATTTCTATTTGGCGGAGTCATTAAAATGTCACATGCAACTGATATAGAATTCATGGATTCCATTGCTCTCTATTGCAATTTTTGACGATCAATTTGAAACATGTTGTACATATTGTTATGGCTAGGCATTAATCACCCTTAAGAGTCGTAGGTAACATTTCGTGACACCGTACTTCAGATCAACAAAACTATGGTACATGTAAATATATCTCTTCATTATCTAAGTACTTCTTAAAACATCTGTATATCTAGTGTGTTTTGCTTGTGATACCCAAACTGTGACATTATTTGCTAGTTTTCTAACAACTTCTTGACGATATTGTACACTTATGTCTCTAACTGAAAATAATTTACAGAGAAGATTTCTACTGCTGCTGCTGATTGCCTTTGAGCTTTAAATGATTAGTTAATATCGCATCATTTCTTATTCGTAGAAATAGTAATTAAAAAGCTGAATTTTCGTTTATTGGTGAATTTCAAAACTGAAAGCTGTATTGCATTGAACTATCTAACTATTATGGATTTTGATAACTGTTAGCAAAGCAACAAAAGAGCGCTATTTGTGTACATAAAACTAGCAAAGGAAACATGATGCATTCATTTTTCAGCTAGGACTTAACATACCTGTGTATTTCTTTACAATACAACAACAACAACTATCTCGAAGCAATATTTTTCTGAACGTTCACCTGAATACAAAATCAGACGCACATGATAAATTGTAAATTCAGTAACAAAATAAATTTGATTCCCAATACAACAATATAATAGGCTATGGATTATTCTCTCATGTCAAAGTGTAGTTTAAATTTTCAGTTGTAGAGTGTCTCACCTTTCCCGTGTCTAACTAATCGACTTGATATAATTGCTTAACTATATGTCACAACACATCTTGTTATTATCACGCTGGAAGTTACCAGCACATACAAATACTAGGTTAAATCGATACTAAAAAAATTGTCGCAATATTAACCCATGTCACTCATTGTCAAAGATACGATAAGGTGACCAATAAATGAATGGTTGCTTACATGGCAATATTTTGGAAAAAGCACTTAAACATTTCTACTCATAAAAATGTAAATCTTCAAGACAAGATCCTCGCTACAAACGTCAAACGCACTGAGAGATATCTCGCTTAGTAATATAACATTTATTTAATACAAGTTTTACAATATGCTTTTATATTTTAATCAAAGATATTAGATGATGTAAAATGTTTGTAACACTAGAGACGTCATTATTCTGCTGATATGTGTCAGAATCAAAGAATTCTTTATAATTGATAAGTAGAAATTAAAATGGTTTCCAGGCCAAATTGTAAGTAAATTGAGGTTATGAATATGTGTCGTAACACCGGCTAATCTGAGTATTAAATGTTTGTTTCGTATATATATATATATATATATATATATATATATATATATATATATATATATATCGGACCCTTTTAACATTAATCATTATTAAGAAAACTAAATAATACGTTCTATACTACATGTGGCTAATATCAACTGACACATATATGTCTGAATATCGCAGTTATAAATATGATTTTGATTTCAATTTGTTTCAATTAAGTTTGATTATGTACATCTTCGATATAGTTCATTAAGAAAATAGGCATCATGATTGTACTATCTGACCCAAACTAAAGTTTGTCCAATACAGATGGTAGAACGCAGTGGTTGAGATTGAGGAGCACGTGAGCATGCATAGTTTACATCCAAAGTACTATATCGCGCTGTTCAGTATCGAAGCATTAGGACCCGTTAGCGTAGAAGGCAATTTGGCAACTCCGAATGGTGTGTCCTCCCAAGGTAATTTTCTGCATGATGGATAAATGTTAGAATCGAGTTGGCAAATCATTAAAACTTTCCGATTTTCAAACAGTATTCATCAAAGATTAACAAATCAAGGTTACCTGACATTGTAACTATTTATTCAATATCGTTTAGGCAATTTTTAATCTCGTCTCTTAGTTCTACAAGTGAATGATTCATTTAATAAGAAATTATTTTTATCCTGTTTCTTTTTTTAATATACCAGTTTGATTATTTTTCAATTCATTCATTAGGAATCGTGAATTATTTATGAATTTATTTTCATTGACTTTGGTATTTAAAGAATATATTCGTGGCATTACCATATATAATAGAACTTTGATAACTTGTGATGGGTGACTAAATGCATCATCTATTTCTTCTGATTAAATTACATCGTGGGTTTGGTACCACTTAATTCGTTATTGGCTATCACTCCCAAGAACATGTACAATTACAGCAAGCGAGGTATTATCAAATACTAATAGGAATATCGAATTCGAAGCAAATGGATGATCCGTATTTCAGATACCAAAATTCTATAGTGAGAACACAATAATGTATTTCAATATGGACGAATCTCAAAGGGTTCTACGTTAAATATATTGCGTTGCAGATTAATTGAATCATTTGTTGATTGAAAACTGGAGATTATAAAAAAAAACATTCCAATGAAGATCTTATTTTAAAGTATCTACGAAATATCACAGACACGGTTTGCTATATATCATTATTAGAAATTACAATTATTTTTAAACTGTGTTGCTTAGTACAAACCAGTGCAGAACCCATGTGTTCTGCATGCTGAGCAAAGCTTCTAATTTATGAAAGTGTGACATTTATTTGAGGAGATTTTGTATATTACTCGACGAACATGAAAATGCGTATCAAAGCGTTAAGTTTTATCCATGAACACCAATGCCGAAGAACATATTACAGCGTATCAAAGAGTTTATTTACATTTATGAACACCGTTGCTGAAGAACATCTGCAACGTCGCAAAGAGTCTAGTTTTATGAATGAAGACCATTGCTATTTAAGAGGCTGATTTTAAGCCTCAATGACTTTTAAATCATGACTGCAGTATTATACTTGCACTTTGACTTTAAAACAGTGCTTTTCCATGATAATCCACAACATAAAATTCTTCGCAAATACTAAAATCGTAATGCTTCTTGCTGGCGTTACACTACATCATGTTTGTTGACTTGAAATTGCAATCAGGATCATAGTAAAATTTATTTTTTTTAAATATTTGTTTATGGTTTAACGCCATTTTTCAGCACAATATAGGCTATACATGGCGGCCAGTATCAATGGTGGAGGAAGAACCCGGACAACCCCCGGAAAGAACCACCGACCCACGAGAAGCTACTGGCAAGCTTTCTCACATAACTACATTTGCCGAATCTTAGACTCGAACCCACGCAGACAGAGGTGAGATGGCAGTGATCCGTAAACGGACAGCGCTTTAGACCACTCGGCCACTCGGAGCCCCTGGAAAATTTAATAAAAAAAAGTTTCAAAATGTTGTGGATGAGATCGAGGAAAGGAAAGTTTCTTTCTGCAATGGAATTTGAGGTCTGGTAAATATCTTGGTCAACCCAGTGATCAAGGGTAACTTGATGTATAATCAATTGTAAGGTATGGGGCGTTCAGTATATAACGTTCAGTCCAACAAGATGCCTATTACTGTTTTGCAAGATTAACAGTCAAACATGTATCAGAGCCTATCGCCTGGGGACGTTCCTAGCCAAAAAATACTTTTCATGCTGTCCTTCAAAATCGACTAGTTTGCTAAATTTGTCTACTGTAGCGAACACATGTTTGCAAGACTTACTTTGTAGGTGACCTATTTCAAATACTGGCGTCTAATAAAGATTAGCTCTAAATGTAAACACCAAGTAGCTGTCATGAATTCATTAAATCATACAAAATGTGGAGACGATATATGACATATAAAATGCGTAAAGACCTGATTAAACTTGAAAAAGACGCACAATTTAAAGGACCTTACCAATTCGACACAGCTGTTGAGAAACTTGTCGCCTTCTCCATTAACAAAATCAATACATTCATTCCTATTTATCTATTACCAACTAGTGCGAGGATTTTGAAAGGGGGACGGCTATACCATTAATTCTGATGTCGTAGCCTATCCATCTCGCTAAAAGCTTTATTACTGAAAGTCTGACACTTGGCCGACCGTTCATGCTCAAACCAAGAGTAAAAATTAGGTCTCCATCCTGGGAAATAAATAACTGTAATGAGACGATACTCTCGAGAAAACGCTTTGATCGGAAAAAGGAATATATCAACGTCATCCATTGATTTCATTGGTTTGGGAGGATAAATTGCTGCAAGGACATTTGACGGAAAATGTGCTGATGTACTGCTTTCTTCACTTAATTTTGAATTCTATTCATTATATGCTTAGACGCATTATTTCATTGTTATTTCAAACAAGATCATATTCATAAAAGTTCGTTTATAATGCATTGAAAACCGTTTGAAAGACACAGATTGTTAGTCTGCTGTTAAACTCGCCCATGCGCAAGACGTACAATACAAAATAATCAAATCATTAATTCAAAGTATCATTATGTCTATCGTGGCCTTCTGGATATGTGATGACAGTACGAGAACACTTGTACATTTGTTCTTGGCACGTGTTCGACAATTTGAGAACTCTTCTGAATTTGTTCTGACGAGGTGTATGATACTGGAAGAACACTTGTAGATTTGTTATGACCATGTGTTGTGGTTCGTTCGTTCCTCGAGTTCGACGATTACCATGCCGTCTCTAACTGGTTTGTTTTCTGTGAGTACGTTAGTATTGCTGTGAAGTTTCTGTTGTACACCTGATAAGAGGTGCTTCTTATATGTTGCACGATCAACAGAGGACATGCTGAAGTTATGAGATTTATGTTGCTAGCTCGTCTGCAATACCCCTGCAATTCTCCGTAGTTTATTCTCGGTAACTCCAGAATGGAAAATAATGCTTTAGGTGGAACGATCCCACGATTCATGGTGAATGCTGAAGTATTTCAAAGATGATTTAACTTAGTCTTTAAAACGTTTCTTCTAAACTCCCTGAGTTCGCTTTTTCAACTTCAACTAACTTCAGCAGATCTTTCATGGTACTCTCTTGTCTGATATTCTTGTACCGTGCGAATCAAATCAACAGAGACTTTACCAGTAGAGCCTGGATGCTGCGAAAGCCTGACCGTGCATACAACCACAGTGTTTGGGACCCTGTACACCGTCCAGGTTTTGCATGCATATAACAGGTTGCCGACATAATGACTATGTAGACCTTACATTTTGTTTCTATGCTTAATTTAATGCATTTGAGCTCCAAACATTTGCGCGTAATCTGCTAAAGTCACTTCCTTTAACTTAATCTTCGTACGTCATCTCATGAAAACATGTAATTAGTCCTTGATCTTCCAACGGTAAACATGGCAGAGAACAAGAGTGTTGACCAACATTCAGCATATTTGGCGGCACTGGTGACTGGAAACACAACATGAGCAAACACGCGATTACGGAATTATTGAACCATAATCATATGTTTCTTTACTTAACCACACTGTGCCAAAGGCTATGATGAGGTAGACGAATTTTTATACGCGATGGAGTTCTACTTCTGGTATTACTCCAGGTGTAGATGAGCTGCAAACATCATGCATATGGTTCGTCGTTCTTTCTTGAATCTACATTGACTCTCAGGCAACAGCCCTTGATCGATGTGATCCACAAGGTGATTCAGACAAATTATCGCGATGATTGTGCTGATAACAGCAGCAGCAATATGCTTTGATGGTTACGCAGGATCGTGTGTTGCCTCTTCGCTTATGCAAGTGGCTATATGTATTGTTAGACTCCTAGGGTATAGGTCTTGCTGTCAACACTGACTTAGAAGAGTTCAATTTGTTTATGTGACATATGCAAGCCTCTGGCTTTGTAGATGTATTCTGAAGTAACATCGTCACTAGGTGCTTTTCTATTTCAGCAGGTCAATTTGAGTTTTCAGTTTCAGTCATATCTGGATGATCAGCAAGTGACATGTTTACACTGGTGGTTTTCAATTAATTGCCTTCTTAGTGATAGCTGTTTGTTTTTTGATGACATTTGTCAGTATTTTTGTCGTTTATATTTGTCGAATACTATCTTCATTAGTTAGCAGTGTGGTGCTGTCAGTATTAAGCATGGGAGTTATTGCTGATCACAGTGGTCCGTAGAATGTTAAAATGACATGCAAGTCTCCTCTCTTGACAATGATGTAGTCGCTGAGTTGCCAATGCCAATCAGGTCTTATTGCATCAAAGCTTGTACTGCACACACAACTCTTGCCATTTGCCTTCACATTCGGGGTGATGAGCATACATGCTGGGCTGCTTTGTCCACCATAGTTAATTTTTCAGATAGAGTCACGTGTAACTATCCACGGTGGCTCAACAGTAGCAAGAAATATCATCTACTGTTATTAACTGTACCAGGAGTGACCTAACGCGTTATGACCTGGCCATGTGTATGACAGCGCTAGAACATGCATACATTTGTTCTGGCCATGTGTATGACAGCGCTAGAACATGCATACATTTGTTCTGGCCATGTGTATGACAGCGCTAGAACATGCATACATTTGTTCTGGCCATGTGTATGACAGCGCTAGAACATGCATACATTTGTTCTGGCCATGTGTATGACAGCGCTAGAACATGCATACATTTGTTCTGGCCATGTGTATGACAGCGCTAGAACATGCATACATTTGTTCTGGCCATGTGTATGATTGCTGATGAACACTTGTAATTTGCTCCCACAGTGCGTCGGATACAGGAAAACCATAAGTACATTTTGTTCTGAATATTTGTCTTGCAGTTTGGGATCATGTCTAGACTGTGATTTTACATTATGTAAATTACACAGTGTAATATACGATTGCCATTGTAGGCATAATGCAAATTACACAGTGTAATATACCATTGTCATTGTAGGCATAATGCAAACTACACAGTGTAATATATCATTGTCATTGTAGGCATAATGCAAATTACACAGTGTAATATATCATTGTCATTGTAGGCATAATGCAAATTACACAGTGTAATATATCATTGTCATTGTAGGCATAATGCAAATTACACAGTGTAATATACCATTGTCATTGTAGGCATAATGCAAACTACACAGTGTAATATACTATCGCTACTGTAGGCATAACGCAAATTACACACACATATGCCATTAGGAACATTTCGAACAAGATTTTAATTTTAAATTATTACAGTCTGGTGTTGAGGAACGGGGATATTTCTAGAATACATGGAATCTGAATTGTCTCCAAGGTTATACTGCTCTTGTTGCGGCAGAGCTGTGAGACTGTGCTATTATACACAACACGTATACTGGAGGGACACTATCATGTGCGAAGCGTGCAAATTACAACTTACAGGCTCCCGTAGATCCGTGTATCGAGCATTTCTTCTAGCGATAAATTCGCCAACTACTCACTGCAGAAGAGGGTTAAAAATGTGGATGCACATTCGCAAAATATTAAAATATCACAGGTCCATAAAATTATTGTAGATTTAATGTGCAATCTAGAGTCTAAGATTAAAATATCATACTATTTTTACAGAGTCAATATCAACAAATAGGGTTGAACAGATTGGACTAAGATGGACAAGCAATAAAGGACAATTCGATAAGGCATCTTATGCACAAATCTTTGGGAAAATCGAAATTAAAAAATTTGCTATGCATCAGGAAAGAAAAAATTGCCCCATTTGTTCATCGTCTTCGTTTTCTGGAAATATCATAGTATATTTGTGAAACGGAACACCAATAGCACATGTAGTGTTTTAAATGTCAAACGAAAATAATTAATTAAGTCTTTGTGCACTACTGATTTTGTTAGTGTGATTTGATAGCACTGTGTTCAGTTTTTGGGCAATTTAGCTAATTTCGCTACGCTTTCCAAAATAAATACTTGTAATGGGTCATAACTGTCACACACACACACACACACACACACACACACACACACACACATATACACACACACACACACGTATGTATGTATGTATGTATGTATGTATGTATGTATGTATGTATGTATGTATGTATGTATGTATGTATGTATGTTATTCTCTTCACACGATAATTCACTGCTGTTTAATGTAGACTAATTGCGTTGCCATATTCCATGGAACATACCAAAATTAACATGTAGCAGATATAACAATGTACCTCCACATAGGTTGGAGCTTTGTGAATTGCAGACTTAGGTATTAAAGCAGACTAAATCATCTTTGACTTACATGAAGATGCAGCAATATTTCGTACAAAACATGCCTTGAAGGAAACACTGAGTGGAGGAACTCAATGGAAGCTTGAAAATATTATGATATTACGCTTTATTTGTACAGACCTTATTGAATCGTTCTGTGATCATCGGATGTGAGGTTCCGCACTTATATTTCAGCAGCTTCATTTGATGACTGAAATAGCACGATTTGGTGTTGCTGACAAAATTATTGTCACAGTCACCACCAAATTATATTACTATCTTGCAGTTAGACCAGACGGGTTCCAGTTTATATTTATCCTTTGAAAGAACGGGCTGTTATTTATTATTTTTGTTAATCTATTCTTAAGGGAAAATGTACGTGTTGTCGGGAAAGCAAGGCAAGAAATATAAAGTATGTGAAATCTAGAGAGCCAGTCTAATTTGATATTGCACGGCCTTTCAATATCACCTGACGCATAACTGACACTGTTGGTTCCACATTCAAAAGAGAGATTAACAAATTAACATTTGAAAACGGATCCTCAACGAACTGTATCATTTATCTTCATCAAGATGCTTGTAATTTAACCTATGTTATGTTACGAATGCTTCCATCCTGACTGATCGTACTAAACGTAACTGAAAGATCATGCAAATTATCTTCAAACCGTCTTCACTAATGGCCTCGTATATTATTCAATACATCAATGCGCTTCGACCCATAAACTAATCGACTGAGTTAAGAGGCTGCAAGCTTTAGTAATATGATTAGAAGGACTTTTTACCATATGTCATGTAATGTTGTAAAAATGTCCCAACAATGTACAATGACATAACGGATGATACTCCTCGGTGATGCATTTTCAAATAGTCGACCCAAAGGAATTGATATTAAAGATTTTGCATGAGAAGTAACACATTTAGACGACGGATCAACTGACTAATGGAAATAACTAGCGTGATATAACGTAGCTCGATCGAGATGAAAATAATATGGTGAGATAGCAAACTGACACTGCGTAAATGATAAGAATAGAAATAACAATAAAGTGCTGCAACAGATAGCATTGCAAATGTTGTAATGTGACAAAAAGTGTGTGCACAGGATAGAGCTTATGGTGCCCACAGATATTTTAAAAAGAGAGTCCATTAGGAAATTGACTTTCAGCATAGGTATAACAACTGCGGCGGTAGATAGGTACGAAATGAGAGAAGTAACTTAAAATAGTGTACTTAAACTTGGTTGTTATCAGCAGATTCTGTAAATTAAGCAGTGGTCCCTCTAAGTAGAGTTTTAATTTAGAATTCATTTTGTTAAAACATAAAATGTGAATTAAATAACTGAAAAGAACTATTATTAGAAACTCCTCCGCATTCGACGTGCACCAACCAACCTACACCAACCCAAGCCAACAACATGACGCCATTCAACACACGCAAACACATGACAATCAAGTCTTGCCAACCCACACTAACGAGCTCACGTTCATCCACGCCAACCAAACCAAGAAACACAGTTCCATTGCAATCCCAAATATTATCATAAATGGTTTTGCTATCTTTCCTGATACGAATATAAATACTCAAGAAATCGGAAAATAGGCTTAAGTATTAGATTTATGAAATGAAGAGCATCACATAAAGAATCAAGAAAATATAACTAACCAGACACCTCGAGTTTCTAATGGTAGTGGTCCTATATCGGCCAAATGTTTAAATAATGAAAAAGGTTTCCACCCACCCAAATGTACCCTCTATCTAAACCCACTGGAGGTGAATATGAAGGTAGCATTTTTGTTGGAGCTCGTATATTATTGATGCATAATATTGGAAACAAATCTGATATTTAACGTATATAAAATGTTGAAGTGTAGCTGTTTAAGAAAAGTGTAAAACATAACAGAAGACTAGCTACATAAGGAGGCATTGAAATATGGCAGAAGTGTAGCTACGTAAGGAGTCTGAAATATAGTTGAAGTGTAGCTACGTTAGGAGACTTTCAAATATAGATGAAGTATAGCTACTTAAGAAGACTTTAAAACATGGCCGATAAATGTTACAGAAGGATGTAATATAAATATATATCATGAAATGAGAAGTAAAGGTTTACAGAAAAATCGAACGTTACCACACTAAGCCTGTTTCTTCTACATTGACTCATAATAATAACTCCTCCTGATGTAAATTAACAGAATAAAACGGAAGAATAAAACAATCAGAAATAGCAGAAATATACATAATATTAATAATGAACAGCATATTCACATGCAAGTTTATGGTTTCTGAGAACGCTGAAGGCAGTGTTACCTTGCAAAAAAAAATCGGCTCAAGGTCGTGTTGTTTTCAGTATAAGTAGAAGGCCGTGTTGCATTGATACTAGTTTGATGGCCTTGTTGTAAAATCGGACGATATGACGCACATCAGACTAACGTAGTCTAAATATCGATGCCATGAGATCAGTTCTGCACGGAAGAGTTAAAGATCTATACCAATAACAAAAACACGCCCAAGGAATCGATTTGTTACATTCACCAGAGAAACAGAACTGCTTTCATTTTGCATAAATTGGTAATATTGAACGTATATATATATATATATATATATATATATATATATATATATATATATATATATATATATATATATATATATATATATATATATATATATATATACACATGACCACTAATTATAGTACAGGAAGATAATCAGCTTACTTGTGGGGAGGGGATAAAAATAGAGCACCAAATATTCTGTATCTTTCTGTTTTAAACGAGAACTCTGCAACAAGAAGCGTTTGTCAAGGCTGAAAATATGTTTAACTCTTTACTCTAATGAATGGAAGTCAGTGTGGCTTGTGTTCCAATCTAATAAACAAATTATTTTTTTTTGTTTAATAACATTACGTTCTATGAGAAATTAATTCCTCGTAAGATCTATATATGCTAGCATTACAAAATTGAATACTAAAATCAAAGATTAATCTCGGTAGTCCATGTTTAAGGGGTCAAAACCACAACTTAGCCAATTGAACAACGAGACGTCATATAAATAAAGACAACAAAAGTCGAGAATTTCCATCTCCGATAAAACCGTCCTTACCACAGTTGAGGAAATAATTGAGAGGGTCTTAATAATATAAATTTTAATAATGAATAATAAATATGAATTAAAAGCAAAGAAATATAAAATACATATGAATTACATATCAGCGAGGAATAATATAACATATTACGAGTTAACCAAGAATACTGCAGAAAATATTGATATTACAAACCCTTATTCTTACGAAGAGAAAAGTAGCCCACAGAGGTAGAGAAATCTGATTGAGTATCCAAAATGAAACTGCTGGCCTTGCGTATGAAATAAATGTACTATTGACTACTTCTCATAAAAAAGATCACTTTGTTCGTTTCCCCAGACATTTGGTTTGATACTTGGAAGCGTAGGATTTTATGTGCTTTTGATGGCATATGCTATTACGGCTTGCAAATTGACTAAAACACATTAAGCGGTTTCATATCTTAATTGTAGTAACAGCAAATGAACATAACGGACAGCCGTCAATAACGAAATATCGTTGGAAACTTGCTGCGTTTTAAATATTGTCTGGTGATCACTAGCTTTGACAACTCGCATGCGACTGTTAGTCATCTCTAGGTGGAATAATCTCATTAAGTGTAAAGTGCAATTTATAATACCGTTGAATGGCACTAGGAACTAATAAGTATTTTTTTTCGTATATGTGTATTAGAATACGATAAAATCGTTGCTTTAGAGAAATATAGTGAGTTCTTGGCTTTTACAAATGTCGAACAGGTAAAGGATCCCGAGATCTCATGTTTGTTTCAAAAAGCCATTACTGAAACTGAAGCCTGAAGTACATGTCTGTTATTTCATTAAAAATGGAGTTCTTATGAGATAATGGAGACCGCTCGAGGTATCTGCAGGTGATGAATGGTTAGTGAACTATCAAATTGTAGTTCCAAAACCTTACGTATATGACATACTTAGTCTGCCTCATAAAACGCCTTTGTTTAGTCATTTTCGGGTCAATAAGACTGATCACAAGATCTTGAATCACCTTTATTGTCCAAAATTCAAACGTGATTTTGCCAAAAACTGTAGATCTTGTCATACCTGTCAAATGGTAGGAAACCCCAATCAGAAGATACATAAGGCTCATCTGCAACCTATTACTGCATTTGACGCACCATTTGGGAGAATTATGTTAGACTGTGTTGGTTCCTTACTTAAGGCCAAGTCAAGTAACCAATACCAGCTGACCGTGATGTGTGCGTCGACAAGGTTTCCAGAGGCAATTCTTTTAAGGAATTTTAAATTTAAATCATTAGTAAAAGCTTTGATAATCTGTCCAGTCTGTTCAAGGATCACATTTTAGGTCTTGAACTTTCCAGTCTATTATGCTTGACTTTGGCATTCAGCAGTGTAAGTCAAGAGTGAAATTACGGTTTGACTGAACTATAAAAAGATAGAATGTTTGAGTCTGAAAATGAAGTTTTGTCACTCTCGCTCAGTCTTCAAAATTTGCTTCAGATTAGATTTTACGGCCCTTACAATGTTAAGAAGAAAAGGAATGAGTTAAAATGTAATATGTTTTTCTGTGATCTAAATACATTTTAGGAGTAGCATTATATAATGAAATCTATAGCTAGATTAAATATGCCATAAACTTAGTTGTACCTCTCCCACTCAGTGAAGATTCAAGTGAAGGAATATCATCGGATTATACTGATATTGGACTGAAAAATCTTCGGAATTCAGAATTCATGAAAGATGTGAACCAGAAAACTTTTATATTTACCAGAGCAAGAAAGAAGTGAACTGAAAGAGTTATTAGTTAACTATGAGCATTTCCCGATGTTCCTACAAGGACAAACAAAATCGTACGTGACGTTGAAATTGTATATTCCAAACCTGTGTTTACTCTAGCACAGAACCTTGGCGTTTGTGCTGTTTTTTCTACCACAATTCTTAATTTTTCTACAACATAATGGCATCAAATTATAATCCGCCGAGAATAATGACGTCTTTAAAATATCAAATATTAAACCTATCGGAAAAACAGATGAAAAGCAGCCTTCACAGCAGTTTTTTGAACAAATGTGTTGATGAGGGGATTGTTCCATCGGGTTTACGACTGAGATTGAAGCTATACACGGGAAGTGGAAATGAAGATTTCCTAAATTCTATCAACATTCTGCTAGATAAAGTCTCGCTAAACATATGTGAGAGATTAGCAGAAGAACAATTAAGAATATCCCAAAACGTCGGAAAACAGATCGAAGATGTTAGGTATGAACTGAGAAAGAAACTAGATGGACAAAGCTTTTTTTAGTTTCGACCAAGAAGTATATAAAAAAGCAGATGCAAAGAAGAATGATATACTTATGAATCAGAATGAAAAACTGAACAACTTACGAAAGAGTAAAGAAAATAGAAATAAACAAGTTAAACAAATTGGAGAACAGCAAATATTTCTTCAACAAAAAAAAAGACAGCAGCATAAAAGCAGCAAAGACTCACAACAACAGAATAAGCAGCAGCAAAAATGCAATAAATCATCACAACAACAGAGAAATGAACAACAAAAAAGGAAGTGTTTAAAACCCAAAGAAATTATAGAAAGGAATAGTAATAAACATTTAGCACCTCCCAAAACTTTAGTAAACCAAAGATTCAATACGTATAGGAATTTTATGAATTCAAACAAGATTCAACAGGATGAACAACAGCGAAAAAACTTGATTCCCCGGGGCACAACAAAGAAGACGTACGCAGAAGCCGTAAAACAGTGGGAATCAGAAACAATGACCATGGTAAAATCAGTGACAAACATGATGAAGATTTTGCAAGGATTAATAGTAAAGACACAAGACAAAAGAACAGGAGGTTTTTTAGATTCAATAGCAGAAGAGAGTGGAAAAAAGAAATGAAACGAAGAAAACTAATTAAGAGAGGTAAAGAAACAGTACTAAACCTCTCACGTAGAAACTTAACGGATAATGATTATATACCGTAGAGCAAAGGGTTAAAATTTTGTCCCAAACAAAAATTCCTTAATAATATTAAGTTAACTGAAGAAAGTTTTAATTTTTCTAGACGCCTAAAGTTAAAATAATTTTTTTAATGATAAACATACAACAATTCCGAGAATAAAACGAGATCATTTCTTTCTACAAAAATGGGTTATTTTAACACAACTAAAACATCTTTCACACCACCTAGTGGACGTGATTCATAATTAGATTTTTATATTGAGGCAATCACAAAAGAGATACTAACTGATAATAATAAAAAGCTTTATCATAGTAATATTTCTAAGGACGAAATTAAGTCTTTATATAATCTAATGAATGACGACAGTATAATTATTAAAAAGGCTGATAAATCAAACACTATTATTATTATTATGAAACAAGATGATTATGTTAAAGAAGTTGAACGTCAATTAAATTATGAAAAATACTACAAACATATAAACAGTAACCCTTCGATAGAAATTAAATCAAACATTTCAACTTGTATTAATGAGATTGCTATAAACAATAATTCCGTGTATGAAGAATTTGATACCTTCCCTCTTAACATACCTACACCTCAATTCTACATATTACCCAAAGCTCATTAAAATCCTGACCATAATTTACCGTTACATTATCCAGGACGACCCATTATATCAGGTTATAATTCATATACTGAAAACCTATCCAAATATATTGATAGTGTTTTACAACCTTTAATTAAATCACTTCCATCATAAATTCAAGATACTATTATTGATTTCATTAAAAAGTTGAAGTCTATTCCACAGCTATCTGATAACTCAATCCTGGTATCATTAGATGTAACATCACTATCTACCAACATTCTGCATGCAGATGGTATTGAAGCGTGTAAATATTTCATTGATAACAATCCTAATAATAACACACTATCTAGTGAAGATATTTGTAAAATCATAAAATTATTTTAGAAAACAATTATTTTAAATTTAATAATATGAATTTCTTACAAATTATGGGTACGGCAATGGGTAGTCCTATGGCTCCTTCGTACGCTTCCTTTTTATGGGTGAATTAGAAAAGGATTTTCTTCTAAATGATGAGTTTAATCCATCTGTTTGATTCAGATTTTTGGATGATATATTTATGATCTGGAACAATTCAAATGAAGAATTGGAAAAATGTGTTGATCGCCTAAATCATTTTCACCTGACGATTAAATTTACTTATACTGCATCTAGTACGCATGTCTCATTTTCAGATGTAAATGTAATATAAAATATTGATAACACTATCTTTGCAAATATTCATATCAAGGAAACTAATATCCACCAATATGTGGAATAATCTTCATGTCATCCCATGTCATGTAAAAACGGTATACCATATAGCCAGTCGAAAAGATACAGACGTATTATTTCAGATGATTGTCAATTACAAAATTCGTTGAATAAATTACGAACTTATTTCCGAAATAGAAATTATCCAACATATATAATTGATTCTGTGCTTAACAAAGCCAGAAATCTTACTCAAGATTAGGCTTTAAAAATAACAGAATGTAAAATAGAGAGCGATGTAATTCCTTTCGTACAATATAATCCTTCATTGCCTAATATAGGTCCTATATAATTAATAAATATTATAGTCTCCTAAATTTATCCAATAAAACTAGCGTTAAATCACTTTACAAAACTAAACCTATTCTCGCTTTTAGAAGATCCAAGAACTTGCAAGAATTTTTAGTTAGAGCTAAACAGAGAAAAAAATAATAATGTAATACACTTTTCGTTATCCAAATGTAACAGAAGCCGTCGCTCTCAATGTGCAAAAATAAGAGAAAGTATTTATTTCAGTAGTGCTAATATAAAAGAGGTATTTTCTCTACGTGTTAACACAAAGTGCATATCAACTGATGTGATATATTTAATAACCTGTAAAAAATGTAGCATGCAATATGTTGGACAAACACTTCAGCAAGTTTCTAAAAGAATGAATAGTCGTCGCTTTGATATAAGAAAGTATAGAGATCCTATGTTTTCCTATAATATTTCAACACATTTTAACACCAATTATCACTCTTTACTCGATTTTTCTTTCATGACAATAGATAATGTGCATGGTGACATGAACAGACTCATAAAAGAAACTTATTGGATTCATAAGTTAGATACTTTGTATCCTAATGGACTTAATGCCAGTGCATTATAAAACATTTTATAATTTAAACTGATATATTGTATATCCTTCATAGCAATATGTATGACTGTTTGTCTCTAGTTTATTTTATCACTTTATTAAACCTGTGAAACAACACCCGTTAGTAGCGAGCCCTTTCAAACAGAAGAACGATCTCACATAGCCCAGTAAAACGACTGGAGTTCACCATGCATATTTGTTCTCAAACCAGATAAAACTTTCCGCATTTGTACTGATTATAGGAAGGTGAAAGTGTGACAAAGACACGGTTTCTTTCCATTACCAAGAATCGATAACTGTATTGATATCATCGGAAATGCCAAGTATGTCACCATATTTCAATACGATATAATCTTTGTTTTAGTGAAATATAGCGAATTATTGGCTTTTATAAATGACGTCAATTCATTTTCTTTTGAACCCATGTTTACAATTCTTCAGCTCATTTTCATTTTAAAGGATTTAATTCGCATCTCTGGAAATATTTAATGTTCTAATATAAACTTCTTTGACAAAGGCGGTTGATCAAAATCTAATTCCGATTTCCAATACCAGAGTATTAAATATTGTGATTCTACAAGGAACTATATACAAACATAAAACAGACTTTAGCATAAATCCGGGGCCCCGAGTGGCCGAGTGGTCTAAAGCGCTTTCCGTTACGGATCACTGCCATCTGACCTCTGTCTGCGTGGGTTCGAGTCTAAGATTCGGCTAATGTAGTTATGTGAGAAAGCTTGCCAGTAGCTTCTCGTGGGTCGGTGGTTCCTTCCGGGGGTTATCCCGGGTTCTCGCTCCACCAATAATACTGGCCGCCATGTATAGCTTATCATGTGCTGAAAAATGGCGTTAAACTCTACAACAACAACATCAGCATACATCATCTTCTTCCATCTGTATTTTACAACAGGACTTGAACTTGAATATATTAGAACATTTCATAACTTAAACTTTTGTAATTTAATTCATGGATTATTCTTGGTATATTTGTGCATTTGATTCTTAAAACTGTATGTCTTTTTCCATTTTTATATTCTTTTCCAGGAAAATAAATAATGTGTTAAAGTTTACAAAGCTTCTTGTTTTCCTAGACTCATAACAGTATAAAGTTTCAAATTGCTTAAGTGTAGCTGACCCATATTATGTGTTTCTTATATGTTTAAAGAGCAAAGGTCATGTTAAAGTTATTGCAAATGCAACATACCTTTTGATTTAAATATACGGTAAATTACATATTCAAAAGGTACATAGGAATCAAAATACCCAAAATCAATCTACATTAGATTGATATAATTCAAATGAGTGAAAGTCTTGTAGATTACATTATATATAGTAGCAATGTACTGGGATACTTCCAGAATGCATTCATAACACAATATACACGGTATCGTAATGTCAACTCGAACACAACAAAACGTAACTAATCTTATTAGTTACCAGTGTAGTAATCGCTCAAGGTTCTGAGGGGGACTGCTTCAAGGCAACAGTTGGAGGACGTCAAGGCTGTCTCCTGTCACCCATGCTTTTCAACATCTACTTCGAGCGCATCATGAGCGAAGCCCTGGAAAACCACTGTGGGGCAGTCAGCATTGGAGGGGGTAGCATCACCAACCTACGCTTTGCAGACGACATTGATGGGCTCGCAGGCAGCTAAGACGAGATTGCCACCTTAGTGAAGAACCTGGATAAACCATCTTCCAGATCTCGCATGGAGATAAGCACAAAGAAAACAAAGCTAATGCCAAATAGTGGCAAACAAATCTCAGCCAAAATTGAAGTCAGAGGACAGAAACTGAAACAAATTGGCCAGTTCAAATATCTTGGTTCCATAATCACCGAAGAAGGATCAAGAACAGAAATTTTGTCACTAGCAGCACAATCAAGGGCAGCTATATTAAAGCTAAGACCCATCTGCAGAGACAAGAATATATGTCTGAAAACTAAAATGAGACTACTGAGAGCAATAATCATCTCAATCTTTTTGTATTCATGTGAGGCCTAGACCCTGACAGCACTTGAAATGAGATGCTACAGAATCATCCTTTGCATCACTTACTTGGACCACATCACAAATGAAGAAGTGCGTAACACCATCAGGCACAAGGTAGGCCATTATGAAGACCTCCACACCACTTTCAAAAAAGGAAAGTTGAAATGATATAGCCATGTCACTAGAGCCAATAGTCTATCCAAATCACTGCAGGGCGGCCGAAGGAGAAGTAGACACAGAGAAAAGTGGACTGACAACATCACAGAATGGACCAAAAAAAGTTTTGCGGATACACACGGATTAGCACATGATCGAGACAAGTGGAGGGAACTGGTCAGATGTTCAGCAGCACAATGCCTCGACGACCACAATAGGTCAAAAGACTGATGATCATGATGATGAACTAATTTTTGCGTGACGTCACAAAACGAAAAACAAACATAAACAGTAGATATAATTTTGAAACTTTGATAAATATAAGAATATTTTGAACAATACGAAGAAGACAATTCGTTTTGAAGACAATTAAACAATAAAGTCGTGCTTAAGGCTTTTGTATGTCTATCATATTATTTGAAGGACAAGCAACAAAATATAGTTACATAAATGATACAAAGCAATTACTAAATTAATAGGATGAAAATTTAGTTAATGTGGGAAATATAATGAAGAAAATAAAATTAAAAGCATACAATCTCACCAAAATTTAATATTTAAATTTTCTCAAAGTGCCGCCTTCCATGATCTATGCATTTCATCGTGCATATAGTAATGGAAATTGAAAACTAACGATATTAGCCGCCTTTTTAAATTGTCTCTTCTTCTTTTTGAAGTGCAATTCTTTTTATGATATGAAAGTATGCCAATGCTATCCTTTCTTTATTCGAAACATTTTGTAAGTTTGCACTGAACGTTTGCTTTAACATAGAGAAAAGCTTATTTTAGCGTATCAGAATGTTGGACTTTTACTTTTGTATTATTACCGAGACACCATGTTGTTTCTTGTCAGGCAGAAGTTATTCGAATCAAACTTTTATTTATTGAATGCTGTTAGCATTTATCAGAAATGGCTTCATTATGGCTAATTACAATCCAAGGCCAGATTGTTGCAAAAATTGCTCTGTGTCAAAGTAATTGAAATAATTAAATATAATTTAGCTTAGGAACTATGTTAATATACACATCTTTTAGGAAATTCTGTTGTGAAACCAATAGCTTTTTATGCTCACCAGATAAAATCAATATACAATGTGATAGATAAAGGCTCGCAAAAAATGATCATGCAAAAGTTACAGAACTGAAGTGGAATATACGGTTATAAGCCGCATTAACGTTTGTGTTGTTTTAAAATTTAAGAATTATGATTAGAACTGGAGGTATGATGAGAATGATGACGATGCTGATGACGATAATAACTGCAATGGTGCTGATGACATAGACAATAATGAAAAGGAAAAGAAGAGAAGGATGATTGTAGGATGAAGAATGATGTCGAAGGAGAATAAAACTGAATTAAGAACAAATTGTTTTCCAAAAAAGTGTAGTTCTTATCTGTGTTGGATGTAAAACAATTCATTGGTAGATAGTTATCCTTGAAATTGTATATGTATACTTATAGTTGCAGAGAAATTCCACCCACCATCTTAGACATGATCTGATCAAAAATCTTTCTCTTTTTGCTAGAACGTTGTGACGTTCAGAATCCACCTATCAACCAGACGGTGACGTTTGATGCCAAGGTCCGCCAATGAGGTTTTCTTTATAGCATGCCATAAACATTTCTTTTGGATCTCAATTTCAAATCTGTATATGTCTGTTTATGGCAGTCAGACAGTTTGTAATATGAAATTATTTCGTCGCTGTTAGTAATAAAACAGATTATCGTTTAATTTGTGGAGAAATATTATATATTTCCTACTGCATATCACAAAAATAATTTTTATTACGGTAACTTTCAGGCAGAATATGAAACAACAATTTGCCACAGGGAGGACAAATCAATGACATGTCAATTCATTGCTTGATAAACTCTTTTGTGGTTTTGTATAGTTGTCTAATACACATTAAATCTCCTCACGATCTCCAATTACAATGCATAATTATCAGAATATAAACCATGCGCATGATGAAGTTTAACGTAGTTTCTTGCCGCGTTTAAATCATGCAAAACTGAAAGCAGGCGTACGACGTCTAATATTTATATTTTCTTCATGTGTGCATGTATTTTCATGTTCAAACAATTAAGCTGCATATGTAACGACAAAATATGATATCAGCCAATATATTTTGAATATGACTATCTCTATATTGGCTTTGGTTTTGTTCATTTCAATGCCAAACATTACTTATGGAAGGAAGTGCTATTGCTAATTAGAAACTCTAATTAACTAATTAATATACTTAGCGAGTGTAGATTTTCCATCCGTTCCTTAGCAGTACCAAAGTAATTTAGGTTGAACAGTAAGGAAGACAGGCCATCCCTATCTTCACATTTTATAATCCTGCTTGAGTATAGATTTGGATAGAAATCTTGTTTAGAAAAGTGAAAATAAAAACAAGAAATGCAAATAAATAATTTAAACTAGTTTAGTTTACAGCCGATAAGCTCGACCTTGTGTACATAAAGGTCGAAAGTTTCAGGCTGTAACGACAAGAACAAAACGACTAGCAGATTATATTGGTAGTCCTTGGGAATTTCAGGGTTTCAAGGGTCTTACATAGAAGGCAACTAAATTTATTTCAGTGGATAACGTCCTTATTCCACGCAGATCTACACGGATTTTCGGAATGAATATCAACATGTCTTATCGGTTGATAAAATTCAGGTTTACAACATTTATCAATTTTGTCCCTCCAGTGTAATACACGGCATGAGAATCAATAAATCTCAAATGTTAATAACAGTCTGGTATGCAACGAGATATTTCAGATTCATCCATCGAAGCCAAATAATTATTTAGTTGTTCTGACAGGTAAATGGAAATATTCATGGATTCAAATAGAATTCATTAAGACGAGTCCCTGAAAAATATTTATCTACTTTGCTATGTACAAAAATTGTAACATTTTTTTAACGTAATTGCATATTACAGAAATAAATTTGTAGATTTGTTTTGTTTGTTTTTTTATGTTTAACGCCATTTTTCAGCACAATATAGGCTATACATGGCGGCCAGTATTAATGGTGGAGGAAGAACCCGGACAACCCCCGGAAAGAACCACCGACCCACGAGAAGCTACTGGCAAGCTTTCTCACATAACTACATTTGCCGAATCTTAGACTCGAACACACGCAGACATGGGTGAGATGGCAGTGGTCCGTAACGGACAGCGTTTTAGACCACTCGGCCACTCGGGGCCCCTAAATGTGTAGAAATAAATATATTTGTGTGGAAATCTATTTTGCCGTTGAGATAACTCTACTCTTCAACAGTTTATTAAAAATGTGGAAGCTTTTATAATACTTAAAGGTCTTTCATAGCCAAAGCGACACATTATTAGTCTCAATGCATAAATGTTGCCTTTGGCTTCTGATGCATAATTAAAGACGTTTTAGAAATCACAGTCAGTTTTATTAGATAGGTACCAAGAAAACTATAGCATCGATTTAAAGTCGTGCAATTAGTAGATGGGAAGGCCTACAACCTATGGCATACTACTTCAGGTTAGTGATGTCATAAATATTACACAAATACATCACTAGACGTGTAATTGAAAGGTTGTGAATATTTTGTAATAATCTTCTGTTTCTTCGAACCTGTCAAGAAGTTCAACACAGATCGATAAATGCAATAACTCTATATAAAATCATTGGTGGCTGCACGTGCAGCACGCAAGATGCCTGCAGATACATGCGTGTGGTGTAACATAGGTAAACGACACTAACATATCACTGTGGGAAAAATAATTATTTTGAGCGAAGAGCATACTGAAAAATCAAAGTGCTTCAAAGGTACCCTTCGACTGAATTTTGAGTTTACTTAAATAAAGCTGACGGATGTAATTCGCTGTCATATACTCAACTCTGAGGTGGTTTGTCGTTTTAAAAATGGTAGCGAATCCACGGAAGATGGCCCGCAGTTGTTAAGAAAAACCAGTTGTCTGTGATCGATGGGCAGGAAGGAGATGATGCGGAGAAAACAATTCTTTAAGACGTTTGATAAACAGTGTTAAAATTTATTAAAAACATTATATTGTCACAATCTATAGTTTTATAGCTGTTTTTATGTGCTGAAGTATCATTTAAAAACCATAAAGGTTAGTATAAAATGAATTACTTTTTGGAACCAGAGTGGAAAAAATAAATATTAAAAAGTTAGATTCTGAGAAGACGTCCATAAATCACTCGAGGTCATCAAGAGTGGTTGATATGATTTCATTGCGATGCAAGAAGTATGGTCATCAACGCACCTAACTCTACTAGTGTCACCAGATATTTTCCTGAAAGAGCAGAACATCCGAACTTTTGTTCATCCTCTTTACCACACTGATTAACTCCACGTGAGTTTTGGCAGAATCCATCTATAAAACGTTTGCTGAATGGGCAGAATATTTTAAAACTAAGTGGAGTTTTCCAGTGCATGAACAACATACCAAAAGGTAAATACAAAATGATATTTAATTTCTATATACTCGGAAATACAAGGAGAGTAGTTTAAAGGGGATTCTAGGGCGTATTGCTCAGTAATATATAACGTTCTAGTACAGCGCACTAATATTCAGAACTTTTTAACATATTAATCGTAGGTTAACAGGACTTGTTATTGATCTTACCAAAAATGTTTGACAAGATTAGACACTTGCAATGGGCATACATTGGAGAATTACTATGCATATTAATAACTATTTTAAATTAATTTGTATGTTATTAATTGAATGAAATTTAGTAGCTTAAGTTCTTTCTTTTGCTCAGGGCATCAATAGAACAAATGATTTTACTTCATATTGTACAAAAATTTCAATCTCACAACATTGTATACGTTATGTATATTAATATGTTTTGTTTATGGATTTTCCCCGTGATTATATGTTATGTATCTGTAGTTTGTAATTGACCTTAGTCCAAATTCAAGTTAATGGTCTACCTAACTAGTGACTTTTACTTTGTCAAAAACGTAATACATATCTAATACATTTGTCTTATCGATTAATTATTCATATCATTGTTATTGGAGGTAAACGTGTATTTGAATCGGAGTGTAGGACATTAGGTTTTCACTTGGAAATTCTTAAAAGTGTTAAGAACTTTGGATGTTTTAGAAAAGAAAATGGCTGACTATATTACTGTATCTCAGCTTTAACATATCCAGTGGAATCAGTCGTTATTGTAGTGTTGTGTTTATAATTTCAGTGGATTTAGTTATTTGTATTCTTGTTTAATTATCAAGAGCTCAAAAATGCACCTCGGACTCAATCATTAATTTGAATTATAATGAATTGAATCAAGGCACTAAATTATGCTATTGCAGTATGTCAAAAGACTGTACACGCATCGTCACATTTAAGACGGTATACGCATCGTCATATTTAAGACCGTTGGCACATTAGAACATTTGAGACTGCAGGCACAACAGCACATTCAATATTGGAAATTATTTTGAATACGACTGGAATTCATTGGGAAGTTTCTACGTTTTGGACCTGTGATATAATTTGTAGGACTATTTGTAGTCTAGTAACAATACTTACAGTTAGTTCTTTTTTAAATATTCGCTTTGTATTCTAGGATAATAAATTATTTGTTGAATTTTACAAAACTTTTTGCATTTTGCTCTTTTCTGTTACATACTTAAAGACCATATATTCCTACCATATCCAATACAGATTTGTCACTTGTATCTGTAACCTTTGCCGAATTGTGAATACATAATGTTCCCAGTACCTTTCAAAGAAAGATTATACATATACGATAAAATTATATTAATTAGATATTAAATAATTAAGGACAAGCATCCGCTTCCAATTTGAGACTGTCATTTGCTCCAATTTATGTGGCGCACCTCAGCAAGCCTTCGGTAGTGCCTACATTTATGTGCATATAAATTATCAATCCATTTCCTTAGAGACTGTGCTGATTAGACGCTTTTTGGCATGAATACTAGTTAGTTTGTCGTCAAAGGAGTGACATTTCTGAATGTAATCTAATTTTTAAGACAGAAATTTTACTCATCCATAGAATACAAAAATAGAATTGACTGTCCTGGAATTTAGACTATGCCTGAAGATATAATGCCTGTTGGATCATGTACAAATCACCAACAGATTTAAGTTATTGTTTGCATAAATTTGATAAGATCGATCTAAAATTTGCTGTGTTTCTTCCTTGCATTTATATTATTAATTTCGATTGTTTTTTTTCCGTTTCGATACTGAGATGAATCATCTGTTAGGGAAGGAACAATTCCAACCTTTTACTTGTATTCTGCCGGCAGATGAAAAATCTTAACAATAGGTTGTATTGCAATCTGAATAATAGGCCGTGACATGACGTTGCAATAAAATAATAGATTGTGACTTAACATTGCAATCTTAGTAGGCATACTTGACTGCAACTTAACATCGCGAGAAGGACATTCCAAAATTTGCATTTCAGAAATAAAACAGTATCTGTAATCCGTAACACGATGATATTTAAAATTGGTTTTAGTGCAGCTGTCGATGACATGAACTGTCATGGATTGCCATGTTATTATGCATCAAAAGAGGCCAGTTTGGGTATATGTGAAAGATAGCCCTTAGTTCAGTGTGTTTTTAAAAACTGAAGTTCTTCATTCACCAGTAACCGCTCCGGTGGCCTAGTGGTTAGAGCGTCCGCCACGGAAGTGGGAGGTCGTGAGTTCGATCTCCTGCCGCGTCATACCAAAGACTTACAAAAATGGCACTAACATCTGCCTCGCTTGGCGCTCAGCATTAAGAGGTTAGTGTTAGGACTGGTGTAAGGATAATGTGACTGCGTGGGACATCATCCTATATGTCTGCGGCATGATGCCCCAGTGATAGACATCACTATAAACTGCCTCACTGCCTCACTGCCGACATCGTAGCGATATGACTGAAAATTTGTTAAAGCTACATTACAAATCCAAATCACACGCACACTACGTTAAAAGTCATAATCAAACAAAATTTTTAAAAAATCCTTCACCAGTAATACTGACTTGAGTATATAGCCAGTCTTGCGCTGAGAAATGACTGTAACTTTTTTTTTAAAAAATACAAGAACAAAACAAACATACATCATAATGAATGTTATTGATTGGCGCACATAATGTAACGTGTCACACTGAGCAGAGCGTAGTCTGTGTCCGTGTGACCGTGCCTCACTCGAGTGTTTCTTTCACGCGATCGTGCTTTTCTTATACTGCACGAATCGGTATAAAGAAAGGAATTGATGTTGTTTAAGGGTGATATGACGATTTGTTCACCAGTGACAAGCTTCGCCCCTGTAGAATATGACTTGCCTTGGATGAATACATCTTCCTGTCTGCCACTAACAAGGGCAATACAAGTATACCATCCCTATTATAATAAAATATGTTATATATGCAAACTATTGTACGCTTTGAGACCATGATTTAGACACCAGAATTTACGTTCCCACATAAAAACATGACACACGCATTGATTTTTAACTGAATTGATATGCTACCTACAATTGAATGCCCGATTTTGGGGGATGGGGTAGGATGAGTGTTAACTATTTGTTTTAATACCCTTTCAGTTGTAATCAAATTAGCATCTTACTCAGGAAAAATAACTCTTCCAGCTCTAACCTAAAGCACCTTTTGATTGAACCTAAAAAAACTGAATCAATCGCTTTAGTACTGATCCGTGTTTGTCGTGGGACAACCTGCTGCTGAGCAACAAACTTTGTTACCTAAATCTTTAAATCCCAAAGACAGACATTGATGTGAATGTGCTATCACGCTTAAGATGCTAATTTGCTAACACGCCAAATGCTGCATTGGTCCATTTTAAAGTTTTAAACTGAGACTACACAGAAAACAATGATCAATATCGTGTGTCTAATAAATACACGAATGCTAAACAGAATAATGCTTATATTTCGATAAGGGATACAATTTATTATAATTAAACATCCATATTTTTAAAAATAGTACACTATGGAGCTGTATATGGCAAAACTGAGATTGTTGGGACTGAAAATATAAATATTTCATTCAAATTCAATCCTCCCGTTCAATTATCGGATTGCAAGAAATTCAATTTATTGGTCATGGTTTACATCTCTTTGCGAATTTTTAATGACGAAAACCTCTGTGTAGCATTGCTTTGTCTATCAACAGTTTTGCGGCATTCGAATAAAATGCAGTGTTATTGAGGGGAATCACCTCATCCAAACGAAATGTATTGACGTACAAAACAAGCACAAAGGATTTCATTAATCAAAGTTGTCTGTTGAAACAAGATAAATGTGCTGATTTCTATTGGATATGGGATAATCTGATCATTCATTTGTCTTTATTCTAGAACTAACATTTTTCAAAAATTACGCAAAGAGCTATTTCGTACATTTCGAATCTTTAAGCCCTTTATCTTACAAGAACATGTTTTCAAAAATGTGCTAAAAGACTTATTTCTATGAAAGAAATTGCTCACTATCTGATCCGATATATTAGATAGAAGAAGCATCAACGTCCAAACATATTTGTCATTTCTCAGACGAGCTTATTACAAATATTACGTTCCAGTATATGGACTGGAAAATATGCGGAAAGGGTCAAAAGCCAGCGACAAAACCTTGTAATTTAGGATTTTTTGCAGACATATCGATTTAATTCAACCTGGTAGTTTTTTATTTTAGCAGACATATTTTAATTAATTCTGAATTTTATTTGATATCTTCAGAGTGTTATCAATCTGATGTATTCGGTATTTATGGTGAAATAATAATAATAATAATAATAATAATAATAATAATAATAATAACAATAATACCGGTAATATTACAACTACTTCTACTTCTAATATTACAACTACTTCTATCTATTATCTAAGTGGGAGAATTAGGTTTAAACTATAGCTGACACTTTTAAAGCCGTCGTATTGACCTCCAAGAGCCCATTGATAAAAACTGAAGTGCTGATAGTGATGCAAACAAATTGCTATTTACACTATTTACACATAAAACACACTTAATCAACAAACGAGAATATATTTAGTAGACCAGCAAATGACATAACTTGCAATGCGCTCCTGTAAATCGCAGAATGAATCTCAGTATTACAAAGGGAGAACTATACGTGACAAATTCACACACGGTAGTAAATACTCGATCCATGACATGTATATTTTATTTTTAATCCTAAATTTTTCTGAAAGTTGGGTTTAGCTTGAATTTTTTCTCATAACATTCCATTTGGCCACCGCATTGAAATACCTAACACGTAGCGAGTTTGATGTGACGTATGAATATGTCAAGGGCGTCAGGCAGAGATATAATATTCCTACGCCGCTTCAAACGTGTTCTTTCTCCGATTCGGAACAAAACACTTATGTGGATAATGTATAACGTTAAATTTTAGTCACACATACTTTTCAAATTTTTAATACTGTTACGGCTATTGGATTTAAATTATTTATTTTTTAATTGTTAAATCCAAATTTGTCATTTAGGGTTTAATATTCATTAATTGAGAAATTATTCTGGAAAATTCAAGTTGACCTAGAATCTAGTTGTAAACAGTTTTGACCTTGGCTTGTGGATCTAATTCCACGTGACACTGTCAGCCATTTTGGATTACATCGTCAAGATTCGAACCTGGAACTATTAGAACATTTATTTATCAGGACTTGCAATTCCATTAGTGGATTATTTTGTGAATTCTATATTTGTTGGATTTGATTCTCTAAAACCGTAAGTTTATTTATTTTATGAAAATAATTGTACTTAAATAAATCATTGTTAAAGTTTTACAAGCTTGTTAGTTTTCACTCTTTCTGTGTTGCTGCTTATTCGAGCCTAAGCACGTAACAATACACACTTTTTAAAATATGAATGAGGCATTTTTTCGTTTTATGAACATTATAATATTAAATGTTAGATATTAAAGTGGATTTTTTTTTTACATCAATTTCCCAATCTGATCTGTTAAAGCAAATATAAAAGATAGGTCTTGCGATGTACGGGAAATTTACAAGCGGAGAGCTTTCATTAACGGTCGACATGTTTCCTTTTCATGGAATGCAAGTGAATCATTTTTTTTGGTAATATATTACATATATTATTAAAAACGAGTTAAAACTGCTTTTCAGTCAATCTGGATTCTTAAGTTGCAAAGCGTGTGCCTAATGAATAGCGACACATGGTGTGGTTGTTTAATCATAAACCAAAATAATGTTCAATTGACACGAAACTATGTGATTCTTGGCGCATGTCATAGTCCAAGTATATAAACGCCCGCCAGAACCTGCAAGCAACGTTCCCTCTAAGCTGCGCACGCGCAGGCTGCTGTTTATACATCCCCGCGCAGCTGAAATGCCAATCCAACATTAAAGTTTGCTCGTCTCCGTAATGTTTGCACAATGCAGCGAGCATTGCGCGCACATCTACCATTCGCTTAGAGGGAATGTTGCATGCAAACAAAATTTAGTTTTTAGATAATAATAATAATAATAATAATAATAATAATAATAATAATAATAATAATAATAATAATAATAAAGAAACACTAAGATTATAAAATGGAGAACTTTTAAAACGTTTCTATCCCGCTTTATCGATTGAGGAAATCAAACAAACATTTCATTGCACACCTACTTTTCATCCGTTTTTCTTGAAATCTTGATATCTGGGGTAGGCAGTTGAAAAACCTAACTTTTTGGAAAGGGCATATAAACATGAGTTACCCTTGTACTAATGAAATATTACAAAATTAGTATTTTTTCTCCTTCACATAGCTGGAATATTTCTTTAAGATGAACTGAATAAATCGATTTTTCTGTGTCTTTTGGCTTTTCTAGGATTGAATTTACGTTCAATAATCCTGAAACTGATTAAATTCCATCTGAATTCAATTCTGTGGGGTCGGTCTTTTGCAGTTAAACGAAACGGAATTTGATTGTATAGTTCACTAATGAGTTTGAGTGGTAAATACTGAATATTGTGTCTACGCGTCACTTCCGGTTAAAGTGCTTTGATTTATCTTTAATTGGGAAGCGATTGACAGTTTGGATTTTGATTCAGCGATTGAATTCCTGATATTGAATTACCAGGACCATCAGGTCAAATCGTCATAGACCTTGTGTCATAGCAGTAAAAATTGTTTCATAACATCATATACTAGTAAAGTTGGAATACTGGAATGGGTACTATTTATTGAAACACCGATTGGATATTTTAAAACTCATAAAATACTAGATATTATCCTAAACCACCCCATTCGCCAATCGATTGATATCCCCATCAATCTAAACTTTTATCTATTTGCTTGTTTCACTTACCGCCAATTTGATTACTCACTTGTTCTGATAAATCTGCTCCAAGAAGAATGGCAAAAAACCTCAAAGGGGCTAATTGGTCTGATGATATCTCAGTTAGTATTTCTTTCAGTACAGTTACTTGATTTTCATTATCTGTTCATATTATTTGCTAATCAATGACACCTAATGTTTTTTTAGACATTATAATTTGGATCTGAAAACAGATAAAGTAGTTGACCATCATCCTATGACATACTAGTAATTTTATAATAATCGTAGCGGCGTCTGGTTTTATTAAACGTGAAATATATAATATCAGGCGACACGTACCACTCTCATGTTCAGTAGAAAACGTTGCAAATAAAGTCGAATTTTCAAAATTAAGACTGATCGACAAGGTGCGCGTGCCTAAGTAAAACAAAAACAGTTACAAATCTTCTTTTATGTATTTGACCGTTGCTGCTAAATGCCCATGTCCAGGAATATACTATATGATAAATAGTGGATTCTTTTACCACAATGAAAATGAGGGCAACTCAGTTTATAAATGTCCGCCAGTAACAAAAACAGAGTATACATAACATGTGAGAGAACTGTCGTTGCTTTAGAAAGGCGGTGTTTTGTCTTAGTATGGCAGATTCCATCGGAATCTATTTTAACATTTCCATTAACTCCGTGTTATAGCGGTACTGGTAAACAAAATGTACATGCTTTATCAAGCAGTGTTTATGTTATTCTTGTTTAAACCTCCATACAATGGTAGTTGGTTTGATATCTTTCCTTAGCTGTTATTGCTTTTTTAAATTTCTGGATAGCCAACCAAACGAGATAGAAGCCTTCGCGGAAGATTAAGTAGTGTGATTGTGATTCCGACATGTGCAAATACATTATTCCCAGTACTGTAGGAGCTGAAAACGACAATCAGAACTAATTTCCGACAATATCAGTCGAATCGTATGGTACCAGAAGATGAGCGGTGTGTAATCTTTGTACACTCGTATACCAGTCCCAGATGGTATCATCAAGTGTACAGCTTACATCTCACAAAAGAAGACTCAGAAACCCAGCTACAATGAATACGAAACTTAAAAGTCCCAGCTTGTCGCAGTTTTTCCACAAAAAAAACGTGTCCCCAGTAGTCATCTAGACTGTAAAATGAACAGTAGATGTTAAACCTCACATAAATACATATACTAAAATAAGCAAAGATATTAATGCTTTGGTCATTAAAGGAGCGGTAGTGTAGATATGTATATGGTAGATTGCAGGACCAGGGTCTAGGTTCTTTGCCTGCGCAGGGCAGTTGGAGTCGGCTGCAACATTGTGTCTTTTTGTCGGCATGATTGCATTAATAATTTGATCAGGGTTCCGTTAAGAATAATAATAATAATAAAAGATTGAGGTAACGAAAACCAGCATTCATGTAAATTACGCCCATCATAGCCTGTTATACCCAATATTTTTCATCAACTACAAATTGCCTCTATAATCTAATCCACATCAACATACATAAGACTGATAAATAACCATGACACTCCGTTATAATGTTGAATCGGGAAATTGTAGTAGGAAAAGTTTATCGTATTATCTTTCTTTGAAGATCTTCCAGAGTAAACAATATATACATTCAGGTCAATTAGTATTAGTTTTCGAAATGTTTATATTTTAGTTTCCTAATTTGAATCATACACACTGTAAAGATGACCAGCTCCGTTTTCTAACATTTAAACTGAGCTCGCTCACTCGCTTAAACTTAGGAAAATTTCGAAATTGCATAGACCCAAATCTGTCGTCGCATCATACGGCAGCAAATCTTTGTGCAGTTTATTAGGGGTGATCAGGAGAACAAACAATATTGTATCTTCATATCCATTATGCTACGGCGATGTTTAATCACAACACACACACACACACACACATTTTTTTTTTAAAAAATGACATTGCGATGATGCCCATATTTAAACACGTTTCATGTTTAAAATAAATCGTACCGTGAAACGTGTATAAATATGGGTATCGCAAGGATAAAACCAGCACTTGATACGTTGTCTTCCATATTACAGTGAATGCTTGTATAAACTAAATTCCAGGCACCATGACCTAAGTAATAAGCAATACCTCTACGCTGCAGTCAAGAACATACAATTGCAATGATCTGGGGATATTTTTTATACATTTCTATTCAGGTATGTTCGCTGTTTGATATTCATAAATGTAAACGTACGAGCCTTTTCGAGAAAGTGCCGCTTTTCATTGTTATTATATATCTTTATCGTGCAATGTAGGAACAATTGTTTTAGACATCCATAAAGAACAGGATACGACTGTTTTAAACATCCATAACGAACAGGATACGACTTTTAAAACACACATAAAGAATATGATACAACCTTTAAAACATCCATAAAGAACTGGATGCGACTGTTTAAAACGTCCATAAATAAGATGATGCGACTTTTATAACATCCTTGAAGAACAGGATACGACTGTTTGAAACATCCATATAGAACAGGATACGACTGTTTAAAACATCCATAAAAACACGATACGACTTTTAACACATCCATAAGACTAGGATACGACTGTTAAAACATCCATATAGAATATGATATTCATTTACTAAACACCATAAACAATTTGATACGCTTGTATTAACCACCCATATATTTCTGATGAGCATATTGTAAAGACCATTACGAATATGATATACAAATTTTAAACACCAATAAAGAACACGATGCGTCTGTTTTAAACACCAATAAAGAACACGATGAGTCTGTTTTAAACACCGATACAGAAGACGATAAGACTGTTTTTAAACATTCGTACGTATAATATGCTTGTTTTAAACACTATTAATAATATGACGCGCGTATTTTAAACACCTATGAAAATAGGATACGCATGTTTAAAACACCTCAAATAATCATATACGCACGTTTTAAAGGAACATAAAGAATATGATACGCATGTTTTAAACAACCGTAGAGAATACGATACGCATGTTATCATTGTTAACACTATTCAGAGGGACATTATTTACAATATGGATAATTTATATTTTCGAGATTATTAAATGATTCGTGAAATTGCTTTCAAAACTTGATTATGGTCTTTTGTAGAACGTTTATCAACAATATCATTTTCCAGTTAAAGGTTGAACCTAATTAAACGGGATGATACACATGCTTCTGTTTAAATCATCAAGAGTTATACCTGATAATACTTTCTGAATCTGAAAAGATAAATGGATAAAATGATTCGATATTACACTGCTGTTTTCCCAGTTTTCATGACCTTTCAAGTGTTTTATGCTGTCACAAGATATGAAGTATAAAGCTTGAGATATATGAACTAGTCTGCATCTGAAAGCCGTGATTTTTCCCCCAGGCTGAACGGTCCTAATATAAAAAAAGAAATCCCACTAGTGCCAGTGCTGTTTTGCACTTAATATAAAACATGAGATCCGACAAGTGCTAATTGATGTTTATTAGGTTTATATATATATATATATATATATATATATATATATATATATATATATATATATATATATATATATATAATATCTTTCTTAGAGTGGTTATAGGTGCCAATGTAATTTAGTTTACCTGACAGTTTGCCAATAAAATTTAAAATTAAATATTAAATAATAAAGGTAACTTTATAAAACCAACTTTTGCATATGTCAACAAATATTCAATGAGGAAACACACATTATAATAATTAAGAGAATACATTTTAAATTTCAAAATGCAATCTAAGTATGAAAAATGTGAGCAATGATGGCTGGTCTTTATTCAGTCTTGCGAATTTTTTACATGGAAAATGAACAATATTAAACGTGATGCTGTTCTTATATATTCCGTTACTGCCTAAGCTCTGTTTTTATTGTCCGACTCTTTTAAATAATAGTCATGATGTTTTTGTCGAATCCTGCGCATGCGTATGTTAGTGTGTACCACATCTCCCAATCAATTTGGCTAGACTTCAAACATTCGGGATAGAATGGGAGTGATTTTTAGCGATTTATTGTTAGGATCCTACAATTTGTTTATTACTGTCAGTAGCATGGAGCAGAAGTGAGTGAAAGTGGTCAAATTAATAACTAATCATGGTGCTGGTAATCATTACGATTATGCTCTTACGAATAGTACTTCTGATTTATGGGGGTGGGTGAGGCTTTTCTTCAATGTGACAAGAGAAGCATGTTCCAAGCTTAGAGGCACATATTATAAACCCCTAAACGTTCACTGACAGCAGGCAAAAATCTATCAGGAAAATGTTTAGTTATGATTGAACATTGTCGAATCATATTTTCAATTTTCATGTCTGATGATGCGATAACCATGATAAGAGATGACACTGTTACAAAATCTGGTGGATGTGTCCTATTGTAAGAGATGAGACTAACATTATACGCAGCGGATTTCGTTGATTAAAAGTAATGCGATTATATGATAATATGACTTACTGCAAGAAATGTTATTCAAAAAATATGTGATTGACGTGACCTATTGTAAGAATGTGATGAATATTGTAAAACTGCGATTAATATAATATGTGATTGATATAACTTATTGTAAGAAATGCGCTTAATAGAAAATGCAACGGATGTTTAAAAAAATGCAGTTAATATATTATGTGATATATGTCACCTATTGTAATAATGTGATTAATACATTATGTGACTGATCCGAATTACTGTAAGAAATGTGATTAATACAATGTGTAATGAATGTGATTTATTACAAGATTGCGGTCAGATAGAATATGCAATGCGATTAACAGACTATGTGATAGATGTGGCTGAAAGTAAGAATGTGATTAATATAATTAATATCAAATGCGATTAATAGAAAATGTGAGAGATGTGGCTGAATGTAAGAATGCGATTAATATAATGTTAAATGAGATTAATATAATGTGTGCTCGATGTGGCCAATGCTAAGAGATGATATTAACATAGTATATGGTGGCCGACAAATATTTTTGTCTGCCTCCAGTGCGGTTTGCTTAATTGTGCGAGCAACGATTTGGCAAAGGTCTATGTTCAAATCTTTAAAAATATCTAAAGGCTTTAATATATCATTCCATCTTGTCAAGAAAGAATTTCCATAATGAGAATAACAAAGGAAACAATAAATTTTGAATTACGTATCATCAGAGGTAAGGAATTACAAACGCTAGGTGCTAATACAGTAAAATAACGTTTGAAAAGGACGGTTTTCGCCCACGGAATCTGGAGTTTGTTGTTAGTTGTTGGTCAGTGATTACACTCGGTATTTGATACGCGTACTTCAGTCAGGTTAGAGATATAATCTGGAGATAGATCGTTTAAAGAGTTATATATCACTATTCATTTACAAATAAAGAATATTTTTATGGGTAGCTATTGCAGAAAAGAACACAAAACATTCGAGGGAGACATAATACAAAGTTTCAGAATTATTCAAATAGACCTTTTCTAGATGTTGTTATTTATGGATAGATTAGATGTTTCCCCATTTGGACAGCTGTAATTTATCAATGGTAGTATATTTCTCAAAACTTACCTTAATCGACAAGGGAAGTAATAATTTCAACACCATTGTTAGAAGAGCTTTTATTTTGGCGACCATTCCACATGTATGTTTATTCCAGTTGAGATGTTTATCAATGTAGATACCAAGACGTTTTTACTTTTAGCACTATACACATCTAACACCAATCGGAGTTAGAAGTAAATCCACGTGAGTGTACGTAGTTGCCTTGCTCCGTTTGCCATAAAAATTTGTTTTGGAGGCATTGATATAAATTCTGCTTTGTTGACACAAAAACTGATTGAGGTCGAATTGAAGTTTTTTTGCAACGAAGTCAAAAGCTTTACCAGACGAATGACGTGTTGAGTCGTCAGCGAACATATATGTGTTGATGTGCGTTGGATACAAGACAATCATTGATAATCAGTAATAAACATAAAAGTTCTTACTTAGATCATTGATAATCAGTAATATTAGATCATTGATAATCAGTAATAAACAAAAAAGTTCTTACTTAGATCATTGATAATCAGTAATACACAAAACAGTCCTTACCTAGATCCTTGATAATCAGTAATATTAGATCATTGATAATCAGTAATAAACACAATAATCAGTAATATTAGATCATTGATAATCAGTAATAAACAAAATAGTCCTTACCTAGATCCTTGATAATCAGTAATATTAGATCATTGATAATCAGTAATAAACAAAATAGTCCTTACTTAGAGCATTGATAATCAGTAATAAACAAACTAGTCCTTACCTATATCCTTGATAATCAGTAATATTAGATCATTGATAATCAGTAATACACAAAATAGTCCTTACCTAGATCGTTGATAATCATTAATATTAGATCATTGATAATCAATAATAAACAAAATAGTCCTTACCTAGATCCTTGATAATCAGTAATATTAGATCATTGATAATCAGTAATAAACAAAATAATCCTTACCTAGATCCTTCATAATCAGTAATATTAGATCATTGATAATCAGTAATAAACAAAATAGTCCTTACAAAGATCCTTGATAATCAGTAATATTAGATCATTGATAATCAATAATAAACAAAATAGTCCTTACTTAGATCATTGATAATCAGTAATAAACAAAATAGTCCTTACTTAGATCATTGATAATCTGTAATATTAGATCATTGATAATCAATAATAAACAAAATAGTCCTTACTTAGATCATTGATAATCAATAATAAACAAAATAGTCCTTACTTAGATCATTGATAATCTGTAATATTAGATCATTGATAATCAATAATAAACAAAATAGTCCTTACTTAGATCATTGATAATCAATAATAAACAAAATAGTCCTTACTTAGATCATTGATAATCTGTAATATTAGATCATTGATAATCAATAATAAACAAAATAGTCCTTACTTAGATCCTTGATAATCAGTAATATTAGATCATTGATAATCAGTAATAAACAAAATAGTCCTTACTTAGATCATTGAGAAACACCACTAATAATATGATTCGATTACTAGTAGCCGTTGGTCGATACATTTTGTGATCATAGTTTCACATGAGTGTTCCTGTCGGAAACCTGATTGAGATTTATGGAGTAATTGAACATTGATAAGATATCCGGAAAGATGTGTGCTGACATTTCTTTTCTTCATAATATTTAAAAGTACAGATAGAAAGAATATAGTTGGATGGGAGCGACTCATTAAGCTGATATTTTCAGAGTTTAGAGCAATTCCATCCAGACACGCCTATTTCTTAGTACCTATTTTATTGCGAATAATAATAGTATTAGTTGATGTATTTAGGGGATATTGAAACTAGTATAGTCGGGAACGCTTTCGTTGTTAAAGGCAGTAAGTTTGTCTATGTTAGACTCTGTACAATCAGACCTGTCAAGTGTTTTGAAATTATTACTGAAAAAGAGCTTCATTTGCTTTTAATGTCGTGGCCATCATCAATATAACGATAATTTCACATGGAATTAGAAATACTTGTTTCTTTGAAGTTAGGTCTCAGAGCAGGTGATTTCAGAATGGTCATTTACCATAATCTAAGGTGATGGTTTCTTTGAAAAAGGAAAATTTGCGTTTTACAATGAGGGATTTTACCTTGTTTCCAGTAATTGGTAAATTCATTATGATAGTAGTTTGGTTTACGTTTCTACTCTCTGAGTTCATCCATATTTTATTCTGGTTGCGTTGATCGTCTAATTCGTTTGATTTGTATCGAAGTGTTTATTACAGATAGTAAGAAAACAGTGTTTCCAGATATACAGTTATAAACAGATATACAGTTATAAACAGATATACAGTTATAAACAGATATACAGTTATAAACAGATATACAGTTATAAACAGATATACAGTTATAAACAGATATACAGTTATAAACAGATATACAGTTATAAACAGATATACAGTTATAAACAGATATACAGTTATAAACAGATATACAGTTATAAACAGATATACAGTTATAAACAGATATACAGTTATAAACAGGGTCCGTGTTAGAGTTTTTCACTTGTGCTTCTATCAGTGGGGCGGCAGTTTGTAAATTTGTTAATCATTTTGAAAGCATTCGTACAATATTTAATAAAATAAACATCCTGGGCAACCCTAAATGTCTTATGCAGATCTCACCTGCTACAAGCGGCTCATCGTGTAAAAATAAAGTAACATATATCTTTATAGAGTTGTCCTCTTGGGGAACGCCAAATGTTTTGTTTTACAATTCTTTGCTTTAGATGCTTACGAGTGCAAAAAAAGCAAGCAATATTACGGACAGAAAACATACTGTCCAGTTTAGATCAATTTCTTTCTACATTATATTTCTGCTTTAACTTATTTAGATTCGTTCGTCTCTCTTTTGAGCATTTTGTAAAGTTATCGTTACCAAAAATACCCCTTCCAAAACAAAAATAACAAACAAACAAAGATGCTTTATAGAGAAAATTCATTAATGCTACGATAAAGAGGTAACTACTCAAGGTAATGATAAACATGTATATGGATGTAAAGTCCTGTGTCTTCCACATTGGAAATAAATCAAGGTTATTACTTGCAAAAACCTTTATCCAGTAATATATGCTCTGAATCTAAATGACATCCCGAATCAATTATTGATCGCAATTTGCGATGGCATGACACCTGATTTACTGGTTGGAGATGTGGTAATATATTGTTGTACTCTGTGCAGATTATACCGTTGTATGTTCAGATACTCCAAAGATATGCAAAATAATCTTGACATATTCTCTAATTACCGCAATCTCTAAGAAACTTATAATATCTGAGAAAGATGAAATAGATAACATGTGAAATAGGAGAATGTGAACATGAAATTTTCAGAAATTATATATATTTGGGACAAATCCTAACGAAGAATGGTAGATATTTAAGAATTTTATTAGTCAAGACTGGAAAGCTATGTATCATCTGATGAAAATAATAGTAAGTCATACTTTCCCTAAAGGGTGTCAGCTTAAAATGTTTGATATAACATGAACTCTGATTCTTACATACCTGGATGAGATAAAGCATTTTATGAATTAGAAACGACGAAATTATTTGCTAAACGTTAAACATTCCACTTCCACGAATGTACCTTATGGTAAGCTAAGCAGCTCTCCTTCATATATATATATATATATATATATATATATATATATATATATATATATATATATATATATAGGAGAATGGTTGGCTATTGGAGAAATCTCATTAATGGTAAACAAACGAAACTATCTTACATCTTGTTCCTGAGGCTATTAAAGGATTATAATAATTCTGTAAGCAGATGCAAATGGAGAGATAACATTCATAACATCTTATCGAAAACCGCGTTTCAATTTCTGTAGGATAATCAAAATATTCCCAATAAATCCTGGTTTAGTTACAAATTTGAAAGAAAATCTTCGTGATCAGGTTATTCAAACATGGGAACCGTCCATAATTAACTTGAAAAAAGCTAATATAAATAGAATGTTTAAAACTGTATTTAAATAAGAACATCATTTGTTAAACGACTGGTCACAAAAAAATAGAAGTCAACTTTACTTTCGAACGTGTAATCATTCTGTACCTAAAGAGAAGCGAAGATGCGAAAATATGTACAAACGTTGCATGCAATTCTAAATCAACCGCTCCGGTGGCCTAGTGGTTAGAGCGTCCGCCGCGGAAGCGGGAGGTCGTGGGTTCGATCCCCGGCTGAGTCACACCAAAGACTTACAAAAATGGTACTAACAGCTGCCTCGCTTGACGTTCAGCATTAAGAGGTTAGTGTTAGGACTGGTCGGCCTGGTGTCAGGATAATGTGACTGGGCGGGACATCATGCTACATGTCTGCGGCATGATGCCCCAGTGGTAGACATCATTATAAACTGCCTCACTGCAGACATCGTAGCGATATGACTGAAAAATTGTTAAAGCTACGTTAAAAATCCTAAACAAACAAACAAACAAAAGCAATTCTAAATCGGTGATGAATTTGATTTCATCGTTGAATGTAGCTATTTCAGAGAACAAAGAAAGCAACTCTACCACAATTTTTTTATATAAAAAAGAACGAACGAAAGTATAAGGAATTGTGGAGTTTTCAGAAAGTCGTCCTTTAAAGAAATATTTCTAAAATGACTGATACAATTTAAATTTTTTTTTTGTTAATTTCAAATCAACTTTACTGAATGTGCTTGTTGTTCATACTTTTACTACGAGAAAAGTACCAACGACTTATCATTATTAAAAATGAGTTTATTTTCTTCAGATTAATTTGTGTTTTACATATCGTAAGTCATATCACGTATTTCCAAATATGTCAACATCTCTTTATTTTAATTTTCAACTCCTGTTGCCTGTGATATTGCTGAACATCTGACTTAAATATTGCAGTTACAGTGGAAAAATATATCGTCCATGGCAGATGTAAAACATACAAAATGAAATATTACATCGTACTTCATATGTTGCGTATATCAACTTGGTGAACTAAAGAATTTATCATTATAATTGTTTATTGGGTATAAACAGGGTTACACAACACACGCATCTGACGGTCTTCATAGCTGGGATGTGATCATTTTCCCCAGTCAAGGTTCTGATATGTTAACCCTATCTACACACATTGGCAGATCGAGTAGATATTTTTGTGTTTTGCGAGTCATCTATTGGACTTCATGAGTTGCCTCCCTTAGTATGTAATGCCAACTAACCAATATAGCGTGCAACAGCGGGAAATTATATACCGGCCGTAAATGGAGGCATTTGAGCTCAACGGATACTTTATGTTTCACATTTAAAGTAACAGAATTAGTATGTATCAGAGAGAAACTATTACAGGTGTCTTTACTTATTTATGAGTATATTCAAGGTATGTGCTACCTTTGCCATGTAGGAACAGTGTTCAAATTTGAATAACTTAATTTGAATTTGGATGCGGTGGCTTGCAGCCGCATGCAATGAAATTCACAAACCAGAAACACTAAAATGTCTGCTCGATCCGACATGGTGTAGATAGTGATAACATTTCGCTACCTTATCTATCGAAGATGGAGTATAATCTATATGCTGCTTCATATTTTCATCGTTGGGAATCTATCATTAAGCTGTCTGGGAATTGCAGCTTGGTTTCAAATAGCTTTGTAATTTGTTTCCGCAACCATGCGATGAGATGGAAATAATTGTGTGTTTTACAGACTTTATCTCAGTAATTGTTTATATTTAATGACAAAATATCAATCATTTATGTTCAGATATAATAAGATTCTATCCAGTTGCTCGGAAAAAGTAACAAATCTATAAAAAGAACAACGGATTTTTAAAATTACATTCGACACCATTTATCCCTATTATTTTCTGTTTTACCAATTTCGGCATTTGTTGCATTTTATGGTGTTTTCTTCACAAATCTAGCACACGTTGGTATGCTTATACCATTCTTGACATGGACAGTTATGACATGACATGTCGAAAGTGTCAAGAAAAAAAATTGTCTGTTCACTTTTCTTGCAAACGATTTCGTTACCGCTACCACACAGATTTACCTTGTGAATGTTAAAGTCAAGTCACAGCCAAGCATTATTCTCCATAGTGATATATAAGCTATATATACTGATATAGGACTCTAATCGGGTGGCACCGTGCCGGGCCGAACAGACAGAAGACAACATGAATAATTCGAAAGATCAATTGATTTATACATATTTAATATATCACTTTAGTCCCCTCGTATACATTACATTGTCATGTGCAATAACGTACTTTTTATTTTTATTATTTATCGTGACAAGAGCACAACTGGACACACCATATCAAAATAGGAGAATTCAGGGGACTGTCATGATTTCCATAACAGTGAATGAATTAATAAAGCTTGTAGATTTTCTTTGCTAGTGACATTGGAACAAAACCGAATCTATGCATGAATCCTAATCCCCCAGCCCTGGACATTCTCTATTAATAAAATAGTCACAAAAATCTCTCCACTGCGATTTGAATGTGGATAAAAAATTCAGAAACTTTCAGCGATTGCAGTTTGGGTCTATAATTATATACAAGCCCTCCCCCTTCCCCTACCCCCCCCCCCCCCCTCCCCAACATATAACAAAAACCCCGATATGGTATTCAATTCCAACTGGCTCATCGACGAAAATTGATACCGAATTGCTGGCATATGTGTTAGCTTCACATCTTGAACGTGCATGCATGCAACATTTATACAACATAACAACATACTCGGATTTCAATTAATTAATGGCAATGTAATAAACATAGATATGTTAGTGTTTCCGCGTTAGAAGGTATTAAGAGTGTAAAAGAGATTTATTACAGCAATGCGGAAAATCTGTTGAAAGAGCGGCCTGAGTTAATGAGCATCGTTTTGGTCAGGTCCAAGTAAAATGTAATCGCGAGAGACATTTCCCGGCATATACTGCTAACTGAAAGCTTCCATAAGTAACATCCTTTACGAACTTTAGCCTATCCACGCGTCCTTTAATATTATATATTAGTTCCTGAAAGACCTCATGAAAACTCTACTGTAATTAGGCCTATTCACGCCGGTAAGATTCTTTAACGGTTTTGGAAAAATAATATTAAATCGTAATGGACGTGTAATCAACTGTGTTTGATAAAAATGTGATGTACCACTGAAAATAATCGTCGCTTGTTATCTTTATACCAGAGAGAGAGAGAGAGAGAGAGAGAGAGAGAGAGAGAGAGAGAGAGAGAGAGAGAGAGAGAGAGAGAGAGAGAGAGAGAGAGAGTTACTGATCTGAAAAACCGAATCATGTATCCGACAAAAATAAGCTTGTCAGAAATACTTCTCAAGTTCATGATGTTGTCCGAACCGATTAAAATGATATTAACTGGACGAAAACGAGACGTACGTATAAACACAAGATGCATTTATAAAAAGTAAGAATACCTTTAAAAAGGCTGACCAGACTCCATTATATGCGGGGGACGGTAACACATACCAGGTTTCATGAAGATATATCAAGGTGCTCAGAAGATGGTACGCAAATGAAATGTGTTGGATGGAGTGGGTGACAAGCCAACTCCATCATACTCCCAAACTTCGTTTACGGGGTTTATAAACTACACGGTTGGACAACGCAACAAAATTATACGGGTACTCATTTCTGATGGCACTTAATAATACAATTTATGATGATCTTAATTACAGGAGAAACATGATAATATAATGACGATTAAAAATAATTTTAAAAAATCCCAACCTCTTTATTAATGCAGTAAATGGCAGTCTCGTCTTAGAGTAACATGTCGGGTCACGGCAAAGCAGGAAGGCACCCGGTTTAGAAAAGCTAGTTTGTCAAATTGTTTCACTTTAGTTAAAGACAGAATCCAATCGGTTTGATATCGTATTACTTCTAAAATGAAGTATTAAGTATCTGTGTAATTAGTGAATTGCCAAATTGTTTAGTTGTACTTTACATCAGTGGAAGAATAGGCCGAGCTTGAAATCAAGATTTCCAACATCTAATCAGAACCCGTGCCTAGTAAAAGTAGATAATATCCAATGGATCAGCCGTGTTTTCGTCGACATGTTAGCCTAGTTATGTTCCTCCAAACTCCTGGATGTTGCCATTGTTTACGCTTGAAACGCCCGGGTCGCATTTATTTCTAATCTAGTCCAGTCTCAATATGGACAGAAAAAAACACCAATAATGTGCAAGCCACCAGTGCAATTATATCAAATCCATATAGTCATAGAATTTTTCATCTTCCTATCATTAAATATATCTAGTACATAGTGTACATGTTGTAGGTCCTTAACAAATTTAATTGCTAAAATGTCTTAGCGACATAAATGAGTGTAGTCACTGTTAGGTATTTTAGCTTGTTAATTTTGAGCGGTGGTCACAATCGATCAAGTTAGATTTCGAGAAAGAGATAGTTCGAAAAGGGTTCTCGTACCAAATGAGAACCCTAAGAAGATGAAGAAAAAAAGCCAAATTAGAGACGGAGTGGGGTGTGTTTGGAGTTATTTCATTTCTTCCTTCTTCTTTTTCTCTTCTTTTCCCTTTTCTCTTTCCCACTTTCTTCCCACTCCCTTCTTCCCTCTTTCTTTCTTTTTCCTTCTTCCCTCATTCTTTTCCCTTTCTCTTTACTTTTTGTTGTCGGTTGGTTGGTGTTATGTTTCCTTGAGCTATCACTATTTGATCCCGGTGTTCTCATCACACTTGTATTTTTCTTGCCACTTGTCGGTTGACTCGTTTTACTGTACCTACATTGTGTCACTACTTAGTGTAATGCTGTTTTTTTGTCCTTCCTTCTCCTTTTATTTCTTTTTTCCCTTTCTCTTTCTTCCTTTTCTCCCCTTGCTTCCTTTTTTCCTCGCATTACAATGTTTATATTATCTCCACCCTTTCCCTTCCTTTCCCCTTTTCTCTTTTATTTTATATATTTATTTTAGGGTAATGTTAAGTGGTTCTACTTTTTTAAGCTAGCGGTATTACTATCCGCTCTGGCCCCTTTAACCGATATATGGCCTCGTTAATTATTTATTTATTTGGCAGCTACAACATTTATTCTTTGTCCGTCCACCCAAAACACTTCTACGTGGGTCCGCCCTTGAGCTAGCGGCGCCACCATCCACTCCGGCCCCTTGATTGATAAATATTAACTCCATGGCTATGTTTATGTTTATTTATTTATTTGATGGTTTTGATATTTATATTTTGTGTTTTTTGTCTATTGATTTTAGGTAATTAAGTATATTTATATAGGTAGTATTTACGTTTTTGTTATACCTTTTATCTAGAATTTGGGGGAATGATGTAACTGAGTCAAGTTTTCTTTGTTGTAGTTGGAGGGCGGTACGCTGTCGATGGTATTTGTGACATATGTTAAATACATGTTCCAATGTTTCAGTTTCTGGACAGTGTGGACAATGCTTATCAATACTGGAACTTTATCATTCCGATACGTATTCATAAGCCATTTCAAACGAGTTCTGCTCCAGACTAATTACAAAACAAGAATGCGGTTTTGTAATTATCACATGCTCCTTTCTTTACGCTGTCTAATAGTTGTATCTTTCCTATATGAATAAAACTAAAAAAAATTATGATTAATAAAAGTTTGATTCACTCTCTAAAAAAAATACATAAGCGCGGACGTCAAAGAAGGCATTCAAATGGTTCGAATATGGGAATGGGATACGGAAATGCGGACTGGGTATGTAATAAATGGGTAAAGATGAATATACTTATAATTATTATAACTGTGTTATATGTACTTGATTAAAGTTTATTCTTACTGACTAATACAAGTAATTGTGACAGAGGGATCGTAAGAAGAAGAATAGCGGAATCATTAAGGACAAAAATATCAATAAGGTTTTAACTTCCAAGCAATCCGCAGCATTATAGAACGTGTGGTCGCTTAGAGTTAGCGATCAGCGGTCGTAAAGCTACGTAACACAGTTTTAAATAACAATCCAGGTCTGGATAGTCATGTATTACAAAATAAATTTACCACGAAACCAAAACAGGTGAGAGAAAAAAATTATTCTTTGATATCTCAAGCCCCAATGCTGACGTTTATCATAAATTTCACAATACGTTATGTGTAACTAAAGTTTAGAAGAAAGGTAATGATTTGTTAAAAAAGCTATCCGACATCAATCGTTTTTTGGAATGATCAAAATGTTAGATATTATTGTAGTTCTTACAACTAAGTGTAATTCATTGACTATTGGACCCAACTCAAAATTAGGTTCCAGAATCAGCAAGCGATTTGGGTGACATAACTGGTTTAGTTTGACCGTTGGAAAAAAAGAAAAAAGAAAGTATGATCACGTGTAAAATGTGTGTCCCTTTGTTTCATCCATCCTTCTCCATGGGCAGTATACAAATTCAGGACGTTGAATGTCACAAACACCATTATTTATCATTTTCCAATAGGAACCAAATGCATGCTCATATATATTACTTATAAAGTGTTGTCGTTAATGTTTTCGAAATGGATATACCATTTTTCAAAGTCTTTCGGTAATTACATTTTGTGACACGGCCTTTGCATCAGGTAATAGTTTGCTATAATGAAAATCTGTCTTACTTGAGCGCCAAGAACTGACGACATTGAGGAGCCATTCTAATGGAACAGATTTGTATTTTTTTTAAATTGAAAATCTTTGAACACGTTATTTTTACCTATACTTACGACGAAATTGTAATGTTACACGAATTTACCGTGCATTATGAAAAGAAAATCTAATGCATTAATTATGATTTTGTTAACATATTCTGAATGCCTTGTTCACCACACCAAGATTTTCTCAAGAACAATATGAGATAAACAACCTTTATTAATACAGTAATATAAACATAATTAATAAAAATATATTAAAATAATAAATGGGTTCAAACTAATAGTTGTAAAATATGGTTAAAGATTTGTTCATATGGTTTTATCAACGAATTATCATGGCCAGCAAAACAAAGACTGCTATCAGTTTTGAAGACTGCTTATCATTTTCTATTGATGCAATTGATTAAGTATTTGCTTCTCCAAGTCATCAGTCCAATGCATTACCATGCCTTGCATTTGCCATTAACATGGATGTCTTGTGAAAAGTAGCAATACACTCTATTCATTCCGCTCTTACTCCAAACTGTTTCTTATATTACTCGTTTCATTTGCAGTAGTCAGATTTGCGAGGTCTTTGGAGGCAAAAGGGTTAAATATTCCATTCACATTTCAGGCTCTTGTTTAATTTACCAAATGAATGGAAAATTCAATTATTTTGCACATCTGGCTTTGCTGATTCATTTCTCATAGAACCGGCACATTGTATGGACGACGAAATCGAGTGAAATAAAGACATTTCTCAACAGTAAAGCGGCAACGGAATGACATACCTTGTGATTGGAGTGAATCAGCCAAGGCAAAATGTGATAACGCATGGAACAGTATGATGAGTTACACTTACCCATGTTGTTTACTTAAATATGAGCTGATTGGCTCTAGCTGGTATCGACCCAATCAAACGGTTAGATTCACTGAGATATTAAACGTGGTTAGGTGTGATGTAATACCGTTTTGCTTCCATCTAAGTAAGAAACTATGACTATATTTGTAAGTTCTGTGAGTGTTAATATAAATTAAACTATGTTTAAACAGTGCATTTATTTTGAAATTTGTTTTAGGTATATGTTTGGGAAAAAATTGCAGAGTTTCTTAGAAACTATCAACTTTGCCATATACTGTTATGTTTACGGGAAATAATTTAAAACATAAAATAGCATGCTAATATTTGGAATATATCAGCAGCATTATGGTGAAAAACATATTGTAACGAAATATGTGACAGTACTGAAAGAATGTTTCACTTTTTATTGCATGTTAGTTGCAGACAATTAATTTTACCTTATCATTCATGGTGACTGAATTGGACATTCCTTCATTAATCCATTCACTTTTATGGAAATCAATGAGTCCCAACGCAAGAAAAAGATTTATTTACAATCAATAACTGCTGATCCATTTATAGGAATACATGATGTTTACTAATGCCAAAGTCTAACTTATTCGAATGTAATTTTAGATTAGATAAGCTAAATATACACATAGTTGAATATTATCATCTATAAGATGGCATTTGTTATTTTTCATATTACTGCAGATAACTATTACAAACTTATTTGAAATAAAATCCCCGTTTCACCAAGAACAAACTTTAGGTGTGATGAGGTTGCATTATCGCGATTTCGTTGTTAATGATAGTGAATTATCGATTAGAAACTTTAAATGGTCGATGTTTTGTATCGCGTTAATGTTGTTAATATCATGGTATTATCGATTAGAAACTGTGAATGATTGATGATGGTTACTCTCAAGATAACTTGGCCATCAAACCATGACTAGAAATTTCCAGCTGTTTGTAAGGTGGTCAACGAAAAATGTCATTGAGTCTGCGAAGCAGGTAGAATATGAAAAAATTGCGGAATAAACAAATCATTATGGATTGAAAAAAATAATGTAGACAAGACTAATAAGATATACAGTTAAAATGATATAAGTTTTAAAGACTATGATTCAGGGTACAATGAGTAGTTTCATTTTAATTCGAAAATAAAACTTTCTAATCTAATATAAATGAGAGCGATGAAGTAATGTATTTTTTAAGTTGGCCTAGATTCTAAGCACGTATCAGTTCTACAAAAGTATGTCTACAGCTATGTATATCATGATATAGTTTTAGATACATATTTGTAATATTACTAAATATGATATGCTGAAAACGAAAATCATGCTGGGTAATACCAGACATAAAATACAGGAACTTTTATCCTCCAAATATCCATGTAGGGTAGTTTTGTGGAGCTAATGTGTTGGCAATACAAATGGAAACAGTCTTCTTGTTCTGACTTTTTCCGTCTCCAAGTTTAAATAAATATATTTTAATACCCATTTATATGTGCCATTTAAAAATGGTTGTAATCTGCACCAACAGATAATTAAATATTGTTTAAAATCAAAAGGTTTTTTTCAAGAACGTCAAAACGCATTTTCCCTTGGAAATCACTTAACTTCTAAACAAGTCTTTAATAATTTGAACGCATATTTCCGTCTGATTGAAATCAGGCGTCATTTTGCAGTTGAAACATGACCCCCACCTTTCTGAAGACTCTGTATCTCTTATATACTTATATTGGTGGTGTAAGACTAAATCATGCTAACAATTCTTCATACAATACCATTCGGAGTTCATTTTACCTTAAGACGTATTCATGACATCATGTTCATTGTTCCATAACACCAAACCTCACAAATAAGCAATAACATCGATGTAGCCAAAGTTCTCTCAAGTGTCCAGAAAATCTAAATTCTTGATGAGGCTTATTTAAAATGTTCAAGTAACTTAAATAACGCGTTCACCATTTGTGTTGAAAACTAAGCTTATTATGAGAATATAATACTTAAAACATTAAATCCACCAATCGTTTTAAATGAAGTCACGTTGCAAAAAAGCTGTCTTTAGTTTTATAGATATTTACCATTATCTTTAATTGCTGACAATATTCTTTATGTGCATTTATAGTGTTCTGTCTGTTATGAGACGTCTGCTTCGACTATAGTAATCGTGTTATGATCTTTCAAACGGTTACCTATATTTAAGAACAAAATATGTAAACGCAATTAATAACGTTTATACCATTTGTTTAGATAAAATAAAACATTCTGTCAGAACATCAAAGAAGCATATGTCACCAGGAAAATGAAGCAAATATCCAGCGTAGACATGTCTAATTTGTGACAGCAAAACAATGTCTCGGTTTCATTTTATAAGAAGAATGTTGTTGGTAGTAGCATCTGAAAGCCAGTTTGACATCGTTTGTTAATATTTACTGATTCCTTAGAGATCATATTCGTTATGTTATTCTCAAGATGTGAGAATAGATTTGGTTCGTAAGAAAGCATGCTGAGTGAAATTATCTAACCTTATTTCATGGGCATGTCGTGTTTATAATACGAAGGCTTGAATAATTATTATTTTTGAAACAGGTAATAAAGTGTTAGTCAGTTGTAATAAACAAAATGAAGAATACAAATCCAGTTGTAGCGACTGTTATCTTGGGACGCTGAATCCAAACATAGCCACCCAAAGCGTGTCAATCTGCGGTCCACATTACAAAATATCAATGTTATCTTATTTTGTTAAGGTCCTTAGCTTGTATTAGTAGCAAAAAAGACACATAAGAGTGTCTAGATTTATTTGTGCTATGTCGTACCAATTTCCTCACATAATCCTTTTCAATTTTGATGTTTTACTTAACTTACGGAAAATATATAGTGACTGTTGCAAAGACTGCATGGTCAACCTACTATTCCAAACACCTCAACAAAACCTACCTATACCGTTTGTTTAGATTTTTAAAAAAATTCTGACAGAACATCAAAGAAGCATTATTTGTTATCAGGAAAGCGAATAAAATATTCAGCGTATACGTGTGAGAATTGTTTTGGTTCATGTAAGAAGCCAACAAGCCGATTAAAATTATCTAAACTTAATTCATGGGGAAGTTGGGTTCATGAATTCGAATCTGTAGCTAAAGGTCTTAACAAAATATGATAACAGCCATATTTTTGAATATGGACGGCAGATTCACACATTTTGGGTCGCTGCGTTTGGATTCAACGTCCCTAGATATTCTTCAAATTCATTAATTTATAGTGTTCTGTCGTTATGCGATGTCTGCTTCGACAAAGATCATTCAAAACAGAAATTAAATGGTAATAAAAAGACGAGAAATCATTCCGAAAGAATAAACTTTAAAATAAAATAAAATACAACATAACAACAAGAGATAAAATTACAAAAATACATTAATGTATTTGGAACAAATTATGAGCTATACATGGAGTTGCGACATGAAAAACATATAATCAGAAAGTTGGTTTATCAATCTGTAAGGTTGCTACAGAAATTAAATATGTGAATAATATGCGTAATCGGTACCTGGGGTTAGCTTAAAAAATAATTTTTTACAGGCACTTTCGATTAAATTTACACTTAGTCAAATAAAATTTCCGTTCATGAAGCATATACATTTCATTTGAATCAATCTTACTCGGACCTCTGCTCTTAAATTGAGTAGAAGACGATATACTGAATGATAGATGGACTATAGTCAGCCGAATTTCTTTAAAATTGTTTATTAAATGTGTTTTTCTTAGATATGCAACCTTCAATTTAACGTTGAATTAAAAGAGCCAGAGAGACCAATCATCAGTTAGTTTTCAAAAAAGGAAGAAAGGTAATAACAAAGTTTTTTTTTATCTTTATAAGTTCGGGTCCAAGGATGACGATGTTGTTCAAGGAACCCGAGAATGCATTGCTGCAAGGAAAAGGTTATGTGAAATCCAATGGTACTAAATTAAATCAAATTAATATTTCCGATTATATTATCAAATACAAGTTTAACTTACAGTATAATATTTTCTTGATTCTAGATAATAAATCTATTAATAAAAATATTACTGCTAGCAATGATAACAACAGAAATGAGATTATTTGATCATTAATACAAATTTAACTCATGTTATATTGTTGCTAAGCTACCGTGATGGCTTGTTGAGATTTTCTATATACTTGTGTGATTATTTCGAACAATTTATTCTGATACCACGTGTTCTACGGACCAAACAGTACATGGTGGTCAGTCTTACTTATATCAGATATGAAGGGCATACTACTCGTATGTAATGGTATTATTTTGAAACAGACTATATACGTTTTGAGTAATCATCATTTTGCAGTTTCGATCATTTCTCTTTTAATATTTCACGAAGGCATGCTTCCTTGTTAAAAAAAGAGAACATTCAACATAAAGTTTTGCATCTGACACTTACTACAGAAACTATTAAATATGAATGAATGTTTCACATACAAGATACTGTATAATACAGTCAGCTCTGCAGAGATTTCCATAGTAGATCCAATATCATTCAGCCAGTCGAATAAACCATGCATACCATATCCTACGCATTGTAGCCTGTCATTCCGTTTCACTGCAATATATACAATTTTTGTAACCTCTGTCTGCTTGGCCGTACATTGTTACCATCCCTTACAGATATAACAAAATAAAGACAAACTAACCAACCATCAAACACAAAGCAGCAAAATAAACAAATCAGTTAGATAAAACAACAGACACATTATATGCAAACTTATATGTGGGTAAAAGGTAAAATAAACTCTGGCAACATCTATATGTTTTTTAACATGATATCCTCGACATATCCAATTTGCAGAGCATTGGGCGTAAAAGAAAGTAACTTTGTTGTTGCAATTATATTTGTAATCTTTGAAAATAACAGTTAATATCGCCTCGTATCAGACAAGTATTATCAAAAGACGCACAACCTATTTATTGTAAGTACGTGATGAACTATGAACATTTCTTCAACGAGCTGTGCCATGCGGCGATCATGTGATGGGCTGCTGAGGAATAACGAACAGCAAAGATTTCAACATATCGATGCCAACAATAATTAATCAAAGTACTGGAGTACTGAATATAGATGAACACCAGCAGAATAACGGAAAAAGGATTGAAATTAATGAAGCTACGTAAAGAAATCACCTACAATGGTTTCAAGAGATTGTCAGTACACTTAGAAAGCATAGATAGTGACTCGTAGAATTCATTCAGTTTATCGGAGTGTAAATTTTAGTAGGAATAAATCAGAATACAAACTACTAAAAGAGAAGATAAATATAAAATCAACATCGAAATTAGATTATTACCATTTCAAGCGTCGTTACGATGTCATTAAAGCAATGCAAATAAAAATGTATGTCTAGTCACGGACATAAAATAATTTCTGCAAAATTAAAAGTCCTTAAATTCATTATAGACTTTATGTCAAGGGGGTTATCTTTAAACAAATATATTTCGGCAACAATGATGCAGGATGTTCCATCAAATTGTAAAATGCATTTCTTTCCAAATACAATTACTGGAAGAAAAAAAAGGAATCTCAGATGCAAATTGCTAATTTTCGACTACAATTTTTAGTGGATGATATTTGCAGTGTCCTTTCTTAGGTGGAAATGATTTTGATGTATTGAGTTACATTGAATGGCTGCATAGTGTCAAAATATGACGGAGCAACTTTATTTTGACTCAATGCTATCATTATTTTTTAAACATTATGTTATATCTAATTGTTTATTTGTAATGTGTGTGGTAATATTACTTGCATTGATATGTAATAAGACGTACTTGCAAACACACTCACATGAAAGTGTGATGTGATGGGTACCTTAACTCAAAGTCATGGTTCGAGACTCCGTACAGTATGTATTGAAGACTTTCCAAACTCTATGTTAACTATAATTATTCGTGTTTAACAATAATGCTAATGTTATCAAGCATTCCCTTGCATGATAAGGGAATATTTTTTCCGGTTCTGTTTCTTTTTCTCTGTCTTTGAATATATATATATATATATATATATATATATATATATATATATATATATATATATATATATATATATATATATATATATATTTGATTTAAATTATTTATTTTTAATTGTCAGATCCAAATTTGTCATTTTGGGTTTTAAAATTCATTAATTGGGAAATTATTCTAGAAAAATCTCTCTGACCATACTTTATCTGTAAACATGTTTTTGACCTTGGCTTGTTGACTTAACTTTTGACCCTGTTTCAGTTAGTTTCAACAAGCTTCTAAAGCGATTGGCTAAGATTCAGGGACATCTTTTTATTTTTAGTTCTTGGGGGTAAGAAGTGACTGATTTTCTTATCTAGATCTTTCCTTGCGTACGTGTTTAAATGATCGTACGTTTGTTCTGTGACCTTCTATGAACTTCCATAAAATCACGTGATCACTTGTTAGTTTTCAGTCTTTCTGTGTTGCTGCTTATTCGAGCCTAAGCACGTAACAATATATATATATATATATATATATATATATATATATATATATATATATATATATATATATATATATATATATATATATATATATATATATATATAACACTTGTATGTTCATTTGTAATCTCAAGACTGGACTATTGTAACACAATTGTGTCTGATTCGTCTCAATACCTACTCCAGAAACATCAAAACGTTTAAAACACAGCTGTAGGGATCATCCTTTGTGTACCACGATCAGAGCACATGTAACTGCTGCTCTGTACCCTACACTGGCTATCCATTCGATCCAGAATCAAACACAAGTTTTGTTCTCTTTGCTACGTTTCACTGTCAGTCTCAGTCAAGCCGACATGTCTGGACTCAACCATGTGCACATACCAGCAAGATACTTACGCTCCGCTTCTGACAATCGTATACGCACAATTCCCACTATGAAAACGAAGTAATATGAACAACGTAATGTATGTATGTATGTATGTATGTATGTATGTATGTATGTATGTATGTATGTATGTATGTATGTATGTATGTATGTATGTATGTATGTATGTATGTATGTATGTATGTATGTATGTATGTATGTATGTATGTATGATGTGTATACATATACAGTATATAAATATATATATATATATATATATATATATATATATATATATATATATATATATATATATATATATATATATATATATATATATATATATATATATATATATATACATTTAATGTCTTTTTAAATCGATATGGATGGAATATTAACATTTATTATTGTCAAATGGCAGAAACCGAATACACTTTAAATTAGATTTGTAAGCAGTAAGTTGTCTCGTAGTATTTTATATTGCATTGCTGCTGGTGTCGTTAAAGTCGGCATTTGATTTATTGAGAAATATAATTTAGTGGATGCGAGTTGGTGAGCTTCCAAGATGAGTTAAGAATGTTTCAATTGTAAATTATGGATTAAGTTTGGCTATTCAATCCGCCAAACGGTTGATCGGAATCTGTTAGAGTTAGCAAGTTAGTTTATTAATTCAAGAAGAAGAAAAATATCAAATATATTTCAAATCAATGCAATATCTGAGGAAAGTTACTAAAACATTTTCTCCTAATACAAATAAATTCTCACAATTGTTACGACTCTATGGTATTAAAATAAGAAACAGAAAGAAGCGAAACCAAAACGTTTTGCAAAACGTAGCAAAGAATTTAATTACTGAAGTTTTGAAATGGAAATTTAACAGGAACGTTTATAATTGTGAATTAGATATACAATAATCTTAAATGTTCTATAACAGGTCCTAAAGAATAGAGCATTCCAAAGAAAAAGAAATTAAAGGTATGTAACGTGCTGACGTACTAGTATACTTGAACATTCTGAAGTGTCAACAGTCTGGATATATCACAGTGGTAGTATTCAAAACACCTTTAAATGAATTCACAATAATCGCGAAATGCTGCTTTTGACCAGAGTCTATGACTTTGAAATTACAATCAAGTATTAAAAACCAGGATACTCTCAAATTAAATCTAAACACAACAGTTAGACTGACATACTGACGTAGAGTAGGTACATCATATACAAAGTAATTTCTAGCATATGTAAATATAGCAGAAATCATATGACTGCAAGAAACCATGAGATGTGTGATTGTAAATCTTGCATTAATCATAAAATATTTATACGAAGGTGTGCTCTGCCACGAATATACGTATAACAATTGCATTAGAGGATTTGAATTGTCCAGTAAGAATATATAGTAACGTGGAACGAAAAATGTTTTAAAACTGTATACTTTTCTTTTATTTTTAAATACTGATTGAAGTGTTAATTTGTTTATATATGTCCGCACATGCAGTGCCTACTGTTGGAACATCATTTAAGAATCAATATGTATTTAAACTTCTTAATTTTTCTTGTCTTGGTCCACCCGACCCCTAACCAATGAATATCAAAGATCTATGTGTTTATCCCTATTTATGTAAGATCTGACATTTGGAATAGATGACTTGCTATTATTTATATTGCTAGTTGTGTTGTAGAAAGTATATATTATAGTAATGCAACAAAGAATCCGAATATTATTCCATGTTTGAGCGGTGTATGTCTCATTCTTAACAGCAGACATTTTGTAAATGGTTTGGAACATGACTATTGTATGTTTTACAAAAGCCTGACTTAATCATGCTTGTAATATCAAGAATCGGGTTTTTCAACCAGGATCAATACATAGTAAGATACGAAATGTACTCTTTCTATTAGTATGGCCTCCAAATATATTGTTTGCAATTATTCATTTACTTGTAAAGCAGAGTTATGTTTTAAAAAAATGTACATTTATATATATATATATATATATATATATATATATATATATATATATAAATGTACATTTTTTTAAAAATTGCTCTTAACAAAAATAATGTAATATGAAGATATTGTAAAGAGTATAGGAACCTTGAGGTATAGTCAAGAAAAATATAAGTAACTGTTTTCCAATTTAAATTCATGCACATCATTTTTGTAACAAATCATTTTTTTTTTAAGAATTGTTTGACTACGATACATGTACTTTTTTCTAAATATGAACTTAAAAACAATAATCGAAGACATATTTGATGATTGTCCAGTGATTGAAGAATTTTGGATACTGCATGGATACAGAATTATACACCAAATATTATTAGAAGCTTAATTGTAGATTAACAATTTTTCGAAATATTTCACATCAGATGTAATTACACTGTAGCTTTTGCGGATGACAGTTAAATAAAAACTTCTAAAGCTAGACTGCTGACCCTAAAAGTAGCAAAGGCATCTGTTTGAGAGCGCCGACGGATTCCATGTAATTTGATATTTGTACGAACGATCCGAGTAATCATTTGAAGACAAATGTGGCTTTTGAACGGTACCAATTGCAATGCTGTAAGTTTATAAACTATGACCCAAAAATACGTTCCTTATCAGAACTTTGTTTAGGCCTCGAACAAGGGACGTTTATATGTCCGAGTCATGGTCATAGTGTCCGAGTCATGGTCATAGTGTCCGAGTCATGGTCATAGTGTCCGAGTTTGTACAAAACTCTACCCCATGTTTAATGAAACATTTAACAATATAATTTATCTAAAACACTAAGGAATCTTAAAATCTTTGTCAGCTTCCGAATTGATTTATAAGGTTTTAAGGAGCAAGTTTGAATGGAGGAATGAATCTAATTTGACAAATGAATCGAATTCGCTAAGGAAATCTGAGGATAAAACCGACAAACAATGCAATATAAAAGTTTGACATATCACAGTGAGAAGACGCTCTTTTGATTGTGACCGAAATTATAAATATTACATCCATTATGTACAGTTACAATGAGATCGCTGGTGCACACGATAACGGAAATATATGTGTACATTTTAAATTCTTGCGACTGTTCAAGTAATTGATAGAGAAGAAAAAAAAATACGGCAATATTGTTTTGAAAATTTCTTCCTGAATTACATCCAAATGAATCTTTAATGTTCCGCATGTTAGAAGGAGACAAATCCTTCTTTTTTTAATCTTATACTTAAATTATCAATATTTTTGCATTAATTAAGACATGAAAATAGAGTTTGAATGATTATAAATGAATGATCTTACTGTTTGAACATAAATGCAGTTAAATGCCGTTAACCTGTAAAATTTACCCTGACATTTTCTTGGTGGTAGAAGGTCTCTTTAATAAGCGTAAAAAGGGGCCACTCACTGGTCCAAAACCTGGGACACCTTAAGGGATCCAAAGCCTGGGGCTACTTACTAGTCCAAAACGTAAAATCCATTTGAAAAGTATTAAATAAATTCACTAAAATGCAACTGCAGATTAAATTTATTAAATTAAATAGTAAGCACATATAAAGACTTTGCAACGGCAACGACCATGTACATGTCGATGGCTATACAATATCATTTATAAAATTCAAAATGCCTAATTCATTTTTAAAAATATACAGCAAAATTATTAAACGATATGTTAATAAAAGGGATATGTAATAAATAGAAAACCACAAAATAAATTTTGTTCAGAGCCTGACCCGTGCGGAAGGAGGTAGGCGGAAGAACTCGTTCGATACGGCGTATGCACATAGTCTGGGCCTAAATGTATCAACATTCGTACACCGTATCAAACTCGTTCCTTCCAACGGATCAGAATACAACCCGTATATAGTGTTGTCTATTGATTATTCATTTACTTATGTCAGAAAATTGAAAGAAATATTATCAAGAATGTTAATGTTGAGCTTTGACAAAAAAAGGTGAACTTTTTAGATTTATTGCAAGACTGGCATGGAATATTCCTACTGTTACGTATATTTGATTTAAATAATTTATTTTTTTTGTCAGATTCAAATTTGATATTTTGGATTAAAAATTCACTCATTGGGAAAGTTTTCTAGAAATTTTCGCTCTACAAGTAAACAACAGATGTTAACCTCATTTTCTGACCTTGCTTCAGAGTGTAAACAAGCTTCTAAAATGATTGTTTGATTCCAAGGACATTAGAGCTTTACTTTAAAAACGATTGGTTGATTCCAAGGACATCTTTCTAGATCATACTGTATACGTGACTTTGCGAGCATGGGTTCGTTCTGTGACCTTCTAGAAAATCACGTGACCCCTTCCTGTTTACGAGAGAATCAGTATATAGCTGTGTTTTAAAAGCTAACGGTTCAGTAGTTAGTCTGTGCTTTGGAATACAAAGATGTGTGTTATTGTTGGAGTGTAAATTATTTCAATTCGTTTGGGATCAAGAGGAATTTATTGTGTTATTTATCTAGAAATTACTTGTGCTCATTTGAATTTTTATAAAACTAAAACTGACTTCATCACGTGACATCGTCGTCCATATTGGATTAAATCGTCAAGATTCGAACCGGGAACTATTAGGACTTTTTTATTATCAGGACTCTTGCAATTCCACTAGTGGATTATATTGTGAATTCTTTATGCATTAATTTTTGGACTTGATTCTCTAAAACCGTAAGTTTAAATAGTTTCTTTTATGAAAATATTTGTACTCAATAAATTGTTTGTTAAATTTTTACATGCTTGTTATTTTCACTTCTTTCTATGTTGCTGCTTATTGGAGCCTAATCACGTAACATAGAAATTGGGAGCTATCGTCCGAGATTGAGATAATTTGGAATTTGGATAGAATTTGTCTCAGAAAACTTTTGTTTTAAATTCAAATTCTCCTAGTTTTTAAAAAATTTAAATTTTTAGTGAGACTGACAGGCTTGTATTAAAATGACATCTAAAGTAGAAATATTTCTTTCTAATCCTACCCAGGAGCAATTAGATCTTTTCAAAAAAGATGAGTTGATTCAACTTGCCAGAAAATAGGATCTTTCTGAAGTCAAGGCTTCTTTAACGAAACAAGATATCAGAAAGATTTTGGTCCGATATTTGGTAGAAAAGGATGTTTTGGAACAAAGTGCTTTGATTTCGGTCAGTATGTCTGCATCAGACTCTGACATAAAAATAAAGAAATTAGAATATTAAAATTCAAGATGGAATTAGAGTTAATGAGGATGGAATTTCAAGAAAGACAATTACAATATGATAAAGATGAGAAAGAAAGACAATAACAATATGATAAAGAGGAGAAAGAAAGACAAATTGAATTACAAAAAGAGCAGATGCGGATTGATAGAGAGAGAAAGAGGAGAAAGAAAGGCAAATTGAATTACAAAAAGAGCAGATGCGGATTGATAGAGAGAGACAATTAAGAAAGGGAATATCAAATTAAAATGAAAGAAATAGAGCTGGCAAGTGAAAATCACCATCATACTTCAAATCCAAATTTAAATTTTGATTTAGCAAGGAATATTAGATTAGTGCCCCCTTTCAGAGAAAAAGAGCAGACAAATACTTCATTAGTTTTGAACAAGTTGCAGAAAATTTAAAGTGGCCAAGAGAGAATTGGACCCAGTTATTAAAATGTGTACTTACTGGTAAGGCTAGTGAGATTTACACTTCACTGTCCGTTCAGCAAAGTGGTGACTATGATGTGGTTAAAGAATACATTCTAAAGGAATATGAGTTAGTCCCTGATGCTTATCGGCAAAAATTCAGAAATTACAGAAAAGAAGCTGGACATAACCATGTCGAATTTGCTAGAGAAAAAGAGCAGTTGTTTGATAGATGGTTCTTAGACAAGAAAGTCGAACAAGATTATGAAAATCTCAAGCAAATTATATTAATTGAAGAGTTCAAAAACTGTGTCCATTGTGATGTTAAGTCTTATCTTGATGAGCATAGGATTGAAACCTTGGAAAATGCTGCTCGAGCTGCTGACGAATATTCTTTGACACATAAAGTTCTTTTTGTTAACAAGACTTCTACTCAACAGTCTTCTGGCAGAAATGTATTTCCGCCTAATACAAGCCCTTTTAAAACTCAAACTAGCACAACTTTCAAAAATCAAACTTCAGAAAAGCTTGATTCTAGATCCTTGTCTCTTCCGACGTGTACCTATTGCAAGAAAAAGGACACGTTATTTCTGATTGCTACAAATTGAAAAAAAGGCATCAGAATAAAGAAAGACCTATTGCAAATGCTTTTAATTCTAAGAGGTCAAGGTCACGGTCATGGATTGAAAACAATACATTTGTTGGGTCTAATAAATCCAGTCTGATTTTATTATGGAAAATTATGAACCATTCATATTGAAAGGTTCTATATCACTTTTGGCTGATTCAGCCAATCCCACCCCTATTAAAATTTTAAGGGACACAGGAGCTTCTCAGAGTCTTTTATTGTCAGGTACTTTGCCTTTTTCTGAGAAGTATTCTTCTAATGAAAGTGTTCTTATTCAGGGGGTAGAGTGCGGCTTTGTTAATGTTCCTCTCCATTGTGTAAATTTGTCATCAGACTTAGTGTCAGGACCTGTGACAATCGGAACAGTCTCGGTTTTACCCGTAGAGGGCATTCATTTATTGCTAGGCAACGACTTAGCTGGAGACAAGGTTGTGGTTAATCCACTTGTAACTGACAAGCCTAATTTGGATCAGAAAGTTGATACAATTGAAAAAGAATTTCCTGATATATTTCAAGCTTATGTAGTTGCCAAAGCTATGGCAAAGAAAGCTCTTGAGAATGATGTTGATGAAGCCAGCATTCCTTTAGCTGACACGTGTATTTGTCAGGCTTTTGTTGAGGTCACTTTTACTCCTTGTTTGGATTAATCAGAAGGTATTGATCATAGTGATCCTCTTTTAACAACCCATTCTCATTATTTTTATTTGGGTGATAAACGACAGTCACTTGTCGTCGAACAGTAAAAAGATCATGAGATCTCCTGTTTGATTCAAATAGCCACTGAAGTTCCTATATGTTATTTCATTAAAAATCGAATTCGTATGAGAAAATGGAGACCTCTCGATGTACCTGCTGGTGATGAGTGGTCGGTGAACTATCAAATAGTAGTTCGAAAACCTTACAGACAGGAAATACTTAGTCTGGCCCATGAAACGTCTTTGGCTGGTAATTTAGGGATTAATTAAACTTATCACAAGATCTTGACTCACTTCTATTGGCCAAAAATCAAAAGTGATGTTACCAAATACTGTAGATCTTGTCATACTTGTCAAATAGTAGGTAAACCAAATCAGAAGATACCTAAGGCTCATCTAGAACCTATTCCTGCCTTTGACGAACCATTTAGTAGAATTATGGTAGATTGTGTAGGTCCCTTACCCAAGACCAAGTCAGGTAACCAATACCTGTTGACCATTATGTATGCGTCAACAAGGTTTCCAGAGACAATTCCGTTAAGGAATATAAAATGTAAAACAATAGTAAAAGCTTTGATAAAGTTTTTTTTACTCAGTACGGCCTTCCCAATTCTGTTCAGTCTGATCAAGGTTCAAACTTCATGTCTGGAATTTCCCAGCAAGTTCTGAATGAATTGGGCATTCAGCAATTGAAATCTTCTGTCTATCATTCTGAGAGCCAAGGGGCATTAGAAAGATTCCATCAGACTTTGAAAAATATGATCCGATCATATTGTTTTGATACGGATGAAGATTGGGATGAAGGCATCCATTTACTATTGTTTGCTGTTAGAAAATCAGTTCGAGAATCTTTAGGCTTCAGTCTCGTTGAACAGGTTTTTGGACACTCTGTGCGTGGACCATTGAAGTTATTGAAAAAGAAACTTCTTTCTAAAGAAGATACTGAGATCAATCTTCTTGATTATGTTTCTGATTTTAGATACAAGTTGGCAAAGGTTTTGAGGTCGCAAGAGCAAATTTGCACGCTACTCAATCTAAAATGAAATCAAGATATGATAAAAGGTCGAAGGAAAGGAGTTTTCAGCCTGGTGATAGAGTCCTGGGTCTCTTACCAATGCCACAAAATCCTCTTTAGGCCAAATATTATGTTCCCTACAGAGTTGACAGGAAAATCAATGACTTAAATTACATCATAAATACTCATAAAAACAAAAACATCTCTGCCATATAAACATGCTAAAAGAGTATATTGAAAGAGATAGCCATGTTAAACATGTAATTAATTTAGTTGTACCTGTCCCACTCAGTGAAAGAATATCATCAGATTCTACTGATATTGAAATGATGACTGATATTGAAATGACGAATCTTTGTAATTCAGAACTTATGAAAAAAACTAGACCAGAAACTTTCACATTTGAAAGTGCAAGAAAGAAATTAACTGAAACAGTTATTATTTGAATATGAGCATTTATTTCCAGATATTACTACAAGGACAAACAAAATTTTTCATGATGTTGAAATTGAAATACCAAACCGGTTAAACAACATCCATACAGGATGAATCCACTCAAACAGGAATACTTAAAAAATGAAATTCAAAATTTGCTGGAGAATGATTTTATCGAGCCCAGTAAAAGTGATTGGAGTTCACCATGCATACTTGCTCCAAAACCAGATAAAAACTTTACGTATGTGCACTAATTATATGAAGGTGAACAGTGTGAGGAAAAACATATTCATTCCTATTACCAAGAATTGACGATTGTATTGATAAAATCGGGAAGGTCGAGTATGTTACTAAATTTGACCTTCTGAATTGATTTTGGCAGATTCCACTAAGGGAAAGAGCAAAATAAATCTCGGCATTTGTGACTCCATATGTACTCTACCAATATAAAGTAATGCCTTTTGGGATGAAAGGGTCACCAAGTACATTTCAACGTCTCATGAATATAATCACCTCTGGTCTAGAAAATTGTGATACCTATATAGATGACGTCATCATCTACAAGACACCTGGATAGAACATCTAGCAACAAATCGAAAATTCTTTGACAGACTCACTGATGCATGTTTAACAGTTTATTTATCTAAAAGTGACTTCTGCCGTGCTAGTGTGACTTTCTTAGGACATATTGTGGGACATGGACAAGTTAAACCAATAGATGCTAAGGTTGAGGCTATTTCTAAATTCCCTGTGCCTGGAAATATAATAGAAAGCAACTGATGCGGTTTTTAGGTATAGCTGGATACTATCGTAAATTTTGTTCAAATTTTTCCATAATTGCAGAACCCCTGACAAATGTTTTGAAAAAGAAGAACAAGTTCGTTTGGACTGAAAAATGTCAGGAGGCTTTTTGATAAGCTGAAAGCCATACTTGAAACAGCACCAGTTCTTGCAGCTCCAAATTTTAGTCAACCTTTCAAATTATCTGTCGATGCAAGTGATGTTGGAGTTGGAGCAGTTTTAATTCAAGAAGACAAAATTGGTATTGAACATCTAGTGTGCTATTTTTCAAAGAAATTAAATAAGCACCAGAGGAATTATTCAACTATCGAGAAGGAATGTTTGGCATTGATTTTGGCTTTGCAACATTTTGAAGTTTATCTAAGTTCAGCTCCTTCTTCGATTATAGCTTTTAGTGCCCACAACCTCCTTACTTTCATCGGCAAGATGAAAAACAAAAATCAAAGAATACTAAGGTGGATTTTGTTATTGCAGGAATATAATATTGACATCCGGCACATCAAGGGAAAAAAAAATTTAATTGCAAACGTTCTTTCCCGTGTATATCAAAATATTATATACATGAGTTCTTTTAACTTCAGGTGTAAATTGGTTTGTGATAAAAAGAAGGTTTTATTATATAAACCTTTCTTTTTATTTTATGGGGGAAGGTGTTACGTATATTTGATTTAAATAATTTATTTATTTTTTTGTCAGATTCAAATTTGACATTTTGGATTAAGAATTCATTCATTAGGAAATATTTCTAGAAAGTTTCGCTCTACAAGTAAACAACAGATGTTAACCTCATTTTCTGACCTTGCTTCAGAGTGTAAACAAGCTTCTAAAATGATTGTTTGATTCCAAGGACATCTTTCTAGATCATACTGTATACGTGACTTTGCGAGCATGGGTTCGTTCTGTGACCTTCTAGAAAATCACGTGACCCCTTCCTGTTTACGAGAGAATCAGTATATAGCTGTGTTTTAAAAGCTAACGGTTCAGTAGTTAGTCTGTGCTTTAGAATACAAAGATGTGTGTGTTATTGTTGGAGTGTAAATTATTTCCATTCGTTTGCGATCAAGAGGAATTTATTGTGTTATTTATCTAGAAATTACTTGTGCTCATTTGAATTATTATAAAACTAAAACTGACTTCGTTACATGACATCGTCGTCCATATATGATTACATCGTCAAGATTCGAACCGGGAACTATTAGGACATTTTATTATCAGGACTCCACTAGTGGATTATATTGTGAATTCTTTTTGGATTAATTTTTGGACTTGATTCTCTAAAACCGTAAGTTTAAATATTTTATTTTATGAAAATATTTGTACTCAGGAAATTGGTTGTTAAATTTTTACATGCTTGTAATTTTCACTTCTTTCTATGTTGCTGCTTATTCGAGCCTAAGCACGTAACACCTACATCATCATCAATAAAGACATCACCTATCTTATCTTTCTTGAAGAAATATTTAAAATACTCTTCACATATTACATAATTAACATTCTCCAATAAAGATTTAATTGTTTAATTTGTGTATTGTGTAAGAAAGAATTATTATGCAGGAACGGAGTGATAATATATGGACGATGAAACAGTTTGAATTAACATTTTTAGTAACCACAAATGATGCATTCCAAATTAGAATCCATATGTTGCATGTTTACATGAATATATAATCCACCATCACAATAATAAAAAACTAACTTACCTCCGTTAATTCAGTTTATGATGAAAAGAGAACAGAATATCCATACGTCTTTCACAGTAAGTGTAAGGAAAAGCAAAACAAATACATTAACATGTAATTTGTCTCTCTATGCCACAGTTTCAACAAAAACTTCATCTAAAATCGTTATATTGTCTCTGTTGTGTTTAGAAGAATCCGAATACATCCGATCATGCACAGACAATCGTTCCGTCGACTCAATCAGCCAAACAAACATCCGCTTTAATATGAATCCAAACGTTTCCATAGCAACCTGAGAGCCCCAAGTCTTAATACATCGAGCTTTAGTTTTACTCAGCATTCGACAAATGAAGAACTATCAGAAACAAGACTGCCATAATTTGTAGCTAATATTGATGAGGTGCTGATTACTTGCTGACTATGGTCTTTGGTTCCTGATCGGCGAACTACATCCGGCAGTTCTTGTTTGTTGTAATAGTAGAATGTAGATATAGGTACAAAATGGATGCCGCGAATTTGGCTTATATGCAAAATATGAACAAACATAAATTATAGCAAAATCTGATCTGCATGTATACTCTGACGTTCAGGCACGTTGCTAAACATGTCAATAATCCTAATAATGCAAGTACATCATTGCAGCACAAAATTTGCAAATCTTATTTAACGTCTACGTTCATAAATAAAATCCCAAAATTAAAAATAAAAGTAAATACTAGTGAGGAAAGTTGTCAAAATAAAAGTAGCTACTAGTGAGGAAAATCATAAAAACTCTGTTTTGATGTTGCAGTAAAACAGAAGGAAAATTATTGACCGTTTTATATATAAATAATTACCGATAAATGATTCCAATATCATGAACGTAAATGAGTTCTTTGGCTTGCATTCCATGTTAAGGCCAAGATGTACTGACTATAATCCAGATTGCACAAATGAAGCATACACAAAGAAAAGAATTTAATGTTATTGTAACAATATCTAAGCTATTTAAGGCCAGGATAACCAGTGAGATGTACATAAGATTGGATTTCTTTACAAAATTCAACCCTTGTGCGAAATACTAAACAATAGATGGAAACCTTAAAGAACTGACTAAAGAGTGTGCTAATTTCAATAATTGTTTTGTTGAAAGGAAATATTCGTCAAATGTTACGTTATACTTTAAAAATATAACATGATATTATATATGTTATCTGTGAAGGACGTGGTTGAACGGAAGTTTACATCAAACGGTCTCATTGGTTTAGAAAATACAATTATTAGGGTTAATCATTTAACGTGAAGATTTCGTGTTTGCGATTAAGCAAACTCTAGTTATGAAGTCAACTTCCCGTCAGGCTTTGCTTCAATTGTTTAGGCATTCAGACAGTCATTGAGAGAGAGAGAGAGAGAGAGAGAGAGAGAGAGAGAGAGAGAGAGAGAGAGAGAGAGAGAGAGAGAGAGAGAGAGAGAGCTCATCTCGGCACATAATGCAAGTATCCGCTATCATATAAAGTGGATGCAGTTATTGGCAAACCTGACTATCCATAGTAAAATATACAATTTGGGGAATAGACAGAATGATCACACGGCGTTTCGATTACACATTAAGATGACATCTGGCACATAACATATATGTATTAACAGTCAAAAGATTAGTACAACATTTGGATTTATGTTTTTGATCGCATATGCAAGAATATATTCGGAGTTGTCTGATAACTTGAACAAATATTTCATGTTAGGATGGAGACCGTTAGCAAATACGAAAAGTCGTTGGGGTATCTAGTGTGTTCTTAGTCATTTGCTTTCCACATCACCAGTTCATCTTCACCAGCTAAGTGATTACAGTGTTACTTAATTGGGAAAGTGTTGTTATCGTTTCTCCATGAGTAGCTTGACATGTGGAGTAATTTTGTGCCCACTGGTGTAAGAATATATTGATGGTGGTCAGGCATTTGTCTTTTATTCAAAACATGGTTCGGAAACTTGTCTAGGTATTTTAGAGGTAGTTCAGACGGTTATCGCGTACTTCATTGCAAACGTGTATGCCATTGCATTCGCATACAGTTTAATTCAGTCGAGGATTTAGGCTAATCCAAAAAATTCATACAAAACGTGCTGCGTTAAATGCTCACATGAAAGAGATTGGACAAAATCAGACTGTCTGAGAATACATTTTTCTGAAAAATGAGTTATGATATGTAAAATAAAATAATGTAAGGTGACAACAATATTCGAGTTTCAATTCATTAATTCTTTATTTCGTAAACGCGAATTCTGATTGTACCAAGTGCAAAATAACCGCGGAAAGGGTGTCCATACCATCACTTAAGTTAGTATGATCTATGTTGAATGTATGCCATTTCTCGCATTTCAAATCGGTGTGTAGTAAGTTGTTATGATAAACAAAGCTACATGTTACAAAATTGTTTTATAGATCATATTGCATTTGAAAACCAAACCTTTGAAACTCACTCCCTCTCCCCACAAGCGCTACTGCTTTCGAAAACTAGTTAATTTACCACCTGATTAGCCGACAAAATGGGGTGGGGTGGCAAGCAGAGAATTTATCTCAGAGACATGGTTTAATAAGGAGACCCTGACTAAACAACACATTTTAATTTTATAAAGGAAAAACAAATGTTTGAACAAGAATTAGTAGATGCCTGGATGTTTCTTACCCCAGGACATGTGATCGCTCTCTACGGCCCGGGACACCCATATATGTCAAACCCTTTCATCCATACTTTCGATGTGCTTTTATCGCAAAGTTCCTTTGATTGTTGTTGAATCAGATAGGTATTTGTACCATCCTATCTTTACGTCTCTCAAATGATATACTATCAAGTATGCGCACCTCACGAGGATATGTAAACAATATGAGGCGTTGCCAAAATGTCGATAAAATCGATCCAAAATTCTTAAAATCGCACCTAGGGCTCAGACAAAAACAGAAGAATAGCGTCACAATGAAAAATGCTTTGCTTATTTGGACGAGTATATCATTCCTTAAATGTACTTGTGGAATTCCAGGGGATTGAACGCCTTCGAGTGAAGAAAATATTTTTTGAACATTAATAAATCTTATTCTTTGAGAATTAAGGAATCTTAAATGCTTCAATAAATTCAATCGTCTTAGAGAGTTTCTTTTGAAAATATATTGTTACATGGACATATATATGTGATTATAGTGTTCTTTATATATGTCTCGTATTATTAGAATCCGGCACGAATCTGTGTTCATTTACACAAAAAAACCGATATACACAATTCGTAGAGAAATTTCATTTTACGTACCGGCAAATTTATTTCAGTGAAAATAAAATATAGTTTATGTAGTCAATAACAACATTATATGGATACGACTAGTATACGATTTGGATACGACCTGTATACGATACGATTAGGATACGCTTTCTACATCATTACGTTTTGATATATTAGATTGTAAAATCTATCTATAGGTAAAAAATGTTAAAATCTTGATTTATGTTATATATTTTCCAGATGTCCTTTAAAACGAAGTTTCGTTATGATAGGAAAGAAAGACAAACACTGGCAACAAACCATAGAGAATTTTATGTTCTGTGCGTGCAGCTGTTAATGACTTTCTGTTACAATGGTAAATCATATTATTAAAGATTTACTAAAATGACATGATCTATGCATGATACTATCCAAGTCTGATCAGGATCTACTCTGAATGATTTATATGGCTTTTTGAACATTAGTCCCCAAAACACATGGTATCAACAGTGCAAAAGAAAGGAAACATAGCTGTAGTACCCTTACTCAACGACAATTGTAGATACATGTCACCAGGTGGGATGATATGAGGTCCCCACTCTTAATGGTGTTTTGGTTATCGTTATCTAAGAGATGATCGAACACGGTGTTATTGCCCGGATCGAGTAAACAATACAGTAGAATATGAAGTTAACGGTGGAATGGCAACGATTTGAGTAGAGACATAGAATAGAACAACAAGAGCACCAGTATGTAAAATATAAAAATTTAACCAATTACGTAAACAAAATGAATTTTAACATTATTTTTTAACAATTTAGAAATATAGTTACAAAATGTATGCAGAATTCAATTAACTGCTCTCTTACAACGATTTAAAAAAAAATCATCATGTAATCGAGTGACTGGTCGATCTCACATTGCAGGAATGTCTCTGTCTCTCTCTGTCTCTATGTCTTCCGCTCTCTCTATCTCAGCATCTGTATTTTTCTCGCAGCCTCTTTCTGTCTGTCTCATTGTCTGTCTCTCCATGTCTATCTGTCTGTCTTTCTTTGTCTCTATGTCTGTATGTCTCTCTTTGTCTCTGTATGTCTGTATGTCTCTCTTTTTCGCTCTCTCTCTCTCTGTCGCTGTCTCTCTGCCTCTGTTTGTCTCTATCTCTGTCTGTCTGTCTGTCTCTGTCTCTGTCTCTCTCTCTCTCTCTCTCTCTCTCTCTCTCAAAATATCGATACTCATCCCTTGGGCAATATTTTCGTATTCAAATATTTGGCTCCCCCTCAGCACAGGGAGATTACTTACGCCTTGAATTTCGTCTGACAAACACCTCCCTACCACGTTTAGCCCCGAGGGCCCGAGTGGTCTAAAGCGCTCACCGTTACGGATCACTGCCATCTCATCTCTGTCTGCGTGGGTTCGAGTCTCAGGCTCGGCTAATGTGGGTATGTGAGAAAGCTTGCCAGTAGCTTTTAGTGGGTCGATGGTTCTTTCCGAGATTTTCCTGGGTTCTGCTTCCACCAATAATACTGACCGTCATGTATAGCCTATCGTGTGCTGAAAAATGGCGTTAAACCCTACAACAACAACCTCGTTTAGCGTATCCAATGATGATTAAATCCTCTATCCGTCAAAACATTGTAACTCTCCCATCGAAATTAGAAAAGAAATAATTCTCTTTAGACCACCTTTATTAACAACTCTTTCCCCAAATGTTGACTCTGGTTAGTCTCAACCCTGTCATTTTCCGCTCTTTGACCTTACGTGAAAACTGGCCTCTTACACCTGTCTGACCGTTATCGAACGGACTCATTTATATTCAGTTATGCCCCCCGATCCCCGAACAAGAGAAGTTAACCATCACAAGATGCCAAATTTTTGCGAATCTAGACCAAACGTGTATCTTAATGGTTGCGTGTCAAACTGACCATACCCGAATGAACTGCGAAATTCTCTTCAAATTTAGCACCATTAGAGCACATAATGTGACTTTCTCTCAGATATTATGCCTGAAGATAAGGTAAAGTAAACGTTATCTTTAATGTTTGTTCTTCAGTAGAGATCGTCTGCCAACTTTCAAACAAGTATGCATATTTACTAAAAATACGTCTCTCCCCAAAATAATTAACATATCACTTCATTGCCATTGAATATGCCAATACACACCTAATGACACGAAACGTGCTGTTGCGAGATTATTGTAAATGCTCGTACTCATGAGCGTAGCCAAATAATATGCAGTAAGTATGACTCTCTGCAATGAAAATTTCGACACGTATCTTATATCCCATAATTGTTTACAAATCAGTAGATCGACTAATACAAAAAACATTTTGTTCTAAATTTATCAATCTTAGTATCACAAACGATGAGAGGAAACCAGCCTTAGGGGGCAACACGTTTTTATTTTACTGATTATCATTTTCATCGCTTTGTTCTTATTTAACTGTACAATATATTTGTTATTTGAGTCTAATGAAATTTCCATATTCTTTTAGGCAGCATGACTCAGCTCGAGTCGAAAACTGTTAGGATAAAATATAACTAATTCTAACAGGTGTGAAGAATACACACCGATATACTACTGTACAATGATCTGGCAGCTTCACTGCGCTATTTTAAGTGTTAGATTTGTATTCATAATATATCTTACTCAGACTGATGTGATGAATGGTATTTGTTAAAACATTTATTCGTTTCCTGGCAACTAATTGTCATGTTTTGACCACGCGTAATTATGAAACGGTGACCTCGATGGATTGTTTCAAGGTATTTGTATCTCTAAGAATCAGTTTGTATGCACTCCAGACAAAAACCAATTTACGTTAATGATGGTAAGAAAGATTTAGATTGGCAGCTTAATTGATTTTGAACTAGTCCAAGCGTTTTGAACAATTATATTACCCGTACTCCTAATACCCTGCTTTACCATGGACTTGTCCAGCATTATCAGTGTTTATTCAAAAAAAAATATGATCACATTATAAAAGTGATTCTGATGATGATTATGAGGGGGATAATATCATCGATAACACTAACTGTGCTATCGGTTACATTGTTGAACAGTTGAGGGAAATAGTATTTGGTCGCTAATATGGTATAGGGTTTGAAAATGATCACCAAAGTGTTTAAACGTATATTGCCATCTATACCAAAGTGTTTAAACGTATATTGCCATCTATACCAAAGTGTTTAAACGTATATTGCCATCTATACCAAAGTGTTTAAACGTATATTGCCATCTATACCCGATTCATGAACTACGGTTGCATTTAGGATACCAAAGCAGTATTTGTGGCCGTTTACAGCTATATTACTACTAGTGTCGTTTTGGTGTACTTCAATAACGTTGGCAGACTCTCAACATTTTTAGCTTTTGATCTTAGTTTGCTACATGATCTAATATATACATGATTTCTAGTACTCAGAATATATATGAAGTCAAATAAGAAATAAAGTAAATGTGAAAAATATAGAGATCAGTCAAATATCTTTTATTAATTAATGCAATAAAATTGAAAGCCTACTCCTCAGATGGTTGGAACAAAATTCACTGCAAGCAGTGGACAGTAGGTTAGCAAGGCACGGAAAATCTCCAAATTATTGCACTAGGGAACATATCTACTGTTTTACATTTCTCCAGAATTCCGTCGTTTATTTCCCCACTCCATCTTTGTGATGCATATGTTATTTATACCACTGCAATAGCAATACAATTTAAAGTGTCACGTCTTTTATTAGAAATTTTTTTACGTTAAAGTTTTAAATCACAACAGCTAGGTAAGTGAATAATTTTGTCCCTTCGTCTTGAAATATCTAAGTCGTCTAATCAAGCCCTTTTCTCAGAAATGCATTTTTAAAACTCCTCGTGTAAGGCCTTCCATGACAATACCAAAGGTACATATTCCCGTTCACTGTTCAATTTAGGAACGTTAAGTAAATACCCAAGGGTGGTAATGCTATACCACTGTACTTTTGCAGCAATCACACATTACAGTTTGGTTCACTGTCAATTCATTTCCTGGCCGTACACTTGGAATAGGGAATACAAATGAGCACGATCCGCCATAAGGGATCGAACTACGGACGGTGATGATGTGCAGCGTGTATGTTCTCTGAGCCAATCATTTTATCTACTTAATTATTCCCCTAAATGGGCTTCATGTCTCTCAGACGCCACTTATAAATCATGCTATTGGTTTTCAAAGCATTACTATTTCACCCATAGCAACTTAATCTCCTGAAGTTTGCGGATTAAATGGATCTGTCAAGAGTTTCAGTCCCAACATTACTGTGATTTTCCATCGAATGAATTTGTTTGATTTAGCGTAATATGATTATTTTATAGGCAATATTAGGCATGTCAGTATACGCAATGATCATCAGTATACATCGCTTTAAACAAAAAAATATGATCAATTAATTTTTATCATCATCATCATTATCATCATCATCATCATCATCATCATCATCATTGTCGTCGTCGTCATAATCATCATCATCTTTCATGTCTTTAACTAAGACTTAGTTCTTTTTATCACCTTCTGAAATCAAATTGTATTCTTGTTAAGTATACCTCATTGATGAATTGTTTTATTTAATGAAATTAAAGCAATGTTTGCTGATGCGATTCTACCACATATTTTGGCGTCAAAAAAGTTTACACAAAATATCGAGCGTAAGCAGCATGCTAAATGGATTAAATCTACTCTTAGTGCTTTAAAAATCTAAATGTCAATTGCTCTAAAAGCTGTACATTTCTATGACAGTCTAATCTCTCGATGCAGTCATTAAATGATGCCTCATCCTTTCTTATTGGTTATTGGTTATGAAAAACATGCTGGAAAGCGTGAAACAAATGTCGTGATAAACATAAAATTATCCTTACACTGAACATTGTAATATTGATATCTGACAAATGTGTTAAAAATAAAGTTTTTTTGCGCTATGGAGAACAGTTGCATTCTCTGGTCTTAGAGGTTCGAAATGTGCCTTCCATAATAATTGTTATTTAAGTTATAAATACAGCACTTTGTTGGCTTTTAAAATTTCTTTTGAGTGCGCCATTCAGTTGCACAGTCATCCCTTCCAATGCAGTAAGGTGCTGCATCTCAATGAACACGCTATGCCATAACCGATAGCAATGCCTTCGTTTGTAGCTGCATAACACTTAACAAACAATATCATAATATATTTCACTACTTTTATTTGTTACCTAAAGATTAACAAGCTTTGTCAGATCTTACTGCAATACTGTCATCGTTTGTTGCATAACAAGTAGCAAAATATGTCATCATATACTGCAATAATTTCATTTGTTACATAAAACATAGCACGCTATCTCTTCCAATTTCTTTTCCCAAAGTTTACGTCGCTATTCCCGTAACTTCACGATCTTTCCAAAAAAGCTATTTTCTTCCTTTGTGTTTTTGGTGTGTCACTAAACCGTTGGGTTGACGGTTTTCGACCACGCTTCCTTACGAATGTATTTCTCTCAAATAACATCCGGAGTCCTTACTAAATAATTTTACCTCTGGCTCTCTTACAGGGCAATGTCCGTTGGGGTTTTGTTATGTTTAAAATGCTATTGGTTTGTTTGGCCATGTTTGAAATGCAATGGAGGTTCTTAATGAGGAAGATATATCCTGAGTTGTCTTTTCTTGCATTACATACTGACACACATACTGTATTTACATTTTTGAGTTCTGTCTAAATGTCCAGTAACACATGCATCGTGTCTTCAGTACTGTGTTCCCCGTAATCTGTATACAATTCCTTGTTTTCGTATCCTGATGCTTTCTCATTTTGTTCCAAAGTGTGTTCTTCTCTTTTTATAGCTGTAAGTAAGTTGAGTAAATATTTATTTTAATTTTTTTTATTTAATTAGCAGTAATCGTAGTAAGTATAGTAAAGATGCACAATAAGAAATCACACAAAAACAGTTCAAAGTCTTTTATTTGGAATAATACTAGACACATCAACTCCAAATGAGTTTTAATCAGTTGCTAGGCTATATAGAGATACACGCACTCATTGTTCATTCATTTTAAACACCAGTCAAGATGTGGATCAACGTCGAGTAATCTATAATTTCAGCGCTTTGTTTGATCAAGACTCTCATATATGCCAGGTAAACGTGAACAGTCTTAATTAATATTAATACTTCTCTGTGGAAACGAAGATTGTATATTGTATGGACTTGTATTGCGGAAGATTGGTGAGAATATCCCTACACGTTTCCACTTTCGATATACTTTCGAGCTGTATGTATAAATGTATGAGTGAAAAATGTAATTATATTTGTTTAGGTGTTATTCTCACTTACTCTACCTCATGTTTCCTTAATTTACATTATCATTTCTTATGCATTTCACTTACAACTCATAGTAGACATAATTGCTGCTCCGTACTTGCTGGTCTGGTTAATAGTTGTTACAGGTGCTTGTGAGCACGTCTATGTGTTGTTGAGCAGGGTTTGGGTAATAGATACTAGATGTGTATGCTTGAAAGTCTATATATATGTTGGTCAGCCAGTGTCAGTATTGTTCGCACATTACATTTTCTGCCTTTGACCTCAGACTCTATACTAATGTTAAACATATTGTCACTTTTTAACATTCCATTAGACCTCAGTCTTCTAATTAAAAGTCACATGATGTTTAAATTGTGGAGCAATATTGAATTCCCATTGACGATATAGGGTCCCATTTCACGTCACTTCGTCACGCCAATTTGTTCAAGAATCTGTTTAAACTGGTGAAACGGGTTTAGTGGAGCTAGGTCGTTTAAAAAACACGGTTTTCTCTCCAAGATGTTTTTAATATTTTTATAAAATAAGAAACTGACAGAATGTTCAAGAATGTCCTATTATATTTAGATCAATATATAGAGTGGGTGTGCCATTTAATTTATCACTTGCAGGTACTCTGAACTTTATGGCAAGATGAATAAAAATGAAGAATTAGTCAACGTATTAGATTTGTATGTCAAAAAAACATATATAAAATTAGGTAAACTCTCTGATTTCGATAATAACGTCGATTGTTTGTTTCCTTATTCAAAATCCATCTTTATATTTGAATAGCATAGCTCTTCGGCGAATCAGTAGTACTCCTCATTAGCGAAATGTAATTGTCAGAAAGTAAAAGCGTAGATCTTGAAAGAAGGTGCAAATATATATGATCATATTGTTGTGTATCAAACAAATGTTATTATAGAGCACAAGTAACCGATGTAAACACTTTTTCTATGCTCTATACGTGCAAAGTGCAAAAATAAATGAGTACTATTTTCACTTATTTATCTCATGATGTTTTAATATCTTTACCTCTGCAACCTTCCTAACTTAACCTAAGCACAATAATGAACGAAGGCGGTTACACCAATAATGGCGACGAAACCTCTTTAATACATGTAGATCGAATTAGATCTTTTTGTCGTGGTCTGCTAGATTTATTTGTATATTCAAAATGACAACACAGATTTCGACAATGATCTTAGTTGGTCACACAACCAATTCAATCAGAAAATATTTCCATAATTTCCCATAGTTCTTACTTGTTATGACTAGTCACAATTTTCAAATCACACTTAGAAATGAAAGAAGCATGGACAAGATGTATAAGTAGAAACCTAGTCTTTCTTTGTCTCAGACGGGCAGATCAGTGCTTGACACAAGGGCAAATTATCAGTGGTAACTGGATCTTTCTTTGGCCCAAACGAGCAGATCAGTGGTTGACAAAAGGACCAGATATTAGTGCAGGGGTAGCGATATTCATTATAGCGAGGAGTGGAGATTGGTTATTACAGATATCATCAGTGTTTGTCATTAATATTGATTGGAATTTACTCGAACTATGCTTGATCAACGTTACTGCAAAATGAAGAAACTACGAATACTCAGAAAGACTCAAGCAAAAGAAAAGTATAGTTACCATTGTGGTGCTTGCATTTTGCAACACTAAGGATCTACTATAGTTCTACAGATCACTAGTACTTAAATGGATACGTATTCCTATCACATCTGACACTCCAGTTTAAGTTCTGATTGAAAGGGACATTCCATTCATTAAACCTCGACCTATCATTGCTCAGATTCTCGCGCCATGAACACATTATCTCTTTGACACTATCAATTGTTCTTGCGGAAACTTCATTTGATCAACACTAACGGGCAATTCAAATGAAATGAAATATAATCAGGGTTATCAAACTCTTCAGACCAACGTTAAACGAGTTGGCATTCAACCACCGATGAATATTTTCGTGACGAATGTAATTTTTTGTGTGAATACTAACAGTATATATTTGCTGATTGTTGATTCTAAATATCAACGTTGTTTCTGTAACATTAGATAGCTCAAGAGAGCGAATCCTGATCAGAACATTAATAGATTGAGAGATAGTTCATTCAGTTTTTAATAATAAAAGCTTTAACTATTTACATGTATAAGTTTACACGAGGATTTTTTTCAAGAAACGGAATGAGTTCAGCTTGATGCAACATCAATTAAATGAAAGATTAAAGCTTTAGTACCTTGAAACGTTTTCCATTCGTTTGAAAGAATTCAAGACATCTGACCATTTCAGAAAAAGTATGACCAAGACTCAAATAGATCTTTGTATTGACATACCATACTATTTATCCATTTATCGTCTTTATTCAATACTAGAAATGCACATCTTTGAAATGCAAATAATAAATAGATTAATTTCATTTGCTTACTCTTCAGAGGGGAAAAATGTAATATTTAGTGTTATAAATAAACAAATAATTGAAATCAAGAATTTAATCAAACACGAGAAATGAAAAATGATTGTCCTAAAATATTTTTTTTGATTCAAATAATCTTGTGCGCCATTTTTCATTCCTAAAATGACGAAGTTGCTTTGTTACTGTCGCAAACATACCGTTATATCTAATCAGTAATCAATACTGGAATAGAGAAAGAAGTATGCATTTATTCATTAAAAGTGTAACGGGCTAGTAGAACGTAACAGATTTTATTTCCTTTTTTTTTGGCTTTAACTTTTTGGACTCAGTATGGATAACTCCTGGACGTGTAGTAAAATGAAAACATTGGAATGAATATATGCCTCATGTAGATGGATCTTTAGCAATATAGTTAGACAAGAATGCAATACCTTTCATCTCATTTGTTCGAAATTTATTAATTGAGTCAAATATTGCAACATCTGATACAACATATTACTATTGTCAATGCGGTTTAAGGACATACACATCAAATAATATTGCTAACCATATTGTTTTTGGTTTATAATGGTTCTTACTGGCTGTGATTGCCATTTACTTCATACGTTGATTAAATTAAGTAAACATTAAAAGCTGATATGTTGACACTGTTTCTTTTCATCCCGCACGTCACATATACTGTGAAGGGTCGATTACTTACAGTCACAGTATGGTTCCCTTTGGACAGTGGTTAGATGCAGTAGGTCGCGCATTCAAACACTTGCCGAGTCATTCAAATACTTCTAGAAATGGTACAAGAAGCTGCTTCGCTAGGCGCTCAACATTAAGAAGTTAGGACTGGTTAGTCTAGTGTCTCGTTTGGACATGATGCCACATGTCTGCAGTCTGATTCCCGGTGCTAGGCAGGCAGTACTATAAATTGCCACACTGCAGATATCTTAGCATCTGACTGAAAATGTTTAAAGCAATGTTACTTTTAACACACACACACACACACACACACACACACACACACACACGATTTGCTTTGCAGCAGTGTAATGACTTTGCGTGCCCACGTAAAACCGAACTGAAATATAACTTATAATAATCAAATTTATGAATAAATAGAGATAAAAAGTAATTTTAATATTTTTATTATGTATAATGCATTTTTAAAAAAAGAAACAGTCTGATGTAGCAGTAATGCGAAGCCGGTCATACATTTTACGTGTAGATGTTGTTTATTTTACAATACTATACTGTAATCCTTATACTTGTAAAACTGCTCTCTATTCGGTTTTATGTTTCTAATTTCCAAACCTACATGCATTTTGTAATCAATACAATTCATCACAATTTTGTCATCCCTATTACATAATGAAAGTGTAACGTAATGCGTGTGTGAGAGCTATTGCAAAGTCAAAACATTTTTCCCATTAACAACTGATGCATTTTGTATCTAGAGGCTTCAAAAGAATCATTGTCTTGATATCGATATTCTCCCAACAACCAAAGATCTGGTCAGGAGATAATGTAATTAAATCTATTGTAAGTTCGTTCAATTACAGTGACAGTCACTGTTTCTAGCAAAGAGGAGCAAAATACGAATTTCCTTGCAATCAAAGTTTTCTAATAAGAAGGATAATTAAAGACGAATATTTTTCTGGGCAATTCCTTAATGTGACCTTCAGCATCTTGTAAGGTATGTGCTAGTATAAATAAATGTAGTTGGGTAAATTTTGTGTTCGCGTTTACTACACATGTAGCTTGCAGGTCCTCTGATGACATATTAATCTTTATGCATAATTCTATTTTAATGAAAGTTTATTTTAAAAATAGCAATTTATTTTGACTTATTCAAAAAAACTTTCACATCATATTGTACTATGATACAATCAACGATTGTCTAATAGCATGGCGATGACGTGCGTCATGCTGCATTTGCGTTCTCTCCTTAAGATAGGTTTTGTAGAGTGTAAGCGACAAACGTCAGTTGAACATCTTTTGCACATAATTTACTTGTCGTTCGTCCAATGAAGTGCTGTTATAAATTTTGACGTAGAATTTAACAATTTTGTATTTCAAGTAGTCAGTTCTAAGCTACTAAACGTGTAGATTTGGAAAAAGACAATTTGTGTGATGTGTGGGGGAAGATTAGAGGTTTAAAACACACACACACACACACACACACACACACACACACACACACATACAATAGCATTGTAGTCTGCTGTCTAGATTGAACTTTAAAACATTTAGTGTGAGTAAATTAATCTTTTTTTTCACGTTAGAAACAATGCGGAAGTTTAAGAATGGTTGAAGCCCAGTCTTGACTAAACGTTTTTAATAATTAAACGCTACTTTGACTTCAAACTTTCTTTGTGTCTATGTGTCAGGTTTGTCTCAGAATGATGAATATTCAAGCGTGTTACCAATTCTACTTGGGTGCTATGCAACTGATACTTTCTATTGGCCACATCAAATACCACCCTAATCAAATACCCCATAGAAATATTATTCAAATCAAATTCAATTATGAAAACGTTAAAAATGGCGAACGTACTAATAATATACAGCTAAATTTAAACTGTTATATTGAATTTAAATATCATAATTGTTCTCTATGACATCAAAGCAAGCGAACATTTGAGTTACTTAGCACTGGGAACTCATCAAATCTACAAATTCGCTACTTGTTTCGTTTGTTTGACAAGCATATCTACTCAACGTCAAAGACGTGAAATCTACTGTAAAAGAGATTATTTATAAATGAACTTCAATCATATAAACAGTAATAGGCTTTCGTGCCAATGGTCTATATATTTCTATTCTGGTATTATTTTATTCATATTTTGACACAAATAAATTACCTGCGTAAATGCCGCAGTTTTGCGCTCCACATCTAATTAAACGAACGCCAAAATATCTCGTAAGTTAACATTTGAAATTACTCTTTGAATGCATTAATACCCAGGGGTAATAAATGTAGCAATGCATCCTAAGTGAAAGCCGCATTCCGCTTTAAACTATCGTAAGTATTATTAACTATTTCGCATTAATCATCACTACAACGTATGTACAACTTCTGAAAGTTTTAATCTGCACTGACACGTATATAGATAAAGAGAAATGAGGAAGACAATAAAATATACAACTTTATGGATGGACCTATCTATCTATCTATCTATCTATCTATCTATCTATCTATCTATCTATCTATCTATCTGTCTGTCTGTCTGTCTGTCTGTCTGTCTGTCTGTCTGTCTATCTATCTATCTATCTATCTATCTATCTATCTATCTATCTATCTATCTATCTTTATAAAATATCTATCTATCTATCTATCTATCTATCTATCTATCTATCTATCTATCTATCTATCTATCTATCTATCTATCTATCTATCTATCTATCTATCTATCTATCTATCTATCTGTCAGTCTGTATATCTATCTATCTATCTATCTGTCTGTCTGTCTCTATGTATATATATATATATATATATATATATATATATATATATATATATATATATATATATATATATATCAGTCTGTCTGTATATCTATCTATCTATCTATCTTACTTATTTGTGTGTCATCTAGTCTCGTGTTTAGTTCGTCTGTCAGTCCGACTGTCTGTTGGTTCCACAAATTGACTACATTTATTTGTAGATTTAACTAATCTGTGCATTTATGTTATGTCATTTCTAGTTAGTTTTAGATGCAAAACACTTTCTGGGATGAGATAGGCATATGAAAGTTTGGTGGTGATCTTGTTGATACCCCATAATTGTCACCTCCACACCTGACAAAAGAAGATTATTTTTCAAATATCAACGATCAGACATTGATGCATATTGATTTCAATATGTCGGTCGAATGAGTAACAATCATGACGGGATTGTAAATAAACATGCTCGATTATACGGATAAACAGACACACCTAGAACAATGTTTGGTTTTGTAAACGGCTGAAGGTGTAGCGACAAGCACACTACTCTTGAAGATAATGAAGTCTTTAGGGTCTTCACAGCTGTGTGATTCAACAAACGTATCTCTATTGACGACTTTCAAATGTGGTTCCTACAACTTTGTCAAGATTTGTATGCATCCAGATCAGTTATTATGAGGGTCATACAGCAAGTAATATCTATGTATAATTATTTTTGGACAAAAAGTGTACTATTATATTGATATATAGGATTTCCTTGTTTAGCGAAGACCAGTATTTAAAAAGCCTTCGATCATAATGTTACTGTTTGGTCAATTTTCTATACCATATTTAGTTATTTTTTTATTTAATGCAATATTCCCCCTCCCCCTCCCCCCTCCCTGAAGGCATTGTGGACGAACTTTAGGTTACAGACAATTATCTAGTTTATGAACTACGGAACTAGTCTATGAGTAATTGTATATTAAACACGGTATTTAAAATAAACAATGGTGCAAAATGTTGTAGAATAAGTTTTTAGAGATGATTTCATGATACTATCTGTCGTGGTCAGCCCGACACATAAACAGATTCGTTGACGAATAGGCTAGACTTGCCATAAAATGTTGAAATGAGAGATAGTGGATCTGTTCTGCTGGGGTATGAATTGAACACTAATTAGGGGTCGCTTGTTTACGGGTTAAGAGCAAGATAGGTGCAATATTAACGCAAGGTCAATAGCGGTAAAATGTCAAGAGTTGATACTACCCGGGTTTTGGCCATTTACAATAGGTGTCATAATATTATATTTTCCCGAATAATATTTTAAAATGCAGATTGTAAAGGATTATTCTAAATTCGATGGGAGTGCTACAGCTTTCTGGTGGGTAAAGACTCAATCAAAGTGGGACTATTTGTTGATCATAGAAGAAAGGATCGGAATTACTTTAATTATCTATGTTGAGTATTTCGTTTTGTATTAAAAGAGAATAACTCCAACATGTAGTGCACAGTGGAAAGAGCAAAGTCTGAAACCAAGAGGTTGATTTGATGATCCGTTGAGGTGTGTGTGTGTAAGAGAGAGAGAGAGAGAGAGAGAGAGAGAGAGAGAGAGACAGAGACAGAGAGAGAGAGAGACAGACAGACAGACAGAGAGACAGACAGACAGACACGACTATCTATCACTAGCAATGATTTGTAAAAGACACGAAGCACCAAGTGATGCTGTCATAACGGCAAAGTGAGTTTGATCAGTCAATCGATAAAATTATCTAAGTAATGAAAACCAAAAACCATAAAGAGTGGGGAAGTTCACACACAGACACGCACGCACATATATATATATATATATATATATATATATATATATATATATATATATATATATATATATATATATATATATATATATATATATATATATATATGTATATATATATATGTATATATATATATATATATATATATATATATATATATATATATATATATATATATATATATATATATATATATATATATATATATATATATATATATATAGCCCCCGCCCCGGCCCCCAACAATTAAATCCCTATTTCTTTCCAGAGGAAGCCTACGCATAGGTCAATAACAGTAGACGCCTATATTCAGGTACATTATAGCAATAGTAGGATTTCACTTTATATCTTTTTTAATCCGTATCCCCATACATGTTGTACTTGATGTAAGCAAGGAGTCTTACTGGGGCAAATGTTTCAAAAAAAGAAACCGAGTAGCATATTATTTTCATCCTTTTTCAATTTTCCACTCATTCTGCGAATAATTTAGGCTTCCTTTGCTTGTTTTACAATGCCTATTAAGGTATATAGGAAGTTAAATACCGGAGAATGCCAATAAAGAAAATTTTGTAAACATGGAATCGTGTCTTCTTCATCTACAGGCATACATAAATGTATTGTAAGCTTTTTGAGCTACGTTATATTGAAACAAAAAGCTGATATCGTCATGACAAGATATTTCTATAAATGACAATTTCAAAACCTATGAATTATTCCATTAAGTAGACATGCAAAGCATGACGCTTTGACACGAGTGGTATTATTTTCAAGTAAACAAGAAGATTGATGGAGGCCTGAACCAAATTATATTACTGAGTCTGTCTGTTTAGTTTGCTATCATTTGAATATCATATAAAGGATAAAGAATGTTACCCATAAAAACGTATCAATTCTTAACCCTGTCTCAGGCTCCAGCCGGAAGCAACAAACAGACAAAGACATGACTGCTCTATCTTTATATGGATCTTTTCTTTTTTTTATAGATTGTGTATATTACATGCCAGAATGTTATACATTTCACGTATTCTTCTTTCATAACTGATTTAATCTCCTTTTACTGTCCTTCAACAAGGTAAAGGAATGTCATATTTATATACGTGCCAAAGAGTATCGATAAACACCAATTTTCTATAGATAAGTATTTATATCCACAATTCATCAAAATATTAGAGGCAAAACAAAGCAAACATAATGTCGAAGGCTGGTAAAAAATTAAATCTTGAAACATTTCATCGTAAACATGTGCAGTATTAATGCTTCCATGATTTTTAATCACGTCTTATACACCTCCATTGCTTTCTATGCATCATGTTTTAAAATGAAATGTCGGTATTGGAATAATGTTTACCAACGCTTTCAACAACGCTTTCAACAACTATCTTCGTCAGTTTTCGCATCAACCACTGCAAAGTTAAAAGGATCATGCAGCTAATGTATAATGTATGTAATTCCTTTATTCTCCAGTCTAACCTTTCTTGGTGATGTCTATGAAATACTGCGCATGTCAAACCAACTAAAACTAGCATTTCTTTGCTATAATCACAACATGAGCGGCTGTTCATATAAAAAATTGTAAACTTAACGTGTTAGATAACTAACCGACGCGTTACTCTAAAATACAACGTGTTAGAAATAATTATTTCGAAGAAAGTTTTGAAAGTACAAGTTTATTTTAGATAAAATTAACGCTTAATTTTTTATATGAATACATTTAACCAATCAAAATTAAGATTACAAATAATTTGATTGGTACATGTATTTCACCAGCAATGTAAAATAGATTGTGAAGAAGGTGTTAGACAAACTATGTAGTCAGCCCGACTGTAGTTGACAGATATTAAAGCCACTCCTTAAGCTTCTTAAAATTTATCTTCAGATGCTAGAACGTGAGCCACCTATTCGAAGCCTTTCCATTAACTACATTCAGCTCTTGCTTATGAACTCCTATATGCAGCTTTTCTACTGCCTTAGTCATCTCTTGCTGATGATCTCATATATGCAATCTTTCTATTGTCTAAGTTTGCTGATGATCTCATATATGTAGCCTTTCTATTGTCTAAGTATGCTGATGATCTCATATATGTAGCCTTTCTATTGTCTAAGTTTGCTGATGATCTCATATATGTAGCCTTTCTATTGTCTAAGTTTGCTGATGTTCTCCTATATACAGCCTTGATATTGTCTTAGTCATCTCTTGATGATAATCTTATATATAAGCTTTCCATTTGTCATATACAGCCTTTATAATAGTCATATTGATCTCTTGCTGATGATCTCATATACAACCTTTCCATTAGTCATATTTATCTCTTGCTAACGATCTCATATTCAACCTTTACATTAGTCATATTTATCTCTTACTGACGATCTCACATACAACCTATCTATTAGTCATATGGATTTCTTGCTAATGATTTCATAGTGACATTTTTATTTACACATTAAGCTGGCTCCCACGACTTTCTAGATTGGAAATTATAAGCAAACATAATTAAATGAATATACGGTGAGCCGAAACAAAGGAGTGGACAAACCCCTTCTCTGCATATTTATTTTTAACATCATGATTCCACAAAAGAACCGTGTTTAACCATTACGAGCAGGCAGATGGCTGGGGTAAAGTTACAAAGTAAAGCAAACCATACTGCATCACGTGCAGTATCCTAGCCAATCTTTTCTATAGGAAATCGAATTCCAGAAAGCATTCCCAAAATTATATTCGAATTAGTCTGTAACAAAAATAGTTGTGGTGGGCATCATATATAGATAGATGGCGTTAATTTGTGTTTGACGTGTTCGATAATAATTGAACAGTCGTATTGCTCATGCTACTTTGTACAGGACGTGGACTTTTTTTAATTTAATTTTTAAATATGATAGCAGGATACGTACATCTCTGAGAGAGAGAGAGAGAGAGAGAGAGAGAGAGAGAGAGAGAGAGAGAGAGAGAGAGAGAGAGAGAGAGATAAATTAACTAGAATTGAACATTTCCATTTAAACTACGGTGTTTAATAATATTGTGGGTATAACACTAGTCCTTGCGTATACCACATATGGCAAACATATCTTTTTTCTTTTTTTGGAGGGTGGTCTCCCCGCTAATCTTCACAGACGATTTACGGGAAGGCCCTCCTTTAATTGTTTTGTTTGTAAGTTATAGGTTGAGTTGTCTGTTGTATATATATATATATATATATATATATATATATATATATATATATATATATATATATATATATATATATATATATATATATATATATATATATATATATATATATATATATATATATATATATTTGTTTTTTTCATTACATAAATTCCCTGATATCATATTCTAGAAATTCATCATTATATAGATGTTCTTCCGCCATTCGTTGTTCCTCTTCTCCCAATTTCTGTCTTTTTATTTTTCTCCTTTCTAGCCTTTCCTGTATGTATTGTTGTTCAGCTGTCATTTATTCTACTGCTTGTTTAGTTCCCATTACAGTGGTTTGTTGTTTCTTTGACGTTATGTTGTTTCCATTTTGTGTTTGCCTTTTTATCCTTTCTTGTGTTAATTGTTGTTATATAGTCTACCGTTTTCTTGGTTCCTGTCACATTAGTTTGTTTTTTATCTGTCGTATTGTTGTTTCCATTTTGGGTCTGGCCTTTTTTATTTTCTATTTGCTTGGTTCCCATTACATTATTTTGTTGTTTTTCTGACGTTTTATTGTTTCCATTCTGGGTCTGCCCGTTTGCTTGTTTCCCATTGCATTAGTTTGTTGGTTTTTTTTGTTGTTGACGTTTTGTTGTTTTTATTATGGGTATGCCCTTTTTTCACCTTTTTTCCCTTTTTTCTTTCCAGTTATGTTAAGTGGCTCCTGCTGTACTAAGCTGTTAGTATTGGTATTTTCCATTTGGTTTCCCTTTGGTTTTGTTAGATTGCTATTTTGCTGCTTAGTTTCTCCTTGTCTCCTTTGTTGTTGTCTCGCGTGACATTTTGTGCTCCTCTTATTGTTTGCTGTTTAAGAGCATTTACATCTTCATGTTCGTTACTTGTGATTTAAATCATAGCGTTTTCGTTTGTCGGGCATTTGTGAGATGTGTGTCCAGTTTTCCCACACCGATAGCATTTTCTGTGGTATATGCAACCCTTGTACCACGTCCTGGTTAGAAAGCCTCATTGTATGAAGTTTTGTTTTCTCTATCTCCAAAATTCTGGTTCCATTATAGATGGAGAACCCTGGAGCTACTCCGAGTTTTGCACTTTCAACCTTGATACCGAATTTTTCCTCAAACCAGATTACTATGGCCTCTGATGTTATCTCCATGGTGATACATGACAGGTGAAGTTCGCCTGTTTGATTTTTGATTTATTTTCCTCATAAGTTGTTTCGGTTTTTTTAACTATTGCTCTCTCCCCGCAAATTGTGATTTCCCCATATGGTAGTACCGTTTCGTTTCCTCTAGGTCTTATCTCATATCCTCTATCTGCGTAGTTGATTGAGTATATTTTTGAGATAATTTCTTCGTCCATTTTTTTTATAGATACCAATATTGCTGTTATTCCTGGTATTTTGTCTCTTTGGATTCCCTGAAACTATTTCATTTGTGTGCCTTCTCGATTTAATGTAATGGAGGCTGCCATCTTACTCTTCTTCCAAGTAAGTACAGCCCTATGACAGAGAATCATATTACAAGCATACCTGTACCTTGATGGTTATCAGTTTCCAGATGGAATGTACCACTGTGACTTGTACTGTTAATAGCGAAAATAATTCCGAAACATGTCAAATAACTGATATCAAATAAATTATTCCCTCGTTTACTCTTCGCTTCCTGTGGTTTCACCACATGCATTTCTGTAAATATTGAACCTTTAAACTTGAAACCTACCGGTATTATCAGTGGTGGATTCTTAATGCTCGTCTAAAGATAACGAAAACTAGTTTTAATGAGCGACATAGCTTAAATATACCGTCTTTATACACTTGTAAGTCGATGTAAAGCTTTCAATAACCATGATCTCGATCCACCATACCACAATACGCATTCATATCAGAGTCTATATTGCTTGTTCTACTGACAATACGTAACAAATTGCACAGACTCAGATCTGCCGTCGCACAATGAGTCGCAGCACTGGGTCTGTGCATTTTGCAGTTGGACTCGACTTATAAGTTACTATATACAGTACATTTCATTTCTTTATAAACGGTACCCATATTGCATTTTCTTGCAACTATGAGAACTATAGTAGTTGTATGATATGTTCCAGTTGTGAGACAAAAGAAGAAGAAAAAAAAACACGTACGGAAAGGTAAAAATTGGTGTTCAAAAGAAGAAATTTTTTAATTATAAGAACAGTTGGAACTGATAACGTACGATGTATCGCAAAATGAATTTTTAGAACAAGACTATTCTTTTCTATCTACTGGATGTTACGATTACCACTACTCGCTGATTGCAAACTAACTTTAACGTAACAATGTAGAGTAGGCGATTAATCATTTAGATGCCTGCATCTGTTGATAAATGAAGAGAAGATATCCATCTGCCAGAACATAATCATGTGATCAAACCCCAAACCATTTATTTCTGTATAAACTATATGGAGAACTACTTTATACTAACTTCAATAAATTGTCACGTGCAAGTAAGTGACGTAAACGTCTGAACTGCAAGGCAAACACACTGCACGCCTTTAAAGCGAAATAAAAATGGTTAGTTTATATTTTATGTAGAAAACTATAAAAAAAAAAAAAATGATTTGACACAGTCAGATTACAAATCTTTGCTGTTTTTCTGACAATAAATAATTCTTTATTTGATTAAATTTGAAGCCAAAAAATAGCTGGGAAATTCACAATCTGTTAAGAACATTGGGACTGCAACACTGCAACACTTTGACAGCAGCTCATTACGAATGAATTTAAAACTATAGGTAAATAGATATGGTGATTGGGAGGAGGGATTCAAAGACTAACGTTATAAGAATTGTATTTAGCCCAACAATGTAAGACCCCAACCTTGATAGTTACGATGTGGGGTGGGTGGTAGATATGTTATCCCCCCATCATGTCTTTGTAAATGGCTTGCACTGTTTGACTATTGGACCCCCCTCCCATCATCAATATATCCATTTACCTGTAGTCTTAATTTCATTTGTAAGTAGCACCAGTAGGTAGCCTAAACTGTGAATCAAGACGAAAATAGATTTAAATACGCGAAAATAGGTTACACAAGTGTCTGGACAATAACGATTAGCAACAATGAATTCATGATAGCATCAAATCCACGAAGCATTTGCATGTCAAACAAAACAAAGCATCACTTGCTTTGACTATTGAGAAAACATATGTCAATTTAGATAAATGTTAAGACCATGCCGTGGAATGTTCAAAACTTTAAATCGCCTGCCATTGGTAGAAATTGTTTGTTTGATTTTGAAAAGATGGAGAAATCCTTGTTCTATAAATAGCTACGTAGCAGACGTCTCAACTAGAATTAATATGTTTAAACAGGCTCTAAAGCTGACATGAAATATCTTTAAATCAAGGAAATAACAATAATAAATAAATAAAATTATAAATAATTGCAATTATATGAGGTTTTCGTTGTTTTTCTCAGTTTATCGTGTTATAAACTGTTAATTCCGACGGACGCAGATTATATAACGCCCTGCTGGCGTCATTTGCCTTGTGATTCGGCAACTGACAGTTTTTACCACGATAAACTCGCAAGAAACAACATTAAACTCCTAAATGTCGATTTAGATACGTAAATATTCTTTGTGTGTATTGACATTTGTATTGTTGTGTTCACTAATGTTTTTTATTTGTGTGTGTGTGTGTGTGTGTGTGTGTGTGTGTGTGTGTGTGTGTGTGTGAGTGTGTGTGTGTGTGTTTGGTAATACTTTTAGTAAATCAATTTGTATAATACTTTAGCCTAGTCATTTGCAAATACACGAAGAGGTTAACGTGGTGATTTAATACCGCCGCTGGTCGACATAATAGCAAATTTAGGCAAGACATACAAGTACATTTGTTGCAAGATACAAGAAGGTGACTATATCATAGTGAATAGATTCGGTGTCCACTACTTTATCTGATAAAGATATAAACTAAAGAGAAAACTACCACAATTACCACTTTTCAATTCAGCGTGAGTTTATCACGATGATAAAACTGCTACGTTTCACATAAACCGGTGTATATACATTTTGGATGATCAAAGAATAGGGTGGCAGGGGATAATTTCGTACATTTGGTCTGTTAATTTTCTTAACTAAAGGCTATTGTGTGAGTTTTGGCAGCTATTATTGTTTTATAATTAACGATATGGATATATTTGTGAACTAGGTGTTTCGGGTTCGTGTCCGTCTTGAAATTATGTGAGGCACCTAAACCACCCATAATTACTCAGCAGTACGTTGATAGTGAAATACCAATAGTCAGGTAGGGAAACGAGCCCTTAGTAGTAAACATGTGGGTTCAGTACAAATAGAATATCTAAATAAAACGGCTTTGTTGCAACTATTTTAAATTGCATTAAACGTAAGAGATCATATAAGATAGTAGAGAACTGTAACCGTTGAGTATGAGAGCAATAAATGGGGACTAGTGAATCTATTATGGTGTAGTTACAGTGGTTGAGGTACCAGCTTTCAATTGAATACAGCCAGTCAAGCATATTTATTGATAATGTATAACACGGACCAAAATAAAAATAAAGAGATTAATAAAATTAAAATGTTCGAAACTGTTGAGCTTGGGATCGTCATAAATTGTGTCGTTGATCTTATTAGGCATTATTTTCTTCATTATTATTACCAACAAATGTGTCATTGTGTTTCACATAAAATGCTGCTTACACCTAGTATAGACAAACAAATCTTTTATTATTCTTTACATTCCAGGTTAGCACGAGCGACTGAAATTATTTTGAGTTGTAAACATTATCTGCAGAAATAAACAGCGTTGTATTTATTTTTTTAAATTACAAACTCAAAATCTCCTTAACACCCAGTGACGTTATGGTAAGTGTTGGTGACATTTTGTTTCAATTGATATAAACTCCCTTTAGGTCTACGTCACTTCAATGTTGGTCAAGAAAAGGTGACGAATTGCTTTTATAGTGAGGTTTTACTTTCAAAACGTCACTTCTGAATTGACAGATAACTTTATTGAGAAGGACACCACTAGTACCAAACCTTTCAGTCATTTCTTCACAATAACATAACCCGCCTTTAAGTATGCTGATAAAATTGCCCTTATTTTCATTTTATTGCATCATACATATGACACTAGATGATGCTGCCATGACGGTTTGTTTACGAAAATAGCAAAATACTTAATTGGGATGGTAGATAGCCTGCCGTCGTCCTATTTCCTTGAAAAGAGACATTTTTTTACCTAATATATATATATATATATATATATATATATATATGCCAAAAGATAGAAATATTGAAGCATAACGTGATAGTCTTTTTTTTTTTTTTTTGCATTTCCATACAAGATTTAGAGATGCCTTGAACGCGCATTAAGGGAGATAAGTCTCGTAGGAATGAAATACCAGGTGATAATCAATCTGAATATGAAAGGTATTAAATTTGTAGACGTTGTTTAACTAGTATAATAATCAATCATATCCCTTTTTATTCGATTACTATATCAAAATCCATATATTTGAAATACATTTTTTAAAGTGACGTCATGCTTACTAATGAATTCCGAGGAAACGTTATTTACTTAGACATAAGCAGTTAGGTACACAAACCTTCTGAACACAATCGTAAAATACAAATTCAGGATTTCAAATTATTAAATAACTTAAATTTTCTATGGTTATTACCTACTGGATGTCGAGCTTTGCATTGCTTAGCTCTGGATGCGGGAGTCATGGTGGTTTAGTAGTTAACGTGCGAGACTCACAAACCAGAAAGGTACTATTTCGATTCCTGCCCAGACCTGACAGGTTGACCGTCGTAATGTATTCCTGGTCTACGCACTTTGTTCCGCATATCTTATTTTAACGTCTGTGAAAACACTAAAAAAATCATATCTCCCTCTCTCTTATACATGATATGAAAATTGTCGTTTTTCTATCACTTGTGAACACATGTGAATATAGAACTAATCATGTCAACTTCCCAGTGTGTCTAATCCCGTCATCACATTATGTGTGTGTGTGTGTGTGTGTGTGTGTGTGTGTGTGTGTGTGACATACTAAATTACGTTTTATTTACCACGATCTGAATTAACATTTTGTTTTGTCCTCTCTTTGGACGATATATTTATTACATGGAGAACATATAGTTTGGTTGAGGAGTAATTTCTGTAATGAAAATATTTTAGAAAGAGTTTATGAGGTAATCAACAATCATCTAATTATCATAATCCTTACTTTTATTAAGTTTGTTGTATGTACATGTTAAGCATTAAGATTGAATGGCTAAGAATAGTTGAAGTAAATACTTTGATGGTACGGAATGTTTTAAAACTGTTGCACATTCAATTATCTAAGTTTCGTCTTGTCGAGTCATTTTGCCCTCTTTAATTTGGGACATATGTTCCGTAGAGATCATTTTGGTGCGACGTATCTATAATCGTTTGAATCTTTTTCATTTTCTGAGTCTTTCATCCCCCTTTTAATATGATTAAAAATTCACATAATATGAAATCAAATCATATATCACGTTGATCATAATAAGGTTTCACTGACCATCGAAGTGTATCCAAGTATTTTATTTTATTGTGTACATTTTTGACGTGGTTTCTGCTTTGAGCGAAAACGTTATTCGAAAACAAAACAAACTCAACAAAACTAAAGAAGCGTAAAAACAAAAACGAACAATAATCAGGCATGCTTATGAATTTTTTTTCTGATTGTCTTATTTGGACAAGTCTCTGGAAGCTAGTAACCAGAGCATTATACCTCCGTCATACGTTTCTATTCCTTTCTTTAGCTAATTCAAACAACGATACTTTTCACAGTATTAATTGCGGGATCTTTCAAAGAGCGACTAGTTTGAAGTGCGGTAAAAATATTTATTTTTTAATGTCTTTGTGGACCTGGCAGTCAGACTTTTGTTTAGGACCTGGAGGTAGAAATTTGATTGTCAATGCAATCTCAGTTGAAACAATCAATGAAAAAAACCGGTTAGACAAAGTTTCAAAGCAGACAGACACTCATCAGACAGAGCCTAAGGTTCGGCGTGTTACTGTGGTATATACTGATTCTTGATAATCTATAATTATAAACAATGCCCAGCGCATTACAAAATTGTATGCGTTACGGTCTGGCACGCCTTTAAAGTAAGTAACTACTGACATCTCAAACAATTTTTTGTATATAGCTGAATATTATTAAGTTTATCAAGCTCCAGATCAAGTAGAATAAGGATTAGAAATCCTATGCAGGAGTAAAAACGCTGTAAATGCGACAAACGTTCGTGAGATCTTATTGATTTTAATCCAATTTTGTAACAAATCTGTCCTAAATAAACCATAATATGAATGTATTTGAAGTAACAAAAATTTTTAATTATATTACAGTATATTACAGCTTTTAAGACAAGTCAAAACTTTGAAATCGTAGAGGTAACATTCAGTATATGGAACAGCTTCCCAGAATTACGAATATGGACAAAGAAGGCCAACCGATTGTAGGACAAGACACATATATATCTACTTTTCGTCTGTTACGTATATTTGATATGTCATTTATATTTATTTTATTTTTGTTTGTTAGATTTAAATTTGGCATTTTAAGTTTTAAGATTCGTTCATTGAAGGGGGGAGGGGTGACCTGTACCTTACAGGTTAAACACCAGGTGTTGACCTCATTTCTGACCTGGTTTCAGAGTTGTAAACAAGTTTTTGAAATGACTGGTTGGTTCCAAGGACAAAATGGAGATAAGTATAAACATCTTTCTAATTTAGTTAGGTCATACGCTGTTTACATGATTTCTTGAACGTAAACTTGTTCTGAGAGATTCTAGAAGGTCGTGACCCCTTTCATGTTTACGTAAAAACAGATATATAAAATATGTTTTGGAGCGAGTTATTCAGTAGAAAAATTGGGCTGTTAGAATATTAAGTTGTGTCTTTTTGAGTTATTATAAATTACCTTGTACTGGAAATTGTATCAGTTCGTTTGGATCAAGAGGAATTATTGTATTATTATCTGGGAAAGAGTTGTGCTCATAGATATTTTATTAACAAGAACTGACTAAATCAAGTGACATCGTCTTCCATCTTGGATACTTCGCTGGAATTCGAACTTAGAACTATTTGGAAATTTTATTACCAGGACTTTTGCAATTTCTCCAGTGGATAATATTTTGAATTATTTTGGATTAATTTTGGAATTGATTCTTAAAACCGTAAGTTTATTTTTTCTTTTCTGAAAAATATTTGTACTCAATAAATTGTTAATTAAGTTTTACAAACTTTTATTTTCACTCTTTCTATGTTACTGTTTATTCAAGCCTAAGCACGTAACATCGTCATAAAGCAATTTTGGTAAACAAGTGGTCAACTGATACCTCTTGATAATGGAGCTAATCATAGCGAAAATACGGCAACATAATTGGTTCTTAACGGCTAAAAAATATTTAGTACTCGGAAAAGTATGTGTGTGTGCGATTTAGATTTTGAACATAGCTTGAAAAAATTTTCATTCATATCGCTATGATGTCTGCGGTGTAGCTGTTTAAAATGATGTCTAGCACTTGGGCATCATGCCGCAGACATGGTACCAGGCCGACAAGTACTAACAAATAACATCTTAATGCTAAGCGCCAAGTGAGGAAACTGTTAGTACCATTTTTGTAAATCTTTGAGATGACTCGGTCAGGGATCGAACCCACGACCTCCCGCATCCGAAGCTGATTAACCAGTAGGCCACCGGAGCGGTTTCGCGCAGAAATCGTTAGAAGATCAAATATTAGAGAGCGTTTCATTGCACTTGCCACAAGCGTCAAGCATTAGGCGTCAAGCATTAAGCAAATAAGTTTTGGTTTCCAGATACTAATGCTTGAGTGGTTTGCCCTGGGGAAGCTAAAAGTGGAACCAAATTAATTCCAATCGCGACTGTTGCAGATGCTGCCATTAATGCTTACCATGATACATGTATCAGGTTGCAGATTATAATTTAAGCTTTATGAAACAAACTTTAATACCAACTGAACGTATAATAACAAATTTGATGCTATCCTAAAACTTTGATTATGTAGCATATACTATTTTAAACAGGAGTTATGTACAAGTTCCTTAACACAAAATCAAAGAATTTCTAGAAGGTAAGCAAAACGCCAAACATTTTTAGCTACTGGATCATTAGCTATTTTGCAGAGATGCTGTATATTTGTAATGAATACAAATAAAGTACAACATGTTTTCTTATTCACCCATTGGTACGTAAACGGAATTCATTTTATTTCCAATATAATTTAACAAGTTTCAATTGATGTACTTACTATACATGTCAACAAAATATTTGCTATAAGTTTGTATTCTTGTATTAATATTTCTAATGGCAATGTGCCTGGGCGAGAATATTTTATAACATGCAGAAACTGCAGTTAGCTAAGATAAAAGACGGAGAAAAAAACTACCATGAAAAACGTTTCACCAACGCTTAAAACGAATTTTCTAACTCTAATGAATGGAATACTATATAGTTTTTATCTCAGTCTAATGTCTATAATAGTTTTGTTTTTGAATATATTAGCCTTAAATTATATGGTTAATTAATTAATCTTTCGATCCATCTGACGATTGGGGTGGGGTGTATATCTATGATAGCTTTATGTATTTCAGCAATAATTGATGTCATTATATGGAGCAAGAAAAATTGCAATACAATCGATCATTTTGGGATTAATTTAGAGTAATTTAGATTAATTTAGAGTAATGTAGAGTAATTTAGAGTACTTTAGAGGAATTTAGAATAATTTAGAGTAATTTAGAGTAATTTAGATTAATTTAGAGTAATGTAGAGTAATTTAGAGTACTTTAGAGGAATTTAGAACAATTTAGATTAATTTAGAGTAATTTAGATTAATTTAGAGTAATTTATAGTAATGTAGAGTAATTTAAAGATATTTAGAGTAATGTAGAGTAATTTAGAGATATTTAGAGTAATGTAGAGTAATTTAGAGTAATTTAGAGGAATTTAGAGTAATTTAGATTAATTTAGAGTAATTTAGAGTAATGTAGAGTAATTTAGAGTAGACACAGATGAAGATACAAGTAAAGAATTTTATAAACAAAGGCCCCATGGAAATTTAGAAATGGGTGCTAGCTACTATTACCCGGATCAATTGTCACATTTTCATTTGATAGAGGTCAAAATGTTGTAAGAGACTCGCTGTTGACCACAATTATTCATCCCGAATAAATTAAGCAATAGTTAACAACTTCTACTGAGATGTATATAATTCAATATAGGTGCAGTGTTATTTTTGGTCACTTCATCAATCGCTCTGTTCTTTTGAGCAAGATTTATTTTCTAGCTGAATGTAAAGCATTGAGTTACAAGCTGAAATAGTGTTTTAGCAACTCTTAAACACATACTATTTTTGTAATATGTTCCCATTGAATTCCAGTAATGATTTCTGTATCACTTCATAACAGATTCACTCTTTATAATTCATTATGGATCTTTGTCATATATTTCATGTATGTACTCTCTTCATTGGTCCAGGCATGAAACTCGTGAGTGTATAATGTGTTACATGTTTATCACTTATAATCTAGCATTTATTTGTTTTGTTGCAGTTTTTTTTTTCTAATGGATTCTTGTGTTAATTACATATCTCGGTGTCAAGGTACTTATCTTCATGGCAAATTATATATGACTGAACTATTCACTACATAGTAAAGTATTGGAACTTTAGCACTAACATTTCTGTTATGCTTCTTTAACGGTGTCTCTCAGCATATGTTATATGTGTTCACATCGCATGTCCACTGATTTTGTATGGTATTTTTTTAAATTCTATTTTTGGCTTACTCAATTTTGTTATAGGATTCGGTACAAATAAAATAACAAACAAATTGAATGATAATGAATCAATTTGAAACATTTTTACTGAATTTGTGTTTGTCTACTTTATTCAGGTCACTTTATGCGGATCAGCCTATACATCTTCGGTTTTAATCGGCCTTAGGAACTTGTACGAAAACGTCTCCTTTGCCAGCACCAGTATGTGAATATGTTTCTTATGTGTGTGTGTGTGTGTGTGTGTGTGTGTGTGTGTGTACGTGTATGTTATAGGATTCGGTACAAATAAAATAACAAACAAATTGAATGATAATGAATCAATTTGAAACATTTTTACTGAATTTGTGTTTGTCTACTTTATTCAGGTCACTTTATGCGGATCAGCCCATACATCTTCGGTGTTAATCGGCCTTAGGAACTTGTACGAAAACGTCTCCTTTGCCAGCACCAGTATGTGAATATGTTTCTTATGTGTGTGCGTGTGTGTGTGTGTGTGTGTGTGTGTGTGTGCGTGCGTGTAGTTGTTGTGTGTGTATCTGTGTGATACGATTATACTTTTATAATTTTTTTGTGACACTCCTCTCTACATTTTCTTATGATGATATATTTCCTGGCTTATTTTTATTATGAAGACTTTGCATAGCGTCTAATCTTTAGAAGCTCTACGTGCTTTACATCATATATAATTATACCATTACAAAAAAAAAAAACACACACACCTTGAAATTAGAAAATATGAAAACACGCCAAACATATTTAAGGTAGGAAATACTATTAGGTATTTAAAAATGTTCTTGCAGGCGAGAAAGGTGAGTTTTAAGAGCTCTCTTGAAAGGGATCACTGTGTCTTTGTGTCTAATTTCAATGGACACGTCGTTCTACGTTGCTGGGCCCTGGTTTGCAAAAGAACGTAGTCATTATGATGTCGTTTTCAGAGTGTGAATAAGGAGTATACGATTGTCCGAAGAGGTGCGTAAGTATCTTGCTGGTGTATACACATAGGAGAGGCCATATAGATATATTGGGCTGGAGTCCGCAATTACAACATAGAACAGAACACAGAGTTTGTGTTTTATTCTAGATCGAATGGATAGCCAGTGTAGGGTACAGAGCAGCTGAGATGTATGTTCTGATCGTGGTACTCTAAGGATGATCACAGCAGCTGTGTTTTAAACTTTTCGATATTTCTGAAATTTATATTGAGACGAGCCAGACAGAATTTAAATACTAATGAACACACAATCATTTTAGTGGCATCAACTGAATTATATTTGCTAATGGAGCTGATGCGTCTCAGCGAAAGATATGCATCCTTTCATGTTCATGACACGTTGGTGCAATGCGAGAGTACTGTCCAGAGTAACAACTGTGTATCGTACTGACTGTGCGAATTTAATGTTGGTGTTGCTCATATTTATTGTTTGAGGTATGGGATGAAAATGAGAAAGTATTTGGTGTTGTGATCAGATCGGCCTCAATTATATCATCATCCTTCTGCAGCTTGTTACATGTCATCCATGGATTCGCATCAGAAATGCACCTCTCTACTCCCTGGGTGGTAGCTTCAATTTCAGCTGGGTGGGTAGATTTGTATATTTGTTTGTGAGAAGCGTTCAATTGGTGAGATATTGGATGATGATATAGTGTATGAAAAGAACAGGCCCAAGAACAGATTCCTGTTCAACACCACAATATTGATGAACTGGACTGGAATGTAATGCATTCGCATATATAATTTCTGTCTTTTTGGCTAAGTAGGACTTGAACCACTGTAATGCTGTATGGTGAAATCCAAATACATGCTGGAGACAGCGAAGTAATATATAATCATAATATTATGTTAAATGCTGCACACAACAGACAAGAAGGTTGATTGCTGTAGTATTTCCGCTATCCAAAGCGGAGAGAATGTCACTTACTACTTTCAAAAGAGTAGTTTGAGTAATGTGGTAATGGCGATATCCTTTATTGCTGTTAGTTTTTCTCTAAACATAATCTAGATGGTCTATGTATACTTCGTGTACTATAGGAGTAGCCGTGACAAAACGATAAAAAGAAATTGTGGAAATTCAAATAGCTTAAATCACTGCTTATCGGGTTTTATAATTAACATAACTACACATGCCCTATTAATATGTTTGATAAACGAAACCCATTGCAGTTTGTTTTAATTCATCCGCTATATATAGTAGTTCGTGGCAGTTCTACGTTTGCTGGAATGTTTAAATTTATCATATATACTTACATCGTCGACATCCTTTATTGCTGTTAGTTTTTCTCTAAGTACTAAATGATTAAAAATCGGGGTTTGTATTTCAAATTTGAGTTTTGATTAATAATCCAAAAGAGGCATAAAGAAAAGGGCAACATGACCTCTTAAAAATGATGGAACCATGCCCAGAGCAGCGTAACTGACTTCAATGTCAGACAAAATTAACTTGATACATATCTATGAGCTATTTATAAAGCCTTAAATATTCATCCCATAATTGTACCAAATGTCGTATAATTCTTTATCATTTATATGTTTGTCGTATAACCAAATATACATTCGATTTGTTGATGGAAAGATGTAGTTCAATTAAGACTTGATAAGGAAATCTGCTCATTCTTATCTGAAAAAATATCATAAATACCGAAACATGTCTTGATCTAGGAATTCAAAGATGATGCAACAATTTGACGCCATATTTTATCAACAATATCAGCCTTGGTGAGTCCTTTCCTTAATTACTGTATATACCGGAACATTCTCGTTTTAGCAGATGATTTCTATTCTCCGAAGTAAATAAAACCAGTCTGGCTCGTTTAATTGTGATCTTTCGATAATGGTATAATCATTTGAATAATTTATGATTTTATTTCAGATGATGATTCGATTTCCTGCTGAAATGGAGTGAAGCCAGGATAATGTCTTCGAATTGGATGCTAATGTCATTTAGGTTGATTTAACAGTCACAATACAAAAAGCCCCATTATGTTCTTTTGATATCTCAAATAACGGCATCGTCTGGCTGAATATCAATTTAAATGTTGGCAATTTAAATTCATGAAAACTATTTGCATCATATGACACGGCGTTAAACACTATTCATGGCTATATTATTAGGATATCATTCACCTTTTTGACGAACTATTTCATCTCCAATAAAATATTGTATTGCTTGGGTTGCTTTCGGTCACAGATAAACGGACATAAATGCATAATATTGTTAAAACAACAGGTCATCTTATAGCTTGGTACATTACCAGATTTATTAGAAAAGTGTATGCCCGAGATAAATATTTTTTTATTTCTGATTTTGTTGAAAGGTTACATGGTATGGAAGCATGATTTGAATTAATGGCGATGCCCTTGTTTTTCTAGTCCTTATTTAGTACGTTATATGTGATCCATTGGAATTGGCGAATTAACTAATTACGTTCTGATTGCGTTGCACATGTTATAACATGGGACTATAACACACCACACATGTATATAATAACCATTTCGAACATAAATGTTCCTGGCAGATACTACATCATTATTATTGTTTACGCGAATAACTACCCGGCATGGAAGACGGTTGTATGAGGATTTAGGCAACCGCGCCAATAATTCAAGTCAACATATTAGCTGCCAAATGGCCATGTCACTAGAGCCAACAGTCTATCCACAACAGTACTGTAGGGCAGTGTCTAGAGTGGCAGAAGGAGAGGTAGACAGAGAAAAAGTGGACTGACAACATCACAGAATGGACCAGGAAACCCAGGCATTGGCACATGATCGAAACACGTGGAGTGAACAGGACGTTTGCAATTTCACTAGTGGATTATATATTGAACTATTTTTGGATTAATTTTGGAATTGATTCTTAAAACCGTAAGTTTAATTTTCTTTTCTAAAAAATATTTGTGCTCAATAAATTGTTTATTAAGTTTTTACAGGCTTGTTATTTTCACTCTTTCTATGTTACTGTTTATTCGACCCTAAGCACGTAACAACTATGCTACATTTCGTTGACTTTGTCCTGTCCAATGTACCTATCTGACCTCACAAATGTGTACACCCCATCTAGAACCTTACTCTCCTCTATCGAAATTCGCATTCTCGGTGTTCCCCTCGATTAAACGAATTCATTAAGACAACGTTCATTTACGTATCAGGTGTCCTACTAGGTGGAATAAAATGCCCATATATCTTTGCAAAATATTTTATAAACTTGTTCCGTAAAGAAAACTTTCACATTTAAAAATGATTCCTTCCGTAAACATCAAAGTATGATACTGTGATCTCTTTCAAGATTGCTCGTAACACTCAGTTATTTAGACTATAGGAACAAACGTAAAGACTTAATAAGGTTAACATGTACAATATGTGTCAGAATAGTTTCGTGTTTGTGTTTGTGATTGTTTCGTTTCTTTGTTCATATAATACATTCAAACACTTTGGGCTTCTAAATGTTATTTTCTATCTAAGTTTACATTTTTTTTTTAGTATTAGTAAATTGCGAGCTGTTCAGCTTCGTATAACAGTTTAGCATATTATTTTGTTTGTTTCTCAATGTCTAATTTTATTGTGTGTAAATGCGCGTTAAGGTTTTGCACACACACACACACACACACACACACACACACAGAGTGCGTCTCAGCGTGAAGAAAATGTGTTACACAAGTGTGGTGTTATTGCTTTTACAGCAAAGGCAAAAATAGATCATCTTGTCACGTACACGGAAAAAAATAAGCTAAAACTCGTTTGAATTTAATAATATAAACGAAAAACCTATGTGTTAATTTAAAGTATCAAATGATTAAAGATTCGCCGAAATGTCATGAAGGATTCACACTTCATATATCTTTAAGAAAACCGAAACAACTTAAAAAAAAAACAATAGCAAAAAATTAGTGTTATTTTGTCATATAAAGGCACAATATTGTAGCTTTCTTGAAAAAATATTTTGAAAATTTGCTCCGTTTAGAAAACTTTCACATTTCAAAAATGATTCCTTCCGTAAACATCAAAGGACTTAATGTAGATGACAAATAAGCGCGTGCTTGTGTGTGAGTGTATGCCTGTAAGTATTTAGGACGGTGTGCAGTTATTCACTTAACACAAACGCATCAATTTCACTCCAATAAAACAAACAAGTACTCAATCAGTTCTGGTTTGTAATGTAAATCAGGTACGAATTGTATTTTTTCTTTCAATGAATGCAGTCATTTATCGTACTGTAAAGAAGACTTTCCGAATCAGCAATATATTACTGGTATTGGTTTTATCTGACACAGACCGTATGAATCTTGACACCTTCCAACTGATCAACAAATTGGGCCTCAAAAGCGTGCATCTATCACACGAACCACGTGTCGTTAATTTACAATCATCGGTGTAGCAGAATTTGTGGCTATGAAAAAACGGAAAGACGGATGGACGAACAAATGGTAGGTATCTCAATACTCCGTTTCTAACTCTTAGGGATAATACGGACACAAATGATTAGGCCAAATAATCTGTGCCAGTTAACCAATTCATCTTTATGAATATCTAATGGGTAGGTACATTGGTAAAGACAGTCGCAGAAAACTTAGTATTATTCTAGCAAACACTTAGATTATTAACTTCTCAACATTTAATTTTTTCGAAAAGAGACAACTACTCTATATTGACCATCGCAACGCCTTTTAATTTTATCGCCATGTTAAACTAATCGAATCTAACGGTCTTCGTATTTGTTTATGCATAGGTATTGTTCATTACATGCGTATGTTTGCATGTTAAAATGTAGCGTCAAATTTATTTACATGGATGTAATATAAAATAGATGATAAAGGCTTAAGCTTCATCCATTTTAACCATACTCATGACTGTCGTACCTATATAACCTACAAAAATAGATTAACAATTTTGTTTCCGATATTATTTTGCAAAACAAATCAATATTTTCAGAACCGCTCTAATCTTCGAATACTTGAACTTTAGTCGCGTGCTTCGTACATCTTTATAACGATCGAAACCGTTCGCTTACTTTTGACCGAAATATTTGCTTTGAAGTAATACATGTTGGGAGCTCCTTTATTGCTAGATAGTATGTAAAGAGTTATATGTGAATTCGATTGAGTATGTTTTAGTTAATTCTGATTGGAACTTCAAGCAACAAGCAACATGTTAACACTACTTGTGTAAATCCAAGAATTGTCTCATTCATTTTACAGAAGTTTTCAAGACTGTGTTAGCAAGATTATCTTTTTATCCTATTGGATGCTAAAATCATGCTTCCATCTTTGATTGAAAATACCTAGCATTTGTCAACAAATCTTAACATTTTATTTTAAATATTCAAGTTTGATATTAACTCTTACTTGTTAGGATTAGGATGAAATATGAGATCTTTTGTTTAAAAATGTAATATGAAAACGACGTTAATGGTCAGTCAGACACACGATCGATTCGGACATATAAACAGGGCAGAGATGCTGATTGTATGTTTGCCTGCTACGTTGTTCAATGCAATGGAAATGGAGTGTTTTCATTGTCTACTTAACAGTATTCAGAAAAACTCCGATCGCCAGTCAATGACGTCATAATTTAATTATTGATTTTTTATTATAGTAGGTAGAGTTTTCCATTAGTATGTACAGTTTCATATTTTGCATATTACCACACGCTAAAATATCACTTTATGTGATTCTGATTGGTCCAAAAGAGCAAATGAAATTAGCGTGCAGTGTCCTCTTTACTGATTGGCTGGTATCGTGGGAAAACATTTTCAACTTCACCTTCTGGAAGGTTTGGTTTTGACTGAACATTGTTGGTGTCCATTTTTGAACTCGATTCGCGAAAAGAAATTGTGGATATGCTACAGCCACAGGGGTTGGCTATGTCATGTATAACAATATCGTAATGAGAAAAATGGCGTCAAACTTCAACACAAGAACAACAATAAAGTGTAAAACTAAGAGTATCGCTTATTTGATGCTGGGGTAGAAAGATGGAGCAGTATATCTGCAACATATATATAGAATCCACCGTATATTCAAGCGTGGTTTAAATGGCTACTTACAGAAGTAAATAAACTCATGTCTTTTCACAGAAGAATTTGGAAATAAACTGGTCTCCTAATGGACAAAACTTTATCTAACTACAGCATCTTTACGCAGTATATATGGGATGCAAACCCGACTAAAAAATCAATTTGGTTACTTCTGTACAGTTTATTGTTCCAGGAAATACTGAAATATCCAGTCACAAATGCATTGCAGTAAATGTAAGAATTTCCGCATCCAGTTATCCAGTTTCGCATAACACTCGCAACAATGTAATGTTTAGTTCTGAAAGTGACATTGTAGTGTAAACATTACTTTAGGCCTATTGTTTACCGTATCAAGAAATGTGGTAATTCGTCGCATTGATCTTTCTTTTTTGATATATATATGTATATATACAATCTGTTTACTAGTTCCACTTTGTCTATGACTATATTTTCGACTGAAAGGTGCATCGTCTAAATATACAAAAATATTCGTTCTTCTTTATACCGTAATAATTTTCACTGAAATAAAAACTATGTGATAAAACGATGAAACTCGTTGAATAATGTCCAGCGTTTGCTCGCCAAAAAAAGAAATCAATATGAAGTCGTTACCCATTTGTTTGAAATATTCACTTTTATTAAATGCAACATATTATGCCAGAAATCGTGATAGATGCCATTCTTTCCTTTTTCTAACTAGCTGAAATGACGCCCACACAAATATATTCAATCGCAAATCTTCATCTTTTTGCATCGAATATCTTTAACGGTTTGAAAGGCTGGCATACGGAAGCGCGAATGTCATCTAAATTACAATTTCTCTCTCTCTCTTTGCACTCTTGTCATATACACCGTCTTGGTCTTGTCTTCTCAAGAGGAACAACAAATATTTGCCCATCTTTCGGATGTGACGTTTTCACCCTCTTTGCTTCCAAGGCTTCTACAATATTTTGCTTTTAAACCGAAAAGTTTATTGAAAATTTAGCTGTTAATCTTTATGAGAGTAATGGTAAAGATGGAACATTTGCCATTTAAAAATAATAATTATGAAACACGTTCAGATGATTTTATTCTTTACAAGTTCTCTCAGCGATTATTGAAAACTATAAGTAATTATAACTTGTAAAGTATTATTATTTGCACAAAATGCTAGATCTTACAACATATATCAATCGGTTTCAAACATTAAGGAGGCATCCCATAATTCCATCACATGCCAACACTACTGTTTCCATATCATGAAGTTAAATTAATTTGATATGTGTTCGGTTAGCGGCTTTTTTAAAATGATATTTTATAATATTTAGCTAAATATAAGTGCATACATTAGTAGAGCAAGTCAGCACGTGTTTGTACATGCAATATCCTCTCACAAACGAGAAAGACCGTCAGAGAGTATGCACAATACAATACAATACAATACAATACAATACAATACAATACAATACAATACAATACAATACAATACAATACAATAAACAACAACACAACACAATTCAATACATAATTTTTTTTAAAATAAACGTTGTATATTACATTACAGTGCAGTTTAGTACAGTTTAGTACAGTATAGTACAGTACAGTACGTTTATTGGAAATAAACTTTGTACAGCACGCCGGCACGGCACGGCACGGTACGGTACGGTACGGTACAGTACAGTACAGTACAGTACAGTACAGTACAGCACAGCACAGCACCATGTTTTACAGTATTTTTCAAGAATATATAAAAAGACTATACAAAGAAAGAGGCATTAAGCTCATATCGTATTATTACTGCAAAAATTAATACAAAGCGTGGAGTGAATGCGTTGTTTACATCAGGTTATCACAATTCAGTGAGCACGGAGTATCGATATTTTTTAAAATTGTACTGTAGAAACAGGAAATATTTTATGTCGTCTATTACTTCACAAATACAGCAGGTTCTGGAATGACTGGATTAGTTAATCTTTATCGGTAATTTGGTACAATAAATTCAAGAGGAATCTAATATATTACCCTTAATAATCAAATTTGGTTCCATAAAACCCGGATAAAGCATGCTCGGTTATTTGGTTATATTTTGTGAGTCCGAAAATAGCTATACAGAATCATTATTATATGCAAATAGAAGACGACTCATGTTTTCCCTTATAGACCCAGTCAACTTCACTGACAAAAGAACATGCATGATATGAAAATAATATCCGTCGAATTTGAGGATTTGAGATCATAATGCATCAGACCAGTAGACATTTAGTTTTGATAACTTTATTTTGTGACAGAAAAGGTTTGAATAAATTTGGTAATTTAGTGACATAGTTGCATGGTCAGGTTCCATTATTCTTGTGTAATTCTTGAGACAAAAGTGAGGGTTTGAAAATCGAACATTAGTGTTGATATAAGCGGTCCAGTTCATGCGACACATATGAGTTAACTTATCATTTGGATAACAGAACGACGTTTGTGATTTCATTTCAGACTGCATCGACGTATGATACTAATACAACTAAGAAGATCTCGAGGGTGTCTCTGGTGGCCGAGCGGTCTAAAGCTCTCGATTTTACAGATCACACACATCTTACCTGTGTTAACGAGAGTTTAATCTCCACTCGAGCAAAGTAGATATTTGAGAAAGGTTGCCAGTAGCTGTCCAGCGGTCAATGGTAATTCACAAGATTTTCCAGTGTTCTTCCGCCAACAAATATACCGGCTGTGATGCATAGCCTATCGTGTGTTGACAAAACGGCGCTCACGCCCCACAAAACGAAACCTAATATATATCAAGTGATCTTTTCCAACATGGTTGCAATTCAGAGGAGTACCGCTCTCTGTTGTGGGTTTGCTGTTGTCTTTATGCTAATCCTGGCTTATCTATGTTCTCACCTGTCTGTGTGGTGCTGTCTCAATTATATTTGGTAAGATATCTTTTAGCGTTTACTAGGCCATTGTAAGTTTTCGGGTCGTGTCCTCTGTTACTGCTATGTCTCTGATGCTACTCTCTTTGTCTACTAGTGCAATCCCTGTGCTCATATTTACCCTGTGATGCTTGACTATGTTCTCTTCAACCAATTTATCTCCTTTGTGCCCTGTTTGCTTCTTTGTACACTCCGGCCCATATTTCTTAGGTGCTAATTAATGTACGGATTTTGTGAAGTTTCTTTCCAATTGAACAAGGCTACCTGTTCATTCTCTGACATACTTTCATAGACTACTGACATAAATTTCGACCATTATAAGATTATATTTTTTTCTTTCTTTACAACTGCTCTTGGATGGATTGCAAGACGGCATTGTGGTTCGACAATTTCTATCAATAATCGTTTTCAGTTAGTCCAGCTCATGGTATAGCTGATGATCATTGTTATACAGACATTGACACCTTAGTTTTAATTTTAACATAGTTCTTTTCACACACTTATTAAGCACTATTTTGGCAAACTATCTTTGAACATTTTTTTTGTTGTATTGTCTGTCACAAGAATTCCAAATTATTTGTAGTCTTCATCATCACAAACTCGGCACTTTATGTGTCCAAATTAAGCTTTGTAATGGTGTCTTTATATTTTAATCTACATTTGATACAGATATCAGTACACTTAACGATTCCAGAATTCTATATAGATGTCATCGGTCACATTACTCACTGTCGGGAACCGGGATACTCTTCTTCTACTTCTTTCGCCAATTGTCTCATGTGCCACCCAACTACCATCGGTACAACAGTTGTATCTGTTTTGTAGACGTTTCAAAATTATATGGAAATGTTAAGATTGAATTTTTAGTAAAATTAATAAAGATTGATATTTTCTTTGAATTGTATTAAAGTAATGTTTTATTTATTTATATGTAAGTAGTTTCTAAAATATATTAAAGGTAATTTCACTTGTTTTTTAAGTGCAACTATGCAGAATAGAAAAGGTTGCTGAACAAGTAGAATAAAAAGCAGTGTGTATAAGTATACTCCCTAACATCAGTAAAAATAACTAATGTACAGTGTTTTGTAAGATTGTATACCATAATACATGGATTTTTGCCTGCTCAGCTATAAGTTCTAGGTTTCATTGGTAAAAATATGTCTCTGACCTAGTGATTGGCAAAGGTTCAATTCGGTTAATGAAGCTGAAGTAAGATTTCTCTAGACGATACAGAAACAAGATGGCTTCCAACTAACGGCTAACCATATTTGGGTGACGACGCGAAACGAATATAAATAAACTATTGAGTAGGTCTTATGACGTAAGATAAGTTGGTTTCTGCCGGTCGAAACTGGTTTATGCCTGAAAGTAAGTCAGCATCTTTTCTGACTGATGCATGGAGGGTATAACCTCTGACCCTGACACTATAAATACAGATGCGCGATCAGGTCAGATTAGTTCTCCATGTCGGCAGAGAATGAATGTTTGACTCTTAATTTCAGGTAAGGACACTGTATATGTCATAACCTATTTTAAGAAATAAGTATTTTTAATGCTTGAGATTCTAAATCAATATTCTACTTTAAGATAAGTAAAATGTATTCTTTAAATTAATTGTTGCATTAATTATTATATTTCATGCTTCGGCTATCTTGAAATTGATTGAGAATTAACTATTGTATAATATTCTAAGGTGCAGAAGTTATACGAATAAATGAAGTTGGAAAGCTTAATAGGAAAATATAATATGTATTTCATGAACTTTTATTATAAAGCTTTCAGATGTGTTTCTAGAATGTAGTAATATATATGTGTGTTGATTATTTAAATATAGTTCTCCATGTCAGCAGAGAATGGATGTTTTACTTTTCATTTCAGATATGTAGTGTAGCTGTTTTAACATCGTGACGGCACGCTTTTAAGAGAGCCTTCTTTGTTCTTCTTTCTCTCTCTCTTACCATGGATATAGACGTTCCCCAACTTACGAGTAATTCCTTCTCATAGCAAGAAATGAGAAGAAGGTTATGTAAAGCTAATAACAACATACATAACAGAACTCTTTTTACATAACAGAAAGATGAAAGTTCTTAGGTATTTTCTATTTTTTCCTTGCATTACGGTGAAAGTCCCTTGGTACCACTAAGTCGGGTTTTGAGTCAGTTTATCCTCTTTCCTTGACAACTACAATATCTGCCCGCGTTTTGCTCGCTTGAAAGTGTTCTCTGATCCATTTGGATTCCCACTTGGCAGATTTAGTGAGCCCTAAAGGTGTTTTGCACAAGGGCTCATTTGCAATAAAATAGACTCAAATGAGTTAACCAATAAATAAGCAAGTTACATAACCTGCTAGTTATTGATGATTTCAATAGGTATTTACACGGAATTTAAAGTTTATTTAAAATATTTAAATTGGAGTAACTTAATGTGCGACATATGTCGTGGTGTATGGTGTATAAGTCTCCCAATTCAAATATAGGAATGGATCTGATGGGACTAGTGTCTTGTAGCAGAATTCAATCAAATAGATGTGCAGTTGATCCTGTTTCTATCCAAATGTTTAAAGTTCCAAAGTTCCAGTGGTATTCCAAATTAGTTACAATATTTAATGTGTTGATATGTCTGTAGTTTTGAACGTGCTAGTATACCAATGGCTTGGATTTTACGAATCTTTTGATGCATCACAATAATATAATCCAAAAATGTTCCTGTTTGAACTCACCATAATTCCAAAATTAACGTTGCTGTCAATGAATATTTTTAATGAGCACTTTGTATCTCCAGTGAAAACAATTTATAATAAATAATCCATCGAAATGAAAAACTGAACACAACAATAAGACTGGTTCTGCTTCACAATGGTAAGGCGTAAATTAATAATACATATTATCTTCTTCTCAAATTATCTTTTACTAATTAATTAATTAAGCAGAATATATATATATATATATATATATATATATATATATATATATATATATATATATATATATATATATATATATATATATATATATATATATATATTGTAATTTAATATTTAGTATCAACCAATCAATGTTATAATCTATAAGTGTTTCTTTGCAAACTAATAATTTCTTCTTCTATTTCTTGTTATTGTTCTTATTATTTTTATTAGTAGTAGTATTTTTATTGTTTCTGCTATTGTTGTTGTTTCTAGTTATATCTCCTCCCATAGTTATTCGGAATATCACTTTGAAATGAAGCAGAAATATGCCAGTGGTTGAATACTATGCTTAAACACAGTGTTTAAGCTCCAGTCATTGTTGAACATATTGCTCTGGTATTGCTATAAACGGAAATTATCGGAAAATCTTGGGGAAACACGATCTCTTGTAACCAATTCATATGCAATTTACTGCCCTCTACCTAGTTATAATTGGTTAAGCTGACAACATATGATGTGACTTTCAAAAGTGCTATACGGACTATGTCCTGAAGGTAGATACACATGATGCCTGTTTTGTTCGGTAGGGCTAAATAAATCTTTGTACGTGTGACAGAAAACACTGACCCGTCGATAAGCTAAGACTATAACACGTTGAAGAGTTATTTACTCTTTTTAGGCAAATCGTCATTACATATCTAGATGTATATATTTCATGCAACAGAATCGCCTATTTTGAACCATGTATCCCAAATACGGGTTTCCATGAAGTACATGAGAAAGGTTCGCAACAAATTTTGTTAATATAGACTTGGTCTGTCAATAAAATCGTCACATGATTTTGTTTATCACAAATTGGGAAGACTGCACGTATAAATCTGCAATATATTCGAATTCCTATGTACTGGTTTAGAATTTTAATATGCCAATTGATGATTACCAAACAATGTTAATGTCTCCAATTGAAGGAGAGGTTAAAATATAGATTGGCAAATGATGTGGGGAAGATCGCATGAAACTATGTAGATCGTAATGTTTGGTTAAACACGGTGGCAATGATTTGCAGCTGTTTTAAGAATTGTTTAGAACTGATTGACGAGATTAATGGAAATGATAGATTACGGGAGTTTTAACTGTATACGGCAGAAATATTTAGATGATCGAGGTGAGAAATACGTGACTTAATTTGTTGTTAAGAGCATACCTTTTACTAATTAATGCATATATATGAATGTATAAAGATATTCACTATGAAGATACAATGTTTGATAAGTAACATAGAAATGTAAAAGGAGAATTCCTTCATTGTGACATGTCCGATCTTGATAAGCTTCTTATTAAATACCAACGAACATTTGCAGAAATCCAAATGTTTTTGCCCAGAAAGATACCATTCTGTTATTCTGCATACTTTGTCCGTCTTGAGAATAAGAGAGAGAGAGAGAGAGAGAGAGAGAGAGAGAGAGAGAGAGAGAGAGAGAGAGAGAGAGAGAGAGAGAGAACTACTAAGACGGGTATAGGTGTTGTGTGCAACCGGAGTTTCTGGTCGAGACGCCAATAGGATTCAGAGGAAATAACTGACTTTTATAACCTCTTCCAGATGGTAGATTACATAGTTTAAAACTTGTTTCATTTTATGACCATATGCTCGCTGTTTACAATAATATCGTTGCATTAGCAAACCTATGCAATAAATTATGACAAGAAATGTTTCTGACATGGGTAAACATAATAAAAGTTTCCGACAGTGTTAGGTGTCATAACATTAATCGATTCAGAAGAATTACAGCTTAAGTATTCATTGTCAGAAACCATGGTGACTTGCACTACATACCAAAGACAGATATGGAATCTACGCATAACGAAACATTCCAATGTCATCTCTTGAAGCATTTTATGACGAAGTAGCTAGAAAAACTAAAATTATATTATGGTAATTAAACATGGATCAGAATTGAATCATATTTTTAACAATAAAAATATTTCTCATTCGTATCTTTAGAAGAAAAAAACATCTAATAACGATTCAGTGGTAGAAATAGCTGTCACGGTGGGATTTTAAATTTCTTTTATTAGATTTTGTTATACAGAAGGTCATTTAATCTGCCATTACTATTTCCTGAAAGGCTAGCAAGCGCCATGACCTATCATTTACATTCTTTGAATTCTCAATAAATGCAGAGGGAATAACAACAGAGAAACTAACAGATCCCATCTAGCTTTAATGAATACACAAACCTACTTTGGTTATACATAGTAAAACAGTATCAACAGGAGTGCATATCCTTTGGGACTCGTGTTAGTCATAAACATCTCAAATGCTTAGACGGCTGACGATCATACACAGGAGAAAAATTCTGCTCTAAATTAAATGAATAAAGAAACGATGTTGCGATTTACAGTTACTTTATTCTCTGTTACATTTGCCTGAAAATTGCCATTGTCCGGTATAGACTACACAGGATAAAATCAAATAGTCAATATATTTTATATTATTCTTGACTTAAAAAATAGCATGATATAAAATGCTATTTAAAAATCAGTCAAAACAAATCGCCTTTTCTATAAAGATTAAAGGCGTTATGAAGGTTTGCCTATTTCAGTTCTTTACAACTGAGTAATGTTACCAAAATATAAATATTGTATTCAAGTTCTATCTCGTTATTTTCTAATGTCTTAAGCACGAAGAGAAAACCAAACATTCTTAATAAACTTTCAGTCTTTCGAGCGACATAATATTGAACAGTTTTAGTCCTTGTAAGAAAGATAGCAAAGGCTGCATAATCATACCAAATTAAAATCCTCGAAGTTACATACGTGTTAGTACACGTACAGGAAATTGGTTCTAAAGCACATGGCCATTTTCAGAGAACACGTGACAAAATATTGACAGAGGCATTGTATGAAAGTGTCGAAAATATTGGTACAAAAAATGCAGTTCTGCTTTGGATTCCATGTAAATATTCATTGCACTAAATCATGAAACAATTACCTTTGTACAATATTAGTCTAATAATCTGTGACATAAAGATGAATGTACATAGTGTTTCCACTGAAAGAAGTTATAACAGTACGTTGTCTTTGGGAAGTTGCACGGTCGCGCTAAGAAAGCATATTTATGTGCTGACAAAAAACAAAACACAGGTAGCATTTCCATTGGAATATGTTAGGTATGTACAGCATTTTCGCTGGCATATGTTAAGTATTGTCTTACCTTTTAAGCCAGTACCATGACTAGTTCTGGGAGACAAATGCCACGGGCAAAAAGTAGTAAATCTTTATATTGCAACTATTGTCTATCATTTACATTATACTTTAAAAGTAATGACCTATTGAAAAAAGAAAGTGGCAAGTTTTTGATTTGAAGCTGCTTTTGTGACTGTGTCCTTCTCTGAGTGCTTAAATAAGTTTTAATTCATAAGCTACAGCATGAATAGACCACAGTCTTTACTACTAGTGTATATATACTATCTTCTATCTTATTACCACTTATCTCTTGAATAAGTGCGCAAATAAGCGCGAGATCAATAGAATGTTTCTGAGCGTATGCATTTCTTTACAATGGTTACAATTATGAATGTATCTTCTGCAAGGTTTTAACTCCTTGTCTGTATTTCTGTATGTAGATAGATAGATAGATAGATGGATATATAAGTAGGTAGATATATATATATATATATATATATATATATATATATATATATATATATATATATATATATATATATATATATATATATATATATATATCCTAGGATCAGACTTACTTTCTTCAGCATTATTGCGAAACTAAAATGATATTTCAAAAACCAAAATGTGCCACATCTACAATATTTTGAAGCAACCTTTGTATTCGTATAAAATAGTAGATATAACTGAAACCATGCTTTCCATACTAACAAAGATGATTATTTATCCATGCTTGCAATTATTTCTACGACAGCAGGCCCCATCGTGAACAAACCAAATGCATATCCAAGTTTATGAAAAAGAGATTGGATGAAAATATCTCATTGAAAGTATTTCTGATTAAAATTACGTATAGGAACTGAGATTCTGCATCCTGGTTTAATGGTTGAAGAATTTGTCAGGCAAGATTAAACTATAAATTGATCTGTAACTTGAATGCTTACATTGATGAAAGTTGAATTGCTTTTGTAATAGGTGTAAAGGGAGCTATTGTTCCTCACTATAAAATGCCTTTCCTGTTCTACGTGATCCAGTGCGCTGATTAGAGTAATTTGCGACCATTTTAGTACTAGGGTGGCCAGCATATTATATGGATGATTATCAGAAACTACCAGGCAGTATAACGTAGCATGTGAGTCACAAAGATTGATTCACCTGGCACTCTTGAAACCATTTCGTGATCACAAATAGGTCCTAAGATAGCTTCTGGAATGATGGACATTTTCTACTTGTCCCAAATCAAGATTGTATTATCTAAGTAAATCTAACAATTCATTTTCCGTAAGACGGGACTTGTGATATGTGCCTATTATGTTCGCTGATTCAGAAGAAGTCATGAATACATAATAATCCACGGTACCAATAACTTCGATCCATGTTTGTCCTAGTTCTTGCTTAAGACCAATACTCATAACAATCTCTTTTGTTTGATAGATTGGTTGTAGTGGATATGGAAGGTAATTACAGCTGATTTAAAAAGGTTAATTGTTTTCAATTTTTTTTTGACAAATATAATTAAAAGATTAAACAAATCAGCGTTCTTAGTCATTTCAGCAAAATCATCTCTTTTTTCAAAAATTATATGGTTTAAAGTAATGACTGAGTAATCATTACAAAAGTATATATTTAGGGTGTACGTATATACGTGTGTGTTTGCTTTCAATTTGTAATTTTTGTTTTTAATTTAATCCAAGATTCTTCTTCTTTGGTCCGCTGTGCAGCGTATATAGTTAAAATTGTGGCTAAGTACACAACAGGGAAATCAAAAAATCACATGTAAGCTTTTGGCAACCTGAATTTCATTTTCTTGAAGCTCTTTATTTATACAAAGAGATATAAAAGTGAATAAAATGAACCATTTTGAGACAGTCACGTTTTTAAGGTGTTCAATAGTGCTGGTTCAGTTAAAATGTTGTTACATTCTTTCATAGCTAAATCGTTGGAGTGATAAAATTGCTCGTGTATCAAATGTTTCTTGTTCGTTTTGAGGCGTATCGTTAGATAATACACAATTTTCACACATACAATGTTCACACACAGACACACAGACATACACTGAAACGTACACAGACACACAGACACACACACACACACAGACACACTGGGTCGGAACACAAAATAATTTACAAATGTAATGGTTCGTCTTGCAATTAATACTGTATAGTTGCGAAATACGCGATAATGTAACTTTAACTGAAGTATAAATTTCGCTTTTGAAAACACATGGGCTGTTTCCTGTGATTTCGATTATTCTTGAGGTATATAAATCAAGTAGATTGCTCTTGTTTATTCGCGATGTTGAAATAGTTAATTGCCCTTTCTATCCGTGAAGTTAATTGCGGTAGATGACAGATTTAGTGCTACGATGATAGCGCTTGAACTTTAATAATGTTTTATAGTGGCAAACGTTCGACACTTTTTCAGTGTCATTTGTCTTAAACTGTTACTGGATTTTAGAGTTGACTTTTCTAATGAGGTGAATAGAGACTAAAGATATTATATGAAATAGCAAAAACAACAGATATTTATCAAATATTGTTAGCCTCATTTTTAGGTACAATAAACGATGCATCTAGACGGTTCTTTTCTTTCCCTCTAATATAAATTGTTAATCTATTTGTTTGATGTGTCTTTTCTTTATCTCAAACATTGCTATATGCTGGAAATGGTTTCAGAAAAACGCCATTATTAGTTTATTTTTGGAGTGCATGAATATAGTATCACTGTTGTCTGAGCCAAAATAGAAATTGGTCTATGCGAAGACTATGAGTATAAATGATGTCTGTAATGTAAATTATTGTTGTCTGATATTGTGAAGTTTACTTTATTCTAAACACAACACAATATCATTCGAATCTTATACACTAAGAAACAATAAAAAATAAATATAAAAAGGAAAATATTCATTGTAGGCACGCAGCTATCCAAAAGGGAGGATTCAATTTGTATATTCAAAAGTTCAATCATTTGGTTTGAAAACAATGTTTTGCTGAACGAATACCTATCTGAAATTGAATGCTGAAAATATTTAGGTAGGAAGCATTATTAGGTCTCTAAGTTTGTTCTTGCCGTCGAACATTTTGCGTTTTAAGAGCACTCTTGAAAGGGACCACTGTGTCTTTGTGTTTAATTTCAATGGGCACTTCATACCACGTTGCTGGGATCTAATATGCAAAGAACGTTTTCCATATGACTTCATTTTCATAGTGGGAATAATGAGTATACGATTGTCAGAAGAGGAGCGTAAGTATCTTGCTGGTGTGTACCCATAGGTGAGGCCAGATAGGTATGTTGGAATGGAGTCCGTCTGTGAAACGTAGCACAGAGAACAAATTTTGTGTTTTACTCTGGATCAATGGATAGCCACTGTAGGGTACAGAGCAGCGGGTATCTGAACATTCTGAAGTTTCCGGAGAGATATTGAGACGAACCAGCCTTAATTGAGTTATAGTAATCAAGTTTTGAATGAACTAATGCCCACACAAGCGTTTGTGTGGCATCAAATTAACGATATCTGCGAATGGAGGTGATGCATCTCAGCTCAAGATACGCAGCCTTGCGTGAGAGATTTGTCTAAAGTAACACATAGGTTCTGTACTGACTGTGTGAATGTAATGCTATCATTGCTGATATTTATTATTTGAATTAAATGATGTGAATGAGAAAGTCTTTGTGTTGTGATCAGAATGGCCTCAATTATATAATTATTCGTCTGCAGCTTGTTACATGTCATCCATAACTGCACATCAGAAATGCCCCTCTGTACACCTTTGATGTAGCATCACCTTCAGTTGGATGATCTATAACACTTGAGAGGGGCTGAATGTATAGAATGAATAGAACAAGTCCAAGAACAGACCCAGTCGAACACCGCAACATAGATCAATTGGGATGGAGTGTATTCCGTTTGCAGATACAATGTGTGTCCTGTTGACTAAGTGGGACTTGAACCACAGTAAGGCTCTATTGTGAATACCAAATACATGTTGGATACGCTGAAGTACTATATCATGGTCTATTGTGCCAAATGTTGCAGAATAATCTTTGTTTTCTAAATGGATTAGCAAGATAAACTATTTCATTAAAATCATCTCTCTCTCTCTCTCTCTCTCTCTCTCTCTCTCTCTCTCTCTCTCTCTCTCTCTCTCTCTCACACACACACACACACACACAAACACACACACATTCACACACACACTATATGGGTAAAATGCGCAGAAATATGTAGAATGAGGGAGAAAAAATAATTTGACCTGGATGAAATCCTTCAATCTACGATAGAGAACCGTTTACAATCTACGTTGTTGTAATGTCTTGTGTACAATTTCCTCGCGATTTTTCAACTGCGTCACAAGATGATGAAACTTAGCAATAACCTATCGTTGCGATAAGATAGTACTGTAAAGTCATTGTTTAGGCGGCATTAGATACCGTTTATGAGAAAGAATACTTAAAGAATGCTACAAAAGAATATGTTTATCGTCAATCATTATCATATTTAACTATTAAGCAAAGCAGTTTATCCATTATGTTTACCCCTAATGTGGTAAATATTGCCAATCACCAATGTATCTCGTTTCCTTCAAGTAAAAGTTAATTTGTATCGATGAAATAGATGAAAGATCATTTGTTAAACGCGATTAAACAAAACCAATAATTCTTAGTGACATCGTATTTCATTACTACTTACTTCAAAGAGGCTTACAATTATTAGCGACCGAATAGTTATTTGAAGTGCGTTTCCTTTACCCGAAAAGATTACTTATTACTACGTGTTTAGGCTCTAATAAACATTAACACAGAAAAAGTGTAAATAACAAGCCTTGTAAGATTTAACAGATAACTTTCTTACCCCTGTAAAAACAATATTCAAATGGAAAAAAGAAATTACGGTTTTAAGAATGAAATCCAAACATAATCCTAGAATAATCCACGAATTATATTTTAAGTAATGAAATGTTCTAATGAATTCAAGTTTAGTCCCAATGAAAATCCAAGACGGAAGACGATGACGTGTGATGTAATATGTGTAGTGTTGTATAATCAGTTCCTTGTAGAAACACAAGAAATAACACTCCAATGTTTGAAATCCTAACAAAACTGTTAATAACTGTATAGTCACTCACATATTTCCAGAAAAACGAAATAATCTTTTAAAATCCTATTCATCTGAAGAAAATTTAACATCTAACTCGAAAACTGGCTACATTAGAAGAAATCTACATGACAGCTTGACCGCGATTATTTCTCTAAAACAGAGGTTCTACAGTAATTGGAAACACAAGATAGGTACCCATTTGAGGGTCACATAATTATGTTTATATCTCATACTCATAACATTATTGTTACGTGCTTAGGCTCGAAAAAACAGTAACATAGAAAGAGTGAAAAAAACAAGCTTGTTAAACTTAATAAACAATTTATTGAGTACAAATAGTTTTCAGAAAAGAAAAATAAACTAACGGTTTTAAAAATCAATTCCAAAATTAATCCAAAATAATTCAAAATATTATCCACTTGAGAAATTGCAAAGTCCTGGTAATAAAAAGTCCAAATAATTCTAAGTTCGAATTCCAGCGAAGTATCCAATATGGAAGACGATGACACTTGATGAAGTCAGTTCTTGTTAATAAAAATCTCTGTGAGAACAATTCTTTTCCAGATAAATAACGAAACAATTCCTCTTGATCCAAACGAATTGACACAATTTTCAGTACAAGGTAATTTATAATAATTCAAAAAGACACAACTTAATATTCTAAAAGCCCAAATTCTACTGAATAGCTCGCTCCTAAAACATGGTTTATATCTCTGTTTTTTACGTAAACAAGGGGTCACGAGATCTTCTAGAAACTATCAGAACAAATTTACGTTCAAAGAATCACATACACATCATATGACCCAACTAAAATAGAAAGATGTTTATACAAAAGCTCTATTTTGTCCTTGGAACCAACCAATCATTTTAAAAGCTTGTTTACAACTCTAAAGCCAGGTCAGAAATGAGGTCAACACCTGGTGTTTACTCTTGTAAAGTAAAGGTCACCCCCCCCCCCTTTCAATAAACGAATCTTAAAACTTAAAATGCCAAATTTAAATCTAACAAACAAACAAAAATAAAAATAAATATAAATTACTTATATCAAATATACGTAACATTGCCCTGACAAAACCAATCATTTTACTCTAAAAAAAACCAATTTTAAAAAAGTTGTTTACTTTACCAAAAGTATTTACAAGTCTAGTGTCATGTATTCAATACAGCCTAGATCTCCATCTTATTAGTCTCACAATAAAAATAAAAATAATAAAGAACTTAAGTCAGCCTTAGGTGTGTATGAAAAATAGTCAGGCCAACTGATTGTCTGGAAAAATTTCCAAATCACGTAAACAAGACTAACAACATGTAATATATTTTTTTTTAAAAAACTGACAAACAATTACATTAAAAAAATATAGGTTATGTCAAATATCCATTTGGAACTAATATCAAAATGGACACGTACGACAAGATTACTTCATTTGTTAGCCATATTTGTGTTATATATCGCAAAGGAAACATTTCAATGAAACCTACGTCTGTATGAGCGATTTACTTCCGTGCACAATTTAAAGTCACTAAAACTATGTATCTAACTTTATTTACTATGCCACAAAAATTTGGAGTAACATTTTACTGTTTGAAAAACACAACAAAAATAATAAGAGCACAAATATAGGTTCACAAAGAAATTGCAAAATATATAGAAAATACCAATAAAGAGCGAAAACTGCATTTCATGTCAATACGTTGTGTAGTTAGAACACCTGATCAATTATAATTCAGTACCATAATAACATATCCGTAAGTTTAATTAGCTTTATTTACAGGTGTTATTAAAATAATAAACGCATGGGCATGTTCTTAAATACCTAATTAAAATAACTGATTCAAAACGTGTTGTTGTTGTTGTTGTTGTTCTAGGGTTTAACGCCATTTTCAGCGCAAGATACGCTATACATAGTGGAGGAAGAAGTACATTCCAACATTCGCAGAGCCATTCAATAATAAACACATGGACCAGTTATTACTGTATGTTAATTAGAATATCTGATTTAATAATAAAGACATAGACATGTTCATACGGTGTGCAATTATAATATTTGATTCAATATTAAACACATGGAAATGTTCTTACCCTGCGTAATTAGAAACATTGATTCAGTAATACACGTATGGACATGCATGTCAGCTTGAGTTCAGTATAGCCATATGTGTATAGCACTTCAACACGCATTCGAACAATTTGCATCGTTTACTTAGGCTTCTTCAAGGAGAGTGCCTATCTACTATTCTGTTGTCTCTTTATATAAATAATCTAGAAATCGCCTTACAATCAAACATAGAAACGGATGTTTTTTTTAGAAGATCTGTCCATATGCATTTTATTGTTTGCTGAGATTGCGGTAATGGCCGATAATTGTCATTAAAAAGGTCAAATGAATACTGTATAAGATGGAATATATTTGTAAATATAGGTAAAACAATGGTTATGGGTTTCTAACAAACGAGTTAGAGCACGAAGTTGCATTGAAATACGGAGAAATAATGCTGGACATTTTAGCAATTTATATTTATAAGACAAGTTTTTTCCTAAAGTTGGGTTGTTTCGATATGATATTGAAAATATTGCAGAAAAAGCGTTAAATAATAAACGTACTGTAGAATAACAATACCAATCTTCAATGTCCAATGAATAATATACAGTGCAATGTATTTGATTTCCTTGTATCTCCAGTTTTGTTTTATATGTATTGAATGTGGGGACTTTTGGAAAGCATACTATATATATATATATATATATATATATATATATATATATATATATATATATATATATATATTATTATTATTATTATTATTATTATTATTACGTACTGCTTCCAATTCACAATTACAAATAATTATATTCTTCCAAAATATACTATTTATTGCGTCCCGATTGCGACAAAGGACTTATAAAATTGGATTTGTAATGTGAAACAATTCGATTGAGCTCATAATTTGAAGAAAATTGGTTTGATTCTAATTCAGACCATATGTCAACCTTTTCATCGCATTAATCAAAGACTAAATTACATTTCATTCTGACTTTCGTTCAGCAGTTGCATTGAAAACTTCTTTCACACAAACAGACTTAAAACATATAGTTGAAACTTCTTCTTATCCTGAAATAATTTCTAATACCTACCACAGAAAGTCTTTAAGTAAATTAAAAATGTCATCTCATCAATTAAATATCGAGACTGAAATGTGTGTATATAATGAAATCGAAGATGAATATCATTTTGTCCTAATCTATCCTCTATGCTTATCACTTAGAAATATAATATTGATCCTTATTACTGGTATACACAAGCTTGTATAGACTAAATCAATTAATCAAAAATAAAGATTTAATAAGACTTAAATTACTAAACGCTGGATAGCTGATTAACGGTAATTTTATGCCCTTAATAGTCCTGTTGTGGTAATTAACATAGATTCAAGAATCACATTTATTACTATTTTTATACATTCACCAAACGTTTAGAACTAAGGTTTGTGATGTGAGGAAATTGATTTCATATGGTTAATTGTTAAGTATTTTTCTGCCATTCCTCTCTATTGGCATTAACTAATGTTGCATATTTATATATTGGCACCAGTCCCATATGCTAAAATGCAATAACGATGATACGTAATAAGTATAAACCATGAAACATAAAAATCTTCACAATTCTTGAACTAATTACTGTTCATCCGACAGTTTTAGAATAATAAGTCATTAAAGATCAAATAAAGGACGTACCTGTTTTGAGGTACAATTGTATGTTAAAAGAAATCGGAAATTTGATAATCGAGTAAGAACTTTGGAAGCAGCCAGAACTCTGATATTGGTCTGCTCATGATGATAAGAATCAACATTACTTTTGAATAATACATGACTTCGATTTTAGACATACCAATGTTAAACCAGCCGGGATTGTGATTTTCAGAAACCAATCTCTGTCAGATAGATAATCAGATATCGATTATTTGATTTGTTTTATGTGTAGTGTTCCGCAATATACATTCACGTGACTATCAATTTATAAAGCATAAGGTATAATTTCTGTTGGGATAAAACGATGTTACAATGCTAATGCTGTAATATGTCCTATAGTCATGATGAATGAATCTGGTAATAGAAAACATTTTATTTTCAAGTTTTGTATTCACAGGGTCCATACAGAGAACGTTACCAAGTATTAGAAACTGAGTTTAGGAAATGAAAATGTGTTCTTGGTAAAGATTTTATATTAAAAAAAAATGAAATACATAGTAACGACGTGGTAACATTAACCATGCATTTTGTTTGCATCTCTGTACACTAGAGGAATAAAGCTTCCTAAAACGTATACAAAATTAACAAGTAGATAGTTACCGAGATAAGTACATATGTAATTAGGTAATTAACCATCTAATTAAACCCTTTCTAGATTCTGTCCGAATATGCATTTTTCTGAAATAACGTAATTTCCTAGCTCTAATTCTGAATAACTCAACTTAAACATTTTTTTCAATTAATATAAAACGAATGAAAACTATTTGCAATATCAGTCCATTTTCATCTTTCACATCATGATTTGTATCGTTACCTGCAAACAGTTTTACGACAAACGTTTCTATTTCACACGGACAAGTAATAAAAAATCGATTCAGTGTCTAATGCATGAATAAAATTACAACCCAGCTTTCAGATAGAAATGCATCAAAAATTGACAGTTATGAGTCCTGTGCAATGACTGTAGCAAGGCGTCAGAAAAGATTAGACGCCCTTTCTGATAAGATGCTTAACACTTACAGCAACGAATGTTGAACTTGCTGGAAATGAGATCAAATGATAGCATCTAATCATACCAGAGAATGATCTGTGTTGTTTTGGTCCATTTTTGTATTTCTGCACCAGTTATATTTCTGATATATTTCCCTGACTTGTGTACGTTGTTTATGAATATCAGTTGATTACTTATAAGTTCAGATGCACCAAAGATTCCTTACAGAAGCTTGGCACTAACGTATTAAGATCAGCATCAGCCTTACCGTATTGTCTGGAAAGAAAATTACTTTTGAATGGAATAACTAGAACCGTTTGGGAGAATGACCTGTTCAGAACCGGTTAAATCACACCTGATTGTTTGACTACCTATTCAAAAAGCATGAGGTGGAATATGTTATTTTCCGTTTAATGCTACATTTAAAGAATATTCTGCACTGGTTAGCAGACCTCCAGGAAATATCATAGAGAAAATATTAATAATTGTCTAAGCTAAATCATGTTAAACTTCTTTAATAAAGTAATATTTTCTGTATATGCGGCAACATTCAAGTACAGCTGCAGATTCGTTTTGCATTTTATCCAGTATCGCATGCTTCACATAACAATTTATTTTACAAAATAGCGGTCTAATTAGAAATGTCATATATAATATATATCTATATCATATATAATGGTCTAATTAGAAAATGTCATATATAATGATCGATACAAAGTCATAGAAGAACGCATCTAACAAGTGATCACTATGCTAGCTAGTTAGATGACGTTTTTGTTCAAAGCTAATTATTATAACAAATAATTTATAAATAGTTAGCTTTGCTTCCAAAATTAAAATTTTGAAAGAAAATAATATCTCTGTCTGGTCGATGTTGCACTGGATGTTAGATAATGTTCAACATAATACACGTGATAGTTGTAAGTTCTCAAATGATTGATCCGGGGACCTTATGTTACATGTATACCCTTGTGCCGTAAAAAAAACCCCAAAAACTTTGGGGAACCATGTACCACTTCCGGAATATTGAACTGCATTAAATATAACTCTGATTTGAGTCTTGCTTTCCAAATGTCAGAAAATATTTAAACTGTTGAGAATGGTGAATTTTAGAATTTGATGTGGTAAGAGCCATATTTGGTTTATTCGTCACAATTAAACAGACCAGAAATATCAATATATGCCGTGTCACAATTCTTTGAGTCATCTTGAATGGACAGATATAACTCTTTTTTTTATCTTAAATACTCATGAAACGTTTATTTCATAATCTTGTGAAGAAGGAATAAAATAAAAATTACTTCTGGTAGAGTGCCTGTAAATATTACCAGGCAACAAGCCACCTTCACATGTCACATTCGTATTGTAACATTGTCCCAAGGATATGAAAGTACTTTAAAGTAACAATCATGCAAAAATATTTTGTTTCCATCCAAATTATTCTTACGATAAGTTCTAAGCTTCTTAACTACGTGACAAGAAAGTAACCTGCATCGTAGGTGCATTTTTAAGAAATAAATGTTTAAATCTATTTTCTATCTTTCGGAAGATAACAAACGTAATAATAATAATAATAATAATAATAATAATAATAATAATAATAACAACAACAACAAAAATAATTTGATGTGTACACATTTAATTTGCGCGAAGAACGTAGTCATCTAGAACGCATGTAAGATGCTTGATTATGAACACAGTGCGTTCACTATGGATTTTCTAAAGTACTATTGTAGGTACTACTAGAATAAAATCTTAAGACATTTCTTTTATTTTGATGAAATCTATTGTGTTTACTAACTGTATTTCTTTGGGCAATACACTAAACAAAACCTATCCCAACTTCAGCAAATGTTATAATGCAATTTCTGAAAATGGTTTCATTTGAATGAAATTTCTGAATTTGTTAGTGCAGATGACTATTCCAAAATACGTTTAATCACTCCAGAGTAATATAAAGACGCCTAAATAAATTAGTATTGTATTAGTATTGTATTAGTTTAGTATTAGTATGGTATTAGTATTGGGTGAGTATTGTATTATTATTGTATTAGTTTTGTATTAGTATTGTATTAGTTTTGTATTAGTATTGTATTAGTATTGTATTTTTGTTTTTATTTTTAGTGATCGGTTCTATGCAAGTATTATTCTTCACTGGTTAGCCAATCTGTGTTCACCCTCCGAAAAAACCCAAAGAAGAAATGGTGCTTTTGTTAGGATCATTTATTGTTCAATGCCGTAACAGTTGATTGGTTCAGTTAAGTAGTTTGACAATAAAATAATTACATATTTTATTCAAGCAAAAATACTATTTAGCAACTGAGATAACAATGAATACACTATTGATCAGAAATCATCTGACACCCTAAAATCAATTGTTAGTCACTTCATTATTATTATCAATTCAGTTTGACAACTCATTCACCGCAAGACCCTTTTCTGGATAAGTCAAAATGTCTTGCAAGCAAACAGATTAAGCAGTAGGTTGTCACCAATCGTCATAGTAATGTCTTATATAAATTATTCGTTGTCCACCAGAATGCTGAAATAAAAGAAGAAGCGAGTTTGTGGTTCACCTTCTTAAATTAACAACCTTAGCGTGGTGTAAAGATCAATACATTGAACAAAACATCTCAAACATTTCAATCGTTTCAAGATGACAGCTTTCACTATTACGTAGCAAAAGTAAATAAATTTCCAAATGAAATTGGATGTTTAATACAAACGTTGTAAGGAGTCGAGGTTGCGATACTTTTGCTTTTAATGTTTATTCAGGAAAAACCTCTTAATTCAGTTTCTTAGCATATACTTGGACGTGAAAGAAAGTAAATTAATTTGTATTAACACGCCAGAGTCAAAAACTGTCCTAATTATAGCTTGTAAAACCAAGACGCCTCTTAAAGGAGACCAGAAATAACAAAATTCCTTTCATTTATGAAATTCTCTACAAATTTTAATTATACTGTAATGTTTATAAATTCAAGATCATAGGCGGGTAGTAATTATATTGCTATTGTATTGCGCGAAATATACCACGATTCCGTAAATTGCCGAATTTTTCCGACTTTTGATGAGACAGCAGATCACGTAGTCCTGTGACGCAATACAATCCATTCCTCCAATACAAACAAAATAAATAAACTTTCCAGATGAAATCGTATGTTTATTACAGACGTGGTAAGGAGTCGACGTTGCGATACTTTTGCATTTCATGTTTATTCAGAGCGAACCTACCTCGATCGATCGATCGATCGAGAGAGAGAGAGAGAGAGAGAGAGAGAGAGAGAGAGAGAGAGAGAGAGAGAGAGAGAGAGAGAGAGAGAGAGAGAGAGAGGGGGGGGGGAGGAGGCGACAGACAGAAAGATAAATAGGGACAGCAACCCTGCCGGATCGGTTTAGTCGGTTTAGTACTTGGTCGGGTATTTTTCCACTCACATTTTGTCAAGTTCCCTCCCCCAATCTTTCAACCCAGATTTTGTCAGCCATCAAACAACGTTTTCTTTACAATGAATTACCTAATCCAGAAATTCAACCCAATCCAACATTATCAAATTTTCATTATAAAACTCGGGTGGACCCGGTATATCGTGAAAGTGCATAACCCGATCAGGTATCAGTCCATCCCGAATATATATATCAGCCAGGTTAGAGAGTTATTATTCGTTCCAATCATGAATAAAACTCGTGCTCAGAATCATTGCATCCATTTCCTATCTTTCATGCACCCCATCACCTTAATGTCAGTCAGCTGTCTACTATAAGATATGCACTTCTCCAGCTATAGAGGTATGTTTATTCATTTTTTTGTATGTCTTGTAGCTTTGGTTTACGCAGAATAATGCATACAATTATATTCTTGTTTACGACTTAGCAAACGATTTATATTATTAAAATAAGGCTACATTTTTAAGAAATATTTAGTACAGTAGGATTCTTATCTAGCAGGGTTAGGTTTATTTCTGAACTTTCTGCTTTGTTATTATTGTGCCGGAAAAATATAATCTGTATATCTTACCGTGTATAATGTTATGACGTTTTTATGCCCGTGTCCTTTATATAGGACACGGTATTGGATATGTTTTCAGCTGTCCAGTGTCTGGAATGTCCAGAGTCTAGTTTTTCCCGTGTTGTCCGGAGTTGTCCAGTGTTTAGAATGTGCAGAGTCTAGAGTGTCCGGTGTTGTCCAGGGTCTAGTGTCTGGACCATCCGGAAAGTGTAGAGCTCTCTGAAGTGTCCAGAGTGGCTAGAGAGACCCGAGCGTTCCAAGTATCGGAGTGGTGCAAGCTGTAAAGCTAGCCACATGAATTAATCGTAGCAGCTGTGAAGCTGAACTTTAGCAGCCGTGGAGCTGAAATAAAGTGTTTTGACGATGGAGTGTATCTCCTCGCATACAATCTTGTAGCTGTGGGCAAGTCTTGGGGTTCGTAAAACCCACTGTAAACTATATCCATCTTTCCATTATTCAGTTACGTTGAATCCTTCTCACTTTGTGTTTGTGTTTTGTAAAGTAATTTGTATTTTTCTTTATTATATTTGTGCGTTATTATGTTAATAATCCAATATTTGGATGAAATATACACGTACTTATTCATAAGTTAATTGCTCATTCAAATCATTCATTATTAAACATTGTATTTATATCATCGTCAAAAGTGTTATGTTGTGAATCCGAAAATCCCGCCCGGTTATCTTGTTACAATGTGCTATTAACGCAAAGGAAATGATACAGACTACAATGTCCAGGAACGGCCTTTCCAAACGCGGGGACCGATTTTAATAATTTTGACGCCCCCTCTCTCTCCGAAATTTATGCGTGGGGTCCTCTGTGAGCATGGTATTTGGTTATTCAATTTTAAACAAGTTTGACATGATATTGAATTTAAAGTGTTCTTTTATCGTCCATTATATGCTAAGTCTAGTTACAATATTTCTAAAACCAATTGAAGAAATAAAAAGGACGAAGTTTTGAATACATGTGTTCAAAGAGACGTAAATCCGAAATCTAAGGAAATATTTTGATTTTCAAAACTGGTAAAGTATTGACGTTCAATCCAATCCGAGGCTATAGATAACCTGCATTTAGATCAATAATAATAGTATTCCGAGATGATGCACGCCATCTGCTCCTTGAAACAGTAACTGGCCGAAACAAATATGGCGACCGTGTTGCTAATGAAACTCCCGTTTGCTTGGAAACGGCAACAAGCACTGATATGACATTCAGGGAACACGTGCGTGATTAAAGTGTAGACTAACAATCAAGTGTACAAATATTTATTGTTTTCTTAAGAAAGTCATTAAAAAAAATAAAAAAAGTAAACAAACTAAATGAATAGGAATATATTCATGAAGAAAGATTAAGAGAAAAACGTTTTAGCACAATATTTTTCAGAAAATGTCACAAGGTTTACATTGAGAGGAAATAGTAGATACAAAAATAGCAATGTTTGTAATAGTCAATCAACCAGCTTACCAAAGTACCAAAAATTGTGTGGTTATATTTACGTTACAAGCAAATACTTCCCGAAGTCGGCACGTGCAATGAAGAAGCACTTTTGAAGTAGGAATAGAAATATTGAGGCTACATTTACATACATCATTTATATTTTTACATCGTAATATCATCATTTTCACTTTAATTATGAAGTTAGACCATTTATTAACGATATTACTCTGAGTTACAAAATGAACATGAATTCTTTTTCATCTACATATTTCAAGTTTGTTTCCAGGGATATTACCTTGGGCATAGGGTTTAATAACAAAGGAGGGTAAATCATAGAAACCTACTTCCTTCTTCTGATCCAATAAAGGTATGATGAATGAACTATGTTGACAGCAGTGACTATGTCATAGCACACAGGTTTTCGTAGTTATGATTTTAAGGCAAGGTTAGGGTAAGAAACATTCGCGTGTTTCAACTTTTTTTTTGTTCTGGCGTGTTTTGAAGTTTTTCTGAGTGACACCTAAATATGCTGAAGCAGACAGGACAATACTTTTAATGTTATTTTCTTTCTTCAGAAAAAAACAAGAACAGTCAGTCACTATAAGTCTATCAGTCTATCACAGTAAGTCTATCACTCTATCACAATAGGTCTATCACAATAAGTCGATCAGTCTCACAGTAAGTCTGTCAGTCTACCACAGTCACTCTACCAGTCTATCACAATGTCTCTCAGCCTATCACATTAAATCTATCAGTATCACCATAGGCCTATCATTGTCTATAACAATAATTCAGGATATGTCAATCAAAGTGTATCACAAAACGTCTTTCGCAGACTATCAAAAAAGGTTTTCAAACCGACGGCACTGACCAATTACACATCTGTGAGCTACCAGGCCAATAATCTTGGTTTTATTCAGTTTTGATACTATCATATAATACGTTGAACTAGAGTGGTACTTAAAAAGAGTAATTCATATTAACTTTCGATCCCGTCGGGGACTATAGATAAACTGTACTTAAATCAATAACAGTAGTAGTATTCTGAGATGAGATATGCATATTGTATTATATATTTATTTATATTTTTAAACAAAACAATTGAAATTTGGTTATTTGTATAAGAAATAACGTAATAAAATCCCTAAGAATGCATTTAAACTGACAAATTAAGGGAGGGGGAAGAAAATACTTCTTTGAGCTCCTATAGGTATATAAAATCAGTTTCTGTTTTTATTTGGGGGTTTGGGGGCTAATTTGGATTGGAATATTTTAATATGTAAGTAAAGTAGGTGGCTATAATAAACAAATGCACCGTCAAGTATGGTCATTCTAACAAAATATTGCTTACACCAGTGAGTACCTGTCCATCCATAAAAGAGACCAGTGCGTGAATGAAGGAAAGTCGTTTTATATAAAAATGGAGGTGTCATAGTTAGCTTTATATTATCTTGTCACTGTAGAAATGGACCCCTCAAGTCATTTTAAACAAATCCCACACCAGCAAGACTGCACGTGCCATAATAACCCTACCCACCCCCATTTTAAAACAAGGCATACCTTGTAGGATGTGGTTTACAAGTAGTTTTTATATTTTTATGAGACCTACATCAACCTTTCCGCACATGATGGAATTCATTGAAAAAAGCTTATGGTTGATAAATAGTTGAAAAAAAGATGTCAAAACCAATAAGCCATTAGGTATTTTATTACTCCATGTATCATTACTCACACTAATGGAAATTTAGATATAAATGAAAACCTTTCAAGTCGTAAATTAACAATTTGTGGATATTCAGAGATCAAGATCCGGAAATACGTTTAGTCGTTTTGAATCTAGTAAATCTGTTCCGTTTTATTAAATTGATTGCTTATAGTGCAGAGAAGGAAATTCAGCCACTCCCCATTTAATAGTTAATTATTGGATCCCCTTGCAATAACAGACGTTGTTTGATGGAAATATAGGCCATCATTGAGTTTGTGCCCTCCACACAGCTTCAGGGTTTGTGCCCTCCACACAGCTTCAGGGTTTGCTTGAGCTGTTGATACAGCCGTACATATCTACGTTTCTATATTTGGCACTTATTTGAACACAAGACGTTTCCGGGATATGTGCCGTTGGAACTGCTTATCTTAACACCAATATATAACTGTTCAAATAGGTATATTACCTCGCAAGTACCAGGTGATCGATCATGTGACATACCTTATGTATGCATGTGTATGTGTAATGGCGATATTAAACGGAAACGGAGATATACCCCCATGAACATGAAATGGTAGATATTAGACTTCCAGAAGGATTGATCTCAGGCCGCTATTAATCATTTCAAAACTCTGTTCAAAAACGTATGAGAGATCAGTTTAATACAGAAATAAGTGCCTCTGATAGATATCGTGTGACTATTTAAGTTTTCAGTTTTAAATTTAAATACCTTTACTCAAAGTTGATGTTTTTTTCAAGTTCAGATACACATGTATGAATGAAACCACAATATCTCAATCAACTCTTTATAATGATGTCTCATAACAAGGGAATATGGTATATATATATATATATATATATATATATATATATATATATATATATATATATATATATATATATTTGTTTTTTTGTTTTTTTTAGGTCATATCATTATAGTTGTTGTAAAGTGCTTAGATCTTCAAAATATTAGGCACTATATAAAGTCATCATTATATATATATATATATATGTGTGTGTGTGTGTGTGTGTGTGTGTGTGTGTGTGTGAACCAAACCGTTCTAATGTTGGTTGACCAAACCAAGACTTCAGGGATTCGTTGTATACATACAAAGTAATATCGATGTTACACCATAGAAGAGAATAATAACTGTATAAGTGCAACACTAAGCTGCCGTGCAGAATATATGCAGTATTTATAATGTTATACCAGTATTTTAATTAGGATACGTTGATCTGTATATCTGTATATACTAAGAACACAACGGTAACAGAATCAATTCCAGAAATATCATTTCAATCTTTTAAAAGTCATAAGAAAAGTAAAACATCACGTAGGAAACTAATATATTTTCTCAGTGTTGCAGAAATCAAACGAATAGAAATGTGCATTTGTATGCACTTTTAAGGATTTAGTTATATAGTGTTCAGAATTAGTTCGTTCTAAATTAGTACGTGTCCATGCTTTGCGTGGGTGGTACAAATGCTAGTTATTTGCAGTACTTCCAAATATTCGACAGAAATGCTACTAATTTGAACCTCTAATCGTTTTCTTTGTTCTTTAGAAACTTTCATTAGGTTATCTTTTACATTTACACATCAAAAAGTACTTTCAAATTCTCCTTAAAACGTCAAAAACATATAGTGGGTGGGTGAGTGTTTTTATGCGAATTGCAAGACGTTTAATTCTTAAACTTAAAATATATTGGGCTGAAATCCATGTAGCCTTCTTAAATCACGATTTATATGGGTTTTCCTGGAGAAAAACCCTTAAATAGAATTTTAAAAAATAATATTAATACAAATAATAATGAGGACTTTGTATAGCGCCTAAGCTCTAGAAACTTTAAGCGCTTTGCAACATTACAAAACATCTATAACATAAAAAAACCTAAATTTATATTTATGATTATAACATAAAACAAGAAACAAACACCATGACCTTACAAGACATTTAACACCATGCAATGTGTATTAGTAATATTCATTAAAAGTACTCACCATTTCGATTGGCCGTTGTCTTTATAAGATCCATCGTTAAATGAATTACTTCAATTCTTTGGTATTATGTCCTTATTCATTGCACAAACGATGTGCCTTAAAACTCCTTGAATTTCAGTTTTTCAACACTTAAAACACCAATAAAGTACAGACATGCATCAGTTAGATGTTCGAATATATATATACACAATCGTAGAATGAGTAACATTTATAATGAAAAGTAGTAACGTTTTACTGTACTATTATCAAGCCAACTGTTACGCCTACTAATGAACACACATAAATGAACAGGTCACGGTATCAAAAACATTTTCGAATTTTCGTATCAAACGACCATGCACTGAATTGAAGTTAATTAAATCAGGCAGTCTAAAATATAAATATCTGTCACTAGGCAACAGATTGGTTGCAAGTTATCTCAACTTTCCATTGTCTAGAGAATCTAAACGGTGGCCGATTCCCGATAGAGTAATATGCATCAATAAAACCGCACTGTTATTTCGTTCACGTAGTGAGAAGAGCCATTATAGCTTTTCTGTGTTAGTCCAGCAAGTTTCCCCCTCAGGTCTGATTGTTGATACTTGCATACAGCGTAATAGTCAACAATCCCGTCTTGATTTCCATCTCCGATCGCAGGGCCCAGTACCATGCCAAAGCTAAAAATATATTTAATGGACTATGTTAATCGTATTATTTGTATACTTAAGTTGAACTTAGATCTCTAAGGGTTTGACGTTTAGAAAGTTGCCGAATTGATTTTTAGAAACAAAAGTGTATTTTATATCGATCCGTTTTTTCGGGCTTAAGTAAAACTTATTTGTTGGTAGTATCGTCTCATTTTTAAATTCCAAATATTTTCTGGCATGGATACATATCTTTTATATATTCCTCATCTTCTGTTTGCCATTCGCCTTCTCCTCATTATGTTCCTAACAAGTGTCTACTTTGGATACAACGTTTGTAGGACGGCAATATATTAGGTTTGAAATAAACAGATCATACAATACCTTTGGAAACGGTAATTTATGCGGTAAATCGTTACTCATCAATCAAAATAGTTCTGAAAGGTTTTCTATTCTTCAGAACGAATCAAACGTTTACTTTAAACAATAATGCACAATATCACTACAATAAAATGGTGAACGCAGAAGGAATACGGTGTCTAACCAAAGATAATACAGTGTATTGGTCATCGGGACGTTTAATCGTTTAATAACACAGGGATTAAAATTGTTTCAAAAAATCATCAAATATCCGTTTAGGTAAGGTGGAAACACCAACTCGCATTCTGTCCGGAACGGAAAATTACTGACAAGGTTTATGTTAATTGAATGTATGGTGGATCTCCTCTCTGCAATGTAGAAGGTACATTTCATATTTATTAGAATTCAAAATTTTGATCTTAAATAGTGCTGTAACGTGAATATGAAAAAACATTATTCTTTAATAAAAATCGCAATGAAAGTGTTCTACTGTTTTTAAACATCACACATAATGAAGTCTATTTCATTCTACTTTAGGCAATGTTTGCTAATATATACTTTGAATATATTTGCAAAATATTTTAAATTGAAGAATATCCAATCACTAAGAACAGAACAAATAGTAAAAATGTGTAATCGTCTTGCATATATATATATATATATATATATATATATATATATATATATATATATATATATATATATATATATATAAGGTTTAAATTTTATTAAATCTTTTAATATGTCATTCAAATGCAATATTTGTTCTAATACATATCTTTTGAATCAGCAAAATCAACATTAATCATCACAAACGTCGCACAAAGTAGCACATGTCACAGATATAACCTTCAGCCTTGTAATTCGTTTTTCCTTATCGGCGTAATATAAAATCTAATAAAAAATCTCTGGTCTGTGTATCTTGTATGGCGAGGAATAACGATATATGTCAGAAAACATTGATCAGAAAAAGTCTTTTAACAGAAACATATATTTTATAAAATAACACGCAAGACGATAACATTACATCCAAAGAAATGAAATATTTCACATGCGTTTTATCATTTGCGCTGAGCTAGTTCTCAATCCGCATTAAATGCTAGTTTGACAACGTTAAATCACCGCAATTACAAGAACGCAAATTAGCCAACGTAGATAATGCAAAACATTAACTCGTTTACCTTCAGTACAATTAAGTTTTACAGAGAAATAAGAGTAGGTAATACTGTCCAATGTATCGAATATGTTGTAACAGGTCATCCATAATACTCAACCTCTTCGGTTTACTAGATGACATTTTGCATTTATCGATCAGTCTTCGCTGTTTAACATGTTTCTAGTATTCGTGCAGTCAGTACAGTACTCAACATCACATTTAACAACTCAGACTCCATGATAAATAATGGTCATTTACCTGATACAATTATTAAATAATGTATTCAGTAGGTTTAATTTGGAGCGTATCAGATTGGTCAGGGAGATTGATCACTTCAAAGTCATAAGAAAAGGTACAAAGACTATTTTGACACATGCATGGAAACAGTTGTAGCTGATTTAGAAGTTTCTTAACAAGGCTCCAACTAGTCTTCACAGGCATAATACAGTAATTATCGAACATGTGTCTATGGTTTTGAATCAAAATTTGAATTTCAAAATGGTTTACATATATGGCGAACTTGTAATACAAGCAATTCATAAACTGAACAGTTTAGAAGAATTTATAAGTAAATCGACCACTAATAATATAAGCGACCAAATTCAACGAATACAACATATGAAAATACCATTACGTCAGAAACATGAAGGAATTTGATATAAACACCGCTATGTTAATGGATACGCCGAAAGAAACAGTTATTTCTCTACAACATTTTATGATGTCACCTCGAGCCATGCTGTCGTATTTACTTTTTCTTTTGCTAAGCTGTTCGTGAGAGAGAGAGAGAGAGAGAGAGAGAGAGAGAGAGAGAGAGAGCTTCTCCCAGCTATTTGATCTTTTATCGCTTGAAAACTAATGAATATATCAATTGATAATTTAATACCATTTTTGTAATTCAAGACTCCAAATTGCTAGAGCTGAAGATAGAATATGAAATATCTACTACCATTTTAGGTGTACTATTATAGTCTCCGAAAACAGAATGGATGGATACATTGAAATGTCAATAGTATTATCTGTAAATGGTATAAAGTACACATAATTAACTGACTAAGCTACTAAACAAACAGATCTTACCCTTCATTATTACAATCCTAGTTCGTCTAAAGATTTTAAGTCAATCATGAATGAATCAAATATTAAAAATTGGAATTGTTGCATTTACGACCTATGTTCATAATAATAAATTGTTATTACTTTTGGTGAATTTTAAACGTTTCCATGCTTTTAATTTCTTTGCAAAGTAATACTGAATCGTCCGCTAAGGAGAAACACGAAAAGAAGAACATAAATGCAGATAATGACTGTGTCAGTTTATTTCACTTTTGGGGTCAAATATTTATGACAAATGGGACTTGTACACTTGTACAAGTCCAGTACTTCAATAGTTTATCAGATTGTAAATAATAATAAGAACAATTCGATGTGGGAAAAAAATCACATTTTGGTATCAGGTTACACGCTTTAAATGTTCCATTTGGAAGTTCAAGTTGACCTTTTAAATTTAAAGTGATTTTTGGAGTCGAAGGATACCTTTCTAGACACTTTATGAACTTCTAATGTGACATGTTTTAGTTTAAGGTAAGCTCTTTGTTGCTTTAAGCTAGTTTATGGTGATAAGTTTGAGTGTATGGCGACGTCCATGGAAGATACTTATCATGTTCTCTTTAGATTTTGGGCAGACATACGCAAGAGAGCCACGTCCTGAAAATTATAATATATTTTACCAAGCAAACTGATTCAAAATTGTATAGACTATCCATTTCGTTATAGAGAGAGTCAATGTTATTGCTAGGAATTAAAAATTGAGATGAAGTCAAAACCAATTTCGTTACTACATCCATGACATCAATGACACGAATGAAGGTAGGGCTGGTTTAAATATCAATGCTTATTAGAACGTGAAAACGTGCATGAAAAAGGCAGTGATTAACATTTTGTTTGGAAAATTGTACAATCAAACACAGGATAAACAACGAGCTAGAAGCCTTGAAAGTGACACGAAGACGATTAAAAATATAAACAAAATCTTTGCAAAACAACAGCACTTTCAAACCTTAACTGGGACAGGTACAGAGTGACTTCAAAAATGAAACGAAACAGAACTGTAACGTCATTAGAATGCCAATGAATATTTTAAACACACTAGTCACTGAACTGAATGATAAGATCACAACTCTAATACACTGGCAGTTTTGCGGAAGAATTGATTTAGCAGGCATGGATAAAACAATAGATTCCGTAAATAATAAAATGGTGTGAATTGAGCAAGATTGTATCAATCGATCTAACGATTACAGATTTGAATGATCTAATCAATGAGATAAAGTGGTCAACAGCATATATTTTGTGCTGGTTATTATTGATGAAATTGCTAAAACGGTTGAATAGGTAAAGAAACGATTTAATTAATATTGAGAAAACACTCACGATAGCTAAAAAAATCTAAGACTGAAGATAAATTGATACTTGCATTAAGTAAGCATTGAGAGAGTTAACATAGACATCGGGTGGGGGTCGTTCACTGAAAATACAGCTCTAACAAAACATGCAAGTAATTCTGAAAGATAACAACAATTTAGTGACTTTAAAAGGAATCAAAATGACTCACGTTGTACAACCTACACGTGAAGCCATGTGAAAATTTGCTACTCTAAAGCATACTGGATAAAGTAGCATTTAGTTTTGGAGGATAAAAAGCTGATGGTTGTTAACGCTCTTTGATTGTGAATGTACTGATAAGGAATAAATTAAACACAAGACATACAAAAATCCTATATAAATAGTGACGACTTCAGTGAAAACATTATTCAGTCGTAATATTCTTTTATGTCTTAGAACCATTTTCATGTTGTTTCTCTCACTGCACATGTTCTACCGGGCTTAAATGGTGATATCTCATCTGGCCGGATTTTGATAATGGTCACCTTAAAAGGAAACTAGCCGAACAGTATATTGTTTTTATTCTGTTACAAGGATCACCTTTGTATCGACCATACTTATAATGTGTTTCTTGCCGTTTTTGCATCAAAAGTATAGATTTTTTCAAAACAATACCATTACAGTTTTATGCACAAGAGTGATATGGGTATGTGTGTGTTTTTTGTTGATTCTTTCTTTTTAAAATGTTAGTTGTCCCTTTGTTACAGCTCACACTGCTTTAGTTTCACCCTTTACCTACCTTTCCTTTTCGTGTCTACAGTGGAGACTCTCATAAGCGGCCAATACAGGATGTGTTAATTCTGGATGCTTATAAAAAAAAGACAATTGAAAGAACTTTTACTATATATATATATATATATATATATATATATATATATATATATATATATATATATATATATATAATAATAATAATAATAATAATAATAATAATAATAATAATAATAATGAGGACTTTGTATAGCGCCTAAATTTTAGAAGCTCTAAGCGCTATACAACATCTATCATGTTTTGACTACACTACAGAAAACCGAAAAACAACATATGAGAGATGATTGTTTAAAACACCGGTATGAGAAGAATTTCAACTGTGTGGGAGATTTAAAGTTGCAATAAAATGATGCCGTAAACTAAAGAAACACATAAAACTATACATTCTTGCATCTTGCAAATAAAGCACAATCTTATACTATAAATACAAAGCGCATACTTGTAAAAATATTGTTTTATACGAACTTATATCTATTTAAGTGGAAAACGTGGATGCGGATCAATTTCGAAATATAAATAAATATGAATATCCCACATTTGAAAATAAACTGCAAATCCCAAAATGAAAATAAATACCACACAACTTGTGTCACTTTGATCAATTTGGATTTGTAGCAAAACATATTAATTTCGATAGTTTGATATTTAGTCAAGTCGAGACACTTCAAAGTAGTAATCAGACAAAAGCCAACGTTGTTCCAATTGCTGAATCTTGATCTGTGTTAATTATAATCTAGATCATTTCCGTGCTTCTGTTTTAGTAATCACATGAACGATTTTTGAGAAAATTCAAGTGCACGAGGTCAAGATTGATCAATCAAGAGAACAAGTGAAATCCTTATGTCAAATCAACTCAGTTTTACACAATGAAATGCTAAGGAGCAATAACTATCCCACAAACAGAATGCATGACGGGTCATAAGATATTAAGCCATATATTTCCCATCATTCATAGCAATCCTGGCCATCTTAATTTAATATGCTACAAAAATATGTATTACCTTGAAAGTGATAGAAAGGATTGTGCTAACATCTCAAAGAAGTTATCAACTTTAAAAAGGACTGGAGGGAAAAATGAAATTTCCTTTCATAACTGGCTCTGCACCCTTTATGTGAAACTAATTGATCATTTGCTTTATTAGTGTAAGTGATATGATTGGCACAGAGTTTTGTCGAAAATCAATATTGACTCGAATTAATCAGAGGTTAGTATTTAATCAATTTAAAAATATTTTTGTTCTTGAATATATATGCAGTTTGCACAAAGCAAGATTGATCAGCAATTAACCAGCAATTAACAAAACTTGACATTGCGTTTAGACATGTCATACTTAGCACTTAAATTCTAAGATCGATTACATGCTTAATTAAGTTATTTATCTTCAATATCGCATTTTTACCCTTGCGCTCAACCAATTACTGACTATTTAATTTGAATTGAACATCTGGCATACATGATTAAAGCCGAATGCCAAGACTCAAGTTTGAAATTTGAATAGCTGTTATAAATGCTCTCATAGTGTACGTGTACTTTTCATGGAACTTTGAAACAATTAGGAGAGATGATTTGAAATTAAATTTACATAGTTAGTGAATTCTGCATTATCATATTGTATATTACAAGTTCAAAAGCATCCGTATTTGGTCTTATTCTAGGGTGTCAAGGCATCAGCGAAAGCTTCATTATTACGGTGGATGCTGCTTTCCTCCAATTCAGCTCTTATCTAGTGCTCAACGGCGGCTTTCTCGTTTGAATGTCCGGTGTCCGGTGTCCTAATTTCTTTTATTCAACAATAACGCTCAATTGAATGTTTGTAAACGAATTATATATTGATTAGTGAAATCATATGTCGTTTCCATTCTTTGGCGAAATATATATCTAGATTTAAAACGAGAGAATATATATTTCGAAGCCGATTAAACGAAGATAATGATAAGGCAGACCTAAATATGTCCCCTAATTTATAATGCCATCCTTTGTATGTACTATGAAATAAAACGTCAAAATGCGATAGAAAAACTAAACAATTTGCAGGTAAAGAAAAGCTATTAGTAAAAACCACAAACTATCATACTCAATGCCCCGCGGATATAATGCATACATACAGCAAAGTAAATGTACTGTTTCTAAAATTTAGACTGCTGCATAGATTGGTGTGGTCAAAAATTCATTTCGGTTGCCGATATTATGTCAGTTTTCCTTCAGAAGGGAAACGTTATCAAGAATCAGTTGAATTTACATGCCAAACGGTTATAAACCTCACGTAGATAAGGCGTGCATTTCCACTGTGTCTCCATGACTTTTCTTCAACAAGATCCATAATAAATTAGAGATAATGTCACCACTTCACCCTAAGACTTCCAGATTGTCCAAAACTATAGCAAAATGATGTAGACTTGTCCTGTTCAGAACCTAGTCCAGCAGGGGTAACCATACGGGTAAAAATGACGAAATTTATAAGACAAGATTATGATCACGTGGTTTGTCAAAAATTGCTGCATTAAAGTGATCTTAGCGGATGATTAGGCGAGTAATTGAGACATTTCTGACGTTCAGATATGTTGGACTAACAGCAACATCCATCGAATAAATTCAGTAAGGCAATATTTACTTGTAAGATCTGGTATATGGCACAATGAAGCCTGAAGTTGGAGACTTAAAGGGTAATAAGTAAATTTTTATTTTTAATTACCTTTCCAGCAATGTGATTGATCATGCCCTTTTGAAATTCTTTTATTTATATACTTGTATTAACCGAACTACAAATGATAATGATAAAGTGCCGCTATGTCTGTATACACGAGCGCATATACTACCTGTATGTATTTATACATGAATACGTGTATATATATATATATATATATATATATATATATATATATATATATATATATATATATATATATATATATATATATATATATATATATATATATATATATATATATATATATATATGAGTAAATAGCCATATTGACATAAGTGGTTTAAGTATGTCATCGTTAGACATGTCTCACAAAATCGTGAAATCATTGTCTTTATTACGTTCGTAATTAATCAGTGGATCAAAGCCCTATACGATTCATATATCATTCACAGATCTTTATGTCTAAAATACATATGGTACTTTATCTGTATCTTTTTAGTTTCATCTTTGTCCGGGTAATACCTCATCAGTGCTAGTCGCATTAGTTGAAACTTCTAATGGTAAATGAAATGTATTATGTCGTATGTCTTCTATTTGATCTGTTTTTATATTGATTTCTATCCATTTCTCTATATATTCAAAATGTTCTTGTATCTTTTTATCTCGTGACGTAATATAAAGCAAACCTTAGATCTACTGCTGATTTCAAACTTTTTAATTCTTCTTCGTACTTTGTTAATTCGTTTGTCAAAGGTTTGCTTGCTTTTCCCGTTGCCTTAGAAACATATACTAGGTATATGATTCTATCAACGTGTAAAACTTTCATCTTCTGCAACACGCATTTTACGTTAAAATTCAGTTAAAAAAAATATCCACTTCAAAGTAACATTTTATTCAAATTGACAACAAAGGTGTCATTTCATCGGTATGTGTCATATATGTTGTTCCAAAGATACTGTTTAATACTGTTTAATACTGTTTAATATGTATACACCATACTGCTTATGTTCATTACTTCAATATTTCAGTTAAAATATTCTTTGACCTTTTGCAGTTCACCGAAATATGGCTAATATTTTTAATATGTGACACCCAAAACACCAACGCTTTTTGGAAGTAATTAATATTTGTGTCTATGAAAATATTACTAGTTATAATTATATGTAGAAGTTTTACATGCATCCATCTTAACTCAAGAAGTTTGGTACGTGAATATTGAAATAATAACAATAATGCTGTCAACTATTTTCCTGTAAATTATTGAACTCTAAATTCAACTTTCTTCGAGAAGATCATAATTCAAAATTGTAAAATTTGCTATACCAACGTAATGAAAATATATCCATGAATTGTCCTTATTCACGAAGTAATTACATTTTTTTAAATATCTTTAAATACATAGTTTCAGTTTCGAATCTGTTTGCATTCTTTGATTTTACCTTAATGTTTACATCTGTCAAGTAATGATGCTAAGCAAAGTAAATAGTTTCACCATATTGCTACAAATGTCTAGTAATGTTGAAGCGCTATGTGTAATCTTCCGTTTAATACCCGTGTACCTAAGAAGCATAACACTCAAGAATTTCTACTTCCATAAAATACAAGACAATTTCTTTCCATACCTTAATATCAGATATATTTTTACACCATCTCGTTTACAAATGTGCTGCTACAAGGTGAATATATATATATATATATATATATATATATATATATATATATATATATATATATATATATATATATATATATATATGATTTCAGTAGGAAAAAAAAAACAATTCTTTTTTATATTAACGACTTTATCCAGAATCAAAGCGTATAAGATTCAACTCTCTCCGCAGCATACCCCACACCCTGCATCCCATTTTCCTAATATTCCCATTACATTCATAGACTCGTCATACAAATATAAGTGGCTTCAAGGAGCGGTAGAGTTGGGTTGATCTAATCTGTCGCAGTAAACTGCATTTTTGACATTCTGCGAACTATCTGATCATATCTGACTACAAAAATTGTCCGTTTTGTTAATGCATCACAACCAGTAATCGTTGTTGTCTTGGAAGTAAGTGGTAAAACGTAGAGAGAAGCGATCGGGATCTAGCACAATAACAAAAATAAATCAAGGAAAGAACATATAAAAAAGAGTTTACTAAACTGGCCAGAAAGCTTTTAACAATGTACTAAACTAAGCTTATGTATGCCGCCATTTTCATCATGTGGGAAAGATGCTAAATCAACAGAGAGATTGTAGAATAAAGGACTTATAACAACATTTCTCAACTCTTTGATGCAAACACCAATAATGAGTAATTTCGCATTAAGTGCTCAGTCGGTTTAAGACGGAATAAAACTTTATGAACTTAATCATTTAGGTAATGAAGTAAATATGATTAGTAACATGGTTAAGCTGTGAAGAGAGCATACTACAAGCATATTTCGACCGTTTTGTATTGGTAAATCGAAAGTATTGTGAAAAAAGACAACAAATGCAACAAAAAAAAATAACAAACCGACAAATGATGGAGAACACACATTTCATATTAAATATATTAATTTATATATTTTATTAGAACACACACACACTTTATATATATATATATATATATATATATATATATATATATATATATATATATATATATATATATATGTTTGTGTGTGTGTTCCTTTTACCTTATGTATTCAAACGTAGTAGAGAATGTGTTCACACATTTCATGACACCTGTTAAAGCAGGTACAAAACACTAATTGTCTAACTATAACGAGATTCAAGAGTATATTAGAAACGTTAGAGCTTTTAAAACAGTTAATTTCATCAGTAAAAATATTTTGTATTATCTATCTGTATTGATGAATAAGATTGCAATAAAATTACTACTAATACTACTACTACTACTAATTAATTGATCTGCATTTAACCTTGATTTGAAGACATTCTATTATCACGAACTAGTCGGCGAGCTAATACACTTTTCTTAAAAGGTAGCTTAAATAAGAAATAAATAATTTAACTCCATAGTGACGAAATGCGGATGTAACTTCATTAAGATTTCAGGCGGGTCAATAAAGGAATGAAGTGGATACACACTTTGTTCAATCTCAATGGACTTTAGAACATAAATTGTACAAAGAGGAAATATAGATACACATAATTGCACAAATAAACCTCAGGATATGCAAGTAAAAGCTTCATCGTAAATGTGTATCACCAAATAAGTTAAAGATTATAATTCCTGTAGAAAGAAGATGCTCCACACGAAGTAGTAGGTTATATTGAAGACGTGCCAGTTTCTAAATCGGTGATGGAAAATTTCCTTCAACAATGGGAAAGACCCGATGTTCTATTGTCAAAGTATGAACCTAGGACTCATATGACATACGACCCGATACTTCTGATATAGCCTTGCTATAGATTCATCTGTTAGACCTTTGATGACCTGCAATAAGTCATACTGTTCCTTTCATGATCAGCAGTACTAAACGTTTTGCAGAAACTTTAGGTTAGTGAAAGTGAATAAATTTTGTTATGATATCACACTGATCTGATTTTACTACGTTTGTACAACCAGGAAGAACTTTCTGGTATTTGTAAATTATTACAGATTATGTTAAGTTATTTTAGGTCTATTTTATTGTAAATTCGAATTACGTGCTTGTTCAGCGTTTACAGGTATTATAAAAATTATTTTTATGATTAGCAAAAGAGATAAAATTAATTTTAAAAAACTTTGTACAATCATTAGTATAGTTTTATTTTTAAATGACAATTAGATATGCATCCAGCTGTTGCGATCCATATGCTCATTTTATCAGTTAAAATCAATACCACATTGTAATCTGTATATATTATTAGAATCGTCACTGTGAACATAAAATCATAAATATAAAGAAATTTAAGAGGTATAAATGTGCAATAATTTGTTCTGTTTTCTTCAGTTTCTACTCAGTAAATATACAAATATTTTGTTTAAATTTGAAGTTAGTTGATTGATTTGCTAACTGTTCATGCAATAATCACAAGTTATAACTGATTTGGTCTCACATTTTTGTTTGCTTCTTTATTTTTCTTCTTCCACCCGTTTTCTAAGTATATTTTTGTCTCCAGATTTAGAAGCTGCTTTCCTGTGAACATCAGTTTCATTTTATGTATGTATCGAATATTGTTCCAAATAGATTTTTTAAGCCTTTGCTCGTCTGATTTGGTAAACGCTGTATATTGTAGCTTCCAACAACACTTAAATTTAAGCATGTCACCATCGTAAATATTAATTTCCGTCCTGTACTAATTGGCAATGGAATATCCTCAGTCGCTTTTACTTTAATGTTTACACTGATAGCATGTTTGCATCTTTCTTGGATTTTCCCTTTGCTTAATTTTCGTATATTTTCCAACGGTCACATTAAGCTGTTTGCATCTATAGTATGACTAACTGTACAATAGCCGATGTAGAAGAGAATATAGCAATTTCGTTGAGTAATGGCAAAGAAAAATGGTACTTATCTACAGATCTGATGCATTCTAATTAGGGTCACGTATCGAAATTTTGCACATATTCATGAACGGTTAGAGAAGATACGACTGGTTTATTTAACACACTTTTAAAACAAAACTTTAAAGTCACAAATTTTCTTCACTGAAGGATCAATGGAAAAAATGCATTTAGCAATTGATACAGTTTGTACAGCGTTTTGTCGGGTCATATTTCACTGAAGGATGTAAAGAAGATCCACAAATGTGAAATCCTTAAATCATCGCTCAATTCCTGATGACAATATGAGTTAAGTGCATTCAACAAAGTAAAAATGTTGGTATATAAAATCTATCCACACGTTTGCTATACTTTTCTAAACTAATTACAAATGACACACTTGATAGTCTTTAAATGAATGTATCCGCCTATTTAAAAGCACGGTAACGGGGAGGATATGAAGCGTAAATTTTGACAATTTGATACGGACTATCTTTTATCGGTAAGTAGTGCATGTTAGCCCATATTAAGATGTGCCATGCGGAGTGATACAAAGCTCGACATTTACATTTATCTTATAGAACATAGATCATTTACTGATTTGTCCCATTCATCAATGTGCTGGGAGAAATGTGATTTATTCTTGAAGTGATACAATAAAGTTTCATTAAAACTGATTTTCTGTTTGGCTTTGAAGACATAATACCTCTTCAGTACAAATAAAAAACATTCATCTATCAAGGGAGAATTGAATCGTAGCCTTTTCTAGACACGGACTTGCACAACATTTCTTTTCAACGTCCGTTCTCCCGACAATAACGTCAGTAGAGCCACTTAGTAATTTATATCTTTCCAAACAAATCAATTTCGTTTAATATCCCCACTATTCCACTGACATGGAGCTAGTATAAGACACAACTAGACGTTAACACTTTATAGGTTTAAAACAAATTGGAAGTGTATAATTTATTCTATTTCAATCGATGTGAAGCTGAATAAAAGGAAACAAAAATTCTGGATTATATTAGGTACAAGCTAAACGATATCGGTATTCGCTGATTGATGGTACTAAAACTTGTGAACTCCAAATGATGGATCAATTAGGTTGATATACACGACTTCGTGTCTAGCCATGCTGCTGGGGTAAGAGAGAGAGAGTTAATGATATTGGATTTAGGAAGATTGTTTGACAGTGTTTATTTCAGTAATTTCAAATAGATCGCAGGTTTTCTTCATCGAAACTGGCTTGTCAATGAATGTTCGTAACTTTATCTCAACGCGTAACTTAATGGGAAAAACGTTGTGATAGATAGTACACAGAAACGTGCGATATAAAATCTTAGAGACATTTCATGGCTTGGATAAAGCGAACTATACTGCAGCATAAAACGTTGAGATTGAATCGAATTATTGATTTATTTTAAAATAAAAATTTTCACACTGGTTTTAACTACTAACCACTTCTAATTGCATCGAATAAAGTGTAATTTATTTTTCATATGTCTTAAACTACAATCACCTAAATAGACGCATTGGTACCATTTGGGATGGCAGATTCTCTTAGTCTCCTTTATTTTGGAATCAGTGATAATTCCCGTACTTGATTCCTGTATGACATGGCTGTGTATTTGGTAGCTGTGCTGGCAAGCTGGGTACTGTTTTAATGCAACTCTTCCTAACCGTATTTTCGATCACCATCATCTTTAAATGCAAATCAGGAGAACCACACAAGTAATATGATTTATACTCATTGCTTTCTGCAGATGTTTGTCATAGCCGAGCATGAACTAATGAAGCATGTTGGTTGATATCCAGTTCTGGTATAACAAAACTGCAAGACAATTCCAGATGAAAGAGGTACGTGAAAGTTGTATATCGCCTAGTAGTGACAATTCTATGGCTTCCATTCATCAAACATTGAAAATATGACGTCCGTTTCCGAGACACTATTAAAAACAAAAGGTACATTCAGGATTTATCATTATAGTGTTAATACGGGTTGCAAAACAAGGACGGAGATGTTCAGATTCATTGGCATTATCTTCTAGTATGCAAGAGTATAAACAGGGGTCATTGCCATAAACAGAGGTGTATAAACAGTAGCATCTTAAGATTACATAAAACCTAACTGCATTCTCAAGACGTGATATAGACCGGGTAAAATGTCTTTGACTATATAGATGGTATAACAATTACAAAGTCCTTTGATTGACACGAGTAGTATGGACAATTGTGTTGCAGTCAATTGATTACAATTGTTTAAACATTATTGTACTTATTTGTTAGAACTTACTAGAACACATGCGAACATGTAAATCAGTCAATCAGTGTAGGATTATCATGTTGTTGATTTCTTATTTTCTACCTTAGAACACTGTCACTTGAGTACTGGATTATGTTTAACTTGAATTGAATATTGAAAATCCTTACATGAAAAGCAGATAAAATAATGCACTGCGTTTCAAAACGAGCTCCGATGGAGTGTAAAGTGATGCAAACAAAACACAATAGCATTCTTCAACTTGACACATCTTCGAAAGAAAATAACGAAAAGTATCAATGTCCCTAACATATAAAAGAGTAACATATAATCTAATGAAGCAAAGCAGTGCTACATTATTCAAGCGATCAGTCGGGTATACCAAGAAAAAAACTTGATATGTCCATCAATAATTAAACAAAAACCTGAAGAAACGTGAATAACGCAAATAAAGAGAAACAAACAAAATTAAATGCGCAGTAAACCAAAGTTTGATATCTCAATTATTTAAGACTGAACAATTAAGAATCAATAACGAAAATGACATAATAAACCCCAAAACGTACAGGCACCAAGCAACAAACTATGTCAAGGCTGTAAAGAATCTGGTAAAATAAATGACACAGTAATCCAGCAACCATCTACAGAGAAAATAATTAAAGAAACCAAACACACATGACGAAAACAGACAAAACGATGTAAACGTAAAAGGGCATAATACAGAAATATAAACGCTTTGGATCAGGTTCTTACTGACAGTGTTTATATTCTACTGAGGAAAGTGTTCATAGCGTCCGATGACTAAAGGTTACATTAAGAGGAAACTTGTATAATACAGTTTTAAACATACAAGATTACGACTGATGAAATAGTTATATATGTAATCGACAACACACACACACATTTCGGAATATTAAGAACTGTTACCTGTTAAATGTATGTCGCTTCAACAGAAGGAAATTTTTTACTCCGCTTAGAGAACGCAATATTTACTTATTGCGCATGAAATGCTCAATAATAGCCCAACAAGTAGTCACTCAACTAACGTTTCTAAAACAATAATTGATTTCTTTACGTAAATGGTTTGAATATATGTTAGTTGTTAATTATGCAAATGAGGTCGGGCTACAAGTTCTTACAACATTAGTTCACCATACATATATTGTGGTACAGATTAAACAAATATGACAAGCGGCCGAGAAGAAAACAAAACCCCAAACATATAAAACACGCTCACACACAATAGCCACAATATATAAAGGTGCTGGCGATTAAAAGATAATGATTAGAAACAGGCAGCAAAAACCAAGGGAAGTATATAATGGCGCTTTTTTCATTGGAAGATCGCCACGCACTCTTGTACTGAGCTGTCTACTCCAACTTATGCGTGATGATACCAAAATCATTCAATGGCTTCTTATGGAGTCCCTGTAGAGTTTCCTCTAGCCTTCTTTGAAGGGTTTGTTTTTGTTCTACCTCGCCATAAAATAATCTTTTCGAAAACCGATGGCCTGGCATACAGGCTACATGGCCTGCTCATCGCAACCGTCATTGCATCATGATGGCTGCGATGATGTCAGGCCCGCTTGTGCAAGAACTTCAGTATTAGGATCCTATCTTGTCACTGGATGTTAAGGAGTCTTCTTAGGCGAGATGTGTTGAAGTGGTTCAGCTGCATTGCATGCAGCTGGTACACTGTCTATATTTTGCAGGCATCTATTAGTGCAGGGATTGAATCATTGAACATGGCGGAGAACATAAGCAGAAAGGTAGCACCAGTACATAGCCTTGCTTCACTCCGTTCAAGACAGGAGTGGGCGATACATTTACTTGGGCATCCGTACTTGGCCATGATCGTCTACAGGGCATCTCGAGGTTGAATGCCTTGGTTAAGTCGACATAGGTGGAGACAAGGTCGTCGTTCTGCTACTGGCACTTCTTTTGCAGCTGCCTAGTAGCCAATAGCATGTCGATAGTTACACGCTCCTTCCACAGTCCAATATTGGGCGCTTGCTAGGAGTCTTTGCTCAAGGTTTGATGTAAGACGGTTGTTGAGAATCATTGCAAGTATCTTTCTAACTATGGAGAGCAAAGAGATACCTCATTGGTTGTCACAGAACTGATAATCCTTTTTCACTTATACAAATGCATAATCGAAACGCCATTGAATTCCCGTTGGATCGTATCTTTCTGTAATACGAACTGAATCAACTAAAACAACCGATGTAGTATGTCAGCCAGGACTGCACCGCTTTCCTTGGATATTCCTGATATGATTGATTCTGAGTCTGACCTAGGAGGACAGACGTATTGCTCTCTGGGCCTTTATAATGGTTGGCAGTCATGCAGTGATTCATTGACTGTCACTTAGGGCACACTATCACAGGCTTTATCATTGATAGATGATGGGTGGATCTGAACGCAGATGAATTGTTCATCCCACCATTCGAAAATATTCTCTTTGTTAACGATCAGCCTGTTCCCATCCATACTGAGGAAAGGGGGATGATCCTGATGATGAAGGACCATAGACTTATTTTAGCGCATCATGAAAAGTCTTCATGTCATGCTTGACAGCTTGGCTGTGGATCTCACCACCTTTGTGACGTACTCAAGAGTCCTGCATTTGACAAAATTTCTGTTGAACATCCCATCGGATGTAATTGAAGTCATCTTGCTTTGAGGTGGAACTTGAACCATTAGTTACTCTTTGTAAAGGCGATGTTTTCAGCTAATCATACAACTGATTGATATCGGATTTATCAGGTATTTGATACACTTTTAACAAATATCACTCGAACATTTTATTGTCCGAGGAAAATAAAATCGCTTCAAGCTTTTAAACTAATTATAAAGCATTGCTTAAAACGCGTTGTATCCTTAAAGTATATCTAAAAACATACATATATTCTAATAAACTGGTTCAGTATAGAGTCGAGGAAGACAGCTAGGCGAATGTTTGTAGAATGGGAAGGAAGATTTGGGTTAGACTAATTATTACATTTTGCAGTTGATCTGTCGTCTATCCAGTGCAAATGAAAGCAATGATATGCATACTAGATTATCTATCAGGTGAGTGTCATGCTTTGCATAAATTGTAAAGATTGTAATATAAACGAAAGGATCATAACTAAAAAAGCCAAAACGTTTCGCACTATCTGCAAGGTGACAATTTAAAGTGTAAAAATACAGGTGAATGATAAATCATAGCATACATTTTTAATTATAACCCTTATAATTGTATTAAACCAAAGATAAGACAATATATAAAAAAAATATTTTGAACTAAAAACTTCATACGTACCGAAGTTTACCATTTTCCACAGACAATACACGCTCAGAACTTGTACATTCTACCCTGAACACAAAGGGTTTAAAGGTAAATCACCAGACCCTTTTAGGCATAAATACGTATCTCAAATACTGACAACATATAAAGACATGTTGATCATATGTTATGACTGGTCATGCTATCTCCTTCTCCTGCATTCTCTTCATTCATAACTCAAAGACTTTAGATTTCAATAGTATTTTTTCTTTCGAAATGACCAGACACCCTCATTACAGCTAATGTAATTACATTTTTAACTATGAATGACTGTATCTGTAATTAAAATATATGAATAATTAGAGCGTAGCAATATTACTTTATAAGGCCTACATATATCAAATAATACCCACATGTATGCCACTAATTTTCATTTTATAAAACAACAGTACATTTCTTACCTGCCATATTTTGGACTGTGTGTCTGTCTGTATTTGTACAACTGAGAGATAACTTTTACATATGTAACTTTTATATCTTCTTCATGGTCCGTTTTATTTTACTTTCATTAACATATTTTTCAGATATTAATAACACGACTGGAGATGTTGCATTTTAATTATTGCATGCGTTGCTCACAGGACTATATGACTATAGCATAGATAGCATATTGAGGGACTATATAACTATAGTATTGCTAAAATTGTCGTGTGAATATGGACTTTAGCGTTGATAACAACTCGTGGGACTATATCACTGTTACATTGATAACATCTCGTTAGACTGAAGCACTATATCAGGGGTGGCGAACCCTATTAGATCGTGTGCCAGTATGTTCAATTTAAAAAATATAATTATTGCTGCGTGCCAAAGAGGCCAACCAGTGACGTAGCTATTCTGGCGGGTGTGTGGGGAAAAGCCCCAGCCAAAACTAAATGTGCTGACTTTATGCCGAAACGTAGGGTGATTTTTGAATGGTATTACATATATAATGCCATAATAAAATTACCATAAATAAATATAATTATACTCTGCTGTTTTTCTTCAACCGGTACTACATACACCAGTAGCTGTTAAAAATGTTTTATTATGACAAAATAAAGCTTAAAATTATAATTACAGTATAAAGCGTTTATTGTTATTTCGTGACTTAAGCCTAGCTTACGATATAGGAGTCACAGACAAGTCAATCAATGTGACTTTTGCTGCTGTGTGGTAGACGATAACAGTTTGATATCGGGAGTATATTTTGTATTCTTCAAAAATACACAAGCTGCACTCAAATCATCAGTCAAGCAATTTCTGGTATTCGATTTTATGTAATTCATTGTTGAAAATAACGATTCACATGAGTAAGTAGACGAGAAAATTGACAAACTCGCCCTTGCTACTTTTATCAGAGAGTTGAAAGTTCCAGGCAGGTCATTCCAGACTTTGAGAACCTCATTTTCGGCCGATATCTGCGGTTCTAATGATCCCTTTAACCTCTCACGTTCAATTATTTCTAGTCGCACTCGCAAGTCAATAAACGTTTGTTTCCAAATTGCACTGGACTGTAACTCAACAAGTTGCATTTCAAAATCGTGTAATTCCATCCAAGAAAACATGGCCAGATCTAGATTTTCAAAATCGATTGTATCTGGATATTTTATAAATTTTGCAGTGTCTTCAAATTTTTTTAACTGCTCAAAACGCGACGATGTCACATCAGTATTATCATCAAGGCAAATAGAGTAGGCGTGACATGAATTAATATCCTTTTTTACTTGTTCTTCAATATTAGCATTCAATTTAATAATGCTCTCTTTGACCATATTTCGACTAATTGGCAAATCCTTTATTCTCTGAATAATTTTGTCTTTATTTTGAAAGTCTTCAAACAAATAAGATGCACATTCTAGCCACAATTCCTTTATATAATCACCAGCGCTGAAAGTTTTGCCATGTCTAGCTATGATTTTTGAAACTTCAAACTCGCAGCCACTAAATTAGATGTTCTGTTAACAAACTTGGCAAAATAACTGGTTTGTAAGTTTAGTTTTTTGTATCTCACGCGATATATGTTCTTTTTGTTCATCTTCGCTTTTGCCATGAAGCCAGCTGTGATTGCTCTCATAATGACGTTTAACTGAAGACGTTCGACAAACAATGCTTTCCGAACACATGACACAAAAGGCCCTATTCCGTTTGTTGATCATTCCATATCGTTGAGACCACCACTCTTGATAATCTCTGCCACTTTCTTCTTCGGCAAGCTTATTCTTCTTTGGCTTTGAGAACGACATTTTAGGCTTATATTTAAAAGATTATTTGTAATAATTTTCAAAATCAACAACATGGCAGACGAGAGCTAGCGAGATCTCGATCAAAATACGAACGTATCTTGTTTAAAATTTATTGTGCACCCACGCCCCCTAGCGAAAACAGTAAGCCATTAACTTATATGTAAAGAAAAAGATTCAATAGGATAGGGTAAGTCGATAGGAGTTCTTCCATATCAGTTAAGCCTTTATAAAATATGTTTACAGTAGCAATTATACTAAATTGAGATTTCAGTGATTGAGCAAGAAGAATAATTTGTTTCATATCAGCATAATGACGTGCCACACACAATCATCTCACGTGTCACTTTGGGCACGCGTGCCATAGGTTCGCCACCACTCACTATAACATTGATAACAGCTCATGTAACTATATGACTGCAGCATTGATAACATCTCGTGGGACTATAGCAATATAATCCTGATAACATTTCGTGGGACTATATGACTATATCATTGATAACAGCTCCTGGGACTTTATGAATATAGCATTAATAACATTTCGGTGGACTAAAAGACTATACCACTGATGACATCTCTTCAGACTATAGTACTATATCATTGATAGAATTTCATTGTACATGAGATATGCTAATTCAATCCTTAAAAGGTGAATATAAGTAAACTAATTACCACTCGTGACCTTTCGTGTCTTTAGAACGTCAAATATATATGGACACATCAAACACAATGTCTCACACTATTTGGATAAAGAATACAAACTTTCCAATAGTTAAAAAATGATATTCATTCGACCAAACTCTTCATGACAACATATAACCGCACACGACGATAGGATCGACTTAAATATACTCGAGAGGAAGAAAATGTAAATAACCAGAAATGTTGATTACACTTCGCAAATGCAAACTTATCTACGAACATTCACAAACTTTCTATATGGAAATATGTTGAGAGCTTAAACACCATTATCTCTGGTGAGGGCTGATATTTTTCCTGCTATTATTAGAAATGAAGTGTATCATAATGATTAAGTATATTCAGTAACTCAAAACGTTACCATTAAAAGTTGTTATGTTTATCGCATCTATGTGTTTCCTAAAACCTGAAAGCTGGCTGAAAACAAAGAATTTAAAAACATTTATATCAAAAAAATAATTTCATTGTGAGGTACCATTACCACTCAATTTTGTGACAATTTACAAAGAAAACAACATAAGTTTTGACGGGAAGCTGTCCAAATTGCGGAATGATTTCCGACCAACAAAACATCTGTAATTCAAAATTCTTTACATTGCAAACCAAAATCAGATGCTGATTATATGTTGAAAGATAATAATATAATAATCTTATAACAAAAAACGTATCTTGTACCCGCAATGCCTGTATGTACGCGGATCCAACATTAGCCGCTACGGCAATACCGGAAATACAGTGGGCGGCTGCACCAGTGCAGTCAAGGTTTAAAACCATCAACCCGCACCCGTATTTGCTTACTTTATACTAAAATTCGTAGGTAGGAAGACTGGGGTTTGACGTAATTTTTCTCTGTCTTGTCGATGACATTACATTTAGAAATGAGATCAGCGAATAATAAGTGGAGTAAGGGAGATAACTTCTTTATCTTCTGACGCGAAGTATTGTATGAACTAACTACATCAAATCGTCCTTCACAAACAAAGTGGAAGTTCACTGAAACTTTACTTTGTTGTCCATGAGGCCTTTAGGATATTTTTTAGCAATATCTTTCTAATCTGGATTATGACAGTAGTGATATTTTCTTATATACCCCTTTGAATATAGCATTCAACACTCTATCGAACATATAAAAAAATAGCAAATTCTTCGAAAAGAATTTCCGCTGCAGCATTCAACACGAGAAGTCTCAATGCAGATAAGCTGTTCAGCGGAGATGAACAACAATGATCCACTTAAAATTCAATTTTAAAGCACTTTTCTGAACATAATATAACGTGTACATGTTAGGTTTCATATATTGTTCCTTAATCAACTCTGTAATGAAGCGTTTGTCCCTCATTCCTCTCGAATCCCTATATATTTTTAATAATTATAATTTTCCTGCGTAATATTAAATCTTTATGTCCAGTTGTCTGTTATTAAAGCGTCGTAGTGGAATGTACCTGTTATATTTAAGGGAGATAACTTCTGACGTGAAGTATTGTATGAACTAACTACATCAAATCGTCCTTCTTAAACAAAGTGGGAGTTCAATGAAACTTCACTTTGTTGTCCATGAGGCTTTTAGGATATTGTTTTTAGCTATATCTTTCTAATCTGGGGTGAATGTAATTTCCTGTTATATTGCACAGTTTATCGATTGCTTAATGTATGAATGCTCATGTAGAAGATATAAAATTCGTTATGCCCAGTGTCGGTGTAGTAAATTCTTTGATGTTCTAGTCTTTTTCAATGGTGTCATTTATTCATATCGAATTTAATCTATCATTTATCAGACGTTAGTGTAAACTCAAATTACCAAACTCTTTAATGATGCAGCAGTAACAGGACTACTACTACTACTACTACTACTACTAATAATAATAATAATAATAAGATGCTGCTGCTGATGATGATAAAGACATTAATGATGCTAATCTGGGACAATATATATGGTAAGTGACAGTACATACTGAATGCATACTCTTTTATTGATTATGCGCGAGTAGGAATCGATTCAATGGCTTTAAAGTAAATAAAAAATTTAAATCTTGAAGACAATTGTTGGATTATTTTGCAACGTATACAGCTGATATCTGAAAATCATACTGTGGTATTTCCAATACAGAAACTATTGTCTCTTTGCTTCAGGAAAAATGAGTGGACCTATCACATGTAAATGCTGTTTTGACCTACCCTGATAATAAGGTATAACAAGTTGCTGCAGTTTTGGTTTTAACACCATTTCTAGGTGCAGGTTAGGTCATAGATGGCGATGAATAACTGGTGGAGGAGGAACCCGGGAAAAATCCCGAAAAAAACGCTGACCAACGGGAAGCTTTCATATAACCAGAATGGCCGAACCCAAGATTCAAACACACGGGGTCAGGTGAGGCATCTATCTATCTATCTATCTATCTATCTATCTATCTATCTATCTATCTATCTATCTATCTGTACATTCATCCATCCACACACACACACACACACACACACACACACACACACACACATACATACATACATACATACATACATACATACATACATACATACATACATACATACATACTCTGCTTTTATTTGAAATCCAGTTGTCGCAAAGAAAGAAATATATTCCTTTTTCAGTCCGAAACGTAAAATGATTATGGAATTCATTTTGCAATGAACGAATATTCAATATGTATTTAACAAAAAAAAGTTTTAAAAGATTCAAATTCTGTATTTTTTTTCATTTCCTAGCGGCTTTCATCACTATTTACAGATATTGCAATTTTGTTTCTAGTAGTTTCTTTGATATAATTCACATTATATCATAAAGGTTATCCTTTTCTTTTCATGCTGTAATCATTTGGTTTGAATTGCCTTTAATGTTAGTGTTTGTCTCTTGTTACAACGTGAATTCCAATATAACATCAAAAAGTATTATATTATCCAATGATGTAAATGACGGGCAAACATAGTTGAATAAACGTGTCTGATTGTTTTAATTATTGCCAAACAGGAAATCCGGAGGTGCATTTAAACATTGTTATATGTTTGTAATAACTATTATTAAAGACGGAAATGAAAGTACCATGAAACTAGTACTTTGTAGGCACATTGGCAAGTCAGCTGTCATTGACAAGTCAAATGTTTTCCCCTGTTAGTATCTGATACTAGTCAGTGACACCATGATTAACACAAATATAAGGATAGTATTGGTACTTGGATTTCACTGAGAGGGTCATAGTCACGAGTAGATTATGAAAACAGTAAAAGCATCGTCTCTGGTGGTCTTTGTTGCACAGAAGCAGATGGATGACTACTTTCGCCAATACATTAATTTGGGACGCAATATGTATAGGGGAAAGATGAAAGTCTAGCAATCGGTGATGCTGTGTCCTTGTGATCGGACCTGCGCTGAATGCGCAGAACAGGACACATACAAATGAGGTTGTTACATTCTGTATTATGAGCCAAGTCTCGGCCAATCGTTAGACGACGAACGTAGCCAAACTGACGACGTTTTAATATAGCAGAATCGATTATAAAAGGTTAATTGGGAAAAAAATCTCGTTGGAAGATGTAAACATACCACCATATTTATTGTACGCCACTAGAAAGAGCCAACAATCATAGTTTTCGTACCTTTTAGACGACGAACAAGGCCTTGTTAAAGATGCGGTTATCAACAAAACACCAAATTAAAGATTCTAGTTCATATGACATACCAGCACATGCCATGCGCCATAAAGAAACTCAGAGGTGTTGATGTATGCCCTAAGGCCATACAAACAAATATGGAAAGAAATGCTAAATGCCAACTGCGCCTTTCATGGTCAAACATACATAGATGTTATCCTACTCGAAATCTACTGAAGTGCGGTATAGGTATCTAAGCTATAGTGTACCATCCTCTGTACGAGCATATCTTCCAAAGACAATCAGCACGACCAGTAATTTACCTCAAGACAGGCTTCTTCATTCTGGATGAGAACGTATGACACAGACCCTTTTCGCTAATGTAGCACCCACTGCATGAGCTGGGATACTCTTCAGAAAGCCTTACTAGGAGAGCTAGATCAACCGACAGACATCAAAATGCACATCTTTGTCTAGATTGGGACCAGATGTGTCAGCACCATGGTCAGTTAGTGATACGCACATTATAACGAACCCATGTGTCCGGACTCCTGCCCCTCCAAGCGCCATAACTGGATCTTCCAACTGGATCTTGCAACTGGATCTCGAAGGCGGCGGACGACTTAGATTATGACAATATCGGGCTTATTAACAACATATCCTGGCGTTGTTTGACAGCGTCCGCTACAACCTTAACAATCACAAGGTGGAGGCACACCTCGATCATGTCAGAGTCGCAAAGATCATCCTCGATTTAGTGAGCTACAGTTAAGACGACACACACAGCGTGTAACTGAAAATGAAGTTTGTTAAACATGCATCAGAAAACGCCTTTACCAGTTTATCATAAAATAGCTCATGAATGCGTCAAAATTTCAGCAACGCAAAGGGTGTGCTTCGCGATACGAAAAGTACAGTTGTACGAGCAAGAACGTTTGCACGATCATATATGGTGTCAAGCAAACTGTGACTCTGAACCACGAAAGTAGAGATAACTACGCCATCTTCTGCGTCGACGACGTGAACATAAGCAAGATCAAACTCTAGAAGCACGTCCTTTGGATGCCGGCCGTGACATCATGACTGAAGGAAACAAAAACAACAAGCTTAACTTCAGAAGGGCAGAGTGCATATAGGCCTTGACAACAGATATGCAACAGAGTTCGGTCTCCGGTCACTACTCCTGGCAGATCAACGTCCATCATGGCATCGCTGTACCTTGGCATATCTTTGTAGCTCTCTAGTACACTGTGTAGAAAAATAATCAGAATATCAATAATATGGTGTTTGTCAGGCTTAGCGTCACGGAAGTGAGCCTGAGTCTCAACAATCACCAGTAACCATCTGATAAAATCCCTCTGCAATATGCGGTAAACAATGAGGCCCGCATCCACCACCATATCGTGAACTTGATAGGTCGAACCCCAAAATTACACTCGGGTTTGAAAATGATTAAGAAGGACTTCAAGGAACTCTACCCAATATATTATATCATCCTGGAGCACCTCAACTAGTTGATCACGGAACTGTATTTGAACGTCGTAATCATCCTGGGAGCTCTGGAACGAATCAAAGTAGTCTCTAACAGATCATATAAAATAAAACTCAAGAGTATACAGATATATGAACGATGCCTAACAAGCTACACCTTTTTTCCCCCAACGAGAGCTAGCAGGATAATCTCGCCACGTTATGGAGGGTTCACCGCAGTTTCGGGCTAAATTGGAAGTCACAGAGCTCCACGAATGTCATATTATCTTGACGACCGCCTAAGCTAAGCGACTCAGGGCTGTCTGCAAGGCGAAACGCAGCATCGACATGAATTGCTCCTTTAAGGTCCTTATAGGTCATGCAATACGAAGGCGGCATCATTCTACTATCAGCTCACCTTCTATCGCTAGATAATACTGCCACGACAGTATCAACTCTAACGGCCATTGAATCTCATGTCGCAGCTTCTCACATGCTATTAGAGGTGCCTTCATCTGCTGGTCAAAGAAAGGTCGATGCCTCATACACTCGAGGCGGAAATGACGACGGTTCTCTTGAACCTTAACCGGCTGCATCTTGCTAGGTCCCTGAAGTGCTTTACAAGATTCAAAGTGCGAGACGAATTTAATCGCCAATATTGACCCATCTGGAACGAGTACAGGAGAGTTAACATCATCACCTTGCATTGGGTAACACTCCATGCAACTCTTGAACACGTTCTCTACTTCGTCACATATGTCCTCCTGCTGCAAATAAGATTGGTTTTTTAACCATTGATCCTTCCCCTCACCTACTTAGCACTGCCTGTTTAGATAAATAACAACAGGCCGATGTGCCGATAAGTATTCCATGCAGAGAGGTTGATCCTTCGCAATGTGTTTGACCCCTCTCAGCCCCAAAACAATGCCACATATCGGTACGTTGACCAACAGGAAACAAACTTAAACACGTACAAATCCAATAAAGACGCGGGGGTAAACATATGTCATAGATCAAAATTTGGGTGGATAAATGTGTAATACTAAACGTATATGTGTGTATGTTAATGGAGATATAGAGAGAAGACGCCGTAAATACATCTGGTGGGCTCACTGTAGTGAACGATATACAAAGATCACACGTTATTGTGGAACACTATATTATTTATGAATGATCTCGTACATTGTTTGCTGGCTCTCACCATTGCAATATATAACAATGGATTTCGAGAATATGAACAATGAGTCACGCCATAAATTAACATCGAGGCAAATTTAGAACTTATTAAATAGGTTTTGACAAACTTATATCAACGCAGTTTAGAGGATGACACAATATTAACTGTAGTTCATTTCTGTATTTTGGCCGAAATGTTATATTTCCGTAAATTCCATAGTCTCATTTGGGCGTCTTAATTTCGATACCAATATACGCATCGTCTAAATGTCGTAATCTTGTATACACAACTAAAACAATTCACCTGTATTCTACAGTTTAATAAACAAGGAATATCACGCTTTAGACTTGAAAAGAAGGTATACCTGATGGCGAAATTATAACTTGTAACCTTGTTTTTGACACAAGACTGTGTGGAGTGTACACAGATTAATTAAGTTTAGTTTTATTCTTGTCTGTAATTAGGTATTAAAGTTAAATGTCAGTAGAGGCACCATAATATCATTTGCAATGTTAAAAATTTCCGCTTGGCAGATTTTTGTAACTGGACACAATGTTGACTTTAAATAGGGATCAATACCCTGGCAAAGATAATATTAACTTCCCATAACTATCATAGTGTCATCCATAAAATACATTTCCCTTTTGCTCATGTAGTGTTATTCATCATGTACATATCTTATTGACCCCGTCCTGAATAACAATAGAGCAGGAGTCATCATCTATAATCAATTTTGCAGACTAGCATCAGAGTGCTTATTAAGGTTCTTAATGTTGTATTAATACTACTGATCTGACACCAGTGAACAGTGAAGGACACTTTTTTTAAAACCATCTTTGTCATTATGTTTAATGTAATTTCACCCTGCCGAGAGATTAATACGGCACCGTCAATATTTACGCATGAAATCAATGCCGTGAGCAAAAAGATGTCCTCATCTGAAATCAATACAACTGATGTCTCTCCAAAAGTTAAACTGACGTAGAAAAAGCTATTGTCCAAGTTGCCTAGACGTTTGTATTCACCCACAAAACTTGCAACTACATAGTGAACAATCTGCACACACACAAACACACACAAAACATTATGTCATCAGTGTATATTTACATACATAGTTAACACTTAACACTGATAATCGGAAGACACATACACCTCTTTTTAGTTTGAGGACAGGCAAAACTAGTCATGTTTAGTGTCAGGTAGTTTGTATAAACCAAAACATACGGCATATTCAGTCAGCTACGAGAGTGTCATGTTGAACTGTGCGGTACTGCGCTAACATCAATAATAGGTGTTTCACAATACGGGCTGATACAGTCCATAGTCGCAGCATTAAATGCTTTCCTGATCAATGGACATTCGTGCTGGAAGTGAATGTACCATGCTGAACAGGGAAACAAACATGAAAACCTTATCCAAGTGTGAGATTTGAGCCCTGATAGAGCACAAAAGGTATAAACACCTGAAAGGACTTTGACACGATAATGTGCGTTGATATTATGGTTTGACAGAAGCGACCTTACCATACTGATGAGAGAGGCATCGTTCAAATCAACCAAGATTGTGGATATTCTTTAATGAGGTTCATATTTTTAAAAAACTAAGTAATTGGAGATAATTACCAAAATACAATATCGTCATCAACAGTTAAACGTCAGTATACATGGGAATCATAATTTCTAATCAAAGACGTTGGTGAACTCAAAACAATTTATACAAGATGGATAGATCTACCAAAAGTAACACAAATTGATGAGGTGAGTTGCGAGAACAGACACCGGAGTCAGAAAGCAGGTTTGTATTGCTGCATGCAGTTGTAAATGAATTTTGTACAACATGTTTGATCCTTATTTTGGTTAGTCATTAACGGTTTTATTTCTTATCGATTAAGTTAATATAAATGTGTAAATTCATTCCATAGTAAACTGAAAGCACACACACACACACACACACACACACACACACACACACATATATATATATATATATATATATATATATATATATATATATATATATATATATATATATATATATTGAAATATTGAAATATGTCATGGTTATATAAAGTGATCAATAGCATTTAAAGATTACTGAATGTTTTAGATATCAAACTTGTAAGAATTACAGTTAAAATATTTAAAGTCTGAAACCGACCGTTATCAAATTTTAGCCACCGTGAAAGCTAATAAGAACCCATTTGAATGCAACCAGGTAGCTCGAATGTATATAAGAAATTCAGTACAGATTCAAGCCTTGGATAAGAAATATAATTATTAATTGACAACAGTCGTGATTTAAAGACCTGGCAACCTTAATAGTCGCCTTACTGTCACGAATAGAGTTCAACGTGTCAATCAAAACCCTTGAGATTCACAATAGTATAAATATCATCCCACATTTATGCACGTCTTGGAAACTGTGTAGCAATTGTATACAAATTTGATTATTCATGTGTACTACATCACAGGAAGAGCCATGACGCAACACTGATATTAAAGTTTAAGGAACTGTGACACATGTCATTATTTTCTCTTAGGTTTAATTCCGATACGACTAAACAATTGTTTTAGTTATATTATGTACTTACTGGAACGGCAACGAAAACCATGGAAAACTAGTTTATTCTATCGGAATCAATAAAAAAAAACTCAAAAACAAGTGATGGCATTAATCTCAATACAACCAATATTGTACAGTTGACAATTTTCTCTCACATTGATGCTGCTAAAGAGTGTCAATGCAGTCTTGACCTTGTCATTGGAGTTGAAGGAAGGTAACATGCCAAGAACATACATCTAACTGTAGCGGTATTTTCCCCGGACGGTACCCAAACATGTAATCCATCATATTCAGTTCACCTATCAGAATATAAATTAGCTATGTTGTAATCTAAAAGGCCAGACCCATTATAAAAGATTATAAATTCATTATAGTGATCCCAGCATTATCAAATACAGTTCACATACACTGTATAAGCCAATTAGATTTACATTTACCGCTTTCTAATCCTTGTGAAAATGAGAATACTATATATATTTGATATACGGTGTAAAATATAGCGATGTTTAAAAAATCTCATATATAAACACCTTACCTATTCCAAGAAGCTTGTTGAGACCTTAACCCCAAAATGTCCGATCCTATAACGTTCAATAAATTTATAAATTTGGGGATTCGTTGAATGTGTAAATGTAAGAAAATTTAATTGAAAGCTGCCTTTATAGTTTTTATTACATTACATATAGGAAAAGACCACAATGGGACTCAATAACCAGCAAGTTACTCCATCTGGTCTGTTTGCTTTGACATGGACTGATTGTTTTCAAAACTTGCATACAACATTGGTGTTAAGCATTATTTAGCTGATTATGTCATGTTACGAGGCCCACGATATTTGAAGATCTTGACTCTCATATGCGGATGGGCAATGTTGATTCTGTGCTTCGGCTTTCATTAGAATTAATCTACTTGACTGAGAATCACTTTTGTGTGGAGACTGCTGCAACGGTTCGTTTCCTCTGACTTGAGCTTGTCCAACCAATGTCCCCATCACTATAGAAGTTTCAATATATGTTTCAAGTAATATTCCTTCAGAATCTTAATATATATAATTGAATGAGAGCTTTTTAAAACTGCTTCGCAATGCATTTGTTATTCCTCTGACTCTATTTTATGTGTGTGTGCCTTTGTTACCCTGTATTCATAGTACACCACGCCTCCCATAACATGAATCGTCTTATCGTGTGCGCATGCACGTAGCTTTAATAATTTTTTCAGTCTTATCGCTACGATGTTTGCAGTGTGGCAGTTTATAGTGATGTCTAGCATTGGGGCATCATACCATACCACATCATACATGTAGCATTATGCCTCACCCAGTCACATTATCCTAACAACAGGCCGACCAATCCTAACACTAACCTCTTAATGTTTAGCGCCAAGCGATGCAGCTGTTTGCATTATTTCTGCAAGTAATTGTTGTGACTCAGATGGGGATCGAACATACGACCTCCCGCATACGAAGCGGACGCTGTAATCACTAGGCCACCGGAGCGGTCGATTCTGGCTTGATACTACATTATCGATAAAATAGATAGAAGGGAATATGTCATTGCGCTTTATTCATCAGGTTTTGTTTTCGGGTGGGAGTTAATATTCGATACCATTATGATCTACGAGAGTGGGATTAACCTTGTTATTTTTGCGGAAGTCACGTAACGCTAATACATTGACTCTAGTAGAGATTGTAATTAAATAAATATGTGGTATGTAATAAAACCAAATAGTGGTCTGGTGTGAATTTTAAAAAGTAAAATAATAAATGCTAGTCACTATTATAATCGATAGACAGAGAGAAAAATAAACTTAACAAATGTCTTTTGTTTGCAAGAATTATGAAAACAATGCATCCCAATATAGTAGCAAATTTTCGACAGTTTGATGTGTGTATTTTCTAAACTCTGTGTTACAAGAGAAACAAAGTAAACAATATACAAAATATGCCTATATTTGGAGACACTCACCAATATACAACAAATCTACCATTACTTGGTGAAACGCACCAATAAGGCACTTAAAAAAAATAAAGTTATCTAAGATGGCAAAAGAGTGGCATCGCTGTTTAAATATCATTGCCGAAATCGGAAAATTCAAGTTGTTTTATTTTACTTGAACCTAACTGCTTTGTTTCTTCTATGATAGAACAAAAAATAAAATCAAATCAAGATATTTGTTTTCAATTTAAATATCTTGTGCATAATGAAACAAGGCGACTTATTTTCAATATACATCAGAAATCATTTTATTGTTTCATCCCCCTTCCCACACACGCACCTTTTGCACAAGGTATGTATAAATCTTTTAGCAGTAATTAGAATAATTATATGATTAACGTTGCATTGTCCAAATTGTGCAGTAGGTTTTTATTCTGAACACCTTTATATTACAAATGTATGTCTAACAATAGCATCTTGTATTAGGAACTACTTTCTAAAAAAAAAAAAAAAAACATGTTGTAGACGATTTTGGTTGATTAGAGTTGTTTTGTCTATTCGAAAGTAGAGAAGATAACGTTAACGATGTAGACAATTTTAGTTGATTAGAGCTGTGTTGTCCATTCGAAAGTAGAGAAGATAACGTTAACGATGTAGACGATTTTGGTTCTTTAGAGCTGTTTTGTCCATTCGAAAGTAGAGAAGATAACGTTAACAATGTAAACAATATTGGTTGATTAGAGCTGTGTTTTTCATTCGAAAGTAAAGACGATAACGTTAACGATATTGACCATTTTGGTTGATTATAGCTGTTTTGTCCATTCAAAGTAGAGAAAATCAAGTTAACGATGTGGAATAGATCACCGAATCACAAACAAAATTTAGAAACTAGCAGACAAATGAATTCGCAATATCATCGGCAAACGTTAGAGACCCAGTAATTGAGAAAACATTATGATAATTCGACATGTTCGTACCTTTTCGCAAATAGAATGATCCAGACCATGATCAGTTTTCTAGTTGGTCTTATACAAATAGAATGGTCCAGACTATGATCAGTTCTCTATTGGGAATTATACAAATAAAAAGGTGCAGACTATGACCAGTTTTCTAGTGGGACTTATACAAATAGAATGGTGCAGACTATGATCAGTTTTCTAGTGGGACTTGTGCAAATAGAATGATCCAAACTATGACCAGTTCTCTATTGGGACTTAAACAAATAAAATGGTGCAGACTATGATCAGTTTTCTAGTGGGACTTATACAAATAGAATGGTCCAAACTATGATCAATTCTCTATTGGGACTTATACAAATAGAATGGTCCAGACTATGATCAGTCCTCTAGTTGGACTTATTCAAATATAATAGAAAAGCATATTGAGGCCATGGGCTATCCAATATCCATTAGAAGCGTATCATTTTTACTTGGGCGTGCATTATTAATCAGAAAATATTCGTTCGTATGTTCCCATAAAAATGTAATAATTTATAAGGATTCTGATTATTTGATTTCTTTCAATATGATTTTTTAGGGGACTAAACGCTTTAATTTTACGTTCGTGTAAGCAAATATGTTCCTGGATAGTATTTGAGAATGACATTAAAAATAACCATTCAAGCATGTGCACATATTTAATGTGGATACACAAGGCACTCATCCGTATATTCGTGCTTTATATGTTTGTCTAGAATAAAGAGATGCAACGTGGTGTCATATACATTTTTGTTTAAAAAAACATTTTTGTATACGCTATGCAAATAGGTTTTCCTTGCCACTAATGTATACAAACCCAATCAATGATAGTGCTACAATAAAGAAAAACAAAAATGACAACAAAAATAAATCACCCACTGTGCATTTTAATTAAATCATATCAGTGCTTTCCATTTGCAAATATTGGTTCTTTTATCCCAGGATTGGCGTGAGATACAAAATCAATTCTACACAAATGTTTAGATTTCTAGCATTTAATTAATTCATTATATAGCATAAACTTATGCGATTGTCTCTCTACTCCATAAAACTATCCAAAAGCATAAAAACAAGTTCTCGATCTAAGGAGTTATCTTAAAGAAGAAGACAGATGTATAAACTAGAGTTGATTTCATCAGTTAGTATGGAATAATATTTCAAAATGTTTCATAAGTCCAACGATTTATTAATGTTTCATAAGTCCATCGATTTATTAAGGTTTCATTATACCTGATAATATTTTCAAAGGTTTTGCTGTCTCTGAAAATAAACGTCAGAATGTGCTAAAATAACTCTCAGACCAAAGCCAAATGGCACCAAGAGTAATCTAGCACTCTGAGACCCAAGCAAATTGGCACCAAGAGTAATCTAGTACTCCCGGTCCCTAGCCATTTAGTGATACACACTTATCAATTACGTAACAATTCCATCAACTGGAAAATGTTAGCGGTAACAGGAATTTTTTTTTTTTAAATCAGATACAAAAGCTTTGAGAAATAATAAAAGTTAATTGAAAGCGAAACAATATCTTCGTTCAAGTTTGTTCTCTCAGTCGAAAAATGTCAGTTTTAAGAGCATACATGAAAGGGATCACTGTGTCTTTGCATATAATTTCAATGGGCAATTCCTTCCACGCTGCTGGGCCTGGTATGCAAAAGAACGTTGTCCATATGACTTCATTTTCATTGTTGGGATAATGAGTATAAGATTCTCAGAAGAGGAGCGTAAATATATTGCTGTAGTGTACACATGTGTGAAGCCAGAAAGATATGTTGGACTTCAGTCCGTCAGTGAAACGTAGCACAAAGAACAAATTTTGTGTTTGATTCTGGATCAAATGGATAGCCAGTGTAGGGTACAGAGAAGCGGGGAGGTTTGCTCTGATCGTGTTACTCGAAAGATGATCCGATCAGCTGTGATTTGAACTTTTTGAAGTTTTCGGAGTGTTTTAGTGGCATCAACTAAAGGGTATGTGCGAATGGAGATGATGCGTCTCAGCTGAAGATATGCAGCTTTGCATAAGTTCATGACATGTTGGTGCAATGTGAGAGTACTGTCTAGAGTAACACCTATGTTTCGTACTGACTGTGTCAATTTAATGCTGATGTTGCTGATAATTATTGTTTCAGATAAAGGATGCGAATGAGAAAGTCTTTGTGTGTTGTGATCAGAATGGTTTAAGTTTTATCATCATTCATCTGCAGCTTATTACATGTCATCCATGATTTCACATCATAAATGCATCTCTCTACTCCTTGGATGATAGCATCAACTTCAGTTGAGTGGCTAGACTTGTATATTTGCGTGTCATCAGCGTACAATGGGTGAGACACTGGGTGATTATCTATGACACTTGAGAGCTGCTAAGTGTATTGAATGATATGAACAGGTCCAATAACAGACCTCTGTGGAATACTACAACATAGATCAACTGGGTTGGAGTGTATTCCATTTGGAGATACAATTTGTGTCCTATTGATTAAGTAGGACTTGCACCACAATAAGGCTATATTCTGAATGCCAAATACATGCTGGAGACGGTGAAGTAATAAATGTCTATTGTGTCAAATGCTGCCGACAAATCAAGGTGGGTGATGATTGTAATCATTCCGCTTTCCAAAGCAGAGAGAATGTCATTAACTACTTTCTGGAGAGTACTATTAGTACTGTGGCAATATACTGTTACATGCACAGGGGTATTCACTTGACCGAGCGGTGTCAAAACCCTGGCGCGAGTCACACTGGAAGTCATATGTTTTCCCCAAATTTCCAAAGACTTCCATACAACTTAAGTTGTAAAATGGAAAGAAAGACGTGTCTGCTATAATTATTAATCTTTGCTGTAATCAATGGGCGACCCAGAGGAGACAACTTGCCCAAACGTCCATTAACTGCACCTTTACATGGTTTTTCTTCATTATCATCCGTTTTCCGTACCGATAGCTTGTCATGCCATAGAAATTCCACCAGTATCCCCTTACTAACTGGGAAATATTTAACTGCGCGACCCTAGGCCAGTCCATCCACAGAATTTCCGGCGTATCACACTCATATACATACGCCAATTTTCCACTATGGCCACATAAACGGTACCTACCAAGTCCCAACTTATTGATTCCATTCTATAATTTACTGATTTCCAACCATAAATGCTGCCTTTTCAATCACACTACTTGTATACACCACTGAATTTTAATATGGACTATGTTATCGAAAGGGACAGTCATTCGGCTTGTACCCAAAATCACTACTAACGACCCAAGCATGGTTCAAATTCACTAACACTTACTCCAAAGTTTATTACATTACATATATATTTTAAGGGCGATATACAGACTGTACATTGCTAAAAATTCTGTTTAAATTCAAATGAGATACAAGTTGGGTCAGAACACTTTTTTCTAAGATATTTTATATGAACTGAAGATTAGAAACTGGCCGGTAGTTCTGTAAATCGTTATGGTCGAGTGTTGGTTTCTTCAGCAGAGGGGGGTGTTGTGTTATAGAAGAATAATTAAACCTTCTAAAAAAAATAAGTTGTTTTTAATGGAAGATTTTTACTTTTTCAAAACCTCTGCTGAAGAAACCAACACTCGACCATAACGATTTAAAGAACTACCGGCCAGTTCTCTGTGCTACGTTTCACTGACGGACTGAAGTCCAACTTATCTATCTGGCTTCACACATGTGTACACTACAGCAATATGTTTACGCTCCTCTTCTGAGAATCTTATACTCATTATCCCCAACATGAAAATGATGTAGTAGTTTTATTATTATTATTATTATTATTATTATTATTATTCAGTATCTTGCAACAATATTCTAATGAGGCAATCCGTGGCATATCCGTCTCTACTTTCTCGAGGAATAACTTTACCGCGATATACTTTTCATTGCATACTACAGTCCTTGGTATTATATGGCGTTGTGTCTCACTACGCATGGTCAATTACTTTTAGCTTAACTCCAGTCGATTTTCCATATGGATAATATGAATGTATGTATCCTAGCTCACCTTGAATTATATTTATATACCAGTGCTATTCGGGCCCCAAGAGAAAATGAACATGTATTTTAAATGTTTTGGTCTATTCACCATCTCATTCTCCCTTTCCTGCCATCTTTTCTCACTGCTTTTATGTTATATATTTCCTTTGTTTTCGTACAAGGTTCCTCATTCTCACTAAGAGCTTGTATGTGTCCAAAGATGATAAAATGTTTTTTTCTTTTTCTTTTTCTTACTTTTTTGCATACCTTTCCACTTAATGTTGATCCTAACCTCCATATTTTTTTACATTTACGAAATATGACATGAATCATTGTGGTTACCATTGTTACGTATTTTTCTACATACTATTTTGTTGGAATAAATGTTCTCAAGAAATCAGAATTTATATATTTACTAAGAAGCCATTAAATTTCTTGATAATCCGAACTAATTCAATTCATTTGTGTGTAATTTGTGTTTGTGAACTCTGAATGCCTTTGAATGTTTCTTTCACCATAAAAGATTATCTTGTCCATTTATGTCATTTGTTTAAGTTTAGTTCGTCATGCACTAGAGCATACTTAGAACTAACATACATGTTATTCACACGAAATTCAAGACAATACACAAAAACTAATTTGTTTGTACTATGTAGTGCATATTGTTTTTGTTGTGAAATTTTAGGTACTCTTTTTAAACAAATCAATAATAAGTAAATGTTGAACGTTCAATAAATAAATGTAAAGTAAAAAACACGCGCATGAATATTAATCCAACATAGAAGACTTTGGGATACAATAAGTATAAGTGTCATGGAAATGTATAGATGTCCGGAAGTTCGTGTTAATTTGCTTAGAATATGTATATGAGCATGGGCGCAACAAATTAAAAGCAATTAATGTAGGAATAAAAGAGAGATTATTAGAGATCTAATATCTTTAGGGTATATCGTATATAACACGAACGTATATGATCTGCTTTATTAGGATGACTGAGTGAACTTTTAGTAGTTATTACGTTTATAGGCGGGTGGAGTCGATGCATTGAGCCGCAGCTTTTGCCTATTCTTGTAAGATCGGCTAATTTGACAAGGAAATGTAATTAGGCTGCAAGCAACCATAATATCTCTCCGTGACTGAACATACATTCAGCCCAGCATAGTCAGACCAATCCCGTTGAGTATCAACGGAAGCATTAAGACTAAGACATTTTATGTCTACTTTTAAAATAATTCAACACGAATAGGCAACTTGGACTTCAGATATTGATTTTGTAATTTAATTATTTCATCAATTTATTGCCGGGGTAATTTTTTCCCATTCCATATTTAACGCAGGTCAAGTAGCTAAAGCGATTAAATATAAATAGTTTACATTATTTAACTTATATCGTGTTGAAAGGTTTTCAATAATCTGGCGTATTCACAGTTTTGTGCAACACATTGGTTGGTGGCTATTGAAATGTTGTTTTTTCGTCGTAATTTGTTTGTTTGGAGGTATGTATTGGAGTTATTTACTTTTATTAATTGCATTTCTTTGAACATTTGTATCGTTATGCTCACATCAAGAATAATGTTTCATTCTTTCCTACAGGAACCATAATTATTTTTGCAGATGAGGGCTAGAAGAATCACATAAATACAGAAAGAAGGAATGTCGACATTCTGATCCAGTGGGTCTTGTTTTGCAATGAAACATCATAACAGGTCCAGAATTGAGATACCAAAGGCAAAATATCATGATATACATTGTTAATCTTTAGAAACATACAGCTGACCAATCTACATAACAAGTCATAGAGTCAGGGTATACAACAATTAGTTCATCGAGTGTTTTACGACAGCTAGACAAGTATGAGTTCCCCAACAAAGGTAATATTTCAGCTTGTGAATACTTAAACTACAATCGAATCTAAGGTAATGCCATTTTGCAGCTTTCTCGAGAAAGAATGTTAACTACATTGGCATTTAAACTAAGAAGAACAGTAGTGAAATATCATTTAAAACTGCATGCAACAGAACTGTAGAGAAGCTTGCCAATACGTCCTAATTGAGTAGAGAACAAGTACAAATAAATCAGAAATATAACTATTGATATATGTATTTGGGTTTAAATCTATATGCCTCGTAGAAACAAGTAAGTATATATTCATTAGATGTATATTATATACGTCGGTATGCCTAGCATTACAGGGTCTCGCACATGCGAATATAGACTGTCTCTGGGGATTTCAAGTTGAATGGACTGATTGAAAAGCGTAATTATTAATAGGTTTTAACATTATTTGAGAAAATGATTTAAGTTCCTCTTAATTTTGCAAAACAATGAAGGGATTTATTGACATTTTACAAATTTGTATTGAAATAAATAAATTGTCTATGCTGCATTTCATTATTACTGAAATAGCGAATTTAAAAACCACACAATTATTGTGCAGGATGAAATATTATATGAATAATCTGAAAAAGTCCCTTGAGACTTTCCGCTGGGAAAGGTAAAACAAAAACTTAGAATATAAATTAATAAACAAACTGATAAAGTCGTTGTTCTAATTACAAATCCATACATATGCCATAGCTGACGCTTGTTAACATGTTACTCCTCCGAGTGTCTGACATTGTTAGAATGTCTTAATCGAAACAATCAAGTCCTCTAACAGACCTCTTCGATGTTTTGACCTCAAAGTGTCATTTCTAGGAAAATATCTTATTATTTCGTTAATACCGTTGCTTTATTTCAGGGCCAGTCTTTGAGATTGGCTGTAAGTCGAACGATGGAGAAAAACCGTGTATTCCGCTTGGCTCAGTGTCTGATTCGGTCAATTGAAGAGGAGACACTTGCCGGTGAAGATTTGCTGCATACGTTAGAGGTAGTCAGACGAACAAGCAACCCCGATCTTGACTACTTCAGAGACTTAAATGAATGCACAAATAAAACATCTGCTTCAGATGTAGACATGAAAAAAAGCACTGAAGATAGACCAACCAATGACAGTTATCAAGCGGTGTCTTCTGGCAAGAACAAGTACTTACTCATAGATCGTTTACCACAGATAAATGAAACCATGGATGAAGATTTACTTGAGCGTACTAAAAGCAGGACGAATGATAGAGAACTTTTAACTAATACAATGCATGAAATATCGGTAATGCCATTAAGACGGTCGAAGAGTTTGCCATCCTTTACTGAATTTTCCAATCAAAAGAGTTTTGAGGAAAACAATAGATGTATATCCGAGCTACGATCATATGAATTAAACCAGTTACATCGCGTGCCCAAACATAGGAATGAAACAATAGGTAACGAGAAACCTGATGTGATTCATGAGATAGTTCCAAATTTAGAAGAAACTATTTCTTCAGAAGATCCTTGTAAAGAAGGAGATACCCAAGATACAATATCAGTTTCGTCTGATGAGTTAGAAGTAAAAATTCTCGATGAAGATACACAGAGTGACAACGGGAGTTTTCTCAGAGAATTCTACCCTACCCAAGAATGCAGCAGTATGGTCCGAGGAAAGACACGTTTAGATAAAGATGATTTTGTTGCAAACTATGTGATAAATTTTCCTTTAAAGGACCGTAAACACTCCCTAGATGTTGACCTCGCAAAGTTATTTGATGAACAGGTCAATGATGTTGATGAAACAGGGTCTAGTCTGATGCACATTTATGCTGACGGTAGTTCAGATACCGTACATTCAAGTAGACAGCATAAGAAGAATGTAGATGGATGCAAAACTGTAGATAAAAGATCAGCAAAACATTTACGGAACAAGCATGAAGTGGCATACAAAAAGAAACCTTCTTCAATAAAAGGAACTTTTCAAAGAAAGTCAAAACATTTAATTGACTATTCAACTTTCACCCGTTCTTATCAGCTGTATAAACAAAGGCGGGATGAGAGACTTAATACATATTCTCAACCGGAAATGATCCACTGGGGTGATGCTTTTATACGAAATCTCTTTCATTCCTCGCCGACATCGTGCCAAAAGTCACCAACGATAGACCATAAAGATAAGGAAAAAGACTGGAACGGTATTATGTGTGAAAATCTAACTGCTAGAGAAAAAACTGACAGGCATCTTTCAAAAAAAGTTCACGAACGAGTTGTATCATCCTCTCATCGTGAAAATAAATTTCGATGCAACAACATTTCAAGATTACCCCCCACTAGTTGCACAAAAAGACATCTTCCAGATATTTATCCTAGATCGGTAAGTGTAAATTTTGAATTTAAGTAGCGACACCACTTTTTACATCAAAATCACAATGGTTTATTATCTTCGTAATTTCAGCATTATTTTGGATATCGACAGACATGAGGTACATATAGCGTAATGTCCAGTAACAATTCTTCAGAGAAATGGTGTCGATAGACTCTATTGAATAATAAATACCCAGTTAAATCAGGAAATCTAATTTGTGGGTTAAGGGGATAATTCTTAACTGTACCATGTTAACATGCACTCTCTTAAGAGCAATTTATTTTTCTCTCTCTCTCTCTCTCTGTGTTGTTATAACACTCAATGGAGGTAATTAATATTTTTGGCAAGGATACAAGTGTGAAAATTAATTTTGTAGGATTTAAATGCACGCAATTTGCATTGACCAATAAACATTAAGCTTACAATTTCCAAATCATAAACCAGAATGACTGATATCTTCCGTAAATGTCAGATTCATCAAATTTGCAAAGTAAGTTTTGTATATTTGTAGGGCCAACCATACCATTTTTGATCTTAGCACTGAAATGTTGTAAATTGATTTCAGGAAGTCTCTCAAGGCAGGTCAGCGGAGCCTCTTAGTTTAAAACCTCACAGGTCACGTGACGCCACGTATGTAGACTACAAAAAGCTAGATACGAAAAGCTTTTCTCCGAGGAAACAAGACAAAATCACGGAAATACGACATGCAAAGGAAAAATGACTCTCAAGTGCTCCTTTATGTTTGAGACCGGACCAAGTTACATCTACTCTTTAATTTCTAATTCGCGGCGATTGAAGGAATTAAAATAAACAATACATTATGGATATTTGTTTTAGCATGCAATGTGATATTCACAATATATGCAATGATAATGTTTACTTACGATTGAATTTTTTTTTTTAAATTTACCAGTTTAGGGAGTATATTTAAAAGCCTAATATGTTCCTTCAGTGGTTGTATTAGTTAAAGTTTAATTTTGGAATATGAATTCACTAAAACATGTTCATTTAAAATCAAGAGCATTGATATGAAGACTGATCCTGCCACGTGCATCTAAATTTATTTCACTCTCGCAATGTCCAGGTCCAACGCAATTGGCATACGATGATTATATCGGGATATCGATCGGACTACAATGTCATGAACCCATCCATGATTAATCGGGATATCGATCGGACTACAATGTCATGAACCCATTACTTGGCTATTACAGCATGCTGTGAGATCCATTACACTATAACAAAACTATCTGAAACGCGAAGAGATGCAAAGGAGTCGAATTAAAATGCAAATGAAAGTGAATCGATGTGAAGCGGATCCGCCTTTTATCATTATATGCATGCACAGACATGTTAATATTGTATCATTTTTCAAAGTAGAAACTAATTGTATTTACATTGATGTTACTAATTGCTACATTGCTTTTCTGTATCATCTGTCATTTGCACTATGGCATGAATGTTAACTTTATGTTATTCATTAATTGATTTGTTTTATGTTTGTGAAATTAAATCATTTTCGGGAGTACGAATGCAAACATAATTTTGGCAATTCTACGTAGTATACTGTAAGTGTCACTGTTGTTGTTGGGATATGCTTTAAAATACAGAGATGACGAGTCATATAGAGAGACATAAGCGTGATCTGAAAATTGTGAAGATATTAATTTAATTAACGAAATTTAAATAATACCCAATCCAGTGTAGTCGCAAAAACGACTCGAATGCTGCAGGATACTATAGTGAGTAAAGTGGTCGTACACTATGAAACCATATTTGAACAACTTCCATGATTGATAAATGAATTTGTACAATACATGTGATGGTGCACATAATATGGTTTACATCTCGCATTCATTATGTAGCGTCTATTACGTTCCTTTTCCAACTTTGGTGAGAATATATAATTTAGCAGCGTTTGAATAGAATTTCTACGAGATTGCTTTCATGACCTCAAATAAAATTAAAAAGTATAAGTATTATTTCTGCATTAGGTGTCACTGTCTAAGTACACCGGTACGGTATTTGCATCATAATTTATATATAAATCTACAATAATGAAGGAAATGCATTTTAGAAGCTATCGTATGTGGGGTTTCATTTAATTAGTTGCTACTTACACGCTAAACAATGTCGCGGATGAAATACAGTTGTAAAATAAAACACTAAATCCTTGCAACATAGGTAAGGACTATAATTATGTTTAGATTTTGTCGGGGACGGGGGTTGTACTGATAAGGTGTCCTGCTTAATTTGGGTTTCTTTATCCATGGGTTGACAACCCTCGATTTTGTTGCCCGATTCAAGTAAATATAAGTGGTGACACTTATAGGTAAAACAGATAGAGAACTGAGCAGATATACTAGTATATAGAACAAACCAACACGAGCCCCCGAACAGGTAAACAAACAGTTTAATCAATTACATAAAACAACTATGCGATTGCGAAGTCATTACATCAGGAATATACTCTGCTTTTAGAAAACAAAACTTTCTCGAATCACAAAGGAAAGCACAAAGCACAAATGGATGTAAATAAAATAGCTGATCTCTTTACTGACTGATTTAGTTTATCATAGGATCTAGTGAACAATCGAAGTCAACGTCTTGTACGATTGCATAACCTGTTTCTTCGCTTCGCTCTATTTTTACTGTAGGTGTTCAGACCTCTGGATCTTAGGATGCTACTTTCAACAATCCGTCTCAGGATACTCTCAGAATATGTCTCAGAATTGATACGTCGCAGGATTACATCACATGATTGTACGTCTCGCTACACTTTTCTCCATACTTCTCCGTATACGTCTTGAAATTGATACGCCACAGGATTGCGTCACAAGATTATACGTCTTAGAAGCTCAAGAAATATAATTAGAACCAACCTAAATTTCCTGTTGTGTATGATACGGGGGTTTCTGCATTAACTCCTGCTCGTTATCAGATCTTTCTGTCGGTGCTAAACAAATGCTAAGGCTATCAATCAACTCCTCATGCCCTATACTGACTCTTGTTAGTCCTATGGCTAATTAGTCACGCATTAACACGCACCACACGAGGTGTAGCGGTTTTGAGCATGCCTCAAGTTACACAACAAATAAATAAGATACATTACATCAGTTACTACGTAATTTCACAGACACTCTTAATCATATGTGATAGCTTCTAAAGTCGGTTAGGTCACTCGGATTCTCGTAATCATATTAAGTAATGAAATGCATTAAATTCGTTGAACCTAAAACAAGACGACACATTCAAACAATTTGTCAAACGTATCTAAAGGTTACTGTAGGACTTCCTATTCATAAAGTCGACACCATTATTCTTCATAAAGGAAATTATTATACGATTGTATTAGAAAAGATTCTTGCAAATACAAATAAATTTAGCAAAGCATTTTATATGGCATCAACGAATTACATGGAAATGTCACACTATCTTTGTTTTCAACGTCCATCCAAATTAGTTCGTCGGATTCCTTCGACAACATATTTTACGAATGAATTTATTGCAGGTCTCCCGGAGCCTACTATGGTTTCTCTTGCAGAATAGCTTAGACTCATTAAAAGTTTCGATGAGGCGATATTAAAACCTAGGAAATATTGTGCGGGAAACACGCTCCTTAATTAACGTAACCATATGATCAAATCTCTCTGCCGCCTTTCTCAGCGGCACCAAAATCGGGGTCAGCTTGACCTGGTAGTTTGATAGTTACAGAGTTTCTGCGATTTCTCAATTGTGACAGCTTTACCATGAAAATAACGTTTACCGTGTTCCTAATAGTCCAAATTGCTGCTGTCTAAACAAATTCTTAATAACGAAAAACATTTTTCACTCGAAACCTCGAAAGGACATTTCGAACATGGCACTATGGCGATTGATACGTGCCTGTTCAACATAAATCTAATTATTGGTTATATGGTCTCAACTAATGTATTCTTGTTAGATCGCCAAAAATTTGCCCCATCACTTATTTGGGCTTCTTTTTCACAATTTTGGGGACCCTGGTTGTCATCGTGGGTTCGAGTCTCCGGCTCGACCAGATAGGGTACGTGCGAAAACGTGCCGGTAGCTTGCCATTTCTGTTATCCCCAAATTCACTGTCGTCATTATTGACTCTTGCCAAGGACTCCTAAACATGTAATTGCCTGTATGATATTATCATCAGGATGATAAGTAAAAGTATGTTGCAGTCAAAATTACGTCGCGCTAGAGTCCTAGGTATCTTCAAATATCTTATACTTCACATTAAAAACCTTGCTTTCTGTAATACCATTTGTTTAGTATTGTCCAAAAAGCAGACCCTTCCGCCATGTGAGTCCAGTCTTGGAATATCACCTCGGCATCTTCAAATGCAGAACTTTTATTGGACAAATGCAGACTTTTGATTAGAATAATGTATTTTGATCAAGCTTTAGACTCTAGGAAAGTTTTAAGACAGTGGGGCCTAATTTTAAAATGGTATTCAATACCATATTAAACAGTAGCACAAAATATTTTCAATTTGCTTTGAACAGTTCCTTGGTTGAATAAGAGCGAACGTCTAAAACTATCATGAATAGAGTAACCTTTACAAGAAAACAGCGATTGATTAGTTGTTACTTCGATAATGCTTGCCAAGCCTTTCCCATAAAAAGCATCTCTATAGTTAGTGTTAGCCTGGAGTCTGACATAATACCATAATCCAAAAACAGAACTAATAGATTATATGCATGAAAAAAACATGTCGTATGGCGTAAGTATTTGAAATCAGTCTTTTGTTCGGTTTTGATTGGTGGAAACTACATCTTGTTTGAGCTGTGCCTAAACTATTAAACCGCCTACGTGCATTTAAAAACTACTTGTTACGACATAAAATACTAATCTAGTATCATAAAATTTAATCAACGTCGTTAGTATATCGTGCAGCCCACGCCAGTTTACCTTCTAACATGAAATATGCTCTGACAGATAAAAAAGATATTTTGATAATGAAAGTATTTTAATATCAAATTGGTACTGTCAAAAAAAGTGGACATGGTTATGGAACGTCATTGAATTGTTCCTAGCTTATGAAACCAAGGTGTTCAAAAGTTATCAGACTAGCAAATGAGTTATACATTATTTTCATTCCTTCTTATTTATGGGATGAGAGTTTTAATTTGGTGGAATTAAATTTTTCTTCATTCAAAGCACCCACATACAGTTAATGTACCTAATTATACATTAAAGGCCCTACTCCATATAATCTCTACATGTGCCAACTGATTTGATGGCGGTAACATTGTATTTTTTAAACTTTGTTTCTTTAGTTTGTTTCTAAAAATAAATTGTAACATTTATTCGGTCCAGTTTCACTGAATTGTATCCACGAAATTGCATATGCGTTATATATAGATGGAATTTGTTTTTGATTACAGCCTTTGGTCTTAGATTTTTGAGGATTTAGTTTGTTGAGGATGGTCTACACATTTTCTTTCCATCTGTTTATTTTTTCTTCTTCTGATAAGATTATCTTTCCATTTGTAATGATATGTACAGCTCAGATAGTTCCAGGAATCACAGTACCAATTGTTTTTCCATAGACCTCAATGCTAACGTTTTGTGAAATAAATATACTTTATATCCTACTTCACCATACATGTCACACACTGTCATAGAGAACAATGTTAGATTGTCAATTTGACAATAACAAAACCAGGCCCTCCATTGCATTTAAGAGAGATAACTCTGCTGGAACTAGACAGGGGTAAGAGTTAACTAGTCACAACAGACGTAGTTTCACCCATGTGTGCCACATGTTAAAAAAAATCATAAAAATACAAAATATGATCTAGATATGAATTAACTTAATCTCACATGTTGCCAAGAGACTTAACCTTTTTAAGCTTAATATAATGTACAACTCTTACTTTACGCACCAATCACAGCATGTGGTGTTGTACTGCACCAATCACAGCATGTGGTGTTGTACTGCACCAATCACAGCATGTGGTGTTGTACTGCACCAATCACAGCATGTGGTGTTGTACTGCACCAATCACAGCATGTGGTGTTGTACTGCACCAATCACAGCATGTGGTGTTGTACTGCACCAATCACAGCATGTGGTGTTGTTTATTTCTGAATGCAATGATCCCTACACCTTAAGATCCGCCCATCTGCATACAATTGATAATGTTATTCCTATGTCCAGTCTTATTTATTTCAATAATCTATTATATAACTCGGGACTGTAAATTTAGCAGGTATGAAGCTGTGTCTCATATTATTGTTTATGTAATGGTCTTTGAACTTTTTAGCTGCTGTTTTCATGTTTGTGCTTTACTACCATACTATACTTTGGGAATAAAATAAATTGGTTTAAGCATGGGTTGTGTTTTATTCATATCAGCACTTATTTAACTTCACATGGATGATATGGGATAAATCACCTTCTGTTATATTATGTAATAGCTAGGTCAAATGTCAATGTACCAAATAGTATTTAAAAGTACAAATGCGCCGAATATAAAGGACTTTATATTTAGTTGATAGATGCGGAAATTAACATCAGAGACAGATGAACCCAAAATTATTATAAAATATAAGCTTTGAACACTTTACACTGTCGGCAGATACATGAGGTCACTAACCCCCATTCCTCTCACAAAAGGCAACCTACCATTCCCCTTTGTCAAACAAATATAAATCTTCCATTGTGTAGTGAGTACAATTGATGCAATAAGCCAATATGACACCAAATACAGTATATCACAGCTTTAAAGTGGTTGTGTTGGATTTGGGGGGAAATTGGGGAATAAAATACAGAAAAATGACATTGATAAACAATGAGTATAGTGAGTCCAGTGGAGTTAAAAATAATAGGAAAGTTTGTATCTAAATGGGAGATGTAGCTTATGACAAAGAAATTAAAAGAGACAAAAGCAGCAATAAGAAAAATGAGATGTGGTGAGAGCTTGATGACATTACCTTGGACAATATATGGAGGCTGTGCTCCGTAGGTGCGAGGACAGTTCAAAAGCACATGTGTCATAACATTCCTTACAGGCACAAATATTCCCAGCTAATATAAAATGGTGAATAATGTAGATGATATATATATGCATATCATTTTTATTTCTTCTGCATAACAAATTAACCAAACAAAATATACTTTATCAGATTTTAAACTTGTAAACTTTTCTGTGAGAAATTGCTATAACCAATCACTGAAAATGTGAGTTTTTACTTCTTGAAATGTTATGTCTGGTGTAAGAGAAATGACTGAATGATATAAGTAAGGTGTGACTTTTTTTTCCTCCAATATATTATCCACGTAATATAGATGAGCTTATGAACACGTGTATTAACTTCAACGCAATTAAAGTATCCAAAAATACATTAATGATAAAATGAGAACCTAAACGTCCGGCTTCTATATGTATTGGAGATCTCACGAGTGATGTAACTAACTTAACTAAATAATTGTATTCACAATTTCAATGCAATAAAGTGTTAAAAATGAACAAATCGAGCATGACAATACCAGAAATTTCCTTATAATACAATTTATCTTTCAAAACTGGACATAGAGTGTCCTTTATCATGGTATATGACATGCTTAGATGTGACTGTTGTATCTTATGCAGGTAAAATAGTCAATATTTGGCCAAAAATCAACTATATTATCCCTACATAACTTATCTTTTTGCATGTATGCTAAGCTTGAAGCTGACTCCAGAGACGTAAAGCCATCCGTCTATATGTCTATATCTGCTATAACTAAAATTACAAAAGCTCTCTTCCAAAGCCATATTGTGGGTTTTTTCTAAATATTTTATACATGTTATTCTTAAAAAACGGTCAGTATTTGACCAAATATGTTTAGCATCCATTTGTTTTCCAACATCAAACTAGTACAGATCATAAATTTTGCCCACATGAATGTGTTTCTATTGATACCATGTGAGGCTGTTCTTACCTATAGGTATCACGGTACCAAATTTATTTTTCCATTTATCTCAATGCTAATGTTTTGTGAAATAAAAATACTTTATATCCTACGTCAGCATGCAAGTTACACTATGTTAAAGAGAACAATGTTATAATGCCAATTTGAAAAGGACAAAGCCAGGTACTCGATTGCATTTAAGAGAGATGACTATGCTGGAACTAGATAGGGGTAAGATATATCTAGTTACAACAGACACGTTCTCACAGATGTGTGCCACATCTTAATACAATCATAAAATTATAAAATATGATTTTTATATGAATTAACATAATCTAAAATGTTGCCAAGAGGATTAACTTGTTTAAAGTTTTACAGAAAGTACAACTATTACATATTGCACCAATCTCAGCTAGTGTTGTTGTTTATTTCTGAATGCAACGTGCCCGACACCTTAAGCTCTGCCCATCTGGGGTTGTTCAATTGGCACCGTTATACCTCGATAGCACATCTCAGTGTCTTGGCTCTTTCCTAAATACTCATATGACAGCCCCAAAAAGATTTGAATAGTTTTTATATATGGCTATATGACACCACAGTTGAATGACCCTCTACTATCAACATCTATACCCATAACTATGTGAACCCAATGAATTCTTACAGACTGGTGTAAACCACTGTATGCACCTGGTTATTAGTTCACAGATCCACCGAACAGGTGTTTGTGACATTATAACATAGTGTTATTTTATATGCATTTCAGTCTACTTTCAAGGCTTATTACTTCACGTTTTTTACCCAGCCACATATGAACCTTGAAAATGGTGTTATGAGTAGTCCATCGAATAATGTAATGTGTCAGCCTCAAAGAATGATGCACCTGTAACTTTTAAAATTTCAATGACATTTTTAATCCAAAAATCACATAATAACTTTAGATATCCTAAGATATTAAACACACGAACTTATGAATAAAATATCTATTATGACACCATTTTTACTCATAACTATTTTATAACATTTATTGCAAATTGAACTGAAACTTTAAGAAAATCCAATTAATGCATTTTTTTTCTTTCTGATGATAAGTACATTTAATACATTGTCTAAATGTTCATAAACATACCTTTTGTGCCTATTGAAATCCAAATCACATTCCAATTAGTCACATTACTCACACACACATATGCATATATATATATATATATATATATATATATATATATATATATATATATATATATATATATATATATATATATATACGAGCAGTGAAAATGAAGTTTACGTGCAAAGGAATGAGATCATACATTATATGAGATTTTCATTATCACCTTCCAGTATATTTAATCTTTACTGTATATAATCATTTGCAGGGCCAAACCAAGCTAACTCCCAAAACCGTTTTAATCGTATTGGGTATTTTGCATACTTCAAGTAAACAGAGAGACTTTTGCTTTCGTACCATTTCAAGGAAAGTCAGGGCCCTTTTGACATTTTGGTGTTCACCTTTCTTCTGATGTAGCTCTGATTTATGTTGCAATAATTTTGAGACAGGGCAATAATTTAGTGTCAAACCATGTGATAGGAGAAAAATGTGTTCAGCAAAACTCACCAAGGAAAAAAACTTTGGAATAGATAATAAAGATTTGTCCGCCTATATAATTATTCATCGAAATTTTGAATATACTCAGCTCTTGCTGACATCGGATAAATGCCTAATGTAATGTTTTCGATAAGGTATCTAGAATAACCTATGCTGATTCAGACTTTACGCCTGTGCAGATTCTTCCCATGAACGAAAGAGAGAGAGAGAGAGACAGAGAGACAGAGAGACAGACAGACAGACAGACAGACAGACAGAGAAAGGGATACCAATTTGTCACTTCATATTTTCGGAGTGGTAAAGCTGTCAAACGTTTAGAAAACTTCTACCGGTTACCCGTTGATTCCACCGATCAGCTACCCGGGTACCCGACAAGGTGAAATTGTAATGCATTTCTACAAACATGAAATTAATTTCACATTTTAAATTCACACAGTATATTAAGAATATCACTAAGTAATGTCATCTGGTACAAAATCCAAGAAATCATTCTAATTGTCTGATAATGTTCTGAAATACTCCATCGTTGTCCAGTAAATAATGATGGGCATATATTCTACTATAATGGAGAGTTGGACATGGAGTAGGCTTTCTTTGTTAACAAAACCATCAAGGGACATATGCTTCAATGCTAGCAGAATCATCTACATTCTTCTGAAAGCATCTCCCTTTAACATCACAATTATCCAAGTCTATGCTCCGACTACCGATCACGATGATGAATAAATAGAGGAGTTTTACAACAAACTCCGTGGTATTTTAAACATGGTTAGTAAAAATTAAATCCTAATTATCCAATTAGACTGGAGTGCCAACATTGGCAAAGATGCTCTAAAAGACCAGGATGATCATTGTGGACCTTCTTGCAATGAGCTTCCCAATGAAAGAGCGAGACGACTGCTCGAATGCGCAAGCAACAACAACCTGGTACTAGCCAACACCCTGGGCCAACATCAAGCTTCACGATGCTGGACATGGCACGGACCAAATGGAACACAGCAAAACCAGATCGACTAAATACTGGTTCAAAACCGTTACCAATCAGATATCAATAGAGCTAAAACAAGGAGGTTCCCAGGTGCTGATGTTGGGAGTGATCACGACCTCGTGGTTATGAACTTTAGATTGAAGCTGACGAAAATTAACAAGCCAAAGTAATCAGGCCTAAATTCAACCGTGAGCAACTGAAGGACCCTAACATCTGCAAGTCATTTCAATCCACAGTTGGTGGTAAATATGCTACACTTCTTGTGATGGATGTTGATTTTTAAGTGATAAACACAGTGATGACAACAGCAGCCAAGGACGTAATTGGCCTCCATCGCCCAAGGAACAACCACTGGGTTACAGAAAAGATTCACAACAGGGGAAATTGAGTACCAAGAAATAAACAAGAATATCATAAACTAACCTGAAGAAAACGATAGAAGATTGGATTGGACAAAAGTGCACATAAACAGAAAGCAGTCTGATAATAAATAACAGCAAACATTCATTCCAAAATGTCAAAGACCTCACCAGACAAAAGCAACCAAGAGTCAGAATCATTCAAGACGAAATTGGAAAATGCGTCACAGAAGCGAATGACATTGCAGCAAAATGGACTGAGTATTGCAACGAACTCTATAACCATCAGTCCACAGGAGACCCAAAGGTGCTTGAAGTCCCAAACTCCACAAATGATGATGATTTCCCGATTCTCAAAAAAGGTGGAGTCATCAATAATGGTACTGAAGAATGGAAAGGCAGTTGAAATAGACAACATCGAAACTGAACTTATGAAGAATGAGGGATGGGGAGTCAGTGATAGAACTCCTAACAAAACTCTGTAACAAACAAGATCTGGCAGACAGGTGAATGGTTATCACAATGGACACAGTCCCTGATTATAACACTCCCCCACCCAAAAAAAAGGCTATCTCTATCTGTGCCAAATTAACAGAACTATCAGTTTGATCAACCATGCTAGTACGGTGATGCTGAAGATCATCTTAAACAGACTGAAACCACAATAAGAAGACATTTTCGATGAAGAGCAGGCAGGGTTCCGGCGTGGAAGAAGCACAACAGAACAAATATTCTATCTCTGAAACGTACTCGTAACATCAACAAAACATCTATCATATGTTCATAGATTTTGACAGAGTGTGGCATGAGGCATTCTGGTCCACAATGAAGAAGTACAACATGGGTCAAGAGTTGACCAATATCATTAAGCAGCTGGACGCCAAAGCTATCAGTGCAGTAAATGTTCAAGGCTACGTGGGGAACTGGTTCCAGACAACAGTTGGAGTACGTCGAGGCTATCTCCTGTCACCCACGCGTTTCCACGCGTTTCATCATCGACTTATAGCGCTTCAGGAGCGAATCCCTGAACAGCTACTGTACGACAGTCAGCATTGGAGGGCGTAACATCAACAATCTCCGCTTTGCAGACGACATCGATGGGCTGGCAGACAGTGAAGACGAGCTTGCCACCTTAGTGAAGAACCTAGATGAAACATCTTCCTCATCCGAGATAAGCGCTGCGAAGATAAAGCTGATGACAAATAGTGGTTATCAAATCTCAGCCAAGATTAGTCAGAGGACAGTAACTGGAAACAGTGTGCCAGTTCACATATATTGGTTCCATAATCGCCGAAGAGGGATCAAGAGCAGAAATTATGTTACGCGCAGCACAAACTACAACAGATAAGACCCATCTGGAGAGACAAGAATATCTATCTGAAAACTAAAATCAGACCATTGAAAGCACTAGTCCTTTCAATCTTTTTGTATTCATGTGAGGCCTGGACCCTGACAGCAGAATTACAACGAAGACTCCAGGCACTTGAACAGTCCTTGGCATCTCTTATATGGACATCATCACAATTGAAGTATTGCGTAAGACCATCAGGCACAAAGTAGTCCAATATGAAGACCTCCTCGCCACATATGAAAGGAGAAAGCTGAAATGATATGCTCATGTAACTAGAGCCAACAGTCTATCCACAACAGTAAAGCAGAGCAGCGTCCAGGGTGGCAGAAGGAGATGTAGACAGAGAACATTGTGGACTGACAACATCGCAGAACCGACAAGGAAACGTTTTGCGGAGTCACAACACATAATCGGGACAAGTGGGGGGGGGGGGTTGGGGAACTGGTCAGATGTTCAGCAGCATAGTGTCTTGACGACCACACTAGGTCAAGAGAATGACTGATTGCTGATGATGATAATAGCTGGGAGTCCAAAGGAATTATATTTGACATGAGTGAAATTCACACTTGCCAATAACAAGGTGATGACAGATAAAGCAAATAATGACAGACAAGCATCATAATATATAGTTGTTTTAACCCGTGGCCTGTCCTTGGAGTATACAGGGTCCTCATATCATTCAGTTCTGCGACTGTTTCTGCCTAGGTGGCTAGCTTATCGCCGATTTTTCTACTTGTGTTCTTTGCCCTCTTCTTTACCTTTTTTCCAAAGCTTCACGCATATGTACGCTATACATTTGATATACCCAGAGAAATATGTACATGTTTCATTATAAGGAAACAATGCTACCCAGTTTTATATTTAATACTATTTACACTATCATGGTACTATAAAAGGTGTACCAAGTAAATACTATATCTTTAGGCTGACTATAAGAAGCTATGTATTGATGGAGTTCACTTTTCAAATTCATGCCAAGAGCGACTTCTACAAGATGTTCTTCTGCATATATGAAGACATTTTGACCCTGGTATTAATAATGAGGTTCCCCAGACAATGAAAAGGATGAAGACGATAACGGAAAATACATTATCCTCAACCATGCGAAAGACAGTATAGCAGCATTAATTTCTTTTTTTTAGCAGACGTCAGCAATATTTAACCAGTGAAGACAATAGTGAAACCTTTGAGAATATATGGCCACTATCAAAATTCATTGCAGATAGGTCCGCCAAAGAATCGAGGCAAACAAAGATGTATGTACAGTACATACATGTACAGGTACATAGTGTGATGTGTTCGATGTGTTGATTGTCTAAACTTATATTTACTGTATATGTACGTACAAGCGCATGTTATAATAATGTGAAATAAACAGAAATTAATAGATGTATTCATTAATTTATTTCGATCTTTATTGAATACACATTATATTAAATTTAAAGCTAGCATATACACGTACACATATACGGTGTGATTATATCGTAAAATAAAGAATGTGCATGATTCACTTATCCGGAAAACTCGTTATTCCGGACATATTCACATACATACATACATACATACATACATACATACATACATACATACATACATACATACATGCATGCATGCATGCATGCATGCATGCATGCATGCATACATACATACATACATACATACATACATACATACATACATACATACATACATACTGAACAGTCGAAGCAAATTTGGTTTATTCAACTAAATTCCAAGTATAACATAAAACTAGTTTGCAGACTTACAGCAGGAACACAAGAAAAAAGCAGGACTCCAAAATGGGAATGAATCGGATTGATCGGTTCTCTCCTTATATGTATACCTAATATTATGACTCTTTTTTTCAGAATATACACATCGTAAAATATTAACTAATATTTTGCGTCGAACTTGCCTATTATGTGCATATTTCATACAAGGGGATCATAACTGAATTTTTCAATAAACGTCGAAACCCTTATTAGAGAATGAGAATTTAATCCACGGCACTATTAAGTCTTATTATTAAGATTATTATTAATAAATGTGAACACACATGTAATCATCGATTTATAGCTCTTTTTATAGAACATATACAATATGTTCTTAATAGACTCAGGTCAGATATTATATATACAATTTACAGCCATGAATAAAAATTATAAAACTAGATAAAATCATGTAGCAGGATATATGACAAATATGAATCTGCATAACTATTAAATAACCACACACACACACACACACACACACACACACACACACACACACACACACACGCTCGCGCTAAATTTCCAGGCACCCAGACGTTGCTACCTTGCGAAGAATTTATCAATGTTGGATTAAGGTGAAGGTAAAGTACTATAAGAAATATAGCTGCAAAAAGCCCTCCTGCGACCCTTTTGCCCCTAGTAAGAAGTGTGAACTATGATTGTCAGCTAGGTAAGTTACATTTTGGGGCCGGAGTTGTTCCCTCAATACTCACTAGCACTCGGAGTATTATGTCACGATAAAACAAATGTTCAATGTATATGCATCTTCATGCCTAAAATACTTGTTCGTGCACTAAATTAAGCACGAAAGAACTGCACATACATATGTTGAGTAAGGGATATAATTCATACTGCTTTCCTCTGGAACAAGTACGGGTTACTCCTCTTGGATACTTTAGCAACATACGTAAACTTAAATACACATACTGTTTGAATGTATTGTCCTTGTTGCGATTTCAAATTATATCCAACTTTTGGCAGTAATCTGTGCGTTGCTAAAAAGGAGGACACATTTGTAAATCTTTGATGCTAATAGATTTGATTGAAAGATACAATTGGCTATTTGTATATAAAATACATTGCTGCCACTAACATTTTGCAACATCACAAAATTTAATCCAGCCGTAATTTCTCACCAGTCTTCATTCCCTCTAGTGGAATTCAACAGGCCAATAGGCAAGATAAATAATCTTTACCTTGCACACTTACCTTAATGTACTGTGGCAGTTTAAAGCAATCATAAAGGTAATTTTCCTAATTTGTGTGTAAACTTGTTGATTGTAGAATTGTCCGCAAAATTATCATCCAAAACAATTAATGATATTATTGTTTGCTGTTGCAGCTGTTCATTACATATTGATGTAATTTGCTATGTAATTCATCAAATAGAAGCACATTCACATAATGGGAGTTTTGTTTTTATTCGCATATTTTCGATAGTACGTCTTTAGACGTCAGTCTGATTCCTACTCTATTATATTTTTATTTATGTTTTTTTTTTATTAAACTAAAAAAAAAATGACATGTGCCATAGGTTGAAATGTTAACATTTCTGTCAATGATTCAAAGGGACCAATCACAGTTTTGGTCTTTTTAACACTTTTTGGTGTCTATGTATATCTATGATATGTATATTATTGTCCTAAGAATAAGATTTTTTACGGTCCTATGATTGTACTTTATACTTTAAAGATCAGTTATGTATAATTAGTAAATTTATTCATTTATCTGTTTCCGTACATGTTGATATCACGTGATCAAACAATGCTTGAGCTATGTGAAAGGTCACGCTGACCTAGTTCATGACATGTCAGTGTTAGAACAGGTTTGCCTATTTATTTTTAAAGTGATTCGTACCCACCTATTGCTTTTTCAAATGGCTCCTTAACATTCTATATAAGAGAATTAATACTTAGAATTAGACATTCTTCACAAGTAAACACCATCGACGGAAGTTATTCATTGATCGGAATCGGCTTATTTAAATGAATCATTAGTTGTAATTATAGTTCACTAACATTCATCTAAAGACACTTGGATTACTCACTGTCTAGGAAATCGTTTGAATTCATTTCAAGACATTTTGAAATAACAACTATCACGGAAATAATGTGAAATCATTTGAAGACAGGTGTTATATCATAGTCATTCTTATGCACTGTTGGTACGTCATTACAATACATAACATAATTCGTAATACCACTAAACCCATTCGGATTAAACGATACTTTTGGAATTGAATGAACATTGAATACTGTTAGGATTTCATTCACTATAATGTAAGTTATTTCTAATTATTTCTGTTTGTATTTTAGGAAAATAAATTCAGGTGCAAATTATATTATTTTTTGGTTTTCGCACTTTTTGTTTCTTGTTTTAATACTTGTTATTTATATGTACTTTTTAAAAATTATTTATTGACTATTGATAATGATTTTATAGGATGTATATTGAATTTTGTTCTCTACTTTGTTAATAAATTAAATTTTGGTGAATCTGACCAGTAAATGTATTTTATAAGCAATAAAATACATAGCTAATATTTATTTATGAGTGTGGATTCAAATCATTATTAATGGTAAACATGTTTATTAGGTCAGGGACTGAGCCTCAAATATCCACTTAAAAATTCCTAAACTAATAGGCAATTTGGAATGTTAATAGAAAGACGAATTACCTATATCCTGGCATTATTATTGTGTATCTGTGATTTGGATTTTTAATCTAGCTTTAACAATTGTCCAGTCACATCGCTGCGATATCTGCATTGTAGCAGTTTTTAGTGATGTCTAGTCCTGGGGAATCATGCCGCAGACATGTAGCGTGATGTCCCACCCAGACACATTATCCTGACACCAGGACGGGTTTCGAACGCGCGACCTATTGCATAAGAGGCGGATGCTTTAGCCACTTAGAGAACAGGAGCAGTCGCTCTATAATAGTGTCTTAAGTTTTTATATAATACCGTTTCCTTGACAAATTAATCATTCCTGCCTTAAAGCCTGAAGCAGAACAAGCCTTTATTGTTGCCTTTGGTATTTGATCGGACTGGATTTATATACTCAAATTCGTCTTTACTGTATACTAGAGCTGAGTAATACTCTTGGACTAAACATTAACTTGGAACTAAAGTGAATTCAGATAAGAACGTTTTGAGTTATATTATCGTTATACATCAAAATAATTCACACAAGTGGCACATTAGCATCTTCTAGATTACAAACACATCAGCACTTTCAATTCTGGAATTTATTTGGAAAACCACCGGAATTCAATTGGAACTTCATACATTGTTGACTTGTACTATATATTTTTTGGACTATTTGGGATTTAGTTCTAAAATGATGTAAGGTCTTTTTACAATAATCATGGAAAACAATTATTTGTTGAACTTTACAAACTTTGTTGGCATTTTGTTCTTTTCTATTTTTTTAGTTTAAGACCATATAGTCGTAACAGATCATAAAATCGTAACATATGATATGTGATAAGTAACAATTGCTTACCTTTGTAAGGACTGGTTCATTTCTGACATGGCTGATGTAGTTAATATTTTCTTCTATGTGACAATAACTTACATTAGATGTTATACGTGATGTGAGTTATCTTCTCTTGCTATAATCAGCAAAATGCCTTTGTTCCGCTTTATTGTACATCAGGTGGCAGGGTACAGCTTTGTAAATTGGACCCTGGCAAATTTCGTAACTTCTGGCTATGTTGTGACGTTTTCAGCTAGTGTTGTTCTTGAAATTGATGTCAGGTATGTACACCTTCCATAGTTATTCTGCTATATGTTGATAGTGAAATACCAATAGCCGGCTAGGTAGAAAGAGCTAGCCTCCCATAGCAGTAAACAGATGGGTTAGGGTGAAGTATAATATCTAACAAACTGCTTGGATGACAAGTATTTTTAAATTACATCAGCCTGTTTAGTACACACCGTTTTGAAGAATTGGCATATAGGAAAAGGGTTTGTGTTTTTACTGAGCATCACATGGTGTCAAACATGACCTTCGGACATGAACTATAAATTTGGGGTTGGAGTGCATAAACGTCTTCTGCTACGAAGTGCCATCGTTTTCGAGTGAAATGGATAATTCTTATGCTTTGATCGTCCAAAAATATCGCCCTTTATGACCTCACTTGTGTATTTTTTTAAAATGATTATTAAAACAAATATACTAGGTCGATATTATTAGTTCTATATCATAGCCATTATGTCTCTTACTAAGATCCCTCCCCACCCCGCATCTCTGATATGTGATAGCAAGCACCTTTAATGGTTTTAAACAATGTACCATATGTGGATTACGTACAAATATTAGTTAATTGAATAAATCTGATTAGCGGCTTTGGACTAACATTTCTTAATCATAAACCCTTCCTTGGTTATCACAATCAAGATGCTATAATATTCGAAACTCTGAATTGAAGAGAATCATTCAAACGGGATTGAAATAATTAGCTTCTTTATTTTTCCTCTAGTCATATTGAGCCGCGAAAGCGTCGATTCAGCAGCATATCATCTAGATTCCTGACACTTGATCCATACACTTTACTCATATAGCCATAACCTTTTCTAAACAGTAAACATTTACTACTTTTCCTTAATATTGATCAATTTAGATCTGATTAATGTTCGTAGACTTTTCGATTAATTTACAGGTTGTATTCAGTGGCAGTACGAGGTTTCGTGGATATTTTTTTAATGTTATTTTGTGGCTCTCATACTTACGTCTTCGAAATCAATGCTTTTTAGTGGCGAGACTACTTTGCTACTGTAAATAGTTTTCATGTAAATTGTCAGCCTCCCTCCCGGCCCTCTTCCCAAATATAAGCTTTGTGAAGATTAGTCTACGTTACGCTAAGGTATGGGTGAATACTATAAAATTTTCAGCGGCATTTACTTTAGACATTTGAAATGTTCAACAAAGAACAAAATAAATCATATAGTGGATCTTTTAAACATTTGTATGTGTCGTGTAGGAAATATACTTGCTAGTCGTTACAGCTTGTATAATGTCGATGTACCGCACTTTTATCATTCTCCCAGACACCTCACGCCTTTAGTTGACATCCGATCCCTACACTGTTAAAGCCTTTAAGGCTGAATTTGTTTTCGCTGTTAATGCCTTCATGTGTTAAAAGTTATAAGTTATTAACGCCTAAAGGCCTTAACAGTGTTTAAAAAGTTAACCTTAAGGGTTTTAACAATGGAGGAATTCGGTGACGTCGATACTCATTATGCAAATTACCTACATTTTAATTTCCTAGAAACATCTCGACGATTAATCATCCGAGTTCCTTTTAGATGTTATTCAACTTATACGAAATTAAGACTGAAGTTTAGTACCATTTTTCAATGTTATGATGTACAAATTGCAGTACAATTCTTTATTAAGACCACTGTTTAGACAAGGTTAGTGGTCTTACTTAAGAGGTGTTTCGTTTAGAAGGAAACTTTGCTTTATAAATATTGATATAATCATTTATGTTACCTGTTGGTTAATTGTTGTGTATTATAGGTGGTACTGAGTAAAGACCTTACTGAATTGTTTGTGTTAGGGGTGGACGGCGACGGAAAGCCTTTACTGAATGGTTATTTGTTAGAGAGCATTTTAATGAAATGTTTTACTCGTTATTTTTACTTTAAGGGTGGTCAGAATACAAAATTTTACTGAGGGTGAGGGTGGTTGGGAAATACGTTATACTGAATGGCTACATGTGAGGACGGCAAGGAGATACAATTTACTGAATTTTTATATGTGAGTGTGGTTGGGAGATATCATTTTAATGAATTGCTATATGTGAGGATGGCTGTGAGGTACGTTTGAGTTTGTCCTTCATCTGTCTATAGAATTCTCTCATTTGCAGCCCTCTGTTAACCTGTGTTAATTTTTGTTATCTAAATTTAGTCACTTTTTGTCGCAATATTGGTGGCCTGAGGCTGACCTTGATTCTGACCAATTCGAAATTGGAAGCAGCCACGTTAACAAGTTCTCTTTTTTTTAAAAATTAATTTTATTGTGTGATTCATAATAGTGAGATCGAGGCTGTAGTAATGCGTGACCTTAGACTTGTACGTAAGTTTTACCTTGATTAAAAAATGCCAGTGAAGTAAACAACTTTTTAAATTTTATTCTTAGAGTAAAATGATTGGTTTTTGTCAGGGTCATGTTGGGAGCACGTGATGTAAACATGATCACCTGACCCTCATGCGGGTTTCTATTTTGCCTCTTGAATTACTGCATAATCTTTGCTTTAGAGAAATACTCTCAATCGGGGTTAAAATCACTTGATATTAAGTCGTTGTCTTCAGTTGTAGCCATTATTCAAGTTATAGATGTTAAAAAATTTCAGAATAGTTTTATTTTAAAAGATTATTTCGTTTCTCTGGAAATTGTTTAGTGCATATAAAAAGATCTTGGATTGATTCTTGAAACCGTAAGGTAATGTTTTTCTCCTTTTTTTAATTGTTTTACCCCGGGAAAAAATTATTTGTTAAATTTTTCACTCACTCTGTCTTAGTTACCGTTTACTATAACCTAAACACGTAACAAAATCGTATCATTGTTGTCACTTAGATCAAATGTAATTTTCATAAATGAGACTGCCAAAGTGCTTCCACAAGTTTTCATAAAGCTTGCATTTCTGAATGTCCTCAGGAAATTCCAGTATATATTTCGGGACATGATATAAACAATGCGATCTAAATTCAATAATCCAGCCTAGACTGTATCCCTCAAGCGCCTTTGATAACTCAACTGTAAAAACGATGGGTTGGTTTTTCGCTCCAGTTGCAGTAAATCGTTCTTTGTGACGTCACAAGAGATTTTGAATAAGAGAATAAGAGATTTTGCTGCGAATGGTGTTATTTGTTCCCCTTTTATGGAATTTGTTGGGCAAGACTGTTTGAATGATTTACATTCACATTCTAAGATATTCATTAGAAAGACGTAATACAAATTATATAATTTACCGGAATCTTTTGATGAACGACGAAGAAAACTGTTGTTCAACTCGAAATAAACTGAACAAACTGATATTTTTTTTTTCATTTCATTTCAGGCTAGGAAATATTCATAGAAAAATCACTCCACTGTAGTGAGGCGATTCATATAAGAAACATAAATGATAATTGTGTTTTTGTTGTTTTTTATATTTATTTATTTAGCTAGTTAGTTAGTTAGTTAGTTAGTTAGTTAGTTAGTTTCATACACAACAGTAAAAATATAATGTTAATCTGCACTTCCCACCCCAAACTAAAACACAAAAATCAAGCCGATCAACCCATCTTCCTCTAAGAATTCGACGCGTACGTCCAGGTAAGATTGCAATTGATAATAACTATGTTATTATCTTTTCTTTGGAAGTATGAAGTGAACTTTCCGATTCAAAGTGATTAGGTACATCCCACGCTTTTCAACATCTACTTAGAGCGCATATTGAGCGAAGCCCTGGAAAACCACTGTGGGACAGTCAGCATTGGAGGGCGTAACATCACCAACCTCCGCTTTGCAGACGACATTGATGGGCTGGCAGGCAGTGAAGATGAGCTTGCCATCTTAGTGAAAAACCTGGATAAAACATCTTCCAGATTTGACATGGAGATAAGTGCCGAGAAGACAAAGCTGATGACAAACAGTGGCAAACAAATCTCAACCAAGATTAAAGTCAGAGGACAGGAACTGGAAACAGTGGGCCAATTCAAATATCTTGGTTCCATAATCACGGAAGAGGGATCAAGAGCAGAAATTTTTTCACGAGCAGCACAAACAACGGCAGATATGTCAAAGCTATGACCCATCTGGAGAGACAAGAACATCTGTCTGAAAACTAAAATCAGACTATTGAGAGCACTAGTCATTTCAATCTTTCTGTATTCATGTGAGGACTGGACCCTGACAGCAGAATTACAACGAAGAATTCAGGCACTTGAAATAAGATGTTACAGAACTATCCTTGGCATCTCTTACATGGACCACATCACAAATGGAGAAGTGCGCAACACCATCAGGCACAAAGTAGGCCATTATGAAGACCTCATCACTGTTGTCAAAAAGAGAAAGCTGAAATGGTCTGGCCATGTCACTAGAGCCAACAGTCTATCCACAACAGTACTGCAGGGTAGTGCCCAAGGTGGTAGAAGGAGAGGTAGACAGAGAAAAAAGTGGAGTGACAACATCACAGAATGGACCAGGAAAAGTTTTGCAGAGACACAGGCATTGGCACATGATCGAGTCAAGTGGAGGGAACTGGCCAGATGTTCAGCAGCACAGTGCCTCAGCGACCACACTAGGTCAAGAGACTGATGATGATGATGATGAGGTACATCATAAGTCATGATTGTTCCCAATATAGTTCCCAGTATAGTTCATAGGTACATTGCTTTGTCTCTATGTTGGGTTGTGATAAAAGGTATCAAAACCCAATATAGTATATTCCAAAGAAAAATTGCTTTGACACATTTATAATACAATCAGTTATAGTCAGTCATAAGACCGACTCTTATACTGATATCTGTTTAAAACCCCAATGCAGATTGCACATGCAAAACGTCATGTATGCCAAATCATTGGAAGAACACTGAATCTTGTAAGAGATTCGTCCTCAACATCGTTAGGTTCCATTAAAACCAGATAATACTTAAGTTTCATCACATTATCTACGATGTAGTGTCTCCCTCTAACTGATGTACCCTGCTAGTTTCAACAAATCTAGAATTTAATCTGACGCTGATTGGTGATATCCATGTGTCAATCGATTTCAGGCGAAAGCTGGCACACAAGATTTGATGACATCACCATTATAGACATAAAAAGCTAACACATCGCTATGCAGAAGTGTCTGCTGTCCATGTTCGCAGAAGTAGAATCCAGCGTCCCAGCTCATCGCCAATATTCATCCGAGTCTTATTTTTGTAATTCACATATTTCTTCTCAGATCTGCTTGAAAAAGAGGGTATGCATCTCTTCTTTTCCTGTTAAATCATTTTGTGCGCCACGTCTGAATGGTGTTGTAATTAGATTATTCATTAACGGAATTGATCGAATGTATTACATCAGTACTGTGGTGTACAAAGATCGAAATTAAGTAGCGAAATCATTGATGAACTGACGAGTGGCACTTTTTAATTCTAAACTGAATATTTGAACATCATTTACAACTAACATTTTGGTTTTTTCAAAGAACGGTTTATCGCAGATAACTGTTTTTAACAAATTAAGATAACTTATTTTAACAAATCATTTCCTTCCTTTCAAATTTCAGTTAGATTGGAAGAATGGTGAGATTTGTGATCAACGATGGCATTGGTGATTTAGCTGAATCATGAGAGCTAGGCTATATGTCGGGTTATTTCGACTCATGCTTGGAAAGATTTATGACTCGGGAAAACACTTGACTACAACTCTACTTGTATAGCGAATAAGTGATCGTGAACCGTGAGTCGTCACCTTTCACTGTATTCTATCCTTTTGTCTTTGGATGAATACGTTTAGGTTGGGGCAGTTGGATGAATACGTTTAGGTTAGGGCGGTTGTAAAAACAAGAGTTAGGAGTCGTTACTAGGGTACGGGGTTCAATTCCTGCTTGAAGGTAATTATTAATTTATATTCGCATGGAATTTTATAAATGTCTTTCAAATACTCACATATTCAAGCATGTATTGACGAATATGAAATGAAAGGATTTGTTTATAATATTAGGAACTGAAACATCCACCGAAGAGGAACTTTTGAGTGATATTGTCCAATGTCCAGAGACAGCATAACAATTACAAACAAGCTATACTAAAATGGTTTTAAAACTAGTTTGCTTAATCTGCATGTTCAGAAAACTTTCTTCTAAATTCACTGTAGAGAATTCCCAAATAAACATATTTCCTCTCTAAATTAATAGAATTTTCTGTTCTGGCAGACATCCAACCTTTAATGAGAATGATTAATGGCAGAAAAGGGAAATATTAAAAATCGATCGATCGATCGACCGACCGAGCGAACGAGAGAGAGAGAGAGAGAGAGAGAGAGAGAGAGAGAGAGAGAGAGAGAGAGAGAGACAGACAGACAGAGAGTATTACAAATTTATTTGTCCATCATTAGAAATTGCAGCAACCCTTTTCCAGAATTTATATACTAAATAATAATTTTCCATATGACTTGGTTGCACATATGTTCGGAAAATTACCATTTTTCAGTTTCTGACTTTCCATGACGAAAAACATCAAAAAGAGCAATACTACCAGTCTGGGAGCTCTTTTACTGGAAAGACCCCGAATCGATTACAAGACCAAAGACTACTAACAGCGAAGTCGTAGATAACATAAATTGATTGGCAAGCATAGAGCTGGAAAATAAATCACCATAAGGTTACGGGTTAAAGTCACTATCCTTAAATTGATAATTTCCTAACATGTTTGTCGATTTTTCTCCTCACTATTGTGGAAAATGTCTTCCTAAGGTTTGACATGCAAGCTATGAATTGGATGTTTCTTCGTTAGTCGCCAGCTATTGAAGAGATTTATCACGAAAATATATGTAACTGTGTCTGCAGTCAATTAATCAACAGGGTTTTTGTGCTTTGGAATTCGCAATACAAACAAATGCACATAGCAGACTCAGGCACTTTCCTGTGGACGAGCCCTAATGTTGTTTGCCTACTCGCCTCTTCGACATGTATTAGTTGAATGCAACAGTAAATCTTTGATAATATTTCAAATCTTGGCAATATATTGAAATAATGTGTTTTAGTAAATGATTGAAAAACCGCAAAGGAAACATTTATATCTGGCATTACACTTTTCAGAGTTGAATCATACGAAGAAAAGAACCATATTCTGTGCTGCAACTGCGACCACGTCAAACCAACATCTAGACCACTTACTTATCCAATCAAATTACTTGATCTAGATGCCTATAAGTACACAACCATATCACTGGAGTTAGATTGTTTTAGCTACAAAACCATATTACTAAGATTTCAAGCCATTTTAGGTACAAAAAAGTTGAATTACTATATTTAGGCCACATTAACTACACAATCATATTACTTGATCTAGGCCAGTTTAGCTACAAAACAAAATCACTTGATTTAGTATTTTTAGCTACACAACCATATTACTAAGATGTGAAGCCACTTTAAGAAACAAATTTAATTACTATATATAGACCACATTAGCTACGTAATCATTACTAGATTTAGGCCACATTAGCTACACAAGCATATTACTTGATCTATTCCACTTTACCTGAAAGATCATATGACTATATTTATACCACTTTAGCTAAAGGATCATATGACTATATTTATACCACTTTAGATAAAAGATCATATGACTATATTTATACCACTTTAGCTAACAGATCACATGACTATATTTATACCACTTTAGCTAACAGATCATATGACTATATTTATACCACTTTAGCTAACACATTATATGACTATATGTATTCCACTTTAGCTAACAGATCATAGAACTATATGTACACCCTTTTAGCTCCACGATCATAATACCATATTTTTTGCAACATTAGACAGACACACAGTTACATTACCAGATTTAGACCTAAAAGCCTAATACTGATATCATTAGCAGCTGGCATATGAATAACTAACGAAGTAAAAAGCCTTCATATTTAAACATTTTGGCTAAAGTTGTCTGAAAGGAAAATTTAAATAGGCAGATGTAAATGCCAGATGTAAATGTCAGAGCTGTCCTGAAAGTAAGACAAGATTGTGTGCAAGGTATTAATCATAAATTAATGTTATTCCTATTCAGTCTATTATAACGAGAAAGGTCAAAACTTGACGGGCTTGTTAATTTTCGTTAATAGGCTACAACAATTTTACAGCACATGCATATTCAAGGACTGGGGGGAATGCTCCCGTGTCTCCACCCTCCATCAGGTGTAGTGGGGCGAATGCTACAGTGCATCCCACCCCACACATCAGGTGTGTGGAGGTAAAAACGCTTTCAGAGCTGTATGAAAAATACATTTCCATGGTAAATATGACGTTCCCCCAACATTGACAATCCAAGAGGTGTGACTAATGACGATGCATATAATGTTAATTTATATTCTGTTCATGATTCTTTTACTATAAAAAATTAATTCAATTGCAGGATTCTTCAATTCTGGAATACAAACGACAATACACTTATGTTCCTTTCTATGGATAAGATTTTCTAAATGTGAGAGTGTTTGTTCATCGCAACCTTAATCGGGTCTGAATAATTACATTTGTTTAAGCTGACTGATCCTCTCGACGTGTTTAATTATTTCACGGTGAATATTTAATAGATATTTTTCAAATAAGAATCATGACGTTTTTAATTATTGTTCTAGAGTAAAAAGATGTTGTCTATGATTACTTAATATATCAATGGTTAATGCCATCAAGACGTATCGTCCTCGTTTTTTCGTTAAGGCATCATATAGACAGGAAATAAGATTTTCATTCTGCCGATATAAAAAAGAAGAAAAATAGTTTTTTAAATGAGAAGGAAGCCCTCCATTGGAGTCGTGCAACATTCCTCTGAATGAGTGATTGCAATTCAGATGTGTTGACCTATCAAGCGAGAAAAATTATTAATGAGAAAAATAATCTATTCAAAAGGTTTTTGAAGTGTCTACATTTTGTCCTTAAATCAGCCATTTAATCATATCGATGAAACACTGCATATGTTTTGGAATATATGTGATGCAATAAAAAAAATGTTTTACGAAGTTTAAGCATTATTTATTTAACGGCAGTCTCACAACAAGCATCTTATTATACAATGTTTTCTCATCCGATTAAGCGTCAAATGCAAGGGAAACTGTACAAGGAAGAACTACCAATGTTGGATGGGCAACCATGCTGACACGCACATGTTACAACCGTTGATCAAATCCGGATCCTCAGACGTGCGAAGTGAGTGTGTTATCACTGCTCTTTGCTATCAACCTATCCTATTGTTTACGTCTTCGTCGAAATATTCATTTAGTAATTTTAATGCGTTTTATTCGTCTACTCGTTATAGCAATTACCGCCCTAATAGTTATGTCCGATAACAATTCTGCTGCAACCTCTTCCTCTCCCCTCCCCATAATTTCTGCATGTTTAAAGAAATGTGGTTTGAAAGTGACTGTTAAAAAAGGATTATTCCAAATGCAATATTTATATATCCAGCTTTCAATCAGCTGAACATATAAATGTTCGTTTGTCTTAAACTACTGAATTCATCGTGCTCAGAAATAAACCGGTTGTGTTTTAATAACCAAAATCAGAAAGGTAAATGTATTCATGCACGAGAAATTAACAATCAAAGCCATAGTACTTTTTAATAGTTTCCTAGACTAGTAGCTGTTAGTTCTGAAATCAGGAGAAGCGATTCTAAAAGAAATAAGATATCTAACCGAAGAGGGCAAAATTCTGTTGAGCTGTGCATAGTACAAATGTCAAAATTCATATATGTCAGAAACTACTTTTATATCTACTTTGCACATATCTTCGTTTATATTCTTTCTTTTTCGTTTATCGGAGTGCATTCTTGTAATGGTGTAAATGTTTGTAGATATTTGTCACAGTACATTAACCTTCAAGATTAACGTATGGGCTATTATCGCAATAAATGGATGGTTGTAAACGGCCAACGTCTCTTGTTTAGAGGTATACGTGAGACAGAGATATTAACGTCAGGTAAAGTAGCGGAAAATCATAAAACTATTATAAACAATATCTTAAAATTTGGGATCCTATAAGTTATAAACATGACACGTATTTAGATTGGGTAATCTCCGTTATTTTCATGTGACGTCTCCAAACGTGTGTACTTCCCCAAACGTGTGTACTTCCATATACGCCATTTTGGTACTTAGTCCCCATAACCGACACCTAATAACATTGTTCTTCCCTCATAATTACGAAAGCACGTTTCATTCTTTTGCGTAAGAATATAATAATACACCATATTATGCTGTGTAAGAAACTACATGGAGAGCAAATATGGAACTAAGGGGTGATTTAATTCGCTTCAGAAACATTCATTACGACTTAAAAAATCCAAGTAGTATATGGTTTCTTGGGCGTAAATGTCCACCACTTTATGATCTCTCTCGGTAATAATGAAACTATATATCATGCCTGTTGGTAAAGTTATGATTTGCAAATTATGTGGTAAAGAGACTGACAACATCGCGAAACGTCCTATTTTAGGTTGCGAAATGCCACTTGAAGAATGAAACGGTTTCTCTTTTGAGAGAGAGTGATTGACACTTTAGAGGTGGGAGACGGAGTTAACCTATTCAATCAACGCTTCTTGGAAGCAGGGTTGACTGCATGTCATCTATTGACGATGATGTATGTCATAGACTCATGTAAACAGCATTTCATAACACAACGTCAATAACAAGTAGAAAATTATCTGAAGACATACATACACGCACGCACGCACGCACGCACACACACACACACACACACACATATACACATACATACATACATACATACATACATACATACATACATACATACATACATACATACATACATACGTACGTACGTACGTACGTACGTACGTACATACATTTTATCTCCATCAAAAGCATGTACAAACGTATGAGCACATCTACCTTATTTTACTGCCAGTCTTCAAAATTCGGTGGGTTTATTTTTTTTTTTTGGGGGGGGAGTCTTTTACACTCTTTTTCATGGCATTTGTTCTAGTTTTAATAGTCTCTCTCTCTCAAATATTGTTTCGTTTTCTTTGCATACTACTTACGTGTCAAGTGACTACCTTATCTACGAGGTGTATCGATATAGTGTTCAAACACATGACTTCATCCTGTTTTCGGTATATTAAGGTGAATGTATTCTTCAGAAATTTCAAAAAGGGGCTGTAGCCCACTTAAATCATGATAAAGAATTCAGATACATAGTCAAAATGGTTACATAAATGATATTTTATCACAAATATACATTGTCAGTTAATTCCAATCGATAAATGATAATACTGCCTAATACGATTTGCATTGTTCAGCGCCAGAATAATAACATTCACTACAGACGAAAACAGAACGATAGGTCATTTATCAATATTCATAAGTAGCCAGCTATCTATGAAATCTTGAACATGCACAATGAATTCATATTATTAGCTTTCTTTGATAGCCATATCAAATTTCGATTCTGGCAATTTCACGTTTCTAGAGTTTATAGGTAAAGCTCTGTCATAAATCTAAGCCTCTAAATGTATACAGTTCACCAAAAGACGTGACTGGCAACAGTAGTTAACATTTCCTTTACTTTTGTTGCTATATATTGTACTATAAGTCCTTTAACTACAAGCTATGTTCCTAACTTTTCTGCATTTGCGAACAATTAACTGAATGAAATCTCTTCTGAAGAGGAAATGAAGAAAGTCAGTCAGTCAGTCACGCACGCACGCACGCACGCACACACACACACACACACACACACACACACACACACACACACACATACATACATACATACATACATACATACATACATACATACATACATGCAGGCATTCAGGCATGCAGGCATTCAGGCATGCAGACAAACAGGCAGACAGACAATTTCGTCATTTCTAATGTTAGGGTGGTTCTCAATGTAGATAATGTAAAACAAAACCACTTTATGAAATGCACTTTTTATGAGATTTCGAATGTGGAATTTCTTCTGAGAAAGTATTTGGGCAAAATTCAATTGAGAACTCTTTACACATTAGAGAGTTATAAAATGTTACATTTTTACTACAAACATAATGTTAATCTTGGTATGGTTTGGATGAGAAACAACGGCATATTTCAGCCGTTACAGTTCAAAAACGACAAATTATTTTGTTAGATATAGCAACATATATTGTTTACTATTCTAATATGACTCTACGTTTGCAACAGTTTTTCATATAAAGGAGTCCCATCATTTTTGCTGTTGGGATGGAGTTCTGGACCAGTGCATGTAGTGTGAATAAGTAAAATAAGTATAAAACCAGTCTAATTGGATAATCTTTATTTAGTGCAGAAAGTAAATATATAAGAAATACATAGTCTATCCATCTAAACTTCCTGTTAATCCTATTGCTTTGAAATGTTCGGGGGAAAAATGGAATACCTTAATATAATCTCTTTCTAAAAATATTTTAATTAAATATATCACGCTTTAAGAAATACCAGTAGTTTGTAAATATCATGTTTTTATGTTTTTTTCGTTCTCTTTTATAGTCTCTTGACTTATGTCAGCGATGGTAAACCAATCTCAATTATTTGGATTGTTCAGCATTGAGTTTTTCACCACGAAACTCTTGCTTCAGTCGGAATCATAATTCGACAGAATGATATTCGTGAAAGAGTGACAAACTTCCAAAAGATTAATTTAAATTATGTTTTCGTTCTTCTTATTAGCATGGCATGTCTTTCTTGAGACAATTTGAAAAAAACCTATTTATCTTTACAAAATGCTGTAGAAATATATATATATATATATATATATATATATATATATATATATATATATATATATATATATATATATATATACATTTCACATAACCTTCTGCCGATCAGTCTAGTTATTAGAATTTATATAATTTTAAGAAACAAGTATTTTATGGACATCGATAATTTTCCAAAAATACGATTTCAGTCGGTACAATAAAGTTGATTGACCAACCCTTCAAAAAGAGTTTTTAATTTTGAAATGTGATGTGGAGAATTAAATATTGTATGGTCTTTGTACATATAAGATAAACCTGTCAGTTTGAACTATCTCTAGCATGTATATAGCTCCACAAATCACTATAAGCGTTATATGTCAAATGAGACAGTAAGTACAAGGTTAAACGCATACAGTGCAATATTCTTTGATTAACACGGATTTGCTTATTAACACGAAGGAGAAATAAATTCGCCTTCATTCAGTACTAACTGACGATGCCGTATCTTTAAAGATTTTGAAATATTTAAATGTATAAATGGAAAACATGATAAGCCGTTTTTATGATGAATTCGTCTTTGATATGCTGACTGGGTATAAAATGTTAGTAGAGGTTCGCCGCATTTATTGAGTAATAGGATGCACCCATCGCCGTATCCCACACCGCCCTCCCCACCCCCCACCGCCAAACATCATTCCATCTTCAGTTTATAAGGATCAGGATAGATGTTTGAATTTTGCCAATTTTTATGTTTCGTTTTTGGTTGATAGTCAAAAATATGTCAGGTATTTTCATTTAAATACATTTAGTTCCGAATGCTGAGTCACTATCGAAGCCTCATTGGCAATAGGAACATTACCTTCAACAGCGTTCAAAGCTCTAATTAGACCGCTTTAAAACCGTAGCAGTCTCGTCAGAATATCGATTATAATGAAAAACGTTTACGATAAATTCGGAAAATAATACGTCCATGTGATATTTGATCATGCAAAACCAACGCTGATATAGCATTGAGAATGTACTGAAAATATACCTTGACGATAAAATGGATGTTTTTGAGCTTCGTCATCAGTTCAGCCTTGTCATATATAGCAAACCAAGGCTGATTATAACAGTTTCCATTACTAATGTTAAGCTGTATGGTATGTTTTCGGAAACGTCGTGTCATTGAGACAAAGTCCGAAAAGAAAAGAAAAGAAAAGAAACAAACAAAACCCTTATCACACTAATGACAGCTACGCTGTAATTTAAATTGTTTTAAAATCGTAACATGAGAAACATTACAAATACAGATAGCAAAATCTATACAATATCTGAAACCAGATCTTGCATATGAATTCTTCATAAATGCTCAGCGCAGCTGCTATTTATGTTGCTACTACTGCATCTCTGCAATATATATATATATATATATATATATATATATATATATATATATATATATATATATATATATATATATATATATAACACAAGATTATGTACAATTGCATAACAGCTCGAGAAAGTTAATGTTTCTATTCATTCAGACATTTGGAATATATCTATCCTTAACCACGTCATATTGACCACTATCAGAGTCGGCTATATGCACACTTGCATTCGGAACGTCCTGTTGAGCAATATGGTTCTATGTCTGTCAACCACTGCTGGGTAAATTAGGGATAACTATTTCATTCCATGCCATTTTCGATTCCTTGGACATCAGTCATTCAGAAGAGCATTCACTGAAAGAAAGAGCTTTCATTTCAGTAATGCGCCTTGCACAAAACGGTTACATACATTTCCAAATGCTGATTTATTGACAAATAGGAAGAGAATAAAAATATAATTTCTCAGTGGAACTTAGTTCATGAATAAGTTAAAGTTTTGATTGGATATTTTACTGTTTAGGACAATATACTGTAACCTTTTGCGCTTACTTTATATTGCGTGAAAGAAAGTCACTCATTTCAATACCTTTTTCTAACCATTGAATATAAATTAATTATTTGATTCTCTAATTACGAATTTGTTCCAAAACAATGCACGATAGAAAACGTCAGTAAGATTGTAATACCCTTTAAAACTAAGTTTCTCTCTCTCTCTCTCTCTCTCTCTCTCTCTCTCTCTCTCTCTCTCTCTCTCTCACACACACACACACACACACACACACACACACACAGACACACACACATGTGGTTCATAATTTATAAAAGCTTTAACCATTCGCTGCCATTTCTGAAAGCTTACCTTGATAAAACATGTTGACTTCCATATCACACAATCGAGACTGAAAATATTAACGCAAATATAAATTAACCCATTTCTAGAAATATACAAAAATGGTTTCACCTATGGTTGCTACTTTTATAACTTGCATGTTCATGGATGAGTTGAAATTAACCAATAGAATAACAGATTGTTAAAAGATAGTGATAATGACACAAAATCACATAATGTTCTGTCGTTATAATGAAGACACCACAAAAAACAGCTCTGCTCAACATAGCTCTAATAATTTGGTCCATAATGATGATAGGTATCGGAAAGCGAAATATAGATTAACCGAATTCCATTGAATTTCAGAATGTTTAAGTTTTTCGCATGAAATTTTTTTTTCCCTTCAAGTTCCCTGTCAAACTAATATTTTCCAATTACGCAATCATTATCACAACTCTATCATCTTACAAAAACATGTAATAAACTTGAACAAAAATCTAGTCTACATATTTTAGCAGATTGCAAATGCCAGAAAAAAGATAAGGGACATGCTAATATTTGTTCGCTGTAACTGTTGCAATAAATAAATAAAGGCAAACCTAACAATCTAAAATATTAATTTTTGTGATAAAAACGATAAATCAACTTAGCAACTTTTTAAATATGTTAAATCCAATAATAACAATAACGATGATAATAATAATAATAATAATAATAATAATAATAATAATAATAATAATAATAATAAATTTATATTTGTAATATAAACCACTGGCCCATGATACATATCCAAACATCAGGCGGTACAAAAAGATGTTATAGTGCGTAATGAAAGAACATCGTATCTATAAAACACAATATACATGAAATTAATCATTGTTGCATGTTACGATTTGGGTGAGGTACAAGTATATACTAAAGATTGAAAAAACCAAACGGATTTAGGGTAATTCTAAAACTTGTATGGAGCAAAACAATTTATATTGATCTAAAGTCGTGTGTAGCAGGGGTCGTTGATAAAACTGTTTTTCTAATCTTTAAGACGTATATAGTATTACCTGCTAAATGAATCATCAACATTTTACTGGCATCATTGTGTATAAAGGACATAACGTTTTCTAAAGTTGGATTTTTTATATACAAAAGTGGGTAAATATTGTCTTCGTATTTCTCAATATAGCGGTGGCAGTAATAACATGGAATTCATTTTCGATGTTATCATTACAAATTTGGCACAATCTTTCCTCATAACATATTGTTTCATATCTTCTCGCAACAACTCTGATTGGCGAATTCCTAACTCTAAGCATAGTGAAAAAGCGCGATCTTTCCATTGACTTAATATAATCATTCTGCTTTTGCCTAAAAATATCTTCACTGGCTAAACAATCTAAGAAATGGATTTTTATCATTTTTGAGTATACCAAACAGTGCCAACTCCAAATGTAAATAAAAACTTTTTACCATAGCCCAGCAATCACAATTATCCACTCTCACCCCACCCCCACCCCATTGTAACAATGAATCGTAGCATTGTTTAGGACATTTCTCTTGCGGTACTTTTATAATTCTTAGCGAATATTTCAAACTATGTTTATATCGTATACATTGCACACTCATTCTTCCTAATCGGTTATAAACTAATGCATTTGGATTAGACTTAGATGTTAATTGATTGATTGATTGATTGATTGATTGATTGATTTTTAACGGCGCACCAGCACTTTTAGTCTATTAGCGCCGTACACTACGTTATATGTATACATGTTTAAAAATACTTAAAGGTTTAATATCGACCAGCGACATCAAAAACCAAATAGTTTAAAGTAAAATGGTAAGATATTAGTAACAGTATAATATGAAGCTTCCCAATCAACAGGAAGACTTAGATGTACGAAGGATATATTTACAAAATGACAAATGATCCTTTTCAATATAATTGGCATGATAAAACCCCTAAACATCAGCTCCATAATTAACTATAGGAGCTATCTTCGCAGACGAGGCAATCCAGTTACGGGTAATCAGAATAATAATAATAATAATAATAATAATAATAATAATAATAATAATAATTAGTGCTTAATAAAGTGGCAAATCTTTATAAGCGCTAAGCGCTTTGCAACATTAGATAAGGCATAACAACGTATACAACGACAAGATTAAAAAGACAAACGCCATGAAATTACAAAACAAAAACAAGCTGAAGAAATAAGGCAGTTAGCGTTATTAGGTTTTTAATTCTGTTCGGGAAAAAGTCGTTCATGAAGCTGGGGCCAGGTACGAAAAAGGACGTTGTCCGTATGGTTTCTTTTTAACAGAAGGAATAATGTGAATACTAATGTCGGAATAAGAATGTAAGTTTCAAGACGGGATATACACATGGGTGAGATCAGATGAATATATTGGACTGGACTGATTTTGTGTTTGATTCTTGACAAGAGAGTTGACACTGGAGGCTACAGAGCCGGTAGAGGTGTGACCAATTCTTCGTACTCTAAGGATGTTCTAAGCACCAGTGTTCTGATTTTTTTGAAGTTTCTGTATTAGATACAACGGTGTAGTCTTGAACGTAATAAGGAACACACATTTTTTAGTGGCATCAACCAAAATAAAACTGCGACTGGAGCTGATGAGTCCCATCTCCAGATATGGTTTTGCGTGTGTTCTTGACACGTTGGTGCAGTGAGAGAATACTGTTACTGTTGAGAGCGACACCTACAGTTCATATTGTCTTTGTGAATTTAATGTTGGTATTTGCTGGTACATTTTGTTTGAGGTAAAGGATGTGAAAGATAAATTCTTTGCGTGGTGACCAGAATGGATTCAGTTCACAATTCAACTGTTACATGCTAACCATGATTTCGCATCGCAAATCTACCTCTCTACGTTTCAGTTGGGCAGCATGACTTGTATACATGTATTTCAGTGTCATCAGCGTACAATTGGTGTGACATCGGATGTCGATCTATGACACTCGACAGAAGCTGAGGATATATAATGAAGACAACGGGGCCGAGAGAGTCCAGTGAAAGATCAAGACAAGATTAACAAGGCTGGAATGTTTTCCATTTAAACTAACAACTTGTCTACTGTTGCTTAAGTGGGACTTTGATCTATAGGAAGGCTGTTTTGTAAGTACCAAATGCATACTAGAGACGGTGGACTAATATTAATGAACTGCTTTGTCAAATGCTGCAGACAAATAAAGGAGTGTGAGGAGAGTAATAGTTCCACTTTTCAAAACCGAGAGAAGGTAATTAATAATTTTCAGAAGGTCAGTTTCAGTAACATGGGGAACCGGTATGCTGATTGTATATTGCTTAAAAGACTATTTGAATTCAGATAAGATACAAGCTAAAATATTACGATCGTTCTGTAAATCATTATGATCAAGCAACCGTTTCTCGAACAGAGACTTTACAAATATTTATACCATCGGTTACTGAAGGCAATATTGAATCTATACTCTATATAGAGTAGCTAGTGCGTGGAAAAACTTTGAATTTTCATCTGTGATAGATAGATAGATAGATAGATAGATAGATAGATAGATAGATAGATAGATAGATAGATAGATAGATAGATAGATATTACAAAAATACTGTCATACTAGTCAGAAAATTTGTAATTCGTACTACGGAGATTCGAATCCAGGCAAGCGGGTAAACGGTACCCATCGCCCAGTCTGTACGCACCAGTACCAACCAATATTTCATCAGATAAATATATATAACATAAACAGTAGGTATAATGTATAAGCGCTTCATGTAGAGAATTCTTAGGGCAATGTGAGCTGTTTACATTTACGTTTTTCTGTCTTTCTCTCGCAGTAAATGTGAGTATTAACATAATTCTCTTTCCTAATTCAATGTAAGAAAGTAAATAATTTTAAGCAAACAAATCAGGTTAATAGTAGGATTCGAACGAAACTCTTTGATGTGACAGGTTGACATATTATCACTGCACCAAAGCGATCGACAACATATAAAGAAGGCATTTCCGTAGAAAATCAACTCGTTCAGAGATTAGAACAAAATTTAAAAAATTATATTTTAATCCATCGAATTATCGTGCCTAAAATACGGGCCAGAAGAAACAAGAAAACCATCATGTCAAAAGAATAAATCACTTTTCGAAAACGGTATCTACCGTGGTGTGCTGGCTATGTCTCACATTCTTCAATTGGTATCTAACATGGATTAATGGATATGTCTCTCTTTTCTAAACTGGTATCTAACATAGAGTACTGGCAATGTCTCACATTTCGAAAACATTATCTAAAACAGAGTAATGGCAAATGTGTCCCTTTTCTAAAACAGTATATAACATCGAGTACTGGCTACGTCTCACTCGGAAACGGTATTTACCATAGAGTACTGGCTATGTCTCTATTTCCGAAAACGGTATTTACCATAGATTACTGGCTATGTCTCACAATATATACAAACCTTCATTGTTTTATTTATCTATTCATTTTATTAAACATTCATGATTATTGATGCAGCCATTCGATCTTGGCAGACTAATTTTATATAAGTATTATAAAATATAGGCATATTAATATGAATTGTTATGGTTAATATACATGTTCCTACTGGTAAAATGTGCTACCTTTCTCTTTCCCTTGAAATTAATATTTGTCCGTACAGTTCTATGATTTAAAGGCATAATTGGTCGTCTATTGGCATGCAGCCAGTCAGGATTGGACTTTTCTAACAAATTCTTCAGCTGAAACAGAAAACGTATGATGATGTAGAAATACAGCGGATCCTGCATTGGGTAATATGCGTCAAAGAAGGCATGGGCAACTTCCTCCATGGCAATAGCTGGATCATTGATTTTTAAACCTACACCCTTTGACGTAAATTAACGGATAGGTAAAGTGATTCTGGCTGTATGTGAGTTTAAGTTAAATGCTTCTGGGTGTATATGCATTTAAGGTTGGTTTAGGTGTACATGTATACGTGAGTTTAGGTACAATGTGTCGCTCTGAACATGAGGTTAGGTAACATACGTCTCGGTGTACATGAGAGCACGTGAAGTGCGTCTCGGTATACATGAAGTTAGGCACAGTGCGTTTATGTATTACATGTGCAAGTGAGTTTACGTAAAACAAGTCTCTATGTACTTAGGTTTAGGCAACATGTGTCTCGGTGTACAAACGTTTAGGTAAAGTGTGTCTTTGTGTACATGGGTTTAGGTGAAATGTGTCCTGATGTACATAAGTTGGGTGTACATGGGTTTAGGTAAAATGTGTCCTGGTATACATGAGTTGGATGTACATAGGATGGGTGTACATGGGTTTAGGTGTACTTGATAAAGACATGTGTATTAATATTCTCATATGATATTAACCTACACATGATAGGTTTGTATTAGCCATAGTTAACATAAGGACATATTCCTCAGGAACATAGAAGCATCCCCAGCGCCGGATTAAGCACCGTGGAGGCCCATAGGCAGTCAAACTTTTGGGGCCCCAGACCCACGGTCACGGTCTCATGGGGGCCCCTGATGGGGCCCATAAAAGTCGCGGGGCCCATAGGCAGTTGCTTACTCTGCCTAATGGGTAATCCGGGACTGAGCATCCCTATATTGAAGAAAAGGAATTGCGTTCATTTTCATATCATCATATGAAGCTTAAAAGTTCACATTGTCTTCAAGCACAAATTTATCAAAACGTAACAAGTTGTTGCAAGTTACTTACAAAGGATACTTTGAATTAAGTTAACTCTATATGACCGCTATATATTGCCATGAAAGATAGGTAACGAATTATATTAATATTTAGAGTGTAAAGGTGGTTTGTTTTCATGCGATCATATTAACGTTTCGGACACACAAAGAATAAATTAGACATATTTTAGTTTCTACGTGTAAGAACAATGCATATGTTATACAAAATCCTGAATCATTTTATTAAAAGTATAAGGATGGATTTTTTAAACATTCGCAATGAAAACGTCTGGGTGTACACACTTGCCCTTCAGCGACTATGATCATCAAAATTCACCAGACTTGTTTGAGAACTGACGAGCAAGAACGGAAAAGAACATATTATATTATGCTTGACTGGACTCTTATATCAGAACAATTCTTAAATTACCTGCATTGACGGAATATGTATAGGCTTATTAAAAATTATCCACGTGGCAGTTTCCTGGCAACCGGGCTGCGTAAGGGAGCCAGAATATGTCATGTAATGCTCGGTCTTCGGCAAAAGGTCTTCAATTGAGAAGTAATGAACGTCTGTCATTTTGCCTGAAGATACAAGACAACCAAACATACATAATTTGTTCATTATTCTATTTTCTAACTACTTAAATGACATGTCTTGCACTAAGATTATATTATAATTGAATATCTAGTTACATCTATTTTATAGCAACTTTTTTCTGCAATGTCATATACGTATACATGTTGCAAAAATACTTTATATCATCTCTTGTTGTCAATACTTTTGACCTACCACTGTTTTCATATTTAATAATGAAAATAATGTATGAAAGAAACAAGACAATTACAGATAGTCCAACCAGTAGTAACAAACTACGTTGGATTGGAATAGTAAATACAAACAATATATACAAATATGGTAGTCAGTTTCAGATGATGATTATGCATTGTTAGGCAAACGGAATCTATGTTTAGATCAGATATTTGGTGCAAAAGGTTTGGTCATCTCAATACATGTGCCTGACACTTTTAGTGCCACTGGACATTTGTATACGTGCAAAGTGCTGTCGAAATTTGTGGAACACTACCGAAGCACCTGTTTGCTCACCGGTACTTGATGTACATTGATGATACCATCCTTCTTGACAGACTTCAAGGAGGAGCACAGCATCCAACCTTAACAACATACTCCATACAGACCTGATAGAGATCCGAGTGATGTTCGCTGTATCCCATTTTCAAATATTCGCTGATGGGAAGACACCGTTTAAAGACACCATGCGGTTGGATGCACAGTGTTCCGATGATTGAACAAAATAACAGAACAAATTATTTTGGCATTTGATAAATAGATTATCAGATTGAGAAATTTGTTGGAGTTCATTAGAATTACTTTGAGTTGTTGCACTGACGTACTTTAAAACATAAACAAGTTTATTTCAAAGTGTATTCATATTCAGAGTTATTTAGATGCTCGTCGTATGTGTGGCATGTATTTGGTGTTTTATGGCACGGCAGCACCAGTAACTCATGCAATAGAAGTACAATGCATGCCCGAAGACAGGCCATGGTAACTGATCACTCATCCCTTCAGAATCGACGTTTTGAAAAGTATTTATATCAGTGGCTGTTTAGATCTAAAACTGACACATTGTTCTATATTATCAATTTATATTATAAATTATGACACAGACATACAACCTACAAAACGACGGTCGAAAAGGCATTATTCAAAAAAAGTATCTAAACGTTCAGAATAATTGTGATTCAAGAACATTCGATATAATCCAATGCTACGGTTTTTTCCGTTTCTTATATTTTCATAAGCACAATAATTCCAAAAGTCAAATTTGGTGTGTATTAGAAATAAGAGACATTTATTAGATACAAAAATGTTAATTGACAATACTCATATTCATCTAAAATTCCATGTGCATCTGTACCAAGAACTCTTTAAATGTATACTTCTCTTAAACTTTCATTCATGTAAAAGAAGTATTTCTCTCTACTCACGCTTTCCTCCAGCACCTGTTGACCAATTGCCAACTTTAATTTCTATTAATTTATTTTCAAACGTACTGAAAGCTCTATTCATCTCAGCTTCATCGTTGACCTGTGTTGAATAATAATAATAATAATAATAATAATAATAATAATATGAATCAATACAAAATAGGGATTAAAAGTCACATAAGCTAATGTTATAATATTAGTTATGTTTTATTTTATATTGATGGACAATAGTGGAGAGCTGTGACTATTTTGTTCCATTCTTCTAAACTTTTTTACTCCTACCAAGCTGATTGAAACATGTAAACCTTCTCCCATATCCCTACATCATTTGTATCATTTCCGCTAATAATTAAACAAACTTAACCGGACATTGTGTCTCGAAACGCTAGATGAAAATTAATTCTATACAGCTCATTCTTATCTACATTAATATATTGGGCGAATGACGTGTTATTGTTAATCTACGCTGAATAAACGTTTTAACAAAAATTACTTAAATACGGTTCAGCCCCTTTATAAGTATTATTAAGTTATTTTTTTCAGTCATAAAATGTACGAGGTTTATATGGCCGATGGATAAAATTGAAAAAATTAACCACCCGTTTAATTCTTATTATGTCAGGTTGGTTTTCAGTGAGAACATGGATGGACAAGAATCATCTGAAAAGCATCATTAAAATATGAGACAAGTGTTCGCAGGCAACTCCTAATTTGTTCCTTTCATTTTTACAACTGGTCATTCTGCAAATGTGGCTACTTCCACTGTGCTAGTCATATAAGATAGCAAAAGCAAAATTAGGGAACATTCTTGTTATAAAAGTACTTACCAATAAAAATACTGACACAATTGCTAGACCCTTTGGACCAATGCTAGCCTCTTCGTAGTTTTTATATAATTCTACGTTGTATGCGATGAAATGAATCTGCAATAGGTAAAGCATATCTTAATTTTAGCTTTATTACAGTGATACAAATATTGGCTAACCCCAGAAAAATATTTGCAATATCATTTTTACGAAATGAATAAATATCTTTTAATATTTTTGAACGAACGTTTTTAAATTTGTTTTTCATTTAAAACAAATTACATAAATCGCATACGCCTTCTTGACGAATCAAAACAGTAAAATTTACTTAAACGTGTTCATTGTTCATTTTACAAATTTTGATAGTAATCGACATCGTCATGCTTAAGTTGATATGTGTGCGTTTGAGTGTTCCATGATCGGAAAGTTATTCCCATTCCTACAGCGTTTCGGCACTGACCCACCATAGTCCTGGGATGATTCCATGGAGTTGATTGGACTTAACAGATTCTGCCCTGACGCGATTAGCTTTTCCATCGCTCCACTTTCTTATGTCAATTCCAATTTGAGGCTTTCATTGCGTGTTTGCAAACCTAGCTGACTGACTACCGGAGCCTCGTTTCTGTAATCCTGATGATTCGATTGGTACGCCAAAACGTCTGTGATTAAAAGGCACTGCATCATATTTCCAATAATAGATTTCAAGTAGTCCATCCGTTTTGCTGGCACTCACGAATGAGTGGCTGATACTTAGCAAATTCCTTCTCATAGGCCTCCTCCGTTCTAGCTTACCATAACTGTCAGTTCTAAACGAATCACCTGTTTGGTAGTTTCTGAGTACAAACAATATCAAGTCTGAAGCTGGTCCTACGGATGTCTCGGGAATTTCTGATGTCCTTTTACATCTTGCTGCATTTACCAGTCATGTGCTGTTGTCAACTTGCTTCTTGCGGCAATTTTGTGTTTTTGTGTCTCACCGCTTCTCATAAAGCATATGAAGTCTGGACCACTTTTTCGCATACATTGGTCATTTAATAAAACAGTAGTATTCATCTTCAATTTTTGGGTTTTGTTGTTACATATACAAAACCTTTCAGTTCTGTTAATGAATGTGGTTAATTCCTTCATTTCCTTAATACTTTTCTGTAATTGAAAAGGTTTGATAGATACAGATAATGTCCATGAGAAGATATGTCACTGATAGCTCTGCAGTTCTTCCAATGACTCCGTATTTTAGTGCTAAGGAATACAAATTGTCCTTCAATTTTTGTTTAAGGACTAAAAAAAAACACTTACATACCAAAGACTCTTAATGTTACCAAAATAGTTTTGACTAATTATAAAAAAAATTACACTCTGATTTTTCTACCTGAGACAAATGCACAAAATAAAATCTTTAGCATCAATCATTCTTTTATATTCGGTGTAAATATGCAGTCTAAATATTCACTGTAAAATGTATAGTATAAATATGCAGTCTAAATATACAATGTAATTATACAGTGTACCTATACAATCGAAATATATAGTTTAAATATGGCTTAAATATGCAGTCTAAATATGCACTCAAGATATGCAGTCTAAATATACAGTCTACATATAGCATCTAAATATTTAATCTAAATATTCAATCTAAAGACATAATACAACGATGTGTACGATACATAAACTCCAATAATGCAGTGTACACAATTAGTCTAAATATGCAATCAAAACATACAGTATAAATAGAGGGTCTAAATATGCATCATGAATATACAGAATAAATATCTGGACTAAACGTGCAGCATAAAAATAAATTATAAATATCCAGTCTAAATATGCATTATCAATATATTGTATACACGTCCAGTTTAAATATGCAGAACAAAAAATACAATTTAAATATCCAGTCTAAATATGCAGCATAGTATACAACATAAATATCCAGTCGAAATATGCTATCTAAATATAATCTAAATACATGGTCTAAATATGCAGTATCAAAATAAATTATAAATATCCAGTCTAAATATGAAGCAGAAATATATAGTACAAATATCCAGTCTAAATATGCAGTATATCATGGAGTATAAATATCCAATATAAATATGCATTAATAAAATTCAGGATAACCAGTCTAAAACTGCAGTAGAAATATGCAATATAAATATCCAGTCTAAATACGCGGAATGGAGATGCACTGATTATATTAGGAACATCATATATCAAACATTGCAAATAGAAAATATCGTAAAAATAAGAAACGTAATGTTGAGAACGCCACAAGGATGTAATAAAACAGCGCCAGGATATAAACTGATTTTTCAGTTCAAAAACTTTGATTTATAATAGTTATGATCTAGCTCCCAGAGTAGGCAAATATGATATTCGAATGCCTAATTTTTTTAATGTTGCTTTGTAAAGTTGATCATCCTTCTGAGTTTAAAAGATCTAGAAATAACGGAGAGGAAGCAGTTGGTAATCTATTCTGAAACAGATAACATTGAACATTCATATGTACAACACATATAATCTACAGTTATAATGCCTGTTGCGAGTATTTTGAAATGCAGCTAACTTAGACTGATCCACTAATTTAATATATTTTGAAGTAATTATTGTTCGCTTCTTTTCGTTTTCCCAAACGGTCGATGTTCCGCCCATCCCTTGTTCTGCCTAGTGACAAATAGCATGATGAAGAGTATTTTTTCTCTTTCTAATTCAATAAAAGTGGTTTCTAATTTTGTTCTGGATATTGATTTAGGCTGATTTATGCAACGTTTAGCGAAATATTTTCCTTATTTGAGGAAATAAACACTAAAAGCATCTGTAGTGTTGGCGATGAACAGAAATCGAAGTTCGTTTCTTTTATTAGTCGTTTATCTTTAGAAACTGAAGAGCCACAACACGTTGAATAAAGTTTGATGTAGGCTTGTTTACGTCTTGTAAAAATGTTTTCTACAAAATCCCTCGCATTAAATTAAATAAGTCAGCGGGTAAGTATTAATTTAGGTGCACAAAATAATCTTTCCAAACCTATGGGAAAATGTAATGCTGATAGATGAAAAAAGATCTGTATTTCTGAAAGGATAACATGAATACGCAAAAAAATTAACTAATACAAAAAACATAAAAAGTGACAAGATTTCTGGATTGATTCTGTTCTTCTAGACTCGAACGCGCGCGCGCGCGCGTGCGTGTGTGTGTGTGTGTGTGTGTGTGTGTGTGTGTGTGTGAGAGAGAGAGAGACACCATCCATATATGTATGTATGCATGTATGTATGTATGTATGTATGTATGTATGTATGTATGTATGTATGTATGTATGTATGTATGTATGTATCATAGTTTTTTATGCTCACCTCACCAGAAAAATGTTTATTCGCAACTGTGTGTTCAGACCCGTTATCTTTGTCATAACTGTAATGAAGTTTTATTTGGGACAATCGATACAGGTATGACAGAGGACCGGAACTAATATTAATGTGGTGGTGATTCTCTTCGGACACCCAGAAGGTAACGTCATTTCCGGTGTTAACAAGTTGACCATTAACCTTTAAAAAAGAAACCACATTCAGTGTGCATATATATATATATATATATATATATATATATATATATATATATATATATATATATAATCACAGTCCATTATAGATGTACAATTTTAATTATGTTAAAACATCATTTTTTCTTAGAAGGCTTCTATCACAATACATATTTACAAGTATACCTGCTCACATGTGAAGACATCTTCACCTTTCCTAGTATTTATGTCTGACCTTGGAAGTCATTCTTATATTAACAACATTGATCTTGATCAACAAATGATCATTGATCATAATAGTTTAACTATAAATGTTAATTCTTTTCAGTGCACCATCATGCTGTAATAAGAGATTGTTCTACAAACTGAATCATGCAAATTCGGAACATGAATATGAATGACGCTGTTAGAAATGTTCGGAAGAAAACTTACGTGAGTTAGATCTATTTGTAGGTATTCGAGATGATGATCAAATAACAACGTTTCTGGTTTTATGTCTATGGGTGATTGGTGTTTCCCATTCTTGCATATTGTCCATTCTGGATTCATTCCCCATCTGCTGGGTCCTTAAATCACACAAATTTTAATATAAGCGTGGTTGATGACTAGAAATAAGTTGAAAAGAATATGTGTTAAGTAGAAATCACTTAATACACCAGGCCAGGGTTAATGTCTTTTACATTAAAGAATAGTTTAGAAATTAATTTAATGTATGGTCTGAAGAATCCCTAATACAGTGCCGGTTAAAACTGTAGTTCTAAACATATAGACAAAAACCAATGAACAACTGGGGGAAAAACACCCTTTTTGTTCCGCAAACCGATCTTTATCTTGTAAAATTGTGTATGAATTTGCAGACTAGCCCATACATATTTCTAGCATGATTTGTTTCGGACTGTCATTCTTCAAGTTAACGTTTGTTTTTTAAGTTATTTTTCTAACACGTCAGAACCTAATTAAGCAAACCGATCTAGTTGTATGATTGCGCCAGATTATTTGATCTCTTTGCAGTGGTTCACACAGATAATGATAGTTGTCACATAAAGTGCGACTTCTTCATATGAAATAAATGTGTCTTTGGAAATGCTATTCAAATTAATCTAAACATTGAAACAAGACATACAAAGATTACAATGAATCCCTAATGTTTCTAGAACTGGCCTCAAAGTATGTGTGCCATTAGAAATTGTACTTAATGTAAGCACGAGAAAGAAATATATATCAGAAAAACCTTTGTTTGTTTATTCACTTAGACTATATATTACTGGTATCAAATATGGAAATGGCTTTCAGTTTTGTTTCAATTAAAGAACATGTACAAATGTTACTGAGTACAAAAGGTTAATATTCGAAGCATGATTTAGGATGATTGACACTGTTTTCGCTATGACACATTATTAGTTGATATGTTCAGTGCCTTTAAATATGTATACTAAAACTGCATCGAGTGTGGACACATTTAAACAGCTTAAGGCTGAGGACAAAACTCATGAAGGAAACTGCTATATCAATTAAGACAATTTCTTTAGGATATGGCATACTTTGAACAATTATTGGTGTTTGTCGTGCTGTCAGTGTACTGTGCAATTAGATTAAATTACCCTCTTTAAAAACAGCTGTGTCATTTTGTGCTATTTTTATTTTTGTATTAATCATGTCTTTTTAAGCAAACGTATAGGAAATCGAATCTAAATTAAAAAATGTTGTTTTGTTTGCTGCATTAACCATATAGCAATTTTAATCTTGAGTCACATCAATTGCCACAAGGATCATTTATTTTCCTGCGGTAACATTTTACGTGACATATAAAATCAAAGTTTGAAACATAATACAATTTTCCATCATGTATTTAGATTGAAACGGTATGGCAAAATAACATTTGCTAATAACGTATCTCTTTCCAATTTAATTTTGTAATGAAATTTGCAGATAATCATCAGGCATCTTTGCCATATGGAAGAATAATAAAGAGACAAGAATAATGGTAATGTCATCGTACATGGAGATATGAGTGAGAGGTAGTACTGCATTTCTTAGCGCAAAAGATTAATGATTAAATACATTCCAAAAATGCACTTTTAATTACAATATGTTAGCGATTGATTTTGTCTTGGTGAAATGAGGTTTCAGAATAATAAAGAAATATTGAGTGCACACGTTTGTATCTTCTAAATGAAAATGCAATGTCCGTACAATAGATAAACAACTTCGAAGATGCTTCTCCAGTAGAGTTAAACACTAGAATATCGATGAATCATGGAAAGGCTACTTGCATATTAATGTATTAGCAAGTTATTAGCAACAAAAGCAACTGTATCATGTACAGTTATGATGTACAGTTATCTTTTTTCAAGTATATAATCCTACGGTAGGTTCTGGTGAGGTAATAAAATAAACAGCTTATAAAAGCAAATTGTCACCACTGAGCTGTCACAGCATACCGTGCGTGTAGAAGTGGTCTACAATCACAAACACACTAAGAACATATCATTTAATAGGCAGGCAGTGCGCAATAAATATCACAATGCATAATCAAAATTATAACAATGCGACATATATACATGCATCACAAATTACAGGTCTTCATTGCCTTAATACTATTTGTATTTTATTATATGTTCGTCATTAAAAAATACAATGCATGCCCACAAATACTATAGTAGAATTACATACAACTATATAGACTTATAATACGACATATATACATGCATCACAAATTACAGGTCTTCATTGCCTTAATATTATTTGTATTTTATTATATGTTCGTCATTAAAAAATACAATGCATGCCCACAAATACTATAGTAGAATTACATACAACTATATAGACTTATAATACGACATATATACATGCATCACAAATTACAGGTCTTCATTGCCTTAATACTATTTGTATTTTATTATATGTTCGTCATTAAAAAATACAATGCATGCCCACAAATACTATAGTAGAATTACATACAACTATATAGACTTATAATACGACATATATACATACATCACAAATTACAGGTCTTCATTGCCTTAATACTATTTGTATTTTATTATATGTTCGTCATTAAAAAATACAATGCATGCCCACAAATACTATAGTAGAATTACATACATCTATATAGACTTATAAAACCCCGTTACACCAAAAGCATACGAATCAGTGTGTGTGATTAGGATTTTTAACGTAGCTTTAACATTTTTTTCAGCATATTGCTACGATGTCTGCATTGAGGCAGTTTATAGTGATGTCTAGCAAAGTAACATCATGACAAAGACATAAAGGATTGTGTCCCACCCAGTCACATTATCCTGACACCAGACCGACCAGTCCTAACACTATCGTCTTAATGCTGAACGCCAAGCAAGGCAGCTGTTAGTACCATTTTTGTAAGTCTTTGGTATGACTCGGCCGGGGATCGAATCCACGACATCCCGCATACGAATAACGTCTGTAAGTACCGATATGAGCATGAAATAAAACATAATCAGAAAAAAACAAATAAACATATATTCCGTAACGACATAAACAGGCACAATTTCCGGTACATTTCACTAAAACACTAAGTGTTGTGAAGTCATCCTTCAGCATCATTATTCCTGTTTACCTAAATTCTAGAAAGTAGCCGTGTTTATGATTCTGTGAGCATCAAATCTATGATGACAAATGTTTATGATCCGTGGAAGAAATTATTTGGTAGCATGTTTGTGCTGGGAATCAAATCTGTTTTGCTACCTATAGTCTTAAGTTATCTCGGTACAATTTTTCGCCTGATTATTTCGATATCTTTAGAGCAATTGCGATATGCCCGGGGTAATTTGGCGACCGGCAAATCTACATTTCCTATTGTACACCCATTAGACTGACTAATATGATCAACTGCTATGAAAAAGATTAGTTTTAAATCAGAAATGGAAATTCGTTAGACATTGCTTGCAGCGTATGAAAACGGTATGGAATGCTGTAAATAAGGGGAAAATTCATCAGATAAAAACGAGTGGGAAGACTATTGAAATCAGTTATTTTAGTAACTGTTTTCTTAAACGAGTGTATACCAGGTGACGGAGAGGAACAGTATAACTTTACAATTCAATGCCAATGTATCATATCCGTTCTGTTTTAAATTCGGACGTCAGGGCATGTTCGGTTTTGAGATTATGAGTCATCATTAGTTTAAATTTTGAGCAGTCGAGTTTCATAAAGATTTGAGATTTAAAGCATGCCTCTTGAACGGAATTGTATGCATCGCCATTAAATGTACAATACAGTTTCAACTTCCGGTCGCATAGCAAATCGAGTCATTCGGTATTACACATGTAGACAAACGGTCTGTGGGATATAATCCTATTGGGACCCAATAGGCAAAAGAGATGGAGACTCGTATAGTTAAGAACTTTTCAAAGCATATTTTGAATTATTTGATCATAAGCAAGATTTGCTCTTGGAAACGTTCCAGTTGTTTCACGCCTCACTTTAGGGTGGTGTTGGTGATGTGGGATGGGGTGGGGTGGGGATGGTGGGATAAGGTGAGGTAGGGTGGAGGTATCTCAATCCATGTCAATCCCACCCTGAGATTCGTGAATGTAATTGCTTTCATTTAAGGACAATTGTACATTAAAGATTGACATTTACCATGATATGAATTATTAAAACACATTCACATTTCAGGATATTGAATTATTAAACCACATTTGCACGGTCAACGCGTACTCATAATGTAAAAATGTACTGCAAAGCTTAAGAAAGGATAAGCGCTGCCTTTGATGGAATCATGCGGAAGAACAATTGTATTTAAAAATCGCCTTGAATTTAAACCCTCCGTACTAAAGAAATTTCAATCGTATACTCTAGTTGTTTCACGTCACTCTTAAGGGTGGTGGGGTTTGTTTGAGCTGGACCTCCTTGGTCAGATTTTGTTAGTATGCATATCTATTGCTTTACCTTGCAGGCTAAAAAATACAATCATAAATTAGTTGACTGAAAAAGGTTAAATCTGTCAAGAACACATTTAATTATATTGAGTAATGGGCTAGGTTATGATTTATAGTATTCTGTAACATGAAAGTCAAATTCGGGAGATAGATCCGAAGTTTCTTGCCCCTTCTGTAATTTCATAAAGCATTACGGGTTCAATTACCTTATATAAACATGGTAAATAAAACATTGCAAAACTTCTGGAATATCTCAAGATCTATAAGATGTTCAAAGTCTGTCGGAATGGCGCTACGTTGGACTTGGATTTCGATTTATCTAACAACGTTTATTAAGACATTAATTCCCAAAGTTAGTACGCACTTGATCGTAATCACACGTCTCCTGCAACACTCTGAGATAATCATCGATAAATAAAGTGCGTCTTCAATCCCCGCAGTCGAGTGTTCCAGCGAGGAGTGATTGATGAGTTGGTTTATTTCCAGTAATCTTCCTCGATTTGGCATTGTATCTCCCTTGTGTGGTGTGTGCATGATTGGTGCCTTAATTTTATATAATATTGTCGTTGTTGCCGACTATGTTTTCCAATCGAGGTCTATATGCTATGCACGTTATATATATATATATATATATATATATATATATATATATATATATATATATATATATATATGGCAGAACAGATTTTGAACATGTGATATGGATATTACTAACATTAGCAAACGCCCAGTGTAGCATTTGGTTAAAGAAATATCTTTAGTAATATCTGTTCTCCATTATATCCTATGCTAAGAAAAACAACATATCATATATACTTGAAAACTTTACATTCCTTCAACTTCTATAATAATAATAATAATAATAATAATAATAATAATAATAATAATAATAATAATACTTTATTCAGTTATTTAGGTCATCTACTATGTTTCAATACTCGTCACATATAAAATTTGATATAGAATAAAGTTTTTCATATATTCTCTGTTTTAATTTGTATCGCAAATACTCGGTTGTAATACTTTTCACGCGTAATCGTTTCCAATACAAACAATCCAAGCACACTTATTCTGTTATATTTAGCACACACATACTCTGTTGCTCTACTTATCACCATTAAATACGTCTTAATAATTATTGCATATATATTCAGTATAATACTTATAACACCTATGATACTTATTACAAAAACTCGGATGTAATACTTATAGATCTCGATTATAATACTTTTGTCCCATATACTATATGATATATTTATGACTCATACTCAGTTATAATAATGTCAAATTTACTCTTTTACAATACTTACCTCACCTATATTCTGTTATCATAATTACCACACACATAATATGCTATAATACTTACCACACTCATACTATTTTGTAATAATTACAACATATTTAATATAAATGTGGTTTTTCAAGATTAAAAATTCTGCTAGAAAATCAAATCGAAATCATTAGTAAAACTGTCAACATGCGCAAAATCCAACACAAAGACACTGAAGAAAAATAGTTGACCTCGAACGAATAAAACCACACTTCTCAAGTAAACGGTACACGGCTCGCCTTTTAGCAAACAACACTGGCTTGAAAAGAACACTGGCTAGAAAAGAACCCAAGCATGGCATAATTAGTGATGATATTTTAAGAATATAATTACAAATTTTATTGTATAAAGGCAGTACTGAGGTCATTTATTTTTAAACATTAGTTTTATAAATGCCTATTTAATCTGGGAAATAAAAAGGATTTTCTTTGCACCTACCGGATATGCCGTCATATCCCCACCAGTGTTCCCATTTTTCACATCGTCCTGCAATGAGACAAACGACGAACATACAGATTTTGGAGACAAGAATACCGTCCCACTATCATTCTCCCATCTTCTGAAGAATGAACAATGGCTTCTAAACTACCATGGGATTACAATTATTCAAACATTGTAAGGAGCATGGTAAGTTCACTAGTATATCATCTGTCGTGGGATATAAAGCTATATTAGCATGGTAAGTTCACAAGTATATCATCTGTTGTGGGATATAAAGCTATATTAGCATGGTAAGTTCACTAGTATATCATCTGTCGTGGGATATAAAGCTATATTAGCATGGTAAGTTCACAAGTATATCATATGTCGTGGGATATAAAGCTATATTAGCATGGTAAGTTCACTAGTATATCATCTGTCGTGGGATATAAAGCTATATTAGCATGGTAAGTTCACAAGTATATCATATGTCGTGGGATATAAAGCTATATACCATCAATCATTCAAACAATGCTAATAGTGGCAGTAACTCAACAAAGACATAGCAAACGGAAATAGAAGAGCTTTTTATTAGATAAGTACATGGTCATCGCTGATACATCGCACTAAATGTTGTATATTTGTCGTTGCAATGTGCTTGCACAGAGAATTTACAATATCATTTTGGCGATGCCAAGGAATACCAAAATCAAAGCACGCACACATCTATGCATATAAAATACATTAATACGTTTTAGAGTCAATTAAAACCTTTTAAAGAAATAACATGCATATTACAATCGTAAAAGGCTTGTCAGAGGTAGTGAACAATTTCCTGTGATTGGCACCTCCGCAATTATATTGTTCTTTGGATGTCTCGACATTTTAATTCCAGCTTTCAAGCAACACACTTTGAATACTGTTGAAAGATATACGATACAAAATTGTAAATGCAATGTTAATGGCATAGAATGAAAACAAGTGGGCGGGCCCAATTATTTTCGCGCGGCTGGAAACAGAAAAAAAGGTCTGTTTTTGTGTGTTTTGATGTGTAAGTAAATATAAATTAAACAAAACACAAAGCAGAATAACATCAATTACAATAGCAAGAAAATAAACACTAATATTCAGCAGAATGACTGTTGTGAACTTATGTACTAAGTCGTTCTTGTAACTGACAGTACAAGCTATTTGGCCTACAAGTCCCACGTGACACGTGACATGAACATGGATCTTTAAGTTTGACTAGGAATCGCTGTTATTGTTCTGACTTGCTATGTTGCCGTAACAACAATGGAAAACTTAAAATAATTGTATCACTACTAAGAACAACCATAGTTTAGGTTTCGCCAAATAATGTCTGTAATAGCTGTTAATTTCATGACAAACAGCAAGACCAATAAACTTGCTCAAACGTAGATGATATAATGCTAAAATTTTAACAATGAGCAATACACAGACCTAGCTGATTAAAGTAAATGATCAGTTCTATAGTTGCTGAGGCGTTTAGTAAGAATAACGATAAGAGCTGTTGAGAAAAAACAATTCTTAAAAAAAAAAAAAATTAAAAATAAATAAAAACATAATAATAATAATAATAATAATAATAATAAAAATAATAATAATAATAATAATAATATTAATAATAATAATAATAATAAAGAATAACATAAAGTGACATTGTGATAAAGTCAAAAGTTCCAGAGAGGTGAGCAGTATGTCACAATCACAAAAAAAATTTTGTTTACAAGTTGAATAAATGTCTTGCAAAAATAATTATGCTAACGAATGGCAGAGCGAAAATGAATATGAAATATTTTATACATTTCAAACATCCAAACCAATCTAATCCAATACTCTAGGCAATGTGCCGATCTACAGATTAGTTGAATTGATGAGAACGTTGAAACAAGCAGCAGTATCGATGAGAGGACGATTAAAGGAATCTTAGCATGTGCATGGAATAAGCTGCTTAGTGAATGTGCCTACATATGAAACTTTGTGAACGAGTAAACTTAAACTAAACTTTACAAGGCACCTATATAGTGGTTCAACAAAACAGAGGTCGTATTTATGTAATGCAAAGTTCCATTTGAAACAAAGCAAATACTCGGCTGTATTTTGTTTTAACTGGCTGGTAAAACATACATTATCTATGGCATATTTACAACGATCCCGAATTCCAGTCCTTTACTCTAAAGCAAGTACATAAAGGAAGGCAAAATGGAGAGAGAATACACTAAATTTATAGAACAGTAAAGGGCACTATCTACATATTCATTACGCAAGCAAGCAGGAAGAAAAATACGTACAAAAGAGGGTATGTATGTTACGCGCATGACCAATGCCAAGCAAATACAGTTGATGCTTTATCACATGCTAAAGTAACAGGTTCAGTTCGTAGAAAGAAAAATTAGTTTTCCCATGAAAAGTTGATCTCTTGATAATTGAACCAGGGTGCAGTAAAAACAAAATACAATTTCATATTACTATCGATAAACGTCATATAAACATCTTTAATAAACAATATAAAAGACGTAGCAGTTGAACGAGAAATGTTTATTTGAGAAGGAGAAAAGAAATATGTTTACGCCAAGAGATAGGCTGTCAAAGAAAAAGTTGATCTGTTTTTGTACTGACAGTTTCTTTTTGTCTGATTACCAGCATCTATCTATCTATCTATCTATCTATCTATCTATCTATCTATCTATCTATCTATCTATCTATCTATCTATCTATCTTGCAAGAAATCCAATATTTAATTAAACAATTTTGAATACGTATACTTTTGTTTTTGCGTACATAAACTCAATGCTTTCCCATCATTACATGAAAATAAAACTTAAAGTAACGTTAATTTCAAAGTATTTTCCGTGTGTACTTTATTTTAAAAGCAGTTTCAATGTACGGAAGGGGGAGTAGGGTGGATGGAGACATTATATATCTACCAAATTCGAGTTTCAATAAATGCTTCTAAAACAACAGCACTATTTGTGCCACTGTTAGAAACCTGGAATCTATGAGTGTGAGTAGCGAACTCACTATTTAAGCAATAAGATTAACTCTTCAACTTCGAAATATTCAAAACAATGTCAATTCATACGAGAAAGTCGTGACATCTTTAAAGTGTGCCCGGAAATGGGTTTGTAATGAACGCTACTTCGTTAGGTGCGAACGCATTGACAGGTTCGCATCAAAATCGATAGACTTAAGACCAATCATATCTTAATCCATGTCAGCAACATTGAGGCATTATGTGATTTTAATGCACATATTGTGTAAGAATGCACCTCAGGATTAAAATATAAAGCCTGGTCTTACAAGACGTTGTTTTCCTCAGCTTATATGAAGTCGCTTTCCTCAGCCTACGGTAAGACGTATATAGAAAGCCTCGCGTCACCTTCTTCAAGCACGAAAGCGGTTAAGTTCACAAGAATAATCGGGGTGGGTATAGTTTCACTTGAGGAAACATGTAAATAAGTGCTGACCTTAACATTACATAGAGATGTGTACGGTGCATTAGTACTGAAAATTAAGGATACAAATCATTAATTTCCTACTTTGTGTGTTATTTTTACCTATTGTGCATCTCTCACACCCACGTTATTTTAAATATTTCAAGCGATACTAATCGTTGACAAGAAGAGCGATGAGGGAATGTTACAAAACAGAGAGTTTTCTTGATGTCAATCGATGTGAAAAGAATGCCCACTTTGCGTTAATTGTTCACTCAACAATCTTATTATGTTTGGCTTAGGCATTAACGTACACATTGGAGATCGGTATGATGGTCAAAGACATGTTAGCCTATACTGATAACTTTAGTTAACTCTCATTTCGGTTAGATTTTATTAAAACATGCATAAATACGTAAAGCAAATTGTTTTTACTTTGATAAAATGTAAAAGAATATTTAATATTTTAGATAAGTGGGCTGCAAGAATGGTAGACATTGTGGGTGAAGAAACCCTAATTAACAATGGCCTAATGTATGGTTCTCATCAAGGTCTTCCGGGGGCAGGGGGACAATAAGGAGCATTCGAAAAGAAACACACGTAACATGAAAGATTTCCAAGAGTAGGCAGTTCATGTTTTCATTTTCCAAATATGAAGCACTACCATTTAAAATAACGATAAGGGCAAACTTAAAGAAAACGATTCCAATATTAAAATAATTAAATACAGGAAGTGCCTTAGAGCAAGCTTTAGTTGCCATTTCCTTGCCGCATGGTTTTGACTGAGCCGCATGGAAATGATTGATAACATTTTAGCTGGTTGAATTATAGTGTAATCACACACACACACACACACACACACACACACACAAACACACACACACACACAAACACACACACACACACACACACACACACACACACACACACATATATATATATATATATATATATATATATATAAACATACCCAGTTGATTACATATTTCTCACAATGACATAAGAACACTAATACCATTGTGCTACTTTTACGATACAAAGACAGACTGTAATCTGAATGAAAATATGTATTAAGTAAAATGGGTACGCTTCTAAACTAAATAAACAATCGCAAGTAAAATATTTAGCTATTAAGAGCAAATAGAAGAGTTCTGTTAGATTATAGCACATATAAGTTTGAAGGAGCCTAATAAGATGTTAACAATTGATGTTTGAGCAGTGGATAAAGTATAATCTGGAAGACATACATCAAGTAACTTAGAAACACCAAGCAAATAAGAAACACCAGCAACAAAGAAACGCCAAGTAGCTAAGAATTACATTTATTTATCAAAGATGGTGTTGGTTTCATGGTTTGTTCATTCAAAGGTTACTAATCCGATAAATATCGAATCTGTCTATATTTTTATATTTAAATTTGGCTTAAGTGTTGTTCAGATTAATAAAATAGTTTCTTGTCTCTAGCAAATGTAAAGCAAACTACCATGGGTAGAAACACTGAATAAATGTATGGATTTTGGAAATAATATATAAAGGCTCGCAAATGGGTAACGATCTAATACTAAATTCATAAAATGAGTTGAATAATGTCCTTTCTCATATTATGATATGCTATACATGATTTAACAAAACCTGTGGTGGAAAATCGGCAATATTGAAACAGATGAGACCATTCTATCGCAATTCCCTTTCGGGAGTCCAATCAAAAAGTGGCGGTCAAAACTGTTTAATCAAAACAAAACATAAAGAAGGCGGGGTTAAAACAAGTTTTCCCACGATCGCGGCCAGTCAGTAAAGAGACCACTGCACCATAATTTCATAAGCTTATTTAGACCAATCAGAATCGTATAAAGTGATATGTTCACTTGTATAATATCAAAAATATTAAACTGTACACACTATAGGTAAAGTGTACCGACTGTGTGATATGTATGCTTATGACGATATATATATATATATATATATATATATATATATATATATATATATATATATATATATATATATATATGTATGTATATATATATAATAGTAATAATAATAATAATAATAATAATATTAATAATAATAATAATAATAACACAAACAATACAAAAAGTATAGATTCAATGAATTCACTTCGGGTGTTTCTTTTATTTCGATACAAATGATTTTAACTGTAATAATCAAGTAATGTTTCTTGATGAACGGTATTGAAATTCTTTTGTTGTTGTTGTTGTTGTTGTTGTTTTTGTCGTTGTAGTGTTTAACGCCATTTTTCAGCACACGATAGGCTATACCTGGCGGTCAGTATTATTGGTGGAGGAAGAACCCGGGAAAACCCCCGGAAAGAACCACCGAAACACAAGAAGCTACTAGCAAGCTTTCTCATATACCCACAATGTCCGAATCTGAGACTCGAACCCACGCAGACAGAGGTGAGATGGCAGTGATCCGTAATGGAAAGCGCTTTAGACCACTCGGCCACTCGGGGCGCCGAAACACTCTGTCATAAACTGCTTAACAGTGAATGGTTCATTGCAAGTAACGCACTCTGGTGACTCTTCACCTTTTATTATGTGGAAGTGGGTTATGTACGTATGACCAATTCGAATTCTTGCCATGCCTATCTCCTCCCTACGGATGGTTCTGTAGGAAGGAATCCATTATCCTATGGTTGATTTGATGGCGTTAAGTTTGTTATTCACTGATTCATTCCACGATGCCTGCCACTTCTGGCGTAAATACTCTTTGATACGAGGTAACCAACAGTATATTATATTGTGGGAGGTACTCAGCTCAATAGTGATGACGAGGAGATTGACTAATAATGGGTTCTCCAGTTTTCTATTGTGTAGTGACTGAAGCACTGATTGTGAGTCACAGATTATAATGCTGTTTAAAATACGTTTTTTAAATACATTTCAAGCAAGGGCTATTACTTTGATAACGAAGGCTGTAGCAGCTCTCCCTCATCCTTTGATCCGTCAGTATAAATTTTAGTGTATTTTATAAATTCGATGAGGAGTTCTAATATTTAAACATCTCTCATTTTAGTCAATTACTGATACAAACATTTGTATTATATATCACAGAATCATACACAAAACTTACCTAGATCAAAGAATCGCTGAATTACGATGAAGAGAAGCTGGATCCACTTTGAACACGACACTTTCATTGTTACTAGTTGTCTGGCATGTCTTGTAAGGTGCTTTCTTAATTCACTCTATGAAGCGATCACGAACGTTTGAATATAACTCTTATTCTGGCATTGATCAACGGCGTAGTAAAAAGGAAAAGATGTTCATCAGCATCACGTTACTCAACTTTAGTACTTGTATCTGGAGAAAAATCAAACACAGCAATTAGAACCAGTGATAAAAGAATTACTAACTGCAGCACATGTAAACATCTGCTATTGTCTCGTACGCTAAAAAGACGAAAATGAATTCGGAGCGTTTAGTCTGTTTGTTTGATTAGGATTTTTAACGTGGCTTTTAACAATTTTTCAGTCATATCGTTACGATGTCTGCTGTGAGGCAGTTTATAGTGATGTCTAGCACTGAGGCATCATGCCGCAGACATGTAGCATGATGTCCCACCCAGTCACATTATCCTGACACCAGGTCGACCAGTCCTAACACTAACCTCTTAATGCTGAGCGTCAAGCGAGGCAGTTAGTACCATTTTTGTAAGTCTTTGGTATGACTCGGCTGGGGATCGAACCCACGACCTCCCGCTTCCGCGGCGAACGCTCTAACCACTAGACCACCGGAGCGGTCGTGTAGTCTGTAACAATCAATCTAAAATACATGTATGTACACATATAAACATGAAAATTGGCCACTAACATAGACAATAAAGTTCCTTTACTTTATAATTTACTATAGTCTATTACCAAATAAACATTTACTTTTAGGAGGGGTCGGTGATGTGTGGTAGGGATATTTCTTTCAAACAAATTTCTTGTCCCAGAAAATATTTTCTTGCTCTGACTTAAATAATAAGGAAATGTTTTGTGTCAAAGTGAATTTAGTATCAAAGAAATATTTTTGAGGTAAAATAAAGAGAAAAATATTCTGGTTTTGAAAAGTAATCTTAACTACCCTACACCAACAACCCCGAAAATAAAATGCATTGGTTTTATGTAAACAGCAACTCATACTAGCATATACGATATCAGGTGTTATAAAATTTTAATTAGCACCCGTGACGTATTTGTTTCAGAATATGTATATCCACTTATAGTCGTTATTATTTGTCGCTAGCAATGATTTTCCACTCAACAATTAGCAGGCATCAATGATTAATATATAATCATAGAATCTTTAATTCGCCAAAGACAAATAAAAAGAGTCACATTTATTCATGCAAACATTTTTGATGATTTTCTCAACTCTGTTCGCAAAAGTGAAAAGATTCCCTAATACATAATTTGCAAACTCAATAGCCACTAGCCATCTTTTTTCCATTTTGTCCTGTTAAGAAATTGTCTATTGTGTCTGAAGCCTCCGAAACAACTTAATTCACCATTACAACTTCAATCACTAAAACAAATAAAATCACCATAACAACTTAAATCCCCATTACAACTTCAATCAACTTTATAACTTAAATCGTCGTTACAGCTTAAATCCCCTTTACAACTTCATCAGTACAACTTAAATCACCATTACAACTTCACTCACTAATACAAATGAAATCACCATTACAGCTTAAATCACCATTACATCTTAAATCCATACTCCAACTTACATCACCATTACAGCTTAAATCACCATTACATCTTAAATCACCATTACAGCTTAAATCAATATTACAGCTTAAATCACCATTACAGCTTAAATCACCATTCCAACTTTAATACCATTACAACTTAAATCCCCATTCCAGCTTTAATACCATTACAACTTAAATCTCCATTCCAACTAAAATCCCCATTCCAACTTAAATCCCCATTCCAACTTTAATGCCATTCCAACTTAAATCCCAATTCGAACTTAAATCACCATTACAACTTAAATCCCCATTCCAACTTTAATACCGTTACAACTTAAATCCCGATTTCATCTTTAATACCATTACAACTTAAATCCCCATTCCAGCTTTAATACCATTACAACTTAAATCTCCATTCCAACTTAAATCCCCATTCCAACTTTAATACCGTTACAACATAAATCCCGATTTCATCTTTAATACCATTACAACTTAAATCCCCATTCCAACTTAAATCCCCATTCCAGCTTTAATACCATTACAACTTAAATCTCCATTCGAACTTAAATCCCCATTCCAACTTAAATCCCCATTCCAACTTTAATAACATTCGAACTTAAATCCCCATTCGAACTTAAATCACCATTACAACTTAAATCCCCATTCTAACTTTAATACCGTTACAACTTAAATCCTGATTCCATCTTTTAATACCATTACAACTTAAATCACCATTACAACTAAAATCCCCATTCCAAAGTAAATCCCCATTCCAACTTAAATCACCATTACAACTTAAATCCCCATTCCAACTTTAATACCGTTACAACTTAAATCAACATTACAACTTAAATGCCCATTGCAACTTAAAACACCATTACAACTTAAATCAACATTCCGACTTTAATACCATTACATCTTAAATCCCCATTACAACTTAAATCCCCATTACAACTTAAATGCCCATTGCAACTTAAAACACCATTACAACTTAAATACCACATAAAACAGCATTACAACTTAAAACACCATTACAACTTAAAACACCATTACAAATTCAATCACCAGTACACGTATAAACACCCTTGCAACCTAAATCACCAGTACATCTTAAATCTGCATTACAACTTAAATCCACATTACAACTTAAATCCACATTACAACTTCACCATTACAACTGAAATCCCCATTAAAATTGACATCACCACGACCACTTAAGTCACCATCACAACTTAAATAACCATTACAACTTACATCACCATTCCAATTAAATGACATTTATTGTAAATCTGGTTGATATAAAACAAATCTCAGGTTCACAGGGTAAGGCTTTGCTTGTAACTGTTTGTTTTCTAAAAATGGCAGCCTTTGCCTACTGGTTTATCTCGAAATGTAGTTAAATATGGATATTTATTTGTTCTTGCCAGCGTTTGCATTTCACTGTAATACTGTCTGAAATATAGGAAAGTGATATGAGCTCCAACGTTATTATATTTCAAATAATCTATAATGACACACGTGATGTTTTATTTTACCCTTTTCATTTCCCAAGGATTTGTTTGATGTTTGCAAACTTGATTAGCTCATATTGGATTTTTTTTTCATCATAGAAAAAACATTTGAGAAGTCGAGTTAGTGATTTGAATACATTGCTCTTTTGTAAACCATTAGAAAATATGAATAATTTAATTTGTAGAAGCAAAGAAAATTATTAGTGCTTGAATGATCTTATTGTTAAAAAGATGTATTTGATACTCTAGATGAGTGATGTCGGATACATTTAACTTGGTATCAACAAGTATGTGTTGCCCTTGGCAATATATTATTACAGTATTGCTATATTGATATACAACAACGATCACTAAATACAATTGGTTATTTTGCTGTTTAGTTTGGTTGTTGCTTTTCTTCAAAAGGCGACGTTTGGTTATCGAGTTCTCGATGATATTGGTTTCAATAATCGGCGTTTGGACATATGAATGTTCATTCGGGTGTATTTTGTAAGATATCTTTTTATAGACCTCTTTTTAATGCCACGCTCATACTCTCACATTAGCCAACTGTTCTGCATAAATATTTCGACATACCAAGTCGGTGTAGGCGTAGGTTCAAATTGTCGATGTTTTGTGGCATGTTGTATTGTTGAAGTAGGGTTTAACGCCATTTTTCAGCACAAGATAGGCTATACATGGCGGCCAGTATTAATGATGGAGGAAGAACCCGGGAAAACCCCAGAAAGAACTACCGACCCACGAGATGCTAGTACTGGCAAGCTTTCTCACATACCCACATTGGCCCAATCCGAGACTCGAACCCACGCAGACAGAAGAGAGAGAGGGTAGTGATGAGTAACGTAGAGCGCTTTAGAACACTCGGGGCCCCTGTTTTGCGCCATGTGGAGTGCAGGTCCAGAATCTCGAGTTGTTTAGCATGCTGGGTTTAAGTTCAATAAATATAACAATTCTTGTTTCATCCCTTTACAGAACTAGACTGTTCCTATACCAACATTATACAATACCTTTGATCATATTATTATTATTATTATTATTATTATTATTATTATTATTATTATTATTATTTATTTATTTATTTATTTATTTATTTATTTATTTATTTATTTATTTCATATATTTTTAACGTGATGATAAGATTAATTTCTCGAAAGTTGTTCAGTACGGATTGCGACGAAATATATTCACCTGAGGCAAAATTGCCTATAAGAGCGTCTAATTCACTTAAAACCGCTACACAGTTTATTCCAAACGTTCCTGCTCTGTAAGGCGGTGAAAGTATTTGTTCCTACTGGCCATCAACTAACTTTTCTCTGGAAAATATGGATTATATATTTCCTCTATATAGTTATCCTAAAACATTCAAAAAGCACGTTGTGACTAAAACAAAATTCTCAAAAACCTACATGTGGAATATCACAAATGGCGCCATATCTAAAACTCCAGCATATGACAGCTAAGTGATTATTCATCGCCATTTGTAAGACCCCACTTTATTTAGTCTGTACATTTAATGGAAGCTGATTTGTACAGTTCGTTATAATATCAGTTCTAATACCTGCATTGTTTTTTTATTTTAACACAACGATAACTCTTTTGTGAGTTAAATAGTATTCGCACACTGTGAGTATTTATGAACAACAGCATGCAGAATCATTTGAATCCACAATTCTAGACAATCAACTGGCAAAGTGCAAACTAATCATCCATCTAATCATGCGCTAGACGTATATCGGTGAACGTGGTAGATCAGAAAAACAACTGCCTTTTTAAATGTCCCATTGTCCACTTGCTTACGCGAATAATAACAAGGCGTACTATAAAGCTCAGGTGAAAAACTTTGGATATACTGAGGATTAGATGAAACGCTGTATTGATTTTCTTAATCTTATTTCAGTGGCCTAGTCATGATTAAGCAGTTTTACGGTCTGTTCTTTTACAGTGATCCACTGAGAAATATTTCAGACACGCGCCTTTTGAGGAAAAGTGGTAATACCGATATTATCAACTACTCTGAGACTGAGCTTGTTGCAGGGATGCATGAAAATGTCATGGTGTGACATAGATGTCACTGTATTTTCAATATCTGACCAACTTTGGAGATTGAGTTATTTCGATTTAGTAACGTTTCTCTGTCTGCTTGCTCATTGTTTCCGCACTTCGCAAAACTGGATACTTTGTGAGCTTCTATATTTGATTGATATATCTTGCTCCAGGTATTATTTCAGCCGTAGCCCTTCCTCGACAATATGTGAATTTCAGCTGTAGCCCTTCCTCGACAATATGTTAATTTCAGCTGTAGCCCTTCCTCGACAATATGTTAATTTCAGCTGTAGCCCCTCCTCGACAATATGTTAATTTCAGCTGTAGCCCTTCCTCGACAATATGTTAATTTCAGCTGTAGCCCCTCCTCGACAATATGTTAATTTCAGTTGTAGCCCTTCCTCGACAATATGTTAATTTCAGCTGTAACCCTTCCTCGACAATATGTTAATTTCAGTTGTAGCACCTCCTCGACAATAGGTTCATTTCAGTTGGATTTAAGAAATTTATTTCCGCGTTCCTTCCTGGGGAACCTAGCTCAGTAGTGACTCGTTAATTCAAACCAACCTTTAATCGCTAGATAATTCGAGATAAATGTGTAACCTGTGTAAACTTAAACAGTAGCTTCCGTTAAGATCTTTAAAGCGACGATTTTCTCTTATTAAACCAAAAATGAAGGAACGGTAAAAGCAACAATTCCCGCATGTGCGATTAACATGAATAACAGTGACTAAAGAAGCGAACGGTTAGCAATATCGACCAGCGATATTCGTTTTTTTTCGGCCTGAAAATACCGTTTTCTGTTTGAAAATTAATTACCCGTGAGTGATGTTTTAATGGAGACTTCAAAGAGAGAAGATTGTTATACCAGAAACAAAATTTAATTCCTCGGACTTCAAGCATTTAGCTTCAAAAGCAAGCATTCAAGTTAGCCCTTTTATAGAGGGGGGATACATTGTGCTGACTGAGTACATACGGGGAACCCTTGCCGCTTATAGCGTAAAGACTCTTTAATACTAGGTTTAAAATCAGCATACGGAAGTTTAAATTTAGATGGTTCTTGGGATAAGGTCATTTTAGCAGCACAATCTGCTTTTGCATTACCTATAATACCAATATTGCTCGGTAACCAACACTGTACTATATTCGTATTTTAAACGAGGCGATTGGTTAATAATGGTTTCTCCAGTTTTATATTGTGTAGTGACTGAAGTAGTGATAGTGAGTCAGAGAAGATAAGATAATGATATTTACAATACGTGTGTTTTCGATATATTGCAAAGCAAGATCTATTGCTCTGATTTCGGCTGAAAATATTGATGTACCATTTGGCAACCGAACCTTTGTTGTGTGCATTCTACTAACAAAGGTTGCCGCAGCCATTTCCTCATACTTTGATCCGTCAGTATAAATTATTGTCTAGTCTCTACATTCGATGAGGAGTTCATGATACGATTTCAAGAAGATTAAAGGGTTTGTCTGGGATGTTTTTTCCATCGTGTCAGGTTAAAGGTGCTTTTCGTTAATCCGAAGCCCCGGAGGTATTTCGGAGATAAACGGTTTCTGAATTTTACAAAGATCAATTTTGGAACTGTCGAGGCTGGATGGTATTCTAATGCCAAAGGACGGTATGCGTGTGGTATATTTTCGTACACAATTTTGTATTTGGGTTGACAAACAGCTAAAACTGCAGGGTTCACAGGGTGATCAGAATTTTAGAGCATACTGTGCAGATAACATTTCTCTACGATGTGATAAAAAGGTGTTTCGTTTGTTTCCGCGAGAATACTTTCGCATGGAGATGTCTTAAATGCTCCCAGAATGAGTCTTATTCCTTGATGATGAATTGCGTCAATTATCTTCAAATATGACTTTCTAACTGAACCATAAACAACGCAACCAGAGCCTATGTTGGAGCGGATAAACGTTTCATATAAATTTATGGTGACAAATTGTTTTCCTCAACCTACTGGAATAGGTGTTCCGTCCAGCGTGAGTTTAAGTTCATCTTGATTTTTCGCAATTGACAGAAATGCATATATACCGTTTTTGATTTTTTGAATTTGAGACCATTAGTTGTTGTTGTTGTTGTTGTTGTTGTAGGATTTAAAGCCATTTTTTAGCACACGATAGGCTATACATATTGGCCAGTATTAATGGTGGAGGAAAACCCCGGGAAAGGAAAGCCACCGGAAAGAACCACCGACCAACGAGACGTTAATGGCAAGCTTTCTCACATAATCACACTGGCCGAATCTGAGACACGAACCGACGCAGACAGGTGAGATGGCAGTGATCCGTAACGGAGAGCGCTTTATACTACTCGGCCACATTGGTTGCCCCGAAACCGTTAGTACTGGCCTAATTTTGAATTTTGTTATTTTGCGGTAGTTTTCTTTCAAATGTATGCATGTGCTTTGATCGATAACATATTAGAAAATCATGAACGTATAACGAGCAATCCACACCGGGAGCCAACCATTAACTACTCTATTAATTTTGATATTGAAAAGTGTCACAGAAAAAATACCGTGAAACACCTATCTCTTGCTCGTGCAAATCTGAGATGGTAGAGCCCACCCGTACTTCGAATTCTCTAAGAGAAAGGTTGATATGAATGAGAGCTGACTGCCTTTTAGGCCCCGATCGTGCTGGTCGTTTATTGTTCTGTACTTCCATGTTGTGTAGTAGGCCTTTTCTAAATCAAAGAAAACCGCTACTTAATGTTCCTTCTTGATAAATGCGTCGCGAATACATGGTCCCAGTCCAACCAGATGGTATTTGGTACTACAGTCATAATGGTGGCCACTTTGGAAAGGAGATATTAAATTGGTAGTTTTTATGTACAATATAAGCAGTGATTTGATCATTCGTTCCGTTGTTGTGCATACACAGTTTGTCAGTGCAATGGGTCGATAGTTGTTATGATCTCCGCTATTTTAATCTGGTTTGGGATTGGTAGTACTGTTGCTTCTTTTTAAATCCTAGGTACATCACCAGTAACTCATAAATCATTGAAGATTTTCAAAAGAGATGGTAGTGGTGATTCGATGATGTGTTTCAAGAACTGGTAGTGTATTTTGTCAGACCCAGTGGATGTATCATAGGCCTTGTCTAAAGCCTCCATAAGCTCCAGTAGTGAGGACAGCTGGTTATAACTTTCAGAGTTGTTGGATGTGAATTGTAAATGTGACTTTTCCATCGGAACGCTTCTGAATAATTAGATGAGAAACTGCAAGAATATTTGCTTTGTTACATTTTGAACCAAAATTGTTATTGTTTACTTTCAAATGTAGGAGAGAATGTTGTTGTCTCTAATCACGGACAAGCTGTATCTCTGCCATGCACGGATAAGACCGCATCAACTCGGATAACTTAATATCATGTAGATATAAGTTCAGATCGTCTTTAATGTCGCGATACAAGAATTCCCTGTTCTGACTATCAATTCATAGGCCACAGGCCGACACAACTGATAAAGATTTACAGCAATATAGCTTAGTACTGTAAAATAAATATATGATATTTTCAAAACACATGTGCCCATTAAGAAAATCGCGCATAATGCCTTTATATAAAATGTTCTTGAACTATGTTACTCTGCCGAGAAAAGCGAAGAAAGCTTTAAATTGAGCTTAGAGTTTCATATTGGAAACATTCTTGCAAATATAAAGTTATTAGATATAAACTAGGTGACCGTAATTTTGATGGGCACTTAAATACTCTTTGCATTGTTGTCATAGCTATCAAAGAAGAATAAGTACATGCAAGCATCTTGTAATATTTGCTGAATTTCAAAGCCCAGTTGATTTAGGAATTACCTGTCTCATGCCGGACGTATTTGGATTTATGTTATTCGATATATGGATTTTGTTGTTCGTTGACTTTTGCCCGCACTTGAAAACACATTATTTGATATATCATGTCGAGAAAATGTGAGAGAAGTGTCTTTCCCATCGGATACAATAAGTCAGCAGCCCAATCCTGTTCCTGACAAGTATCTAACTTTGGACATTTGCATTAGGAATTCGATGCTCTTTACCTCAAACGGCCCTTCCCTAAAGGAAATTAGTCTTCAATAGACTCTGAGACCCATATACATTTGTACAGGTAACATAAAGAATATTAACGTAGGTATGAAATCGTACAGTGAATGTCTTCATTGGCATCACAGTTATGCAAAGATAGAATCATCTTTGTGATTCAATGCAGCATTAACAGCGTAATGAAGATTCTGTGACCAAAAATGTCGAGAGGCAATAAAACAAAATTGTCATTAATTAAACGAAATCTAGTTTGATGCACACCATGATGCGTTCAATTGAACATGAATATAATGTACTGAAACCTATTCGAATTTAAATGACATTTTATTATAATAGTTAATCCCTCTTTTTTCGCTCAACGGTCTTGCCTATCTCTGCCCAGCATAATCACTATCAAGTAATAAGATCTACACAGACCATCTTTTCATAATCAAGTTGTCAGTCTGCTGTGAATATATGGCAATGAAATCTGATACTTGAGCTATTTAGTTAAATAACTGGCTCAGGGATCATACAATTCAATGCATGGGTCTGATGTTGAGTTTCTAATATCAGGCAATCGGAAATTACTTTCAATGTAACTTCTATTCTGATTGGTAAAATCTCTGAATTTGAGTTTCCTCTGTCAGGCAATCGGAAATGACCTTTCCAATTTAACGCTGTTTGTGACTGGTAAAAAATATCAAGCTCAATAGTTGTGTCGTCCTCATGCCTGGTTTTACCGGTAAAATGTTCGGTGAAAACTTTATAAGGTAAACCCAATCATATTTTGATGTCACAACAAATAATGCTGAAGAGAGATATTGTGCTTAAAGATGCTGACGATGGGTCTTCACTCGTCCACACATCACTGTAATGACAAATTTTGTGCCCAAGGGTTAGTATGTTTATGAAACAAGCATATTTATACACTACATCAATTGTATTTGTGAATAACAATGCGCTATATTTATGTTTTAGTGGCGATATAAGGTTTTGTTGCACAGAAACGGTTGCGGTTGTTTGACATGAAACAGGTAAATTGTAACTGTTAGATGCATTGCACAAAAATTTCATAGTTTGCGTGGGGTACAAGGATAATGAAAACTAATTATCCTGGATGAGGGAGTCTAGTTTTACACAAAGTATTCTAACGTAGTATGTCATATCCTAAATGATACAGTTTTGAGTTAATACGAAATATTAAAATAACTTAATAATCTTTAAAATCCGTGACAGTTTGGAGAGAAACATTAAAATATAAAATAACCGAATTTAATTCATTTGATACAGAACTGTGTGTTCGCAGATAACACCAAAGTCGTGCCCCAAGATGGATGGCAATCCTGCAACCTTTTCAAACGTCTTTTCATATACAAAATTGCCAAGTTTGCTTAACAATGTCCATTTGAAAGATTATTTATTTGCCCCGTATTACTAACTTTACAATGACAAATGATAAATAAGTTAGTACATGGGTTGTTAAAAAATCACTTCATGTTGGCATATGCCATCGTTGGTCCTGAACAACTGTGTCATACACAGCTGTTATTAAACGACAAAATAGTTTCCTCTACTATAGTATAGTTTTAGTCATTGCTCGTTGATTTAGCCAATAACAATATTCATTACTTACGTGGAATAAACGTCATATTCATTATATTCGTCAAAGAAAGTTTATGATTAACGACGGAGTTGTCTTTAAGCTGAAGAAAATTATACGATGAGAAATCACCATTGTTTGCTGCTTTTTTTGTAAGTTCATATACTAGTCTTTCTCAGTTTAGTAACCCTATAATGACAGCCACATAAAAACAAGCATTAGCTTCACCCAAAGCACGAAGGACGAATAAAACATATGAACAATAAGACCACTTTTAATTTACCCTCACTTGAAATAATTCTCGTAGAGATCATAAATGACTAAATTCCAAATGATGTGTAAAAACATGAATATATTATAATATATATTCTGTGCTGATTTGTAATGTGATACCCATACGTGTAATTCGATATTTAAAATTTAAATCAAGGCGTATCCACCAACTTTCAAGAAATATGACTTTCATAATATTATAAAAGACGACTACAAGATATAGCGGGTTCAAATTTTACCACAGAATCAGCAGCTTGAGATTTATCATAAATGCTGCTTTATGAAATATTTCCATCACTATCGCTGTAATTATATAAGATTCAATTTCCGGACTATATTGAATAAACTTGTTTATATACCCTCAACTTCTGCTGCCAAAAAAGTTAAGTATTTATTTCAGTGACGAAAAATGTCTACAGTCTGATTTTACCTTATAAACGAGTTACATGTGCTGCTGTCACATGTTGGAAGGATACAATTAAGTGGCCATATTTCTAGTATTTCCCATAACTTACGTGGCATTTATGTTTTATTATCGCGGAAAATATAATTTGCATGGACTCGCTTTTTATAATTACAATGGTTACTCATTAATTAGCTACTTGATTAAGCCAAAACATTAATTAACCTAGGAAAGCATATTATACATTTGATGATATTCCAGGTTAGATGGGCACACAGTGCAAAGAAAGTTTCGAAACAAAATTAATGCACCTATTACGATCATGTTATCAAAGAGAGCAGATGAGATGTATGTGATGGACATGTAAGAAAATAGTTTATTTTATCCAACAGATATGTTGCTCAAAGAAAGATTAATGATGATCCTCTATATGCTGAACATGTAAACCTTAATTTCGATCTTGTTTTAGTTTAAGTACATGTTTGTTCCTTGCTAACGTCTTTAAGACTAATAATCAATGGTTAACTATTACAATATCTTAATCCTATATTTAGTATGCAACTATAAACCTCATGTCTGCTCTTTGTACGATGGTGACTGCATGCGCTAGTTATGAAATTTGCAGTTTCCATGGACAACGAAGACCACACTTCACGCCTATCCTTGGTGATGGCTGATTGACATGGATTCGGGACGATGTTTAAAGGCCAAATGATAGACGAACCAGAAAAACTCAGAGCGTTTTCCTGGCCATGATGAATGTCAAGGTTTCAAACTGTCCCTTTAGTCCAGCTCTCATTGAATGGGACAGACTGCCAACAAGCATTACAGATCTGGAAACCATACAAGGATTCCGTGCCGTCTTGGAATTCCTCCGGAAAGCATTCTTAAATGGGTACATTACTTTTGCTTTTTTGTACTTGCTTATAAGACGCGACCAACTGCAAACTGCACATTATGCACCAGTAGAAATAGTCTGTGCAGTTTGTTAGAGTAATCACTACAAGAAACAACATAGACCCTGATCTTCAAGTGTATTATGCTACGGCATATATCTTTGTTATTTTCAATTTGACTCGACTTAAACGTGAGTGCAAACATGTTATTGCATATAGTTGGATCAGATAAGACATTGGTGCAAAATTCATGAAATATTTCAGCAGGACTGATAAACATTCCTCGACAGAAATCCTGTCCTAGCTCGGAAGAAGAAGAAGAATTGACAATGCTGTCTGTTTAATGTTCTCAGTCTATGTATATTCGCGGTTTATGTTTCCCCCCCCCCCCAACGTTTCCCCTCTGATATATTCTTAATAACTACATTTTAAAATTCAATCAGGTACAAAGTTCATGCAATTTGCCATCTGACTATACGTGGGTCTAAGCAACTATTGCATTTAACGATGTTTCCATTGCAATTGTCATTCCATATATACGATAGAATAACACACAAAGATTTGTCGATATATGTCATGTAGATGTTGCAAATTTTGTGTCTCTATCCAACTCTTGTTGAAACTAATAATCGACAGCTTCTCGCTGTAATATCTATCTATCTATCTATCTATCTATCTATCTATCTATCTATCTATCTATCTATCTATCTATCTATCTATCTATCTATCTATCTGTCTGTCTATCTATCTGTCTATCCTGTCTATCTGTCTATTTATCTATATATCTGTCTATCTAAATGTCTATCTGTCTATCTGTCTCTCTCTATCTCTATCTCTTTATCTCTATCTCTCTCTCTCTCTTTATCTCTCTATCTCTATCTCTCTATCTCTCTCTCTCTCTCTCTCTCTCTCTCTGGCGGTAGATATATCCAGCCATTCATCCATCTCTATGTATGTATGTATGTATGTATGTATGTATGTATGTATGTATATATATATATATATATATATATATATATATATATATATATATATATATATATATATATATATATATATATATATATATACATGTATAGAGAGAGAGAGAGAGAGAGAGAGATTCTTCAAAAAGAAGCAATAGGTTATGAGCTGAACCTTTGCATATGTTGATCTTTCTCGCGTAAGTTTGTTTGCTTTTTTTATCTCAAAGAGAAGGCCATAATGACCTCATTTTTGCGACCATCGTCTGAAATGTTTAATCCAAATGTACAATTATAAAAACAAAACAATGTTCAAAACTATACGAATCATAAAATTAAATATTGGTTGCATTTTCGTATCCATTTTATGATGCAAAATTTGGTTTGCTGTTACACTGAATTAAAATCGACTAAATTAATTTGACCTTTTCAATCAGAACTACAAAAGTGAATTTAACGATGAAAAAGAGAAATTCAGCTTTGACCTTTTCAATCCATATCAGAACTACAAAAGTGAATTTAAAGATGAAAAAGAGAATTTCAACCTTAAACTGATTGGATCTCGGCATAATCATGCTCTGAATAGCGTACGCGATATAAAATTATTGCAAGTGGATGAACTTTGACCTGATTGCAGATAATGAAAACTGTTCCAAATTAATCACATTTAACTTGCATTTCCTTTGGATTAATACGCATCATATGCGCTTACGCTTTAATCTATCAAAGTGTCGTATACGTTTACGTTTCATTCTCATCTAAGCAGATTAAAATTCCTAATAAATAACGAAGCGATAACATTTAGACCTTAGAATTTGAAGGTGATAGTTTCCAAAATCTGTAGTAAAAATATAAAAGAAAAGAAACGGGTTGCGATACCAAAAGGTGCACTTAGAAAAACTTAAAGAAACTTCTTATTCAAATTAAATGCCAAATCGATAAATGAATAAGTAACAAATAAATTCCTTAAGATAAATTTCAATACGCAGTTCAATTAATTATTTTATGTGTTGTTGTGTCTTCAAATATTGTATGCAGCGTCATTTAGATGCAAATAAAGGACTTTAAAAGTCTTGAACAAGGTTGGAAACTTTCAAGAAAGATACAGATTACCTTTGAGAACAGAACTTTTTTCTACAACCCATTTACATGTATTTGATTTCAAAACTACCAGGAAGTAAAATAATTTAAAAAAATGCATATTTACCCATACTCGTTGCTGTTTGGCCATTTATGATGATGTTTGCCCATTTATGTTGAAGTCTGTACATACATCTGGATGTTTACCCATACGTGATTATGGCTGTCAACGTTTGCCAATACATGTTGATGTTTTCCCATACTTGTTGATGTCTATTATGATTGTAGAATGGTTTTTATTTTAAGTTCATATGTAGCAACTGATGCAACAGTGTATTTGCTATTTCCTAGCAATATCGAATTCATCAAATCAAGTTACATTCTTTACTAATAAATGTAACCAAAATCGGAACGAGATTCAAAATATGAAAAGCACACATAAATGAAGAGACGAGCTGACTTTCTCACCAGCACAATAGTTTTTATAAATTTTTAGAAAATGTGGAAACGCGGTCGTGATCTCAGAAACATTATTATTTAGGGTCGCGGCCAAAATAGGTCGAGAGCCGCTAAACTTAATTCAATACCGTTTACAACACATCGAGAAAAGTATGGGAACTAACTAATGGTAGGATTCGGATGAAATCCAGTCAACGTTTGAAATGTTTATGTTAATTCAAATGAAGAGAAAAAAAAGGAAAACCAGCAACACGCCTGTATGGTTAGTTGGTTCATGTGTATAGATATGCACATTCAGGTAATGGTATATGTCTAAACTGGACATCTATAAAAGTATATGAAAATAGGGTCATGACTGAAGGAACATCTTTGCAAGTGACTTAAACGTTTTGTGTAAAAGTGACTGGTTTTTTAAAAAAATAAATTGAAACTAACAAAAATGACAATTAAATTGACATTATTTTTTGGGGGCATTGAATTTATTTCCCAGTAAAGCTAAATTAATTGAACTGTTGTGTCAACGCCTAAAAATTAAATATAAACAATCGCGCTCATGGTCGCTCCAAACAGGTTATAAGGAAGAAAAATTCAATTTATGTGAGATTTTAGGTATGCCTGGACACAACACATTGTTGAAATTTCTTTGGAGATTCAAGTAAAATAAATTTGGGATCCTCGGAGAAGAGAATTAAGGCGAATTTCGCAAGACTACCGTATGCTTGTTTTAAAACTTGTCTTGCCATCATTACAAGTGTAGAATTGGAATCGGATTAAACGTTCCAACAAACAGGCTGTAGAGCAGAGCTATCTAAGGTGCTCGCCTTTTCAGATCACTAACAACTCACTTCTGTCTGCTTGAGTTCGAGTTTTAAGTCAGCCAGCGTTGGCATACGAGAACGCTTGCCCTGAGTCGATTATTCTTTCTCCACAGTGAAATATATCCTATTATGTGCTGAAAATGGCGTAAAACTCTAGAAAAAAAAATGAGCAAGTTAATTAGTTATAGATACATTCCTGAATTGCAGTTATTTCTAGCAAATAATAAACAGATACAAAACTAAAAGTAAGTACATTTAATAAAAAGTAAAGAGAATGAAACCATAAAAAAGAAATTGGAAGATTATGAAAAAGACACGAACAGACAATGAGTCTAGAATAACGAAACTGGGCCAAAGAAAAAATACCTATCGGGAAAAATCAGAAAAGCAAAAGTTATAAACAATGACAATTTCTGACAATCAAAGAAAATATAGTTAGAATTTATTTAAGTAAATCCACCCTAAGGAATCCCTTTTTAAATTAGTATAGTTGTATTTTAGCTTGGGTTAGACAAATATTGAGTATCTGACCATTTTTGTCAATATCTTAAATTCTTCCAAATACCGAGACTTGAGGCCTTCATATGAAAGCTACTTCCAACGTTGATCGTGCGTGGATAAAAAAATAAAAACGTTGGATGGTAGGCAACATATGTATTATCAAACCGCTATCCCTATGTGAGTAAATGGATTGAAAAAGAAATAATAGTGTTAATATATGTAAGGACCATGTAATTTACTATTTTATGAAACAGGGCAAAGCTGAAATACTTTTTACTGATGCCAGAGATTCGCATCCCATTATACAATATCGTACGCAATTACCAATATATTGAGTAAAACTGCTTTCAAGATGGATCCCTATCTACCATAACAACCTGCCTCTGCATATTAGGGTCTATCTTGTCTGTTCTACTGAAATTTCCTAATAAACTGTACAGAACCATATCAGCCGACGCATTATGCAAAGGTCGATATGGGTTTGCGCTGTATGCAGTGGGTCTGTTCTTACAAGCGAGTATATGGTAAATAGCATTGATAGCCACGTAATGTGCAAGCGAGTTACGATTTCAGCTGTCTCATGTGGAATCACTTGTAGCGTATCTCAATCATATTTGGATTTTCCATTACTGGTTAAATAAAAATTAAATAAATAGATGTGCTGCAAATAATAATCATGCTTGAGAAAAAAGAAACATGTTATAAATCTCTATGCAATTAATATTGACTGTATTGATACTAATTGAATTTCATGCTCTCCTGCACGGTTAGCACGGCTACAACATATTCAAAGCGTGTCTTTAGAGCCCTCGTTTTTCTTCGTCTGTAATGAATTCTGAGATTTATGAGAGTGCATGGAAGGATTAGTGAATTGTGTAGATACAATCGTATGCAAGCATATTGTTTGTCTCTATTTTAAATGATCACTCTGAAAATTAATGAAAACAAATAGCTTTTACTTCAATCTTCTGAATAATTTCTGCTACGGTTGAATTCCTTAAGCTATTAGTCTTCTCTTGTTTAAACCATTCATAAATCATTAGTTTTCTCTTTTCTCCGTTCATCTCATGCTAATTTAATCTCCGTATTCACGTTTAATTCAAGCTTGTCTCAAGATTGCTGTATTTTATATCAGTTTGATTTCATGTGATGATGTTCGTGTATTACATCAAATTTGGAATTAGACTAAACCTTATGGTCGTATACTATATATAGATAGTAGAATGTTCAATCTGTTATTTGTCAATATATGATTCAAGTGGCTAAGTAAAACATAAAATATGCTGTGCGTAATAAGTACAACATAACTTTGTAAAGTTTATTTTCCAATTCCTCGAAATCATCGAGGACAACAATTCTATAAAAGGTAAAAAGAGTTAATCATAGCTATAACTGTGCATTGCATTATTCTTCAAAATGAAAACATTTTTCAAAGTGGCACATACTTACTTAAGTAGGTCATTGAAAGTAAGTGAGGTCTGGATAAAACAAGAATGATATGTACACAATTTTACTAAATTTTACATTCACCTTGAAATTTATTAAACTTTATACAAACGTCCAATTATACAATACATTCTGTTATTTAGCGATAAGATTATTATTAGAATTTACAGTTTAAAAGCCCTTGACATTTATAAATTGTTTATTTGCTCATTTGCACAGGCAAAATCCTAAATATACGATGGACCAAACTGATTTACAACACACAAAGGAGAGCAATTAGATTTATATTCATGGAAAACATTTTCACTTTACATATCAACGCAACATTGTCTGGTGTTAATACAGTTTAGTAAACTAGACCGCAATTAAATTTAAAAACGTTTTACGATATCTTGGAAAGTTGTTAATGTAGAGTGTAATCGTTATAATACACCTGTTTAGAACAGTGCTAACATGTACGCTTTAGTTTTTCCCTAGCTACATAAGGTGCCTTTCCTTGAGGCAATTTCTTGAGATTATACAGTCCTAAGTTTTCACGCGTAATTCGAACTGAACAACGTCTAGTAAATATTAAATAATCAAGATTGAAGAAAAGTTGCTGAAATCTGGAAGTGAAAAAGCTATACATACTTGTCTATAATATGATCTTCATAGATTACTTACCAGATGGTATTGCATTGGGAATATGTCCACATCCCATCCACCTTTATATAGAAACAGGATTACTTGAAGAAATATATGTCAAAGAGTGTTCAGTTATTTTATCAATCTGAAATGGATATAAGCATCAACTAAAGTGTATACATCACTAAAATGTAATCCTAGGTGAGAAATCTTTGTAGTATAATCAATGTCCTCCGCCACAAGAACATCTTCTGACTGTGTTCAGCACAGCTGATTGTCATCGATCGTTCCTGCCTTACGAATTACAGAAGTAACATGTTTACTACAATAACTGATTGGCAGTAACATAAGGATAAATCAAAGACAGCCAATCGGTGAAAGTCTTGTTAGCGAAGCTTTGTTTGGTTAATCAAAATGAAGTCATAATAATCAACCTGCATTGACTACATTAATTCATTGAAAGATTAATATAAAAGAGCAACCATGTTTTATCTCAATTACATTTTTTACGAATAGGAATAATACTTTGGTATTTTGTTTCTGCTTCCTTTCTAATCAGGTGGAATTGATAGTATACAATTGACATAGACGTTATTAGTTTTTATTTTCAATGCTTTGTTTGCGTTTCCATGGTACTCTTACCGTGTGACTTGGGATACTTATACCTTTCGGAGACAGCAGCTTTTCTGCGAAATTGATTATCATAACACTTTTAGCTAGCACACATACATAAATATAATGAAAAGTTTATTTTTGGCTTTCGTTTGGCTGAAAATTAATATTTTTTTATTTTTGATCATGAGTACAACATGATACGTGGTTAGTATGTTGTGTTAAAGTTTTTGTTATGTGCAGTGCTAGGTTTTTCGTTGCTTGCAGTGTTAACTAATGCTTTACAGTTTGGTATTTTCATTGCTTGGAGTGTTAATACATTTGTTTATAGCATTGTTGTTGCTTGCAGTTTTAGCATTTCCTTTGTTAACAGTTTGAAAACATTCATTGTATACAGTTTTATCGTTTTTGTAGTATTCATTGAGAATACAGAGCGCACACATAACTGGGTTGTCTTTCTTTTATCTAACTAAAGAAATGTCCTGGAGCAATAGTTATATGATGGTCAACGTGACGAAGAAAACCATGTGCGTTACTAAACTCTTACGAAATATGATGTTATATTTGGATTTTACAAAATATTTCCTCCGGGTAATTATCTCTTTGAAATGGTGGTTATGGATCTAAAGACTATATTATTACATTTACTAGGATATACTACCCAACATGTGTTAAATTTCAAAAACTGTATTGCCTTGATGCACATGGAATTAGCAATAAATGTATCTCATACTTGTAAAGTATCCACTTACATACAATAGCCACGTGTATCAAAGATACACTTTGTAGATCACTACGAACAATTAAATTTAGTTCTAATTTTAAGATTATCAAATTGCTTTAATAAATAAATCTTTTAAATACTTTGTGAGAAACACGATGTTTATTCTTCATCTCTTTTCTCAAAATCAATAATTAGTATTCCGAACGTGAAAAATAGTATAGGGCCAAACGATCTTTGGAGTACATCTACAGTTAAATATGTTCTCAAAAATACATATAAAAGAGTCTGCTAGAAGGCGAACAACGTGCTGAGCTCCGTTAGGCGAATTTTGGAAACAATGAGAGACCCAACCTAATGCAGTTGTAGCATTGACAAATAGCACAGAGAGTACCGAGCAACTCTGTATGAAACATCGACCACATAAATGGGTACTGCAGACTGAGATAATACAAAGAGTGCAATATTTAATCGAACCGCGATGACTGTTTAGAGAGCCCAGCTTATGACCAAAAGAGTGCATGTTCGAATCTTACCATGCGAACAGCCTGGGTCGTCATATGTCATTCACCGAGGTATTTGACTCCAATTGACACAGCACTAAATAACCTACTTGTGTTGTTGTACCGTTAAGCATAAAAAACATGCTCCACCGCTACCAAGATACCAGTAGCGTGCGAATTTGTTGAATAACAAACACAATAATTACATCATCTGATATCCCTGTATAAGATTGTGTATGACCTGGTTGACATGCCAGTCTCCTTCTACTTATTATCGACATCATTATGGACGAGAATGTACATACAATAACTTTGAGGCACATGTAATCAATGACAGTCTGTTTAAAGTACTATTGTTTTCCCATCGTCAGAATGCATGTGAAACTCTCTGCCAGCGACAGCTGTTGAATCTGCTACACTTTTATCGTTGTAAAGCTAGTTTTTGCTTACGCTAAGTTACGGTTGCTAGCCAGTGGACAGGTAGTCCATAGTTTCGTCTGTTTGATACTAAGTGACTGCTCCAGCTCAGTCTCAGAGTATTCTAAAGAAATCTATAAATCTACGCCATCTTGGATTTGGTCTCTTGTAGTTGCTTACAGTTGGTTGAAAAGCTTCTGGGAACATTGTTTTCCATCTTTCACTCCTTCTCCTTTCTCTACTAAGCCTTTTTATATGTAACTTATTTTGTGATATTCAAATACGGTTTACTATTTTCTCTACTATTTAGCTTATATATCAGTACATTCGATGCCAATGAGGAAGTAAATCGCACAGGGATATTCACCGTCCTGTGATAAAAGTACTGATTACATTCATGCTGAACCGAAGGGAAATTAACCTGACAGAGGCCACCATGCAAAATAACATAACTATGACATCAGCAGTCGAGCATAAAGACATAAGAGGATGAAATATAAATTGATACAAAAACGATCACAACCATGCTACAGGATTAACGCAGTGAGGAAAAGGCAAATCAAACAAAATATAAATTATGCAGTATGCTTCCTACGATATTAATTACATCTCAGATTATGCTATAATAATGTTCAGATCTTTCATGTAAACGTTTATGATCTCTCATGGGTAAGGTAATAATCAATATATCCAATTAATGTGTTGTATCGCGATCTTCTTTGTGCTTTTAAAATTATTGAATGGTTAACGTGATTCGCTGTTCAGTTTACTGAAGTGCGGTGATTATAATGTTGCATCGCATTAAGTATATATTTGTTTCTTATGTTTGAAAACATAAATCTTTATTGACTTTTATGCCATAGTTTCAAAGATCAAAACAATGAATGTTTCATTTAGTATCTCCACTAATTTGCAACCGTGATTCATTATTTGATACTCCTGACATTTTGGTTAGATAATGTGCTATATGCTAAATGAAAACCTATACATAACGGTACCCAAGAGAAATTTGTACCTTCTTTCGTTGGATTATTTATGTATAAATATTTAATTTGTAAGAGGTTCACGAAACTAAGACATATTTATTCATACTGTGTACTCTCAAAGCTAGATATATATTGTGAAGGGGTGTTATTAGTTTAACGTGAATAAACAAGATGAAAATAAAATAAATACCGAGCCAAACATAAATAAGAAAGACTGTAGTGTTCAAAACGTAGGCGCGCTTTATTTGCCATCAAAGGTAAATTCTAATTGAAGCATAACCACAGAAACTGAACTTAGCACTGAGCCTGCAAAGTGGCACTACGGCCAACAGAAACGTTTCTCATCTAATTCTAGCGAACTGAATCTCATTAATATTTGAATGATTGTTGGCCTTTTACCCTTTCTACTCGATACATCCAATTCCACCCAGCAACACCGTCTACGATACAATATAACCCCAATCAGTGATTTTACCATCAAACTGGAAACAGACGCCGCTTAACAGATTGTCGAATGAATTGTTCGTGAAAATAAATCAGTGATGTATACTGTCCCACAAAAAAAATGTTTTCGGATATGCAAGATAATGTTAAATGTATTGAAACAATGAGTGATTTAATTTTTTTAGATACTACCCAATAAATTTTCAATACATAAATATTGTTAATGAAAAACTTAGTATTGTCTTGACTTGTATCAACAAACACCCTATACCTCTCTCCAGCCTTGATGACATGCTATAATTTTGACTCCGCTGAAAAATTCACATATTGAGCATATTTTAAAGTATGCAAAAACATAATCAGAGAGAAATACGGTTTGATCACTTTGTAAAACCTAAACAGTTTTGGACAGACATCCGAAATATATAGTCTCAGCCTTAAACGATCTGACATACAGAACTTAAAGTATTCAGTTCGAGTCAGTACTGAACCGTCCTCTAGTGGATTGGTCGTGGACAAGTTAATTGAACATTGGAAGACTGCAAAACACAAAGTCAATGTTTATTCTTGCCATCAAAAGTATTCCATTATATCACAACATCCATCACGCATAAAATGCGTGTGGTGCGTACTTGCTCATATCTGATGTTCGTAAAGGCGGTGCGCAACCTAATGCAGAAATAAGAAACTTTCCAAGAACAATGATCAACTCAGTGGAATCCTCTTTGAAAAGTGACATGTATGCTGCAGTGATACAAGATTCATGCAAAGAATCCTTTATCAGATAATAATGATCGATATCATAAACGAGAAAGCTCTGGTGGATGTTTTCTGAGCTCACATCATGCAGGCTCCCTCCTTTATCTGAGCTACAGACACCAACATCGAAAACCACTCATTTCTCCGTCTGGTAGGATATATCACATGAATGTGTCATATTATCCGCAAGAAGGACATCGTATTTACATCCATAAAGAGGTGCTAACATTAAAGACTCTGGTTATTCCATGCCATACAATAGAAAGATCGCTTTGAACGATGCCTGCAATTGATGTGTATAGTTCGTGCGTTGAAGCAAGCTATCAAGTTCTAATAATATAACAATCGCCTGTAATGTTAAAAACCCTACGTATATCCATCTTAAATAGCACGACATCGACATTTATTCGCCGATTAATGATAACGTCAATCCGACTTCATCCTCCGGAAATTATCAGAGTAGTCTAAAATTACCGAACTTTAACATTAGGCACCATCTTCACAAGTTAGACGAATTATACTTGACATGGTTATAACATAGTCTTGGCTTGTGTAAAACGTTCATAACTAGTTCCACTGATAAGATCATGCCATCAGTTAAATGGCTTGATATTCGAACTTTAAGAACGGTCTAATTAGACAGATTATGGATGTTTGATCTTATATCTAACAAAGATGTGGGTATCAACGCATTTATAACGTGGAAACATCTTAACGTATCCGACTGGATTTAGATATTAACGGCTCATCCGAACCCTTTTCAATTTCCATACTGTATATAGACCTTCTTTAGAAAACATTCTTTAACTTTCACAGTACTAATATTGAAATAGCTGATTTCAACATAGACTGAATTGACAGCTTTATTAACAAATGTCCAAGTGTACTTGAACTTTTTGCTTTTGTTAAAACAAATACATATTATCCCAAATTACATTACTGACAATAAACCAATCATCATTGATTTCATCCATGTTGGGCAATTTTGAAAACAGTAATGAATCTACCCAAACAAGTTTAAGAATATACATGTCACAGCAAAATACAGGAGCTACTAAAACAGTTTGCTGAAATGTATTGTCTATTTTTCTTAAGTGTGGCCTTGTTGGGGCGACCAGCTCTTCAAACACTATTTTCCTCAAAATTACAAATGTAACGTCTACAGAATTAATCGACTGGTTTACTCTGGTATTACTTTTAGTACTTATCTAAAAGTGGGGTGAACCAATTATAGCTGGTGCTTGTTGATGTGCCAACAGTATATGTATTCTCGTTGTTTACCTCCCCATACTAGAAATGAAAAGCCTATAAGAATGACCGCATTCATTCAACCCGACAAATATGCCGAAACAATAACTTGGTAAAGATACATTATTCAGTATCGAAATAGGTTCTTACGAAAAATTTTTTTATCACATACGTTTTATGAAGTTTCACAAAACCTGCTAAAGCAGCGTTTTGTCGCAGTCCTTTATTATCAATATAAATAAAACAAAAGTGATTACCGGTTATCCGTCTACAAAGCCATATACAACCTGCCCTGAATTAGGTTTGGACAGGAAATAATAGAATGTGCTACCTGACATACAAATAAAACTAAATATGTTGTCTAGTAAAAAGGAAAACTTTCCGTAGACTGTAAATTCTCTTATTTCAAAAGCAAGATGTATTCAAGTATTGTATACATGTTTGTCTGATTACTTAAATAGAATTAAGAAACTCTTGAATTTTATGAAAAATGGTTGCTGCAGCGTTTGCAGTATCATATACATCGCTGACCATTAGCGGATATATATATTATTACGTGCATTTGATTTGGGTCATTTTTTTTTTATTTTAATTGTTTGTTTGTCATACTCAAATTTGACATTTTAAGATTCATTCATTGGGAGATATTTTTTTCGAAAGTGGGATGACATGTACTCTTAAGAATGAACACCAGGTGTTGACCTCATTTCTGACCTGGCTTCAGAGTTGTAAACAAGCTTTTAAATTATTGGTTGATTCCAAGGACATTATGGAGCTTTGTTATAAACATCTTTCTAGGTTTCGTTGGGTCATGCGGTGTGTACGAGATTTTTTGAACGTAAATTTGTACTAAAAGATTATAGAAGATCACGTGACCCCTTTCTTGTTTACATAAAACAAGTATATAAATTATGTTTAGGAGCGAACTATTGAGTAGAACTTGGGCTGTTAGAATATTAAGTTGTGTCGTTTTGAGTTATGTTAAATTACCTTGTAGTGGAAATTATTTCATTTCATTTGGATCAAGAGGGTTTATTTTCTTATTTAGCTGAAGAAAAAATTGTTTTCACAGAATTTTATTACCAAGAACTGACTTCATCACGTGAAATCGTCGTCCATCTTGGATACTTCGTTGGGATTCGAACTTGGAATTATTTGGATATTTTATTACCAGGACGTTTGCAATTTCTCTAGTGCATAATATTTTGAATTATTTTTGGATTAATTTTAGAATTGATTCTTATAACCGTAAGTTTATTTTTCTTTTCTAGAAAATATTTGTGCTCAATAAATTGTTTATTAAGTTATTAAGATTTTACAAGCTTGTTTTTTTCACTCTTTCTGTTACTGTTTATTCGAGCCTAAGCACGTAACAATATATATATATATATATATATATATATATATATATATATATATATATATATATATATATATATATATATATATATATATATATATATATCATGTATTTCATATATATGACACAATATTACATTAAATGTATACTCTAAAAGTTTTGAATTGATCAGTAGTTTTTAAATATTTAGTTCGTATAATGTTAATAAAGCAGTAGAAGTCCATTGTTTAGCCATTGAAAGATATTTACTTAAGCTAAAATCAAACTTAAAGGATCATTATTTCTTGGAGCGACAATATAAACAACGTCTTAATGTTGATAATGTTACCAATTTTAATCAATCTTATGTGCCCTAGCTTAAATATCCAAGTGCCTCCGGATATTGTGAAGATTCGAATAGAATAAATGTTTAAGTATGTATTGACCATTATTAATAATAAGGTTAATACTACGAGTTAAAAGGCGCCTTTGTCTTACCTTCTAAGTGACTGATTGGTTTTTGACGCCTCGAGAATAATCTTAAAACTTGGGATATATCACATCAACCGACGCAATATTAGTAATGTATTCTTCTGTCAACTGGGGTCTAGTGCGAAATGTAGTCGCAATATATAGTAAATATGAGAGGATTAAGTAGCCAGTTTCATTGCGAATTTTTGAATCATTCTCACTTATTGTGTTCCTGTTGCATGTCTCCAGGCCTGTTTTACATTGTTCTTAGATATTATTTGAGAGAAAAAGCATTTGGCTAGACTGCTCCAACTTGACACCGTCATGGTTATTAAACGACCAAAACATTTCCGCTTTTAAAATTTATCAGGAACTTTCCATTAAATAATGACTTTCATTGACTAATTTGGGTTCCTTTCAATATACTGTATGTTCTTCTAACATTTTCACTTATCAGTTTGATAAGTATGCTGTTTGTTAAGTTGTACAAAACTTGTTGATTTTTGCAAATTTTTTTAAATTAAATTTGTAGCCATAAAGTCGAAACACCAAAGTTCTCTTTCCAGGCAACTCAACTGCTATAATTCTGTTAAAGCTATTACATACCAGTTTCAAAGTTTAATTGACGAAATATCAATATACCGGGAAACACTTTTATTTGAGATTTGTATTTTTATATCCTGTTTATTTTTGATTCAGAAACAGTACAGTGTAATCCCATACGTTCTTCAAAGTGTACATCGTGAACCGTAGAGACTGTGACCAACCAAACGCTGATAAAAAAAAATACAATTGTCTTACTGATCTCATTTACTTCGTTAATTATGTTTTTGTTTACATTATCTGAACTATTTCTTTTTTGTAAGACCGACCAGTCATACCAAAGACTTGCGAAAATGGTACTAACAGCCTGTCTCGCATGGCGCCCAGCATTAAGAGGTTAGTGTTAGGACTGGTTGGCCAGGAGTCAGGATAATGTGACTGGGTGACACATCATGCTACATGTCTGCGGCATGATGCCCCGGTGCTAGACATAACTACAATCTGTCTCACTGCAGACATCGTAGCGATATGACTGAAACATTGTTATAGCTACGTTAAAAGTCCTAATCGCTCACTCACTCTCTCTATTCTCTAAGATGTATGGCACTAGAAGCTAATTGATGATCATAAATAAGTAAGGAGCAAGTTAAGAAATATAACATATCAGTCCTAACGACAGACTCTAAAACGAAAAGCATAAATAGGATCAAAATAATATTTACAATCATTAGAGACGTGTATCATTAAAATAATTTAAATAATTTCAGAGCATTTTCCATCGATTCTCCCTCAACAGGATCAAATTACTTTCCAAATCTACAAATAATAAGACTCGTTTTATATTATTCCTTACGATATGACATTAAGTCTTATAAAGGTAAGATGTTTAACAAATAAATCAACTTGTCGTGAAACTTAATGACTGTCATTATAAATAGAGTTAAAACATTCATACCATCATTGGAAAACACTGTTACCATTACTTATTAACTGTATTACCATTACTGATTAACTGTATTACCATTACTGATTAACAGCATTACCATTATTTATTAACTGTATTACCATTACTGATTAACAGTATTACCATTACTGATTAACAGTATTACCATTACTGATTAACTGTACTACCATTACTTATTAACTGTATTACCATTACTTATTGACTGCATTACCATTACTGATTAACTGTATTACCATTACTGATTAACTGTATTACCATTACTGATTAACTGTATTACCATTACTGATTAACAGTATTACCATTATTTATTAACTGTATTACCATTATTGATTAACTGTATTACCATTACTTATTAACTGTATTACCATTACTGATTAACTGTATTACCATTACTGATTAACTGTATTACCATTACTTATTAACTGTATTACCATTATTTATTAACTGTATTACCATTACTGATTAACTGTATTACCATTACTGATTAACTGTATTACCATTACTGATTAACAGTATTACCATTACTGATCAACAGTATTACCATTACTGATTAACTGTATTACCATTACTGATTAACAGTATTACCACTACTTATTAACTGTATTACCATTACTTATTAACATTGCTACCATCACCGATGAACATATTACGATCATTGGAGAAAATTTATTCCATCATGAAAGAACACTTTTACCCAAACATTCCTGCTAACATTTGAGAACATTCTTACCAGCTTTAGTTATAGCTGTAAAGGGATACAATATATTCTACATTAATCAATGAATCTGGTCCTATATTCTTTACATATTGTCTGTCTTTATCCTCATATATTTAAACAGTTTCTTGAAATAGAAATTCTAGGAACATATAATTTTACACCTACATTTAAAAGTGTATAAATCATCATCATCATCAGCATCATCATCATCATCAGCAGCAGCAGCAGCAGCAGCCACATGCACTGGCTGAACATTTAACAAGTTCCCTCCACTTGTCTTGATTGTGCCAATGCCTGTCTCCGCAATACTTTTCCGGGTCCATTCTTTGATGTTGTCAGTACAGTTTTATCTCTGTCTACCTCTCATTCTGCCACCCTTGACGATGCCCTGCAGTACTGTTATGGATAGACTGCTGGCTTTTGTGAAATGGCCATATCATTTCAGCTTTCCTTTCTGACAGTGGTGAGGAGGTCTTTAAAATGGCCTACTTTTTGTCTTATGGTGTTACGCACGTCGTCATGTGTGATGTGATCTATGTAGGAGATGACAATGATGGTTCTGTAGCATCTCGTTTTAAGTGCTTCGTTGTAATTCTGCTGTCAGAGTCCAGATCTCCTATGAATACAAAATTATTGAGATGACTAGTGCTCGCGATACTCTGATTGTAGTTTTCAGACAGATATTCTTGTCTCTCCAGATGGGTCTTAGCTTTGATATAGCTACCCGTGTTTGTGCTGCTCATGACAAAATTTCTGCTCTTGGTCCCTCTTCGGTGAATATGGAACCAATATATTTGAACTAGCCCAATGTTTTCAGTGCCTTTCATCTGATTGAGATTTGTCATCAGCTTTGTCTTGTCAGCGCTTATATCCATGTCAAATGTGGAAGATGTTAGGTTCTTCACTAAGGTGGCAAGCTCGTCTTCACAGCCTGCAAGCCCATCAATGTCGTGTGCAAAGCGGATGTTGATGATGTTACGCCCTCCAATGCTGACTGTCCCATGGTGGTTTTCCAGTTCTTCGCTTAAGATGCGCTCTAAGTAGATGTTTGAAAGCGTGAGTGACAGGAGACAGCCTTGACGTGCTCCAACTATTGTATGGAACCAGTCCCCCACCTAGCCTTGAGCAATTGCTGCACTGGTAGCCTTGGAGTACCGCTACTTCATGGTATTGGTCAACGTTTGTCCCATGTTGTACTTCTTCATTGTGGCCAACAATGCCTCATGCCAAAGTCTGTCAAAAGCCGTTTTGAAATCTATGAACACATTATAGATGTCTTGTTGATGTTGCGAGTACCTTTCACACAAAACCCTGAGACTGAATATTTGTTCTGTTGTGCTTCTTCCACTCCTGAACCCTACATGTTCTCCAGCGATTATTTCTTCTGTTTGTGGATTCAGTCTGTTTAAGGTGATATTCAGCGTCACCTTACTAGCGTAACTGATCAAACTGATAGTTCTGTAATTTTGGCACAGCTGGATATTGCCTTTTGGGGGAGTGTTTTAATCCGTGACTGCGTCCAATGTGTTGGACATTAAATTGTCTGCTACATCTTGTTGCAGAGTTTTGTTAGTAGCTCAATCACTGCCGCCTTCCACATTCGTGATTCGTTCAGCCGGGATGTTGTCCACTCCAGCTGCATTCCCATTATTCAGTGCTCTTAGTTTTGACTCCACCTCTATTTTGAGAATGGGGAAACCATCAGCATTTGTGGAGTTTAAAACTTCTGGGTTTTCTGTTGACGGATGGTTGTTGAGTTCGTTACAATACTCAGTCTATCGTTATGCAATGTCACTCGCTTCTGTGAGGTATTTCCCATTCTCGTCTTGAGTGGTAACTACTCTTGGTTGCTTCTGTCTGGTGAGGTTTCTCACAATTTGGAATGCCTTTTTGCTGGTATTCTTTATCAGACTACTCCCTATTTCTGTGCACTTTTGTCCAATCCAATCTTCTTTAGCTTTCTTCAAGCCTTTTCTGATATTTTTGTTTAGTCTTCGGTACTCCATTGCCCCTGTATCTGGTATTTTCGAGGTCTATTTGGGCATCAGAGAGATTAATAATCTTTTCTGTAACCGAGGATTTGTTTAGAGGAGGGGGAGGGGGTCAAATGAGGCAAATAATGTCCTTGGCATCTGTTGTCATGACTGTGTTTAAAGTGTCTGTCATCACTTTAACATCAACATCCATTACAAGGAATGGATCAAATATTCCTCCAATATACATACATTCTTGCAAATTCATTTAAAGCAGTCGACGATAAGCACGTCAGAACAGGAACATTATTGTTCCATAAACTACGCACAGTAACAGTCAATTTATTCTTACATTTATTACTTTCTGCATTCAAAATATTTTACCATGGACAGGAAAACGGTTTAGTCTTTGTCAATCGGATTATGTTAATAACAATTTCAAACTAACTCTTGAACTCAGCATAATCTTTATTACTTAAAATCATCACAAATGGACGCAAAATTCTATTTACAATCTTGGATTACAACTTTGACAAAAGCCAGGTAAACAAAAACAAGCTTTGAATATGATTCAAAATATTTATCTTTATTAATTCAGCACTTTTCATAATTCAAATGTAATCCTTTTATTGATCTGTCACCCTTGTTCCGTAATCCAATCGTATTTCCTTTATTCTTCTGTTTATGCAATTTATTCTTTCTAAGTTGAAAAGAAAATATTTTCCCCGGATCAAAACAACCTTACACTTGATCTTACCATTACCCTCTTTACGTTTCTTTTTCTTAGAACGTTTTCCATGATGCAATTAATATTGCGGTACCTATTCTATCATAGTATGATTGTTATCTTGATTTGCCAATTAATGAGCAACGAACGTAACATTTCTGATCTATTTGTATTCAGTTTGATTTGGTGTTTTCTTCTTGATATTCCATTGCTTTGAGAACGCAGATGTTAAACATTTTTTTTAATAGAACGTTCAAAACATAATTGATCATCATATGTTAGCATTATCCAAATTTCAGCACTTTCTCCACCATCATCATAGTACGCTAACACAATATTTTACGCAGTTCTTAAATAAATCAATATATTCATTCTGCTTTAGACGTTCTGCAGTGCACATCCAATAACCATGGTTTCTAGGTAATACAGATAAGCACACCGGGTTAAAATCAAATAATCAGTTGTATTGCTAGGAATAATAGATGGATCTATAAAATTAAAAACATGTCCTCAGAAATTAGGAAATAATTAAATATTCTCTCTTTAATGGGTTTTGAATACCGCGAAGCAAGTAGTGTACAGCCAGGATTAACTACTCTCCAAGGATCATGTTAAAACTGTTTCATTCTTCAAATCATAGACTGTTCATGTCATAGGAATTTTATCATTTATAATATCTTTCATGTTAGAAGATTCAGACTGCTCGCCAGGCAATATGATTTCCATCAATTAAAAACTACTTCATTCTTGATGCCCAACTGCTTTTCGGGCCATAGGATTTCCATCATGTAAAAGCTACTTCATTTTTTCTTGATACCCAGAGACTGTTTGTTGGGCAGTAGGATTTCCATCATGTCATTGCTACTTCATTATTGATGCCCAGACTGCTTGTTGGGCTATAGGATTTCCGTCATGTAAGATCTATTTCATTCTTGAAATCCCAGACTGTTTCTTTTTCTGGCCATATGATTTCCATCATGTAAAATGTATTTCAATCTTGACGTCCCAGCCTGCTTACCAGATGAGTATAGACAAATTATTAATGTTTACAACATATAATTAATCAGAAATGTAACCATACAAATTCACAATACCCACTTTATGTCTTCACATAATCATGACATACAGTATGGTGCACGACGTTTATTTATTTCCAAGCAAAATATCCTAACTTGCATTGAGATTCTTGAGGTTTTATGTGTTCTTACTTTATGGACTGCAATGTTGCATATGTCCAAATGTTTAATCGAAAAGTTGCAGAACGCTAAAACGGTAGTTTCTTTGAACTGATGTCATATGTTAACATCACGACCTAATTACAGAAACAATATTAGTGAATTGCAACGTGTTTCTTGCTGTAATTAGGACATAACGTTACATTTGCGCATGATCACAAAATCTTTCCTTTCTGACATGAATTTCCCATAGTGTCTGAGATAGTCACTTCCAAATTTCCCATTCCTTAATATTACATTTCCACAAAGCCCCTTCATGATCTACGGAAATTGCCAGTTTTTATAAACTGCAAATATTGCACCCACTACCACCAGACTCCCACCGCAAGCGCTTGCAATTAAGACAACACGTAATATCGCACTGAAAAGATGGATACTGAGTCAGTTTTGATGCTTGTTACTAACCAAAATTCTATATGCGCGCTTCCGTCTGACTCGTAGACAACAATTAATGCGTGATTGTATCTTCCACATTTAACTTTTATCGTTCAAATATTAAATGTTTTTGGGCAAAATAAAACCAAAAAATGAAAACCTCTTTTATTTGTGACCTCGACAATTAGACATTCATTTAAGAAATTAGTATTTAATTATCATAAATTTTAACAAAACTAAAGTCAATGCCCTATCACAAATTTATTGTGAAACAATGGATGACGCGCATGATCTAAATATCTGCGCTAATATTTCAGGATTAATTCCACACATGTAAAACAAAAAGTTCAATGAGTATATTGGTCTCGTTAATTTGCAACCGTGGAAGATTTACGCAGTTTGATTTGAAGTTTTCTGTCTCTCCATCGAATTTCATTCCTATGTTAAGTTTACATACATACCAGTAATAGCTTTCCTTAAATATTAAAGTACATGAAACGTGACAATAATTTTATTACAGCAGAGGACCATAATATTCCACTATCATATGTACCCATACCGTCCCATTTATGTTCACACGTGTTATGCAAATGACAAACGTCCCACAACTATAATGTATACGAAAGTACAAAACTGTCGTTTGCTTCCAGATGTTTAAATGTCGCAATAATAGTATGATTGATATGCACGAATACCTATATCGACGACATTTACTGGGTGGCTACACGAATGTCAGCTACACACGCACACACATGCACGCATGCACACATACATACATACATACATACATACATACATACATACATATATATATACATATATACATATATATGTATATATATATATATATATATATATATATATATATATATATATATATATATATATATATATATATATATATATATATATATACATATATATATATACATATATACATATATATATATACTTATATATATATATAGTCTTTGGTGCGCCTTTCACACTAAAACTATGATTTGTTTATAGTATAGGTTGATCAGCTTGTATAGCTGATATCATTCTTTAGATTTATAGACTCCGGACGTTTCATACGAAGATAAAAGAATTGTTATTTCCATTATTCGTCACATTTAGAAAGTGGCATTGCTAATGGAAGTAATATATCCCTATGGTCAATAAATGTGTGTAGTGCGATCAGGAAAGTGGTCCCTGCCGGGCTGTCGGCTCTTTGACTTCTTTAATAACAGCCTTGGATGCTTCAAGAGTTCTTTTTCCAATTTACCATTCAAGCAATCAAAGAAACACAACATTAAAGCCGTTGTTTGGCCGATATTGATGTAATATACAGCACAGCCCTCTTGTCTGCATCAAGATTTTGCCAAGACAAAGTATGCAACAACGGCTATGCATATAAATGTAAACAGCCTCAAACAATATAAATACCACTTTATGTTGGAGATTGTACCGGTTAGTTATGTACCTTATATCATGCGTATCATACAATACAACAATATGGTATCTGCGTATCATGCAGCCCATCCTTAATGAATAAATAAATAACGCGTTAAATCAGCATGATGTCATGAATAATATTGTCTTCATATTACTAACCTGTAAATAACATTACCTGCATATATAATTAATATCTTTATATCGTATATCATACGTATACTGAACAAATACGTGTAAATTACGTACAATTCCCGATTAGTACTCGAAGTTACTAGGTGCATACCACTTGGAACATCTACAAAATAAATCAACTCTACATTTTTCATGAGAATATTACGGTAGTTATTGTAACCATGTCAAACCAATTAAATAAATGGATATTCCCGATCAATCTAAAACCTATAAATATTTTAACGTTATGTTGTATAGTATGGTATTTAGTTCTAATCGTTGTAATGTTCTTTACTGAATAGTATTACCTGGAATCAGCCCAGTTGTCTTTGAGATTCAATCTAGTCCTTGTCAGTGTATTTTGCATAGCAATATAACTGAAGGCGTGGAATTCCTCCACATAAATCAATGAATATGGCAATAATACCTATGTAAATGATCTGTCTAATATAAGAATAAAAAATAACTAAAGCACTTGTACATATAAAGTATATGCATTTAAATGGTATACACTGTATACAGAGAAATGCCTTGCCGAATTAAACGAAGCGCCATACTTTATAACAAAATCAATGTATGCAGATCTTGTTCGTTTCATACAGACATGTGTGCTCAAAGAGTTGCATGTCCTACTAAAACAGTATTTAAAAATATATTTTGTCAATCAAGTTATAATATAAGTAACAACTATATTTAAAACTTCATATCTGTAAAAATCTGGTAATGGCGTGCTATTGATTGGCTAAATCATATGAATGAGACTCAAGACTTTATATTGTTTCTTCCTTCAAGTAGCAGAGCACCTTGTTAAGAAAACAAATTAACTATTTAAATCTCCACAAGAATACAATGAAGATATTATCAAGGAGAAGTAAATCTTTGAGATGTAATTTTCACGTACAACAGAAACTTTTGAACTTGCCCTAATAAAAAATATTGAGTCAGACAATGATTACGTTAAAAACCGCTCGTGACATACTGATGATTTTGTTCAGTAAATTTATAGCATGCGACAATTATGTTTACATCGTAAACGTTTGTCTTTTTCTTTTATCATGTAAAAGAATAGGAAAACTAATCGCTATTTATCAAAATGAATATTCTGAAATAGATCTGCATTATATAATTCTGGATAACGTTTCGTCGAAAACAACTAATTGAACTGCAGGGGAGGCATATATTTAACAGATAGCATCAACATCCTGTGGATAATTTAGAAACATTGAAATATTACCTTTACACAACCTCTTGTGCTGTGTTAGGTGCATAGACTCGAATAAACAGTAACATAGAAAGAGTGAAAATAACAAGCTTGTAAAAACTTAATAAACAATTTATTGAGCACATATATTTTCCAGAAAAGAACAAAAATAAACGTATGGTTTTGAGAATCAATTCCAAAATTAACCCAAAAATACTTCAAAATATTATCCACTAGAGAAATTTCAAAAGTCCTGGTAATAAAATGTCCAAATAATTCCAAGTTCGAATCCCACCGAAGTATCCAAGATGGAGGACGATGTCACTTGATGAAGTCAGTTCTTGGTAAGAACAATCTATGAGCACAATTCTTTTCCAGATAAAAAACAAAATAATTCCTCTTGATCCAAACGAATTGACATAATTTCCAGTACAAGGTAATTTAAAATAACTCAAAACGACACACAACTTAGTATTCTAAAATCTCAACTCCTACTGTCTAGTTCGCTCTCAAAACATAGTTTATATACCTGTTTTTACGTAAACAAGAAAGGGGTCACCTGATCTTCTAGAACCTCTTAGAACAAATTTACGTTCAAAGAATCACGAACCCACCGTATGACCCAACTAAAATAGAAAGATGTTTCTTCAAAGCTCCATAATATCCTTGGAACCAACCAATCATTTTAAAAGCTTGTTTACAACTCTGAAGCCAGGTCAGAAATGAAGTCAACACCAGGTGTTTATTCTGTAAAGTACAGGTCACCCACCCCCAATAAACGAATCTATAAACTTAAAATGCCAAATTTGAATCTAACAAACAAACAATAAAAATAAATATAAATGACTTATATCAAATATACGTAACACCTTCCCCCATAAAATATAAGGAAAGGTTTATATGATAAAACATTCTTTTTACCACAAACCAAGTTACACCTGAGGTTAAAAAACTCATATAAATTACAGTATATATAATATAATATATTGTTATACACGGGAATGAGCGTCTATTGGTTAAACTTGTCCATATCTCACAATATGTCCTAAAAAAAGTCACACTAGCACGGCAGAACTCACTTTTAGATAAATTAACTGTCAAGCAGGCATCAGTGAGTCTGTCAAAGAATTTTCGAATTGTTGCTAGATGTTCTATCCCGGTGTCGTTATAGATGGTGACGTCATCTATATAGGCATCACAATTTTTTAGACCAGAGGTGATCATATTCATGAGACGTTGAAATGTACTAGGTGACCCTTTCATCCAGAATCGCATTACTTTATATTGGTAAAGTCCATCTGGAGTCACAAATGCCGAGATTTCCTTGCTCTTTCCCTTAGTGAAATCTGCCAAAATCCTTTAAGAATGTCAAATTTGGTGACATACTTAGCATTCCCAATTTTATCAATACAATCGTCAATTCTTGGTAATGGGAATGAATCTGTTTTTGTCACACTGTTCACCTTCATATAATCAGTGCACATTCGGAAAGTTTTATCTGGTTTGGAACAAGTATGCATGGTGAATTCCAATCACTTTTACTGGGCTCGATAAAATCATTTTCCAGCAAATATTCAATTTCCTTTCTTAAGTATTCCTTTTGGAGTGGATTCATCCTGTATTGATGTTGTTTGAAAGGTTTGGAATTTACAATTTCAATGTTATGAATAATTTTGTTTGTCCTTGAAGGAACATCTGGAAATAAGTGCTCATATTCAGATAATAACTGTTTCAGTTCATTTCTTTTTTGCACTTGCAAATGTGAACGTTTCTGGTCTAGATCTTTCATAATTTCTGAATTACAAAGATTCGTCATTTCAATATCAATAGAATCTGATGATATTCCTTCACTAAGTGGGACAGGTACAACTAAATTAATTACAGGCTTAACATGGCTATCTCTTTCAATATACTCTTTTAGCATGTTTATATGGCAGAGTTGTTTCTGTTTGCGCCTCCCAGAAGTATTTATGATCTAATTTAAGTCATTAATTTTCCTGTCAACTGTGTAGGGACCATAATATTTGGCCTGAAGAGGATTTTGTGGCATTGGCAAGAGAGCCAGTACTTTATCACCAGGCTGAAAACTCCTTTCCTTCGATTTTTTATCATATCTTGATTTCATTTTAGATTGAGCAGAGTGCAGATTTGCTCTTGCAACCTCACAAGCCTTTGACAACTTGTATCTAAAATCGGAAACATAATCAAGAAGATTGATCTCAGTATCTTCATTAGAGAGAAGTTTCTTTTTCAATAACTTCAACGGTCCACGCACAGTGTGTCCAAAAACCAGTTCAAAGAAACTGAAGCCTAAAGATTCTTGAAGTGATTTTCTAACAGCAAACAATAGTAAATGATTGCCTTCATCCCAATCTTAATTCGTATCAAAACAATATGATCGGATCATATTTTTCAAAGTCTGATGGAATCTTTCTAATCCCCCTTGGCTCTCAGGGTAATAGGCAGAAGATTTGAATTGCCGAATGCCCAATTCATACATAACTTGTTGGAAAATTCCAGACATGAAGTTTGAACTTTGATCAGACCGAACAGGGTAGGGAAGGCCATACTGAGTTAAAAAAATAACTTTATCAAAGCTTTACTATTCTTTTAGATTTTATATTCCTCAACAGAATTGCCTCTGGAAACCTTGTTGACGCACACATAATGGTCAACAAGTATTGGTTACCTGACTTGGTCTTGGGTAATGAACCTACACAATCTACCATAATTCTACTAAATGGTTAGTCAAAGGCAGGAATAGGTTGTAGATGAGCCTTAGGTATCTTCTGATTGGGTTTTCCCACCATTTGATGAGTATGACAAGATCTACAGTATCTGGCAACATCACTTTTGATTTTTGGCCAATATAAGTGAGTCAAGATCTTGTGATAAGTTTTATTAATCCTTAAATGACCAGCCAAAGGAGTCTCATGGGCCAGATTAAGTATTTCCTGTCTGTAAGGTTTTGGAACTACTATTTGATAGTTCACCGACCACTCATCACCAGCAGGTATCTCGGGAGGTCTCCATTTTCTCATAAGAATTCCATTTCTAATGAAATAACAGACAGGAACTTCAGTGGCTTCAGTCTCACTTATGGCCCTTTGAAACAAACAGGAGATCTCATGATCTTTTCCCTCTTCGACGAGAAGTGACTGTCGTTTATCACCCTGATTAGAATAAAGAGAATGAGTTGTTAAAAGAGGATCACTATGATCAATACCTTCTGATTGATCCAAACAAGGAGTAAAAGTGACCTCATCAAAAGCCTGACCTATACACGGAAGGAATACTGACTTCGTCAACATCATTCTCAAGAGCTTTCTTTGCCATAGCTCTGGTAACTGCACAAACATGAAATATATCAGGGAATTTTTTTCAATTGATTCAACTTTCTGATCCAAATCAGGCTTCTCAGTTACAAGTGGATTAACCACAACCTTGTCTCCAGCTAAGTCGTTGCCTAGCAATAAATATATGCCCTCAACGGGTAAAGCTGAGACTGTTCCGATTGTCACAGGACCTGACACTAAGTCTGATGACAAATTTTCACAATGGAGAGGAACATTAACAAAGCCGCACTCTACTCCCTGAATAAGAACACTTCCATTAGAAGAAGACTTCTCAGAAAAAGGCAAAGTACCTGACAATAAAAGACTCTGAGAAGCTTCTGTGTTCCTTAAAATTTTAATAGGGGTGGGATTGGCTGAATCACCCATGAGTGATATAGAACTCTTCGATATGGATGGTTCATAACTCTCCATAATAAAATCAGACTGGGGTTTATTAGACCCAACAAATGTATTGCTTTCAATCCATGACCGTGACCTTGACCTCTTAGAAATAAGAGCATTTGGAACAGGTCTGTCTTGATTCTGATGCCTATTTTTCAATTTGTAGCAATCAGAAATGACGTGTCCTTTTTCCTTGCAATATGTACACGTCGGAAGAGACAAGGATCTAGAATCAAGCTTCTCTGAAGTTTGATTTTTGAAGTTGTGCTAGTTTGAGTTTTAAAAGGGCTTGTATTAGGCGGAAATACTTTTCTGCCAGAAGACTGTTGAGTAGAAGTCTTGTTAACAAAATTGACTTTATGTGTCAAAGAATATTCGTCAGCAGCTCGAGCAGCATTCTCCAAGGTTTCAATCCTATGTTCATCAAGATAAGACTTAACGTCACTATGGACACAGTTTTTGAAAATCTTCAATTAATATAATTTGCTTGAGATTTTGATAATCTTGTTCGACTTTCTTGGCTAAGTTCCATCTATCAAACATCTCCTCTTTTTCTCTAGCAAATTCGACATGAGTTTGTCCAGCCTCTTTTCTGTAATTTCTGAATTTTTGCCAATAAGCTTCAGGGACTAACTCATAATCCCTTAGAATGCATTCTTTAACCACATCATAGTCACCACTTTGGTGAACAGACAGTGAAGTGTAAATCTCACTAGCCTTACCAGTGAGTACACATTGCAATATTTGAGTCCAATGCTCCCTTCTCCATTTTAAATTTTCTGCAACTTTTTGAAAACGAATGAAGTATTTGTCTACTTCTTGTTCTCTGAAAGGGGGCACTAATCTAATATCCCTTGCTAAATCAAAACTTAAATTAGGATTTGAAGTATGAAGGTGTTTTTACTTGCCAGCTCTATTTCTTTCATTTTACATTGATATTCCTTTTCTTCCTTCTCTCTCTCTTTATCAATTTGTTTGTTTTTTGTAACCGAATGTGCATCTGCTCTTTTTGTAATTCAATTTGCCTTTCTTTCTCTCTTTCTTGTCTCTCTCTCTCCCTTTCCTGAAATTGCAGCTTCTTCAACTCTAATTCCATGTTGAATTTTAATTCTTATTCCTTTATTTTAATTGCAGAGTCTGATGCAGACTTACTGACCGAAATCAAAGCACGTTTTTCCAAAACATTCTTTTCTACCAAATATTGGACCAAACTCTTTTTGATATCTTGTTTCGTTAAAGAAGCCTTGACTTCAGAAAGATCTTATTTTCTGGCAAGTTGAATCAACTGATCTTTTTTGAAAAGATCTAATTGCTCCTGAGTAGGATTAGAAAGAAATATTTCTACTTTAGATGTCATTTTAATACAAGCCTGTCAATCTCACAAAAAATATTTAAAAAATTCAAAAACTAGTGGAATTCAAATTTAAAACAAACGTTTTCTGAAAAAAATTCTAACCAAATTCCAGTCGATCCCAATCTCGGACGAGCCCCCAATTTCTATGTTACGTGCTTAGGCTCGAATAAACAGTAACATAAAAAGAGTGAAAATAACAAGCTTGTAAAAACTTAATAAACAATTTATTGAGCACATATATTTTCCAGAAAAGAAAAAATAAACTTACGGCTCGAATAAACAGTAACAGAAAGAGAGAAAAAAAAACAAGCTTGTAAAATCTTAATAACTTAATAAACAATTTATTGAGCACAAATATTTTCCAGAAAAGAAAAATAAACTTACGGTTATAAAAATCAATTCCAAAATTAACCCAAAAATACTTCAAAATATTATCCACTAGAGAAATTTCAAAAGTCCTGGTAATAAAATGTCCAAATAATTCCAAGTTCGAATCCCACCGAAGTATCCAAGATGGAAGATGATGTCACTTGATGAAGTCAGTTCTTGTAACAAAAAATCTATGAGCACAGTTCTTTTCCAGATAAATAACAAAATAATTCCTCTTGATCCAAACAAATTGACAATTTCCAGTACAAGGTAATTTAAAATAACTCAAAACGACACACAACTTAGTATTCTGAGAGCCCAACATCTACTCTCTAGTTTGCTCTCAAAACATAGTTTAGATACCTGTTTTTACGTAAACAAGAAAGGGGTCACATGATCTTCTAGAACCTCTTAGAACAAATTTACGTTCAAAACTCACGTACCTACTTATGACCGAACTAAAATAGAAAGATGTTTATACAAAGTTCCATAATGTCCTTGGAACCAACCAATTATTTTAAAAGCTTGTTTACAACTCTGAAGCCAGGTCAGAAATGAGGTCAACACCAGGTGTTTATTCTGTAAAGTACAGGTCACCCCTCCCCCCAAATGAACGAATCTTTAAACTTAAAATGCCAAATTTGAATCTAACAAACAAAAAATAAAAAAAAATATAAATGACATATCAAATATACGTAACAACTGCGTTAATTGCTTTTGGCTTCAATAGCTTAAATAAGAGATGAAGATAAACATTTTTTATATGGTTATTTAACGTCGATATTTTTCAAATGTTAAAGCTGATTGTTAATGTATCACTTTTCATATTTAGCAGAGAAGCCAACATATTGAAATGTACCAGCTTTAATATTTTAAAAAAAATGTTTAAATGTACCAGGTTTCATAATTTGTCGCTTTGTCAAGAATATATTGAAATGCACCAGCTCCAGCTGATGATTTCAACATAACTAATGTAACTAAATACATAAATCTACTGATGATTCCAACATAACTAATGTAACTAAATACATAATGCTACTGATGATTTCAACATAACTAATGTAATAAATACATAATGCTACTGATGATTTCAACATAACTAATGTAACTAAATACATAATGCTACTGATTTGTTGCGCAAATTACATTTCAAAATGGATATCATTTCTGTTTTTTTTTTATTTTCTTAAATTCACCATGTTCTCGGTGTGTAAGCTCAACATACACCAAACATACGAAAATGATTTCCTGTGCAATGTGCTAGAATTTAAACTTAGGAATACATGCCTTCAAACTGCATTTATTACCGTTGTCAGAAAGTTAAATTTAGAAACATTACTTCACAACAAATACACTAGGTTCGTTGCATCGCTGGCACGGACATTGAAATGAAAAATTTATTTATAATGCTTACAATATGATTCATATTCGAATGTCTGTGATATTTTGATTTATTTATAAGATTGGTCTTTGTTATTTATTAAGAGCGAAGACACTTTCGTATGGCCAATTATGCCATTCCTGCGTAAGTAAATAAATAGATTTTTCAACCATATTATCTATCGCTTTTGCCTTCTATTTCGATTATTCTTTCCATTAAGAAAAATTACGCTGATTATTATTGGAAGGCGCAAGACATGTGAAGGCAGAGTTATAATACAAAATGGTTAAATGTAAATAACTCTCTTATTTGCAATAGAAACAAGGGAAAACGAAGCAATTTTAATTTACGATGTGTTCTGTATCTACATGCCAAGCAGTTAATTAATCAAGGCTGGTACTGGTTTTGACTTGAAAAGCTAATATGTTTCAGTATAGAATAGTTCTTGCCTAACAAAGGGTTTGTGTGTACTTGTGTGCGTTTAATTAAGCAAACGTAGTTAGAGATATATTTAGATGTTGGTGATCTACCAAGACATTATCTGAACTGATTTAATGCATATCGATCAACGAGTCCGGAATTAGTTGTGTTAGATTGCCACTGTATTTTGTGAAGCATAGTCCAACACGTGCAGATCTATGGATGTTTAGTAGTTTCTTCTGAGAAACTTCTGTAATGACTGCCATATTCTGATGCCAAAAGAAGGTATGGCATTTGGTTTAATTTCGTATAAGACTTTGTATTTGGGTTGAAAAAAACAGCCACACGTGAATAGTTCAGAGGGTTTGATCTTAATTTAAGAGCAGAAATCATTTATCAACGATGTGATAAAAGTGGTTCGTTCGCTTCCGCGAGAAGGCTTTCACATGGAGATGTCTTAAATGCTCCCAGAACGACTCTTATTTTATTGTTTTAAAGGCAAATATGTGTGGTTATTTTCTGCAGTAAGTACGAGAGGGGGTATTTTTGTTAATAGGTTTTGAGCCACATTGAGTACATGGAAAAGTTGCTTCTGCATCCATGTTCCCAGTGTCTTCAAACCTGTTGTAGAGTTTGATGGGATCATCGGACCCCTTTTCTGCTTAATTGCTTTTGATTTATGTTTATTCCTAGGTGATTTCGGTGGTGGGGTGTTATTGAAAGTTGCTGGTATAGATGCCGTGTCTTTCTGTGGTTGGTAATGGGGGATATTAGTACTTGATGTTGATTTGGGTACATCTGTCTGTGTTCAAGCGTCCCTCGTGGTTTTGGTATTGTTTTGCACGACAGTGGAGAAGGATGGGCCAGTAAGGGATGTTTTCGCCTATACAAGAAGTCTGGCCTCTGGATAGGGAATGTTTGATGTAAACTTTACCCTCTGAATCTCCTTCTCCTGTTTCCAAGTATCACAATCCTTGGAATTGGCGTGATGCTCCTTGTCGCAGTTGTCGAGAAAATGGAAATAAAGATGTGACTTTTATTCAGTTGAAAGTGTATTTGTTGTACCACAAGAGATATATACATAAAGAGAAATATTTTGATACAAAAGAAAAATATTTTCCAAATATAAAGCTTTCTTTCTGAAGTTAAAAGGATTGTCATGTATGTAATTAATCGTATATCACTAAAGTCCTTATTTATTCTCATGTTGACGAGACAGTAAAAATAAAAACTTACTGGCAATTCTAGAAGACATAATGCTCAAACGATTTTAGGTCAACAGTATTATAAACATTTAAATTCAACTAACCCAGTGAGAATTTAATTGTATCTGTATTCAAGTATTTTGAATTCCAAGAAAATACAATGCAATATAGAAAAGACAAATGATTGTGCTGGGATCGCGGCATATTTATGAATAAAAAGTGTAATAATTACTTGAAATTTGACAAATTGGTACTAAGAAGAAACAATTCATTTCTAAACAGGTAATGATTGCTCTGTTATTCGAAATTATGTACTTATTCGCATGTGACAAGTATATATCTAGCAAAATTAGTTGACCACGAACAGAGCAAAACTAGTTTTTTTTCCAAGCTGAAAAGCTAGAGACTCCCATGAAGCCAGTGTCAAAGCTATCACAGTGCAATAGTAAACAAGAAAACAATATACAACATGCAATAACTTTACAAATTTATACTTGATGACAATGCTAATGGGACTACTGGTTTAAGATCAAAACGTCGCCTAAAAGGTTTAAACTCCAACGATAAATTGGCAAGGTAGATGATATTGATTTATTGCAGAAATAGCAATATCGCCATATATAGCAATATCGCCATATATTTATGTAATGAAAGTTGTATAACAGTTGACTATTTCATTGATAATTTATTCATTCTGTATTGTGAGTAATAACCACCGGAAAAATACTATCATCATCAAACTAAACAATACAAGGTAAGTAATTGTAGATAAGTAAAGGAATAATGAACTTTCAAAACGAATTATTTTACTAAAATAGGACATCTGGAAGTAAGGCGGAAGGGGGGACAGCAAGAGAAATGCGTTCTGCAACCGTTGTTTGTGATGCCATCGATTTGAGAAATCTGATCCTTTTGTGCAGCTTATTCTTTCTGCACCACGGCTTCCGTCCAACTTCATTGTCGTCCAATCTTTGAAGACTGCTAGATGGATGGATGGATGGATGGATGGATGGATGGATGGATGGATGGATAGATAGATAGATAGATAGATAGATAGATAGATAGATAGATAGATAGATAGATAGATAGATAGATGCCTTTCAATCTGCTGTCATGAACTGTGATATCTTTGGAGACATCGTCTGATGATCAATGAAGTAACTGATCTATCAACTAGGCGATGAGTAGACTTATTAATCTCAAGAAACGCTGAAATGTAATGTATATCTCTCCGTGCATTGGAAAATGGATAACCACCGTAATCTTGTACTCAGCATCAGAAATATGGTCTCTCCAATTTGTCATAAGTTCAGTGATTTATCGCCCGTACCGTGTGTATCCCATCAGGCACAATGCTCTTCGCGCTTCTGCTTTGCAGAGCAACCTTGATTTGCTTTAAATCAAACTAATTGATTCATCTGCTGTCTTTGTCTGTTAGGGCTTGTATCGAAGTTAATATATATATATATATATATATATATATATATATATATATATATATATATATATATATATATATATATATATATCTTAGCAAGGTACAATAACTCTATATACATTAAGTGAAATACAAGTATTTATAGATAACATGACTGATATCAACGAACGTTCTGCATTTATCGTTTACCTATTAAATACAAATACGGCACAAAATATCAATACATTTAATCTATTTGTCAGCCTATGATCTCATTCCGGTAAAGTAAATTCATCGCAAAGGCAGAGGAAATAAAAATGGGATAATAAAAATGAAATAAATATAAAAATTGCACTAACAAGTTGATATAATAACTCTCATATATATATATATATATATATATATATATATATATATATATATATATATATATATATATATATATATATATATATATCATTTTGTGTAAAACTGATATCATTTTAATAGTGGGATAATTAATGTGGGAAACAAAAATAGCACCTGTTTAACACTGTGTTCTAAATTTACTAATTTAATTGCAAGGGTGCATGGTAATTTTATTTAGCTGGAAACCATTGGTGACAATAATTGCCTATGTCAGTGTTTATTGGTATAAACAGAAAGACAAAAAAAAATCCCAGTCACAGGGTTACATGTTACATGTCAGCGTGGTCAGTGTCACACTATATTAATAACCGTAATAACCGTCTTGTCCAAAGCGATAAATCAAAAGTATGTATTAAAAAAGGAACTTTTTTCTGTCCTGGAAATATGGAAAGTGTTACTATTACTAGTGCAGAGTTTACGCTACATGGAATTTCTCATATGAAATAGGGTGTGGACTAAAACATTAACCAATCTGAATGGTAAGTAAGTGTATATACATTTGCAACTTCATTAGTATGTTTAAGTATACTGAGGCGGATCGGGTGTTTAGAAAAGCTTGAAGAAACAGGTTTGACATTTATGGTTGTTGCCGGCTTGCGGTAGTTGTTGAGAAAGTTTTGATTTTTGTGGCCAGTGATGTTTATAGACTGTGTGTTTGGAAGAGGAAAGTGTTTTATGTTAGTTTCTAACATAAATAGTTTCTCACCTTTGAGTTGTTGTGATATTTTTAGAAGTCATTTATGCAAGTATGCTCCCACAGCCATTTTGTTTTTCATTAAATACTCAGCTTTTTGCCCAAACTGGTGCCAAGAGAATCCGTTGGGCTTTTGATTTCAAGCAAATTTAGAACATTTGGAGTATAATGAAAGACAGACGAAGACAAGGACAGATGAGGATATTTCTACAAATGTTATATGAACCAACATCGCATCGACTATTGTGACCTGATTATCCATTATTCCTTGCCCATTTTTCCCATGTGATTGTATCAAGCCCAAATGAGCACATAATTTAATGGGCACCTGTTAGATTAATAAATCTGACTTTTCCTAATGACAAAAGTTTCTGGGGGAAAAGCGTGCTCAGGCAATCTTCTGATCTTACGTCTGGGAGAAATCCAACAATCCATTGCAAAGAATATCTATTCACCTGTTAAAGCCCCAATATAATTTCCATTTATCTTTGTTCGCAATGACGTTATTTTTGCAATATGACATAATCAATGTTACTTCACATTTTACCTGGGTGTATTGTTGTGCCACGCTGTCAATTGTTGTATTTGCGACTCATCTTCCTCGTCTCTGACATAAATTTGAGTTTTAACTCGTTCACAATTTGTCGTGTACAAGTTTGGGATGAAAAAATTAACAATTGTTGTAACCTTCAGTTACTAATTGGCTGATATGAAAGTCTGTTGATTAACAGATGAAAGCTGTCAAGTATCTCCTCTTTGTACAATATTCGTATACGCTGTATATCTATTGCATAACGGTTTGTTATGGCAACAATGGATTGTTATGATCTTTAATGGGGACAACATCTCTACTTGATATTACTGAGGCAAGCAAACAATTCGAGACGATATCTTACCTGGTAATCAGTTCAGGTCAAAAACAAGTGTCTCATGAGAGTTAAACCATATGAAGACAAAAAGCAAACACAGTTGTGATCGAAAGTCGTCATGCAATGAATGTTTCCTAATACTTTTGGGTAGGCAGCTACGGCAATCGAAGATTAAGTTTTCCTAGTCATTGTTACTTGTAGAGCGTTATTAAACAGTCAAGTAAATGTTGATTTTCAGCCTTTGTTATCTTATTGGTTGGCGTATATAATGCGTACTGTGTCACTCAAGCTGACTCATGAAGAGTTGACCTAAAGTGCACAATAGAGGGATAAATCATGGCGGAAGCGACATGGTAATAATATTCACTGTATAGTACTGAATCACGACCTGGCCGAGTCATATCAAATACTTATTAAAGCGGGATTAACCGCTGCCCCGCTTGGGGTTCAGCTTTTAGAGATTAGTGTTAAACTGGTCGGCCTGGTGTCAAGATAATGTGACTGGGTGAAGCATCATGCTACACGTCCGCAACATGATACCTCAGTGCTAGGCCTCACTATAAACTGCCACACTGCAGCCATCGTAGTGATATGACTAAGTGATATGACTAAAAACGTGTTAAAGCTACATTCAAAATATCCACAAAGCTGATAAGTTTCATTTATGCAGACTCATTACTTCAGAAAGACTTTAATTTATTGTCTAAGACAAGATCTTAATTTCAATCAGGAAAGAAACTGTTTGGTCTGGCTTGGAAGCAAACCGGACTTTGCATATTCAGTGGCAATTGCTATAACTGCTCAAGTAAACATATTTTATACATCAGACATCAAACATCAAACAAATCTACGACCACCACAAGGGATACGTGCTATGTCTTCATTAGCCTAACACTAACCTCACTCTTCTTCATGTCTGGGTTATGTAAACTTTTGAAACTTACTTGCCGCTGGACCAAGTAAATGCAGACTATCTTTAAATTACCAAAAATGAGCTTTGCTGCCTTATTACCTTTGCAAAGATAGTTGTAGATTAACCTTGAAAACTAGGGTCAAACCAGCAGTTTTCATTGATTGACAAATATATTTTAAAAAATATTGTATTTTTTAATGAGATTAAATTTGTCGTGCAGAGTTTTTTAAGTAAAGTACATGTATTCGGTGATAACAATATTCATCAAGACAACAGTATTCATCAAGTCAACAAGATGACAATAATGATCAAGTCATGAAGATAACAATATTCATCAATTCATCAATCAAGATAACAATACTGGACGATTCATCCGGATAACAATATTCATCAATTTATCTAGATATCAATATTGGACAATTCATCCGGATAACAATATTCATGAATTCATCCGGATAACAAAATATTGGTCCATTCATCAAGATAACGACATTCGTCAAGCCACCAACATAACTACATTCAGCAAGATAACCATATTCATCAAGATAACAATATTCGTACTGCATTCAATAAGACTGACTCTATTCAAATTGCATATTAAACTTTCTAACCTTTCCTCAAGAGAGCTACAAACTGTCTGTTCGGCGTCTTTCTAATGTCTTAGTATATTCGTGACTGTGTTGCCAGGGCATCATATTTCGTACGTCTTCAATCAACGCCAGGTTGAAGAATATATCAATGTGGATGCGAGATGAATGAAATATATTCAAACAATACAATTGCCTTATATTCATTTCTTAATAAACGTTTGAGTGTCTATTGCAATTACAGCTACTGTGTATATGTTGAGTCGGAATTTGTTAGTATAATTGTGTTTCCTTACTTAGAGAATCTATCTGGCCATCTTTATCATTTCTTTGTATTAGTTTATAGTCGCTTCGTCTCAGTTTTGCTTTCAAGCAATATTATTTCGCTAATGATTATGATTATGTGCTGCGTATGTTTTTGTTAGACTGTTATATCAAACAACGTCGTATTTATCCACCAACGTTATTTTTGATTCCGCAATAAATCATCAGTACATGAATGGGTTCTGGACAAAGTCGTTACTTCTTGTAAAACATTCAGAGCAGACACCCCGCAGTCGGCAAGTGGTCAGTGCTGGGCACACTAATGAAAGAGTTCGGGTTGCAATCTTATAGCACCATAACTTCACGGTTACCATGATGCATCCATCGGAAAGGCATGTCATCTCCACTTCCCCAGAACGTGTGCTGCTTTGCTTAAAACACTGTGCAGATAAAACATCACCGTAAGACACTGCCCGTTAGTAAATGACTCGTGTCAACCTTTTTGAGTCTTTAAATATATGGACTATTTTTCAGAACTGAGAGTTCAACCATGTCAATCAACCTCATTAATCAACTATTTCTGTACCCGTGACCAATATTCGGGATACCTGAAATGGCCTGGCTGGCTTATTGCACAGCATTGTATAAAACAGGTAAACATACAGTGGCAAACACCGGTAATATATAATGTAGATTAAAATGCACATAATGTATCGTAACGTTAATCTTTGATACAAATCTAAAAGTGTTCAATCGATACAACTCGTATATTGAGTTGGCTTTCCTTTTGGTTAAAAACATATAATTTGTAAAATATTATCATTTTGTCCTTTTAGTAAAGAATTTATATGAACATAATGGTTGTCTGTCATAGCTTAAATTCTAGCAGTGTATGGTTACAGATAAAAAAACAAGAACCTAATTAACATGCCTAACTAAATTAAACTTTGACTTATACTCGCTTAAATCACTGCTTTTAGTTTCACTAATCAAGTGCAAACACATTTTCTTAACTTTATAAATTCAACGAAAGGTATTAGTCATACAAATCTGCGACCTTAAACGTGTTATAGGTCGACAATAAAATATATTTTGGGTTACTTTGTTTGTCACTAGCAAGAAGTGTTCATAAAAAAGCAATAGTTTAATGGATTAAGTTTGGTTTCTACGTCTAATATTATGTTTGCCCCCTGCCTAGTAAATTATGACGTGCAATGTGTGCAGATCAGTTTGTATGTTTTTAATTACATTGCTCTGTGACATAAAAAAGTATTCGCCGATGTTGTATATTTAAATATAATTAGTAACTGTTCGTACATAATGCTTGGCTTTCGTAAATCAGGAAAATTCTCAACTTAGATAAATGCTTTTTCTTACAAATGTTCTTTCTGAAGACCTTATGCTTCTACTGCATTGTCAATTTACGCATATTTAATTTATATTCTGTTATTTCAAATATTGATAATACCAGAATGGCAGCGGGAAAAAAAACACCTGAGGCACGTGATCTTTTCAAATCAGAAAGGTAATCCAGTAAAATTTTAATACATATGTACTTTGGAATAAACATGCGTATATTAAACTGATATGACCAAAAGCAAATCGGATCTTTGATACGTATTCAATGTAAATGCAATTAGCTTGGGTATATGGCACCTTCAACAAATCGACTTACATCCGGGACATTCATTTCCATTATGAAGTAATAAATGATTTGTCCTCTTGATGAGGTCAAGCAAGGGAGAAATCTTCACGTATTATTGGAATGTCACGCACAGCAAAATCAAGTATTGTTCATCTTAATTGGTAACTACAAATCTGGATGACTTCAACGTTGTCTGAAATAGTTAACTTGTAACTACAAATGTGGATCATTCTTACCGTATAAGTAATAAGAAAACGTCAGATATTATGAACTAAATGTACGAAAGAGACATTGCGCTCTGCGTGTTTAGCCTATCTATTATCAGAAATGTTAGCATGGAATGACTTTAAATATTTTCTTCACAATTTATTAAGAGAAATTGGCTGGCCATTATTTACTTTACTTACAATATACTATTTTATAAAACGTTTCTTTTCTTACATGTATCGGTTCGTAACATTATATTATTACATAAATCATTATGGTAAAGTCATCCTAGACTGTCAATCATTTCTGACTAGTTTAGTTATTTTCTAAATTCTGTCTTTTCTTTCTTAATGAATGGTGTCGTTTCGAAAGGAAACTAGTAGTACAACGACAAGAACTGCTGCTTTATCGTTCACTTCCTCCTCACCAGAACTGTGGGCTTCTTTACGTCTAGATATTTTTAATTCTAAATCATTTTCTTTCAAAACCGCATTTTTAAATAAAGAATCAGATTGATATGAAAGTAAGAGTGAAATGGCGCACCAGTATGTGTGTGTAATTTTTTGAAATGCTGAGAAAAATGCATTTTTTATATCTTAACAATCAATTTTTTTATTTATGTGGAAATTGTTGTCGTTTTGTGAATATTATATGTTGAAGCTCGCGTGTACGAACGGTATAACGTATTATGTATTCCTTCTCTAGTTATGAAAACAATAAATATAATAAAAATAAAGAATTATTAGATAGGTCGGTCGATCTTATGTTGACATGTACACCCTTTAATACGGTCGAGTCAGGGAATATTATTGTTAAAAAGTTTGCGACTCATTGGATTTAACCATAAGAAAAATCCTAATGATTGATATGTACCACACGTACGAATATCACGAGTGATCCTCAAAGTAATTTCATGTTCTTTTGAAATAATATCTTTTTCGTAATTACTCCTATCTTCTGACACGATACAGTATAGTAGTTTACAATATGAACTTTCATTTGAAAATATTCTAGAATATAAATTTTCACAGTTGTGCAATAGGAAATAAAAAAATATTTATTTGATAACTACTATTTTCTGGTAGCCGCTCCGGTGGCATAGTGGTTAGAGCGTCCGCCGCGGAAGCGTGAGTTCGTGGGTTCTATCCCCGGGCGAGTCATACTATAGAATTACAAAAATGGTACTAAGAGCTGCATCCCTTGGCGCTCAGCATTAAGAGGTTAGTGTTAGGACTGGTCTGCCTGGTGTCAGGATAATTTGAATGGGTGGAACATCATGCTACATGATACCCCAGTGCTAGACATCACTATATATTGCCTCACGGCAAGCATCGTAGCGATATGACTGAAAAAATGTTAAAGCTAAGTTAAAAATTCTAATCAAACAAACAAACAAAACTATTTTCTGGAGAACTTTTATCTTCCAATATAACCAAATACGACATGTTAGTTTGGAGATTTTTAATTATATTTCAAAATTTAGCTGTTTTCTACGTACTTATACGAATTTACATTAATTCAGCAATTGATGCGTTTAAAGATGTGCTACCTTACTTTGCAAAGCACCATCGCTAAATGCATTACTACAGATCTTTCATTTTTACTTCTACAAAAATGTATCTTCATTTCGTTAACAAATAAGCTACTTATTTGTCACCTTTAGTTTACAACTAATGCGCGTACCTGTTGATTTTAATGGTTCCCGAAATCGTTTTGGAATTATTTCCCTAAAATGCGCTGATAACAGTGATTGTAAAGTAAATTCGCATACACATTATACACATTATTTTGATGAGACAAAACTAATGTGAGCTACCAGTCAATCTGCATAGAAGTTTAGAAAATGTTGTAATGTTTCCGGAAACTTAATCAACACTAAAACATTTGCCAATCCTTGTCTTCAATAATTATGTTTAATGGATACGCATTTATAGTGCTGCTGATACTATGGCAAATAGAGCTAAAACATTTCATATTTTCAACAGCTTGGCGAGATGGTTCTTGGCAGTACGAAATAAAATACAACAACAGATCTAAGACATTTCTGCCAAAAACGAAGGAACATCTTCCTTCGTGATAATATCTTCATACGCTTGAGTAAGTTAAAATTCTCATTTTGTCAAAATCTTAGCTTTCGTGCCCCGAGAACAACTAAAAATGATCATGGATCGGAAATGAACGATACGGAATATCAGATCTGAAGTGCGAGTGTTCATCAACTTTTAATGCATGTCATCAGCACATTCTTTACTTGCTTGAATTTGTCCTTACTGTACTTTAATAAAAGAATAGGATTTCTTTACTTAACTCTTTTTCAAAATACGTTTGATTTATTTCATTTATGACTGTCATTACTGAGTATATGGTTGACTACCATTTACATTTAATGAAACCTTGGGTGATGACATTAGCAACGATCTTGGAAACAGAAAAATTTCATAGCATGACTTTTAAAGTGTTGGTATAAAACAATTTGATATACCAATACTATTGGTATATCAAGTTGTGATCCGACCATAGCGCAATAATACGCATATATTAACATTCTCGCGACCGTGTTTGGTTGATTCTTGTTCAATGACTAATTTCCACGCATTAATCACTAATGACGCATGAAAAAAAAAAAAAACGATAAAAGTACAAGTAATGCCCGATTTCTAAATGAATTTAATATGATACATTTTCATCGCAATCCTTTCTTTTTTCTGTTCCTCCTGTCCCTCTCACGCATAACGTATAAACTACGTAGAAATGTGGAGTGAGAGATGAAAGGAATTCGGGTTGGTTTAAAAACTTTAAAAAGAAATTCCACCGAGTAACCTACAATAATATTGTTCGTCGTAAAGACTTGTGAGCATATTCCTTGAGATTTACCTACACTGATACAAAGTTGCAAGAAACATCAACATTATACGGTAAATTTCCCGGGTACGTGGTACATATACTGTGATGCATTTAATGTTTTGTTCTTAAACATATTGTAATGTTCTAAACTGTGATTGTTATTAATTAAATACGAAATTCTCTCTCTCTCTCTCTCTCTCTCTCTCTCTCTCTCTCTCTCTCTCTCTCTCTCTCTCTCTCTCTCTCTCTCTCTCTCTCTCTCTTCGTATAAGGCTAAAATCTCTGGAATGATGAACATTGAGGATATTCGTTTGTGTCGTCCCACGATGTCTGTGGACTTATAAATGATAGTAAACAAATTAGTCAAGAGAGAGAGAGGGGGGGGGGACGGGGAGTGTGTATGACCAGTGGTACTGTTATTAAAGCAGAATAATGACTTACGTCAACTGTAAATAAAATACTTTCATTACCTATTGCAGGTTCGTCATTGTGCTTACTTTCTATTCCATGCGCCGAAGCGTGGAAGGCGAAGTCTTGATATGAATGGCGTAGCTAACCAAGTGTTTGAAGTGCTCTACTTTCATCAATAAAAGAAACTCTTATATTTAAATCCTAATTGTGTATTATATTTTGTATTATATTAATTTAATAAAAAAAATAGAAACTGCAGAAAGAAAATAATCAGCTTATCGATATGCAAAGGTGATTGTGAATAGCCACAAAAGGCATAGAACAACATTTTGTAGCGGACACACTCTGGGATGCGAAGAATTTACTCACTCAGTTAATACAGAGCTACCTGTAGTAAATCTTAATTCCGTTCAAAGGGCAAATATATGTATTTGCTATGTGATATAAATACAATATATGTCCAGTATGTACGTTGTATAAATGATATACCACTCGTTGTACACACACACACACACACACACACACACACACACACACACACACACACACACACACACACACAAACAGATATATACGTCGAAAGACTATTTATGCTGCGTTTTCTTGCAGCAAAGTGAGAAAAATAAACAACCGCACTGACACAATTCAGCTGGAACTTTTGCCTTTCACTTTAACGAAGAAACAGCAAGAGCTTTAGTGGACCTTCAGAGCAGGTGACTTGCGTTACTTACCTAATATTGAGTGTACGGAATTTTTTCTCACGGGGCTGTCTACCATTCAGAATGCAGCACTTCATTGTCTTATTAGTAATTGCTAAGAGTGAGTCCATCAGTGAAGGATAAAAGTAATGTCAGTAATGGAAACTAAAATGTTGGAATAGGTAATTGACTTTGCTCTCAGAGTTGCTTTTTAATCACTGTTATGCCATACAATTGACATCCCAAAAATCAAACTTGTCATGTTTTGCCATAAAATTGACATCCCAAAAATCAAATGCGTGATTATAAACAAAAACTGATATAAAGCGATTTTGACAAAATTTAAATTTTTACGTATAATCTCCTTAATAAAGTTTAAATATTTCTATTCATACCGTTTCCCCTCCAGCAGATGATAAAACATTCAACCATTTATGTAAATCTTACAAAAGAATCACGTATGTCAGACTAATTTAAAGCAGCGGTTTTTTGTTTAAGTTTAGAATGGTAAATAAATCTTTGTATAAAATCAGCTTACATTTATAATAAAGCGTTTGCGTGAAGTGGAATGATAAGAAGCATTTTGCATTATGGAACCAACATACCTATCAAGAAAATTCCCTATCAGTAATTTGAAAATTCAATTTCGTAACATGTAAATAGCATTGGAAGCTGCGTTTGCAATGTTTGTAATAGTGAATTTAAAACGGATTAGGGGCATTGAAATGTATGAATTTGTTCAATAAAGATGTAGACTGATGCGATACAACATCAAGACAATTTTCACATCTAAGAAGACGGTGAACTTTACGTAAAATCAAATATTTGCTGCAAATTTTCAAAGAAATCTTAAACCTGGATCTCAGCTGTCGTGAAGACTTCTTTTACAAATTATGTAGGTACGACTTAACATTAACCTTCATAAAAAAAATACCGTAGTGAGTTTACTAGACACGTCAGGGATGGTGAAATGTCCATAGCGAGGGGTAAATACCGTACATCACTGTATGAATGAAAACGTTTTAAAATTAAGGTACTTTGAATTGTATAACAGCCTTTTAAGTACTCATGTACCTTTATATATATTAGAACATAAATAAAAAAAAATATGGGATTATACGCCTCGATAAGGAACAATTAGGGAATTTACTACAATGTGTTGTATAGAGGAATATATGCGGTAAGTGGCCGTTTATAAGAGATTAGCAGATATAATCTAAGCCATCTGAGCTAAGTGTGCGTGTGATTTGGATTTGTAATGTAGCTTTAACAAATTTTCAGTCATTATCGTTACGATGTCTGCAGTGTGGCAGTTTATAATGATGTCTAGCATTGGGGCATCATGTCACAAACATGTACCATAATGTCCCGCCATTTCACATTATCCCGACACCAGACCGACCAGTCCTAACACTAACCTCTTACTTCTGAGCGTCTATCGAGGCAGCTGTTGGTACCATTTTATAAGTCTTTGCTATGACTCGGTCTTGAGTTGAACCAGCAACCTACCGCATCTAAGGTGGGCGCTCAAACCACTAGGTCAGTAGAGTGGTAAATCTGTGCTTAAAATATCTTATATAATGCAGATAAATTTTGTATCAATCATATTTTTCTTTAAGATATCATGAACTGAACATTATCAACTAAACTAATTGTTTTCCCAAATACATTAAAGTCAAAACCATTATGCAGCATTCTGCCTGTCTGTTTTACGCATATAGTGGGTTGCTAAAATGTATTTTTAACAGTGGGGTTATTATGATGTCAGATCCTAAAAGACCAGTACAGTTAATTGTTTTAAATTAATCGAAGATAGATTCGGTTTCATACCTCTAGAAAGGCAACGCATTCCGTATTTTATATTAAAAAAAATTGCGAAATTCAAGTCAAATTATAATTAAATAATCATTCAACAGATTCTCAAACTTTAATGTTCTATTCTTGATTACCTCTAGTGGCCATGCTCGAACGTATTCCAAGACACTTGCATTTATTCAGAAAATTAATTTATATTTGATGAATATTTCGTAACTTGTTATCAATGAATAATGTCTTGATCAACATGTTTAAATGTATGCATTATTCATTTTCTCCTTATTTTAGCATAAACGTATCCTTCGGGTTTTAATATTTACTTCTTCTTACGTGGTCTTATTACTCAAGCATATACTAAAATTGTCAAGGTACCAAAAAAATTATGATTAAAAATTCTGAACATAAGGTGATTTCATCATGTTTCGGTCTTCAGAGACCACTGGCACGCTTACCGTAGGCGTAGTACTTTGGCACAGTCATGTGCATCAAGTTAATGAATATGACATATATACACCATTTTGAATTTAGAAAAACGACAATTAATTGCAAAAAGTAAGATTACTTTTAATTTTAAACAAATTGTGTTCATTACATCACAACTCCCAGTATGTCATTTGTAGTTTGAGAAATTTCAGAAATTTCGGAAAGCAATTTAAACCACACAGAATAAAAAATATTGCATCAACTTGTAAATGGAGAAGAAGGACAGAGATCTTTAACTTACACCGTCATCTAAGGTAATATTGTGCATGCTTACAGACCAATAGTTACTAATAAATCATCATCATCAAATTACAAAGTGGATGAGAGGAAAGATTCCATTGAAATACTATGTTATAATAATGTAAAGAAGAATGAATAACAGGCCAGACAGTTACGTAATTTTTAACCCGAAAATTTTTAAATCTGTGTACATCCATGTTATATGAACACATGTGACATACCTGTATGTAGCGATTTCTCCCATACAATCTGTATACATCACTTTGAAACTTTAACAATTCAACACTATTCAGCATGTTTTGTTTTCTAATTTCATGGTGTTTTCTTTTTTGCAGTCATATCATTATATATGTTATAAAGCGCTTAGAGCTTCTAAAGAAAACGCGCAATACAAAGTCATTAATTATTATTATTATTATTATTATTATTATTATTATTATTATTATTATTATTATTGTTGCTGTTATTGTTCTTATTAGTAGTAGTAGTAGTGTTATTAGTAGTATTAGTATTATTAGTATTATTATAAACCAGTACTTATAGCTTGGTAACGGTTGAACGTAACTGTGATGTTAACACCGTAGTTGTTCAGCTGTTAAAATTAAGTAATACCACGTCCTGTATTTAAGATTCATTCAATAAGCAACGCGGCCTTGTATATCGAATGTGCATGACCTGTTCGTAGTCCATTCATATTAACATACCTCAGTTATTATGAATATCAACTATGTACTAAATCAGTCATTTACTAAATCAGTCATGTACTAAATCAGTCATGTACTAAATCAGTCATCGCCTACTTTATTCTCCTATTCATTCTACATCAGCCACTCGATTCTGTTGATTGCATAACAGACTGACTTTCTGGCTTTCTACAGTGTTAAACTAATGTGTTTCCATTTTTAACAGTTATTTCATTTTGAAAACCTTTACGTAAATATATGTACTTTCTCTTGCAGATGTAAACACAATGGCTTGCATTAATAATCCATTAGAATATGAATGCACACTACAATGAATATAGCTTGAGATTGTCTTTATGCTAGGAATTGATTACCTTGAATATAACGTGTATCTAAAATTATTTTGGTTCAGATGCTATACACATTACCAACATAAGTAATAAGCAGCCCGTTGTTTCCAAAATCTCAATGCCTAATTGGGATCATACAATTCCTTCATAATGTTGCCTGGGGGCGGGGGGGGGGGGGGAGAGAGAACCACGATTGAGAACTAATTTGATAATCACTTACAAAAAGGAAATAGTTTTAAATAGAAGTACTGAATCAACTGGACACTTTCTATTACATGGTAATTCCGTGTAATCATCATCATCATCATCATCCGTCCCTTGACCTAGTGTGGTCGTTGAGACACAGTCCTGCTGAACATCTGACCAGTTCCCTCCACTTGTCTCAATACATGTAATATGATGGAATAAATGCACAGTAATGTTTAGCTGTGCAAAACTTCATGAAAACGCTTTTAGAATCATACAGGTGTCAAGTTTAATGTAGGTTATCCACACAACATGGAAGATTGTTGTTGTTTTATGGTTTTACGCCATTTTCAGCACAAGATAGGCTATACATGGTGGCCAGTATTAATGGTGGAGGAAGAACACTGGACCCCCCCCCCCCCAGAAAGAACGACCGACCCACGAGAAGCTAGTGGCAAGCTTTCTCGCATACCCACAATTGGCTGAATCCGAAACTCGAACTCACGCAGACAGGTGAGATGGCATAGATCTGTAACGGGGAGCGCTTTTGACCACTCGGCCACTCCAGACCCCTCAACAAGGAAGATGATGGTAAAAGTCGATACTGAATGTTTTCTTAAAATACTGCGAATGTGACTTTTAATGTAGTGTGTTGTCTGTATCCTAAGATAATGCAAAAACAAATGAAAAAAAGAAAACGAGAAGAAAATGAAATATCTGAGTTGAAAAGCGAAGAGGCTGATCCGTTACCAGTGGAATTATTATGTTTATTTATTGTACATTGCACTTGTTTGGTCTCAAATTCGTTCTATTTTCACTGAAACAATAATTTATTACATCATTTAAACTATTTTACCACAAAATGTGTGTTTAGAAAACAAGCAAACTAAATTTCGGTATTTCATATTTTCGTAGCATTAAAACATCAAAAAATTAAATCATGAAAAAACTTTGAATCAGTCATGAACATAAATGTTATATACGATTTTAGAAGAAAAGCAGTTTTTAAATCTAAACTTACTATGTTTATGGATAATGCTTAGTGACAATTATTTTAAGTAAAATATCTCGTTGATTACAGTATTGTAATAAAATAAATCCCAAAAAATATTAATAATAAGAACAATAACCTTCATTACTATAATTATAATTATTATTATAATTATTATTATCTGCATTATTTCACCATACTTCTATATTGTTTCCACACAGAAAAAAAATTAAATTATTTTGAAAACAATGGTTCCATGCATGATACACGTGAATAATTTTCATATCAAATCAAGCATCGATAGTCATTTTATAGCCGCCATCTTGAATTAGACCAATACCTGATTAAATATCGAGTATTTGTATTCCATTACAGATTTTAAGGCACTTGGTCTCCAAAATACCTATTTCAATTTAGAGTCACGTGGTGTTAATACTGAGAATTTAAATGGATTAAAAATAAGATTCGCATAAAACGTTGTTTAACTTTAATATTACCCTTTCTATATTGGTCCGTAAAAAACATTGGCTTGAAAGGATATTCAGTTATTTCGACTATCCCTAGGAATTACTTGGAAAACAATGCTTTCCTCAATTCTTATTTAAAGCAAATACTTTTTAAAAATTTACATTAAAGAGATATAAACCATCCTTTAGATCTTATAACAATATTTTAAAGTTCTAATCCGGAATAAACATACCACAGATTTCCTTGAAATTGATATAAAACTATAGTTAAAAACTGCCATAATATATCATTTCTTGCATAGAACTTTGTATTAATATCTCAACTTTAAGATGACAAATATATAAATCTATATTTTCTCTCTAATGCTTCTGGGGCTTAGAGCATGCACGTTACAGATTATTTGCGGATTTAATATTAGGGCTCAGTTGTTAAAATACAAATGATTGGTCTATAGAGCACTATAATTTCCAAACCAGCATCGATCTATTAAATTTACAAACCAATGTCTACATATTTTATGATGCCCCAAGTGAGTAGGAAGAAAATTAAACTGCCAAATCACTGGGACATTAGTATATACAAAATATATTCTGCAGAGAATGAAAATATTAAGTCCATGATAAAACATGGAAAATGCAATATCAGTTTGAAAGTAAAACACAAACATAAATTTAATAAGTCAAAAACAAATATTTAAAAAAAGGAATCGTTAACAACTTGACTTAGGCACATGAATAATATATAATCAGGCCAAGTCGACTCCAGTCAGTACATGCACGATAATGATAGTTTGCTTAGGAATAATTCAGCAACAGAAGTGTATAAACCTTTCTTATCACCATTGGAATACATCAATGCAGGAACTAACTTGTTTTATGTGAGCTACACTGTCCAACAATTCAGCCATTATGAAAAGAACACGTTTGTTTGAAATCATGTTTGCAGTATCAGAATAATTAATTTGCAGCATAAGATGAACCTCTATGTCGACCACGGCGTTTCTATACCAAATTATGATGAAAAAAATGATTTTATTTTCCAGCGTTGACCCACATGTATACGTTTGCCTCTGTGTGTGTGTGTGTGTGTGTGTGTGTGTGTATAGGAGTGTAGACGAGAGATGACGTCTAAATGTCGGTTCATGAATAGTAATAAATTCATAAATTTGCAGGACATAATTTTAGCTCTCCCTTTTATTACCTTGAGCGCTTTCCTATTATGATGATGATGTGAATATGCGTGATGAAGTAAAGGATGGATATTCCTGACATCGTGTTGAATTGTATATAATATTTAAAGTGCTTATTATCGTATATTAATATCTTAAAATATATTATCCTATAACTGATATCAATATAAATTTTAATGATACAATTATTTGTCCATCAGAGAACTTTTCACAAAACCAACAACACAGAAATGTGGAATGTTTGCGATAATACTTTAATTGAATATACAATAGACGTACTACTAACTGTATTAAGCACACGCAGCAGAAATCTCAGGCGCACAAGTTAGATGTTTTAAAAAAAAACGAAGAAAACTAAGCAAAATGGTTACATAAGTAAAATTAGAAACACATGAGCAGATTTCTTTCTTTCTTTTTCATTTGATAATGTCACCATTTGGACACTATCTATATTTCCCTACGTACCTTCTTGTGAGGAAAGACACAGAAATAAATCAATCAAAGATAAACTCTATCATGAGTTTTGAATTGATTTGGAATTAATTTGTTTAAAGTTTACGTCCATTGAAAATATAGTCAAATCTGAACATCTGCAGCATAATGCAAATCTAGAGGGCAAACAATAAATGTCAGCCAGCGGCATTAGAAGAGCAGAGATACAGACAAAAGACATTAACTTCACTGCCATATTGCTCTTTTAAGATTCAAATATGAAGCATGGCGTTATAATGCTTTGCTACAAGAGTCTGTCATTTTATGTCACTAACGAAGAAGTATTGTTTTAAAACGTACTGCATAGCTTTTATAGAATTCCTTTCGTAAGGAAAAGGACCATCCCTGTAAAACAGTGTAGACTAAAAAAGTAAATGTTTCAGGATGTACGAACAGATTATAAACAGTCTGGCATTTCAAGCCGTTTCAAAACAGAAATTAACGGTTAAAGGTTTACGAATGTCTTAAAGGTAAGTGTAAAAAGAAGTTTGCTTCAGCATCAAATTGGCAGAAGGAGCTAATTATATCTTGAAAGTTTTTTTTTCATCTTCTCGATATGGTGCTCTATACTACTTAAATGCATTTTTATATTGGCAACCACCTTCGATGGGATCATAAAATGTCGGATGGGTCTGGACTCTTCATTGATACAGAATCCTGCCGTTCCAGTTACCCTGTTGCTAATAAAACAAGATATCAAGAACATTAAAACATATGCCTCTTTCATATTATTCCAAACTAATTTGTGTTAACATTGTTTTATATTATAGCTTGTTGTAGGTGTAACAATTTTTTGTGTAAATTTTTCAATAGAAGAGAGGATAATTTTTTTTGTCCGACTAAGGTTACACTCAATTTATAGTGTGTGTGTGTGTGTGTGAGAGAGAGAGAGAGAGAGAGAGAGAGAGAGAGAGAGAGAGAGAGAGAGAGAGAGAGAGAGAGTTGGATTTTGACGTAACTTTAACAACATTTCAGTCATATCGCTATGATGTCTGCAATGTGACAGTTAATTGTGATGCCTAGCACTCTGTGTGTGTTTGTGTGTGTGTGTGTGTGTGTGTGTGTATGTGTGTGCGTACGTGTGTGTTTATGGATTAATATAAAAGATAAATGCTTTTGATCTTTCGATGTCACGCTCCTTTAGAAGACAAAAGATTTTTTCGCAAATTAAAACTTTCATTATTTATAATTTTATAACTAATTTTGCAGGCACGGTATTAACATCGCGTGCATGGCTTTAAAAAAGTCGCCTGACAAAAATCAAGGTTACCTTTGCTGTAAAAAAAAAATAACGTTACGGTAGCAGCCATCACTATTAGCCAGATTTAATGGGGCATTGTAGTTATTCCGCTTAGATTGAAATCAAACTAAAACAAAATTCTTGAAATTAGGTTTAAATGAGTTTCGTTCCTATTTATGTTGTACAAACCCTGTAAAATAAAGAGGATTGAGAATATTAGTTTTCATGTAATGTAAATGTTCTTTAATCCCATGAGCATAATTAAGATCTGGAACAGGATATGAAAATGTTCCTTCAGAGCTGCATATTTGCCATTCAATCAAATGAATATTCGAAAGGGAATAATGGTTGCCTGGATTGCAAAGAGAAATAATGATTGCACGTCTATATGTAAATAATGTACATAATGGATCACGATTCACGTTTGTTTGTATGGACCTACCTTCTAATTGATCTTCGATGTGAACGTTAAATACAACTAGTTGTGTTATTCTACATACACACACACAAAGCATACAGCTCATTTAGGGTGTTAGGCGGCATGAAAGAGTACACGCTTTATGTTCGACTTGTCGCACACTTGTTAGAATGAGATATGTATTGCATTAGTTCGGTGGATAGCAGCTACTGATCAGCTCTCAATTTAGTCTTACCGAGGCTGTGTCCATAGTTTAGTGACAAAACATAGTGCAATGTTCTAAGTCATCAGTTTCACCAATCAGAACATAGTGTCATTTCCGTCAATGCGAGAATCAAACTTCAGATGTAAATCACCGCCACTGTTAACTATTTCCGGAACTACTTTTGTTCATATAGCACAATATGGCGGATGAAAGAGCTAAAGTCATAATGAGAACAGTGTCTGTCTTTTCGGTCACAATTTATGGGGGCCACTCGGAGGTCGCGAATCACGAAAGCCATTAACGTTATATTTATCGTACAACTATATTAGAGTTTATATTTATTCGATTTGACTGAAATGATCGAGTGATGGGAATATAATATTAGCGTCTTAACTAGTTGACATTATTTTTACCCTTAAAAAGAATTATAAAGCAGATGATATTAATTCAATGCACAAATATTTGGTAGCAGTAATTTCAAATCCTTGCCTTAAGTCGATATTTTGTGAGATAAACGAGGATAAAGGGAAGGTGGTAAAATCATAGAGTATTATTTTAGTGTTATTATTGAAAACGATAGAATGAACTGGAAATGGACTGGAAATCTTAAAATATATTTACTATTTATCCTAATCGGTCCTTCATTCATTTTAAACAATGGTCGAAACATTTTATTCGTCGTGAATACACTTCTATTATTATCAACGCTTATTGTATTCTAATAAATAGTATGACTGTAGAATACTAGAACTATTCCTTGAAGTACACTTACTAACCAAAACACGATGTATGTATATTAATTTTCGCAAAGTATCAAAGCTTAAACTTTACTGATTTTAGGACAACACCAACATCGCTTCAGCAAAAGCGGTTTTACGCATAAACGCTTACTGGTTAAATAATCCTGAAATTCTTGAATTCATCAACTACATCATTCTCAAAGCTAAGGATAATTAGATGCGATCTTTGTCACGTTTTCGCGTGAGCCGCAATCACCTTAACAGTATAAAATGGATTGATTAATGAGGTTTTAATTAACGTTTAGTAGTTGAAGTTTGTTTCTACATGAGGCGGGTTGAAGCAAAGGAGTAAGTTTGCTGTTTTTTTCAGTTAAACTAGCATTGGTGCACTTTCACGAAAATAGCAAATGTTGATTATTGTTGAATAGTTGCACTGAGCAAGGGCAAATGGTCACGTGGTTGCTTCACATCTGGACTTATGACATTATGCAAAGCAAAGGGGATCTGGTTTGAATTTGATGGTCGTCAGAAAAAAACTGAAAGTGCAATTTTAAAGACAGCGTTTCTTAAAGAAGATCATATGTATGTACCTTAATAACTGAAGCACAATGCCGTTAAATGAGCCGGCTACGTTTGATCTTCAGTGCAAGAGGTTGTTTGTTTTACATGTGTATCAAATATGCTCATTCCGGTGAAAGTATATTTTAACCACTGAAGCGGTCATCGTTTGTTCTCCGGTCTTTTCGATTCTTTATTTGGGTAAATTAGAGATAACCTATTAAATTAAATACATACAGATATGCTAACATTGACAGGCGAAACTAGACAGTTAAATTACAAGTGATAATGCCTTTTAAAAATACAACATCACGAAACTTCAGACCCATAATAATAAATTATACACCTGGATATGAAAACGATTAATTTTGAAGCTTATAACAGTTTTTACGTAGCATTCAGTATAGTTAATGATACGTCAGAACTAGTTCGAACCTATATTTCGATGTTCTGCAATTTGTAAGAAAGACATCGAATTGTTTCTTTGTTACGATACCTATTACTTTATATACGTAAATATATGTCAGATAAGGTACATATTCATGATTGGGAAGAAATACGTATTCTCTATTTCTTGAAGTATGAGTTATAATAGCATTTTAACATGTATTCAAACTTTTCTATATGTATTTTAGTAACACATCCGTTACCCCATCGTACCACTAATTTGAACATATCCCCTCTCTTCCTTGCCTTTGAAAGTAAACTGGCATGTCACTGCAAACTTTGTGTACAAAGGCAAAAAACTAAGTGGACTAGTTCGTTTCCAGCTTGTGTACCGATATACGTCCATACCTAGGTAACCTGAGATATTAGGTTCTTTGTTTTCTTTTTCAACTTCCTTTTGAATTAAATGTCAACATAATCAAATTTTTTTTTCATTGATCCATCATTCCACAAAAGCAATAAATTTGGACATGAAAACAATATATATATATATATATATATATATATATATATATATATATATATATATATATATATATATATATATATATATAATGTTAAAATGGCAGAGCGTTATGAAAGAGATTTTGTTTCATACTTTGAAGTGATTAATAGCTTATGATTATCAAGCGCAAACTAAACTGATATATAACTAACTGAAATATTAAAAGATAATCTAAGTAGGTGAAATATTGTAATTGAAAACTTTCAACAATATTTTCGTTTATTGTTTTAGGTATTAAGCAAGGGATTCGTGTGTGCTTCCAAATATTTAATGGTAAATTGTTGTTGAATTACTTACCAGACAGTGTCACAAATACAGAAGCTCTCTTAGGATATATCTTCACATTTCCCAGGAATATTATTAAACACTTTTAGGCACTCGCTAGGAACAAAGCAAACAGTTTGAGCACTCACAGCTATTACAGCCAGTTAAATCACTTGTCGGTAGAGAGCTATTAATCAAGGGGAAATAAACAATGGATTCTTCCAAGTGCTGCTATTGTCATATAATTCTTGATGAACCGTCTTTGTAAATGTAACGACTTGAGTCTGAGGGGAGAATCTTCCGACTGACGAACACAACAAACTGACATCGATCTTTCCCGCCTCACGAATCTCAGAAACAACTTGGTCAATATAAACATTGATTAGTAAGGTGGCTTGTATACATTACAGGCACGTCCAATAAGTAATTATTTTGCAACAAAATCTAGTTAAGATCTTGTTTTATTTATTGACTTCCATAGCACCTTGGTAGATTCATCCACAATCAGTCGATGACGAACTGATCTAACTTTAGATCGTATTAACTATTATCAAATTTGTGCGCAAATTCAGTGAATCATTAGCTCTTTATAAGAACGATTTATAAAGCATAACGTCGTATATTTGGTGTTCGAACTGATTGATAGGAACACTATGAACTAAACATAACTAAACTAGTACTGTGAAATCATCAGCTTTTTCGACCAAATTAACTAACTGGAATTAATTGGTCATAAATTGATTTTTGATAAGTTCATTTGTGTGCATGATGGCATTGCTAATCTAATGCAAGTCATTAGGAACCTTATGGAGTTGATGGAAGTCTTCGAATCGCAGCCGTTAATGGAGAGGAACACAATTGTTATTAAAACCGATGCTTTGTTTCACGAGTACACGTGATGAAAATAACTCAAAAACATGTCTTGACAACTTAAACATTTTTCACCTCCCGTGAGAATATATGGCATGTGTTTTATAATGACATCATTTCTAGATGTACATTTGCAGTCACGTTTAAAATTTTGTTGCCATCCCGATGAATACACTAAATGTTAGATAATATACAATATAATAACATGTATGTATATAGATGGACTAGATGTTAGATTAAATGCAATAAAAGAATAACATGTATGTAGATGGATGGTCTAGATGTTAGATTCCATGCAAGATAATAAGAACATGTATGTAGATGGATGGACTAAATGAGGTTAGATTTCATGCTGAAAAGATTAACATGTATGTAGATGGATGGTCTAGATGTTAGATTCCATGCAATAAAAGAACAACATGTATGTAGATGAATAGACAAAATGTTAGAATCCATTGAATATAAGACCAACATACATGTAGATGAATGGACTAGATATTAGGTTCCATGCAAGATAATAAGAACATGTATGTAGATGGATGAACTAGAGTTTAAAGATTTCATGCAATAAAAGAAGAAGATGTTTACAGATAAATGGACTAGATAGTAAAGGCTCCATGCAATAAAAGAACAACATGTATATAGATGAATGCACTCAATCTTAAAAACTTTCAGATAATAAAAAAACATATATATATATATATATATATATATATATATATATATATATATATATATATATATATAGTCGAATGGACTAAATCGTAAGATTCCATTCCATGCAATATAAGAACAAGATATATTTAGGAACAAATGGTTTGATTATTAGGATCAAGAAACCTGTTCGTCTTTGACTGTTATGTTTGCATATTGTCCCAACTCAGTTGATAAGATCTCTTTTCTGAAGTTAGGAACATTTGCGTCTAATGTTCAAGCCACAATTAAGAAGACATTACGGGGCTTCGTTTTTATTATTGCTACATTATAGCCTTGAAATTTTGCGTGAGCCAGTATAACACAAATATTTTAAATAAAAAGAGGATGATGAAGACACCTTAAAACAATCAGGACTGTTTCGAAGTTCAAAGCCTAGACGTAATAACGTTCAGAAATAAACCTAACCCTGACAGTTAAGAATCCTAATGTACTAAACATTTCTTGAAAACGTAGCCTTATAAACTAATATAAATCCTTTGCAAAATCGTAAACAAGAATATAACTTTGTTCTTTATACTGCGTAAACCAAAGCTGCAAAACATACAGCCCAATTGACCAGGTTGACACTACCTTCTAAGACGTTTCTAAGTTGAGTGGATAACACAGGAATAATAAGTAAGCTGTGGAATCAAAAGAGATACAAAACGATAAAGAGAAAGTGAGAAATGTAAGTTGAGAAGACACCATATGGCTTAAAGTGACTGGCTGAGTTTTTGAGACCGGGTTCATCCCGACCACCCTTCTAGGAATAAGTAGAGGTTAAAGTATTGTGTTCCATCGAGGAGTCACTCATGGGTCTCACGTTGATTCAACTACCAGGTTCCTTTCCTCACTCAACATGGGTCACAACTCACTGCCAACAGGCTGCTTATACTCAATCGCCTTTTAAGACATGCAGCAATCCTATAACCCCCGACCAACAGGGAGCATGTTTGTATGCAGCTATGTAACTCTGACAAATACAATCATAAATAACTAAAACCTATCACCAATTATGAAGAAATTAAGCAGCAAGTGCTATCAAACCAATTGTCACGGAATTGTATAAACCCTTTTTCTTTATATATTAAATAGGTGTACTAGAGTTTCCTTTTTGGCGTAATTTCACTATGAGTGAATTCATTTTACTACGTGAGTAACATTCTACATTGTTTGAGTAAACTATATTCATCTTTCCATTGTTTAGTAAATGTGAATCATTCACTCTTTGTATTTGTATTTTGTAGAGTAATTTGTTTGCATTTGTCTTCATTACATTTGTGATTATTATGTTAATAATCCAATATTTGGATTAAATATTCAAGCAAGTATTCATAATTTCATTGCTCAGTCAAGTCCTATATAATTAAACATTGTATTTATATCATCGTTCAAAAGTATTCTGTTTTGAATCCGAAAATCCCACCCAGTTATCTTGTTCCACCAATAGCAAAAACAAACACACCTAAGATGTTTTTGCAAAAGTTGATTTTCAGACTTCTGTGCCTCCAATCCAATGAAAACTGACCATGTGTACAATACTACATGGACCTGAAATTGTTCCACTGCACGTTCTTAAAATAGGTCTCAGCACTATTCAGACCAAACAAAAATGGTTATAAACGTTTACGATGAATTTTCAAAAACAGGCTATGGGCTGAACTGCATGTTTTATTGCCCTAATATTTTAGACGGGATTAAACGGCACAAATGTAACATTGATGTAGTTCCCGAACCAGTCCATTAGTTTGTTGGAAAGATATTTACTGCGTGTCACTTAGATGCCTTGATAACCTTCTAACATCTCTGCTGTCGTCGTTGCGGACAAATTAAATGATTAAAACTATATATGTACTGTAATTTGTTTCTTCTAAGCGTGTTTGTTAAAAGCAAATTTATTACATAAGGAAGTGGACAACTTCAGCGGATTCACTTCCATTTACTGAAACATTTTTGGTAATGCTCTGCTGTCTTGTTAATATACCGACCAAAGTGAGGTATATACTAGAAAATGTTATCAGCACGTGTTTGTTTCAGCAGTAATTTTCAGTAATCACATTTATGTTCATGAAGAGGACATAAAACTATATAGGGAATGTGATTGTAAGAATGAGTTTCATAAACGAATTTGGCGAAATTCGTTTTGCCCAGCAAATTAAGAAATCTACACACTGACGTTTAGCTGAGAACTATCTGTTGCAATAGAGATGTACAAGTTAAACGTATCCAATCCTGAGCGCACCTAACGTGTTAAAAGAAGCAAGTTTGTTCACTGCTTTATTTACGTAGACGTTTTGGTTTATTCAACGAATGAGTAAATTGTATTATGCCATATTGTTTCAATTGCTCATATTAATATTAAAATCATTTTAAGCCGTTGATATGTAAACCCTGAGTCAACACTTTCCGTGCTGTGGCGTGTTTGTCTGTGTCAGAACTAGCCGGAGGGGATTCTGTGAAAAACTGCATATTATAGAATTTCAAATTTAACATATAACCAATGTGTCATTTTGACTGTTCAATGCTTGGTAACGCTATAATAAGTATTATGAGATAAATAATGAGCCCATGGCTAAGCATTTAAATGTATATTTTCTCATAATGGACCTAGCTTCTTGGGTATGCAATTTGATATACTTCAGAATAAATACAATGCTTGAGAAAGGTTAGTGCAGATACTCAAGAACTATTGCACAACGAACTCCACAGTATAGCATGAAGCATACGTATTTCAGAAAAGTAAACTTAAATTTATTCTTTTTCAAGAATATTTTTGATAAATGGTATCATATTTCATATTTCTGGGCGGCTTGAATAAAATGAAAGTACATTCGTACCAGATTTGGAAACTGACGTCTATTTGTATTGGGAAAAGAAGAGAGAAATAGGCTGCACATGTTATTCAACGATGAAAAGTAGAAAACAGAAACGGGTATGTTGAGGATTTGGGTCTGTTCTCGAGTAAAGTTGCATTTGTGTTAATTGTACTGACAAAAAAAAATCAGGTGATATCCGCCCCTTCAAACAAATACCTGTTCGAAGATTTACCTGTGTCGGTGTTGTGCAAAATGATAATCCAAACTGGTAACCGTCCCTGTATTTTAGCGCAGCAAAATGAATCACTGTTTCAAAGAAAAAACCTCAAATAATACCTTTTTTGTTGATATTTCAATATTTATTAGATTCATTGATTGGAGAGTTTACTGTTTTGATGAATTATTTTTGCTTCCGAATTTCAAATATAAGATAGTATATGCAAAAGTGAGATTATAAATGCGATTTTAGCAAATCAGAATATGTGATAACCGGTAAAGACATCTCAAAAAAGCATTTTGTTTAATATTTTCAAACAAAACATCTATTACGCATTCCAAATATTTACATTAAATATTCCGTAAATTAAGTAACAAGATTTATTTCCAAAGGATGAAATAATTTTACGACAAACACATTAATTAATACTAAATGATTCAAACTACACTAGTTATAAGGAAGTGAAAATATGTACTTCAAACCGAAAGTCGAAATTGAATCGCATTGATATGCAAGTTCAACAAACAGTATAAACTAATATATATTATCAGTAAAGGAAATCGAAACTGTGTTACTTCTCACTGTAAAAATACAACTACACTGTATATACCAGTAAGCATTATGATAACATTTAGATGTACGCATTAATAAATTTACAAATTAAATACATTAGACGGAGTAACATTCTTTAGTGTATTATCCTTATATCTAATTTAATTCAAACTGGCTACCAAACCACTTAGTAAACGTTATTGTTTTGTAATATTTGAATTATTTATAGGAAATTCAAATATTACAAAACAATAACATTTACTAAGTGGTTTGGTAGCCAGTTTGAATTAAATCAGGGTAATTAAATTTAAAAACGGGTGATTCAAATATGTGATGTCTAAAAATGCACAATTTGTGCACATTGAACGTAAAAGCAATCAATCAAAGCACGCCAAACACACACTCCTCGGCACATCAAAAATTAAGATTTACAACCAACGATGTGGTTTTGTCAAACAGGTCACAAAAATAAAAACAGCAATACACAAGCAATTAAGAATGTCCTCTAGTATGTATAAGGTTTGTTATAATTTTCGAGTTGCTTCATTCAACAGGTGCCTGTCTAATTGCAGTATTGGATTGTACAATTTAAATAAAGCACAGCTGAGTCATACATGCGAACATAATGTAAACGTTTAGGTCCTGACTATTCAAAGATCGTTCAGTGTTACTAAGTAGTGTTTTACATATATATTCGTAGGCTATTAAAATATCATTTACTATTATTTTTTAAATGAGACACAGATAACGTTACTCTTATAATCCTCCTACCAAGTTATTACATTGTTTATAATATAGTGATTATTACACTGTGATATTTCATTTATTAGTACAATGATAATATTGTCACACTTTATTCAATAAAACTATAGATCTTCAGCTGAATTATGATGTTTCATTTCTAATTTATTAGATCAAAATATTAATAGGAAAAAAAAGAAAACGTACTGACATCATTAAAATTATTATAATACTGGTAATTGAATAAATGAATAATACAATAAACACGACACTATCAGCACTTAGATTTTAAGAATAAGTTAGCGTTTTGATTATTTACTTGGTTGTTCTCATTTGCTGTCAGTATCTTATGGTACGTCTAAACATTTCTTTTAAATTTGACGTCATTAGATAGAGTGGATGCAGATTGCATTCAGAAGAAAGCAGAGATAACAAGAGGGATCCAAAACATCACATATGTACTACGACCAGTGAAAAGGCACAGAAAACATGATAGGTATCGAACGTGATGGTCACTAAAATCACAAAATTCGCTACCCCATACCTTACGTCCTCCATAACTCAATAACATTGTTAGTGACAGAAGCATTCGTAACAAATGTGAAGAGAACTGACTTCCTATCCATATAGCCAATGCATTCACCAACTGAGTTACGGCCCACTATTTGGCCCAAGTTCAACGCCTGAAAAACATGTGGTCCTCTTCGTTTCAGACGCTAAACAGGGTGGATCAAAGCTTTACTATAATCCAAATATTCAGCAGCAATAGTCTCTACAAAAACTTAATAAAACGTGTGGGATTGCAAGCTACTAACCAACCAAGACCCATAAGACGGTCAGGACGACGAAGTAGTCGTGTAAGAAACTGAACTAACTTTCCCAGCTTTCCCAGCTTCGGCAGCTCTTTCTCAACACATTCCAGATATGATACGATGGAAGGGGGCGTCCACCTTAAAGCAATGTCGGCCTTGTCAAGGTCCAGAGGGAAAAGACTGCATATTCACCCCAGCCAAAACATCTCATCTCGACCTGCAGCCCATTGTGAACAGCTTTGATAGGCTCGTGCCTTCAATATAGCAGAATAAAGACGAGTTGCCTTCCAAATCATATTATTAGGTATTCATTTAAAATTATTCAGTACATTGTTTGATATTCAGTTTGCATCTTGAATATTCTGACAAACTATCAACAACGTCTAAAACCATCCCTCTCTAAATAGACATAGTCAATCGAAAGCTCGTCAGATGAATAAGATCTAGTATATTTGAAGAGTCATTGATGAGAAAACCTTTATCAATTAATATTTTCAGGCTGGTAGTGGTTCCAATAATGTTCCTAACAGAATACCGTCTAGAACAGCATGTCTCTTTTTCCAGAAGCTAAAGAGTACTTGGTAACGAATGCACACGCGCTCATGCAGCATGCTTCTGTTGCATTCAATATACGGTTGACTTCATCCACAGTCTGAATACAAACTTGCATATAGCAATAACCGATACTGAATCTGTATTCCGCATCATTTCTGTTCAACCAGATGGTCCACATACAAAAAATGGAAAATATTGTATTGATTAATGTTTACCATTTGCGTCTACATTTGTCACATTGGGAAAGATTTAGTCAAGCTATTGAATGGATACCCTGAACTAAATTTAAACGTGGATCTATAATGCAATTCCTCTATGATTAACTGCTTTTAGAACAGATGCAAGAGCATTGTAAAATTTCATTTTCTTTTTACAGATATGAGATGCCATGAATGTCCGGAGTGCTTTAGCAGAAGACAAAACGTTCCCTCCTGGTACATTTGTCCAGCTGAGAGGTTACGCTTGATTACATCTTCATGGAGTCCCGGTCATCCTTCTAATGTGTCATGCAAAATTATGAAGTTCTTTTAACAACAGCCGTGTACGAATTGGCCTGCACATGCAGAAGCCGTTGTATTGTACAGTTTTGCTTTTTAAGTATTTTCGAAGGTTGTATCTTTTGCTGAAAGACGGCAACCTACCGATTGTTACAAACCATCCTTGACATTAAGTTAAAATCAAACATAAACTGCATGATCTTCAAACTTGTCTTCATTTTCTAACCACACAATGCAAAACTATGTTTCTGGAGGGAAAACATTATTTCAGACAAAATAATTTGCTTCTGCAATCATGCACCCGTATCGCTCGGTTGTTTAGGCCGTAATAGATCTAATTCCATCAATAAGTTTCTCTTGCATAATATCGTTTTTGGACCAACATCTTATTGCTCTACAAATTTAGAGTCATGTATGGGAAAATCACATTTTTCTAGTCTTCGCTGATAACGAGGCCATGGATTTAATTGTCAATTAGACAATGGTCCAAATATAAGTGCATTATATGTTGAGTAAGGGCAAAATCATAGAATGCTTCAGCTGCAACATTTTCTCGCAAGGCAAACCTGTCCATAAGTTCCAAAATGTCTTTATGTATTCTCATTCTCACTTACAGTTCAAAAGATATCGAGCTCTCCGGAATCCAGGCTGACATAGCATATACTTGGTACTTGCTACCAGTATGATTCTTCAGACATTGTGCACATTAATGAATGCAGCCCTGACACCTTCAACTATGGATACTGTTAATATACTGCCTCTCATGCCTTACATTGGCAGCTGTTTGAAAAAGTGTTTCCTTTCCATATGCGCTAAGGTGTTGCTCTATTGATTTGTTTGACAAGACATATTCTGCAAATCTAATTACTACCTTCAATTAGCTTTTTCATGCAGTCATGAAACACTTACCCAAATCTTACATCATTCTTGTTAGTGAAACAATTTCTTGCAGCCGAAGAAAGGTCTTTAATAGATGTACCTTTATCTATAAGCCTCCACATATCAAACAGTATCTGCCTCTTTCACTCATTCTTATATTTTGTCGTCTGTAATGCCTTGCCTATAATAGATGAGGTGGTGAGCACAAAATTACATTTTACATTTTAGTGACAATTACAAGTCTATCCATTTAATTAGTTTTTAAGTGTTTGTACGCATGTATGTTAGTCATCACATGACCTCATACCCCTTGTTCCATATGCATTGGTTTCTAAGGGTTGGTGCTGGATTGTAAATGCGTCTGTTAGATATAATTCCGTACCTCTCTGCACCAAATTATGTGTGCCAGTCATCATGTATCATCATATTATTTTCTCCCTATTTATTGGTTTGTACGTCTTGGTGTTGAATTGTAATGGAGTGTGTTTGTTATTATATCTTACCAATTCTGTCCCTTTAATTAGCTTGTATGTTTCAGTGGTTGCTGGTAATAACTGTCATGAGGCTTTAACTTAAATAACTAAAAAAGATAAACTCAAGACGCATTCAATTTTCTAAAATATAAATTTATTTAAATAAAATATAAAATATAACAAAGTGAGAGATTTAAAAATAATTTACAGTGTAGCAATGCATTTTATTATCAATTTCACACTAATCTGGAAACTGTCCAAACAAGTATTCAGAATGTATGTTCTAATGTGCTTGTGTGCTATCGTTCTAAGATCACAGTTCTAAATCCAAAAGATTTTACTTCAATGTAATCACGTCAAAGTAGAATAGCAATAAAGTCCTTGCAAGTTTTGCATAACATACATGTTTGTAAGTCGGTATGAAGGATCGTATCCTTATAGCGTTCCTTCTACCCTGAAAATTGGTACGTAGCGGAGGAGTACTTGTGGGCGATAGATTGTAATAATGTATGTTAGCTATTATACCTCTTAACCCTAATTTTGATCTGTAATGAGATGTGTTACGTCATTAGTGTGTTAGTTATTGTGACATACACGTCCCTGTTCCCTTAAACATTGTTTGTGGAGGGCGTTGTTTTAGCTATAAGGACGTGTGTTTGTTTTTAAAGATGGGTGATAGATCTCGCCTCATTTGTACTCTCTCTCTCTCTCTCTCTATAAATACTGTTAGTTATCGTGCCATAATATATCATTTCCCCATAGATGTTGGTTTGCGTGTTAGGGTGCTGTCTTTGATCAGGTGTGTGTCTGTCTCTCCATCATATCCACTTAAACCCACTCTCACCAATAGTATCCGAAGTGCTAATGTCAAATTTTAATAAGATACCATAATATTCAGTTTCAATAACATCCATACAGTCCCTTCTACAAGTTCCATGAGCCCCATGCCTGCCTAAATGTAATGTCAAATTCCCCCAAACCATATAACGAGTCAAGTGTAAAGTTTAACTGCAACAATAACAACAGCGATTAATAATGTTAACTGCCCACATACCCCACATCGTCTCAAACAAACGCTTAATCTCCCATGACACCAAATTTCTCCTGTGAAACTCATTTACGCATACCGTACCTTTATTAACAACCCTACACCGACAGTGATGCTAAATATATATGAATGATTGGTAAAATAATCATGTATAGTATGTACTTGGTAATAAATCGAGTACAACAAAAGAACTTCTCATACCCAGATGTGCAGTCACATAATGTGCCGGCAGATCTTAGATCTGTGCAGTTTCTTTTAGAAGTAAGTATTAGAACAAACAACATTAACCCTGGTCTGTATGCGCATTATGTTATGACAAACTAGAATATTTGTGATTTGCAGTTGTACTCCACCAACAAGCTAATACAAAGGGCATTGAGCGCACGCAGTTTTTCCCCAATAAATTAGAATTTCTTATTCTAATAAGCCGATGATCAAAGCCAAGACAAAAATCAAGAATGTATTTAACACGATTTTATATAAATAATTGATAACATTTTCTTTGGCTTTACCACTACACATCAATCCACCCAGCACAATAATAAGCGTGTAGTGATTGAAGCACGGATACGTCTTTAAATATTTCAAGCAGTATTTCAAGCACACGAAACAAGTGGAGCATACAATATTTGTTTGACATATACAATTTTAATTGAAAAAGATTATCTTTATAATAAATGTATGCAATCACCATCGTAAAGTTTATTTACTATTATGAACTATTTGTAATCCAAGAAAAGGTTCAAAGAGAAATCAAACTGTGTAAGAAATTCGCTAAATTGATATTAGTGAGAGAAATTATTTGTATTCAAAAATAAATATAATACAGTATTCCTATCCAATAAAAGAACATTCTTCGGGAGCAAATATAATGAGATCCGTTTCTTTTGTCGAAACCAAAATGTCGATTTGGATACTCAGTCAGATAGAGAAGTCATTCCCGGATGCGCTTGGTAGACATGCTTCATTCATCATGTTTAAATTTAACTACATCTAGACCTATCTTTTCCGTCATGCATTCACCTTATTGTGTTCTCTTAATGACGTCAAAGATAATGTAACTGTAATATCTGTATTTGTTCGTTTTGTACTTTAATCGGTATGTCTATACAAGACCAACAGTTTTTCAATAAACTCTTTTAAGTTCAATCTGATATGAAACATATTTAAACGGTCAAGAGAGAATAATTCACGAATGAACCCTGATGCTTTCAATGGGTTCATATGTGCAAGGCCAGCTAGCGGCGTATCGTTTGTAACGTGTGTTGGTAGGTGCAGTTAGTATAGCCAAATATATGCGCATCCATACCTGTCTCTCTGTCTGTCTCTCTCTGTCTGTCTCTCTCTCTGTCTCTGTCTCTCTCTTTCTCTCTCTCTCTCCTGGATGGAGAAAATTGCTTGAAAAAGATGTACTTAACTAGTCTGGTAAAAGCTCGCAAATATTTCACTCTGTAACGAAATGTTAACTTTTTTCTCTTCATTCCTTAAAAAAGATCATTAATTTAAATGTCTTGTCTTGAGAATAACAATGCAATCTTAATAGAAAAACAAAGGATCAACATCTCCTATCCTACACACCAGACTATCACAGCTTGCATACCTCGACTTATGTGCTTTGGGGATGGGTTGATAGCTGTTTGGTCTGCATTTGTTATGTTTAGTTGGAAGGAAGATTTGAGGATTAAAATATATAGTCAAATGCTCAGTCTATGTCGATACTCAATCTCCACTGTATTGAGCACTAAGCATTATATCCCAAGTTTAGCAATGGTGGTTAGTTTAATCACACACAACGTGAATGTTATACCAAAGTATCAAGTTTAAATTTATCAGAAAAAATCTATGCCATGAATGAATACAAAAAATATGGTTGAGATAGACAGAGGGATAGACATACATGTCTTAGTTATCTTTACTGAATACGACCATCATCAGTTCAAAATGTCTAGCTGTAAATGAGACAGACCAGAATTGATCAGTATACGTCATTGATGCAGCAACTTCGTCTCGAGTCGTTTGTTTTATAATGATGTTGTTAAAGTACGTACAGGATTAAGATTCACAATGGTAAGAGATTTTCCGGTGTTCGAATAAAATTTCAAAAGACTATTAAAGCACATTGAAAAATATATTTACACCATCGGTTGTCCGTGAGACAGTTGTGTTGTAGATTTGTCATAGCATGGTTAACAAAATGGTATGTTGATTTGTACACATTGAAGCATGCCTGTTCCTAGAAATCCGTTGTTGTAGAAGAGAAAGAATGTCGCAACGAGAGTCATTGTTGATAATTATCATTAAATGTCGTTTAACTTCTTTTGATCGAAAACAAAACATCTTTTTTTAAATTTCCTACAGCTGCTTTGGTTAAACTGGAGTTTTAAATCTTTTCTTATGTACTTTGAACCTCAACAGAGAACAATCGTTAAGAAAATGATGTGTCTTAGGTCAGACGTTTGCAGACATATTTTGTTTCGTCATTTGTTCGAAAAATATGAAATTGCTATCAAAAATTCTGAAGAAATTAATCATCTGTACCTAGATCAAAGTCACAAGGAAAGAGGAGTGGATAAGAGCAATAGTCTTTAGTACCGTTTGGCACGCAAACTTCTACAGTATTCATATTGTCTTCGACTCGTAGGCACTTTTAACCATAGTAGACAAATACCTGGATTAAATTCTGCTTGGTAACTTACAATCTGTATAAATCAAATTGAGGGTCATATGACTAACCCCCTTACGTCATGGAAAAATACAAGAAAAACTATTGCCTGACATGTAAAAGATATTCACGATTTTGTAACGTAGATTGTGACTTGAAACTTACTAGATTGCTCTTGATTTCACTCTATTTTGCAATGGTTTCTATTTTGGGGCGCCTTGGTTTTCAATCCATAAATAATAATTATATTTAATATCTACTATCGATTGCAATTAATTTTGAAAATTAAAAACACCATCTAGGTCCAATAGAGAGTCAAAAACATAATGAATAAATCAAGCACACCTCCTGAAAGGCAAGCCTCGATTGGAGCGACGCCTATAGATTTCCACTAACAGTAGAACATATTATTATTGGGTGTATCAAGTTTGATCCTGTGGGACAGACATTCTACACGTGAAACCAAACAAATTTCACAATCACCATATCAAGAGTAACACGGGTTATCGAATGTTCTAGCGTACAAAAGGCGAGGCTTAGACAATATGCTTCACTCATACAAACTAAAGACAATCGTGAAATCATATAGACGAGCACGTACTAATCTCTGTTAATGGACATTTTTGGCCCTATCTAGAAAAAAAGAATGAAAAACAAAAATAGCAGCAACAATGCCGTCTCCAAAGAAATGAAAGTACGACTAACTGTTGTTTTAATTGGTTGATAACACCCTTAAGGCCAACAACTCACGCCAGTGTAACATGCAGCATCCAAATAATTGCACAAGCAATTTGGATTTTACTAAATCAAATTATTAACTACTTTTATGAGGTTGACGGTTACATTATATGATCATTGTAAATATAATTCTGCTACACTGAAATATGACCAAAGAAAAATAAATGTTGATTGCAGGGAGATACTGAGAGTTTTCCTATCAAATCTGTCAGGAAGAATGTATATCAGGTAGTGCCAAATGCGAATGGTTGTATGAAATTTATTGCTCTACGAAACCAGAAATAAAAAACGATCATTGTATTTGTGATTGCCAATATTTTGGACGTAGACCCACTCTATCGTCATTGAAACATATCAAATTCCACATGAATCCCAAAGGTATTCCAAATAAATTCCATATTGAATATGTTGATGCGCCTGTTTTTTCGAACATGTTAATGTGCTAATGGTTTGGTATGTGGTAATTTGTTTACGGTCTTTTGAAGTATTACAGTAATATAATCCCAAATGTGATTGAGTGAATTAACTATAATTTCAAATTAATTTTTTGACCAAAAATATCATTGAACACTGTAATTCCAGTGAATAATAATTCGAATAAATAAATCGAACCCAACTTATAACTGAAAACAACAATAAGTCTGAATCTTCTTCAGATGTTAAGGCAAAATTAAATATTATTAGCTCAACAAGATCATATACGCATATATATTCAAGGTGAGTACACTCAAATATATAGGAGTATCATATAACTTTACTTCGTGTTCTACGAGTAATGCTACTGTCAGGCTGTAACACCAACTTTATGTACTTTTTTTTTTACTTCTCGTCACTTTTCATACTTTTAACGAATCTTAACATCTCCAGTTTTAAGCGTAAATGTTCTCGTTATTTGCATGGATGATTTTAAAGAAATCATCTTGACATTTTCAGAGCTGAACTTTGAAAAAGCACTATATAATTATGCTTGAAATTATGATGAAAAGTTTTATTAATTTGTAAAAATGACATATACTGCAATGCCTACAAGGGAATCGGTAACTATAATGCTATCAAATGTTTCTAATATTCAGTTATCAATAGCAAAATCTTATACTGTGCACTCCAATTGACATTGTGTATACATGATACAAAATGTTAAAGTGGACGCGCACAGAGCTATTAAATTTTATCGAATTCGTCAATAAAACATTTAGTTCCTTCTCTGTTTATTTTATCACTTTTCTACTGAAAACAGCAGGAATAATTAAGCAAACTTTCAAAATACGGAAATAACTCAATCAAATCAACACATTTCCTCCCTCAACTTTATTATGAACGTATATGTCCTTGCCTAGAAGTGATAATACCCTTTAAAATATAATAAATATTACAAGAAAATAAACTTTACAAATTAAAACCATCAAACGATTCCAGTTAGAAACATTCCGTTTCAGGTTTGTCTAATACAACATAGACGACGAACAACACCATTGATGCTTTTATTTTAACAACGTTTCAAAAAAAATATATAATATTTCATCCTAACTCTGCAGTTATATACTTTTTACAGGCATATACATCTTGACACGTATTTCCATCATAAGTATATTAATCTAATACAATATGAAAGAGATCTAAAATTATTTTCAGGAAAGAATATGGTCATCTTATTTAAATACTTGCTTCAAAAAGGATCAAGAGATGCTGGTGGAGTAATTGAAACTCTTCTTTAGTAGTAAACCAAACATGTCTGACAAACTCTTCGTGTCATCAACCAACTTAATGAACTACCGTATACTCGAAACAATGCACCGATCCTGTCAGTCCGTGAAAATCAATGACAAATTTATGATTAGAAACTACTCTCTCTTCCTTCTCTATCAACCAAACTACTTCTACCTCGACAAACACGCCAATCATGATTTTCCATAAAGAAAACATAAAAGGAACATTTCTACCAGAGTTTAATCATCAAAGAATGAAAAGCTATAATCTGAAAAAGAATGCTTGAGAAAATCCTTTACTTGTCTTAAACAAATTGATTTGGATTGCAGCATTATCAATTTAGAATGAAACTCGATTCGTTTTCCCAAACAATACGTATTTCGGTTTGATGATTATAATCAGCACACTCTCAATAAAACGTAATGTCTTTGTGTCAACTTTGAATTACGAAGATACATACAATAAGTGTATGCTTCATTATTGCGATTCCGTTGACACGTACATTTCATCAGTAAGCAAACACAAAAGGAATGCGTAAAACTAATAATATATGATAAAGCTACACATAAACTGGCAGGTGTAGCTTATTTTTTTTTTTGTATTAGCATATACACCTCTCTTTCACTTCTATACAGTACAAGCAGAAATATTGAAAAGTCCTCCGGATCATTTATCTTTAAATTTGTAATGTGTAAATTGTATGTTTTGTTTCTTTCTTTTCTTAATAGTAGCACATACAACATATTATACTTTTGTGACAGCAATAAGCCGTCGAAATGATCACAAAATTGGAAACAATTATATAATTATGTTCTGAGGAATTTATACAATCGAGCTGTAGCATCTCCATGCATAAGATTCGTGACAAACCAATGTAAATTCATGTTCGCGACAACCATGAAATTATTTAAATTTTTTAACAACTATTTTAGTTAAACTTGTAAATGAACCAGGCAACATTTTCCTTGTTTGGAACTAGATAAAGTGATTATGCTTAGAAATTTTTGTATAATGTGGAATGTAGTTATATACATCATACATAAGCTGAGTAGTAAAGTAGTAAATCAGTCGATTAGGCTTGCCATATTCACCATTCTGGATCTTACGGAAATCCCACATGGACTCAGCAATTCCCCATAGAATTAATACATGATACAGAGATCATACATGTCTTTACATGCATAAACGATTCCAGAATTATGATTAGGTCATGGAAGCCCGGTGCGCGCAGATCGTATGTTTTGAAAACATTTAAGGTTTTGTTGAAAACAGCTAACCCAAAAAACAAATATGTATGATTTCCATTTATACATACAACTTCAAAAAACCGTTGACATTTTCAGATGCGATCACAATTTCTCTTTTGAAGACGCCGTGGGTGTTGGCTTTAATTGTTTCTTTTCCATGGCGGCATGCGTTTTCTATCATCTGATTTAAAGGGGTCAATCAACAGCAGAGTATCATACGAGATTCAGCTGCTCGGGTCTATTGAAAATAGCAGCTTGAACATATCGTTTTGCGTAATACCTGAAATATCTGAGGAAACAAACATATTTGACTGACGGTTACTTATGTGAAATGGCAAAGCATCTACGCACCAATTGATTTGCCTAATTTGTGCTTAATATGTAACGCATAACCCCTTGTTTGTGTAATGCTTTGAGTGATAACATCAGTTGGGGCAAGTGAGCAAGTATATCTTCCCCATTCTTGATATTTCTCACTTTTGTTAGACCTGAAATTCTAATATGATTGAATATTTGCAGCTGATTCGCAAGACATGCGGACTGCAGAGACATTATTATTAGGTGCTTCCCACAAGAGGTTCCGAATAATGACGCACTCGGGTATCACGGCCATATGAAAAACGATATCGACACCAAAATAAAAACATAAACCTCTTCCAACAATATTTCGTACACATGTTTATGAAAGAATGCATTTTTCAAATTGTTACCTTACATTTAGATGTGAAATTATTCTGATTATAATAATTTTGAAGCAAATGATTTTCTTTACTTATTTTGTTTTAAGGTAAATATAATAGAAAAATTAAAAATGACTAGTTATAAAATTGGGCATCTGTACGTATTGTGTTCTTGAGTACCAGGAATTTATAAAATCCTCTAATTGGAGGATGTTGACCAGCTTTTTATATCGATAATACAAGACTAAATTCAAACGAACGCACGCTGTTCTACCTGTATTTCAATGTTTCAATATGCGATATTTGGTTAACGTTATGTGAATATTTTATAGATCCATAGCTAGTTAAAGGACGAATATTAAAAATCTCATTTTGGGGCTGTTTGGTGAACCTGGAGCCAAAATGCTGAAAGCTATAAGTTTCCAATTCTACAGAATCATCGAAATAAGACTCAACATCAAGAAACTCCATAAGTACATCCGGGGGCCGTCGCAAGAGACCTTGGCAAACTGTGTGAACTATGTTAGCCCCACCAACCACCACCACCACCAGAGCAAAAATCCACTTATGTCTACTTTGGTGTCCTTTAGAACCGTCTGCTTCATCTATATGGTCTGGCCAGCCCTGATTATGTTCTCCACAAATTCTTGAGAATATCAGCTGCATGACAAGAAGGTGGGGTGGAATTTATTGCCTTGCGAAAATATCAGTGCTGTGCCAGACATACGAATACAAGATTAAGCTAGCATAGTCAGCAATGCTGGCACTTTGGTTCATTTATGTTATTTCGTTCTGAAAGGCAATAAATACGTAACCATGAGTTCTTCTTACCATATAATATCAGAGAAATGATTGCATAATGTAACTGATATTACTTCATTTCGAGCTGCCATGTAAACGCTAACATCCGAACTAGATGATAGCTATGTGAGAGATAGGTAAGTAAAAAACAAAGCCATAACGAAAGTTTCGTCTTTATTGAAGGGTGCATTGGTGCTAAAATTGGAGAATAAGCTTAAAAATCAAAGAGATGGTATAGTCCCACCTTCTTGAAACATGTTAATCATACGATTCAAGCTGAAGTTAAAGTCACCAATCTTTGACCGCTGCAACCTATTTAGGATCAATCAAAAGTCATAAAATATTCTACGATTTCCTTAGCTTGGTACATTCTTTTACATCTAAAACATGTAATTGGCCTATATATACTTCAAATGTCATTTACAATTTTTGAAAATTTGAGTTTCAGTTTAATGATTAAAATGTTTCTTGAATACTGGACACTCCAGACCCCACAAATAGCAGATCTTCCAGAATCCGACAGAAGCATGTCTTTCAGAGCCCTGGATCACGAGGTCTTTCAGAGTCCATTTCGGACAGATGGCTAAGGCTGACTCCATCCATGTATGCAAATCTGACAATTGTTTGGCCTCATTTATATGGTCAGAGTATGACACGTGCATATTTCCATTTATAAAATCAAGCATGTAGTTGAGATCATTGCCTAACGAAATGCTTGTGTTAGTCAAAATGCACTTCATCAAGTTGTATGAATAGATAAAGTGTATATATGTGTGTGCGTGTTTCTTTCATTGTTATTTAGATTTTTAACGTAGCTTTAACAATTTTCAAATCATATCGCTACGGTGCCTGCAGTGTGACAGTTTATAGTGATGTCTAGCACTGGGGCATCATGCCGCAGACACGTTAGATGAAGTACCACACACTGACATTATCTAGACACCAGGCCGGTCAGTCCTAACACTGAGCTCTTAATGCTGAACGCCTATTGAGGCAGCTGTTAGTAAAATTTGTTTATGTAAGTCTTTGGTATGACTCAGCCTGGGTTCAAAATCACGATCTACCGAATCCGAATCATACGTCCTAACCACTAGGCTACCGGAGCGGTCTGCATCCACAAACGAGAGGAGTGAAATCCATTGCAGCTGTAAACTACACTCTAATTCTCTATATATCCACATACACACACACACACACACACACACACACACACACACACACACACAGACACACGTTTTCAGGCGATGCTTCATTTTCACAGTCGTATTTTACAGTGAAAAACCTATTTTGTCGATCATTGCATATTCTCACCAATTTAAAGTGATGTATTCCTTCAGATTTACCTCACAATAAAAGTGATAGTAATACTAGGTGTCACGTTTGCTCAGCCCCAGTTAATACGTTTTGAATAAACTAAGATATTGTTGTCTAAACATTTCCGCAGGCTAGAGTTAGTTTCTCATACAAGGTTACCGTGACCTGCAGGATGACCGGAAATTGGAGTTGACGTAGGCGACCACTCGCAACATTTGACAAAAGTCATCACATATGGGTGTTAATAGTTAGTATCTGATCAAATTCGTTTCCACGTCGACAAACAGCGATAAGGACAGGAGAACGTCGAGCAGGAGGAGAAAAATTAGTCGAGGAGAAGATGATGAAGGAAAAAGAGTATAGAGAAGTCGAGAGGAGAAAGAATTTAGGGAAAATGAATTGGAGGAATATGAGAGAGAATAGAGAGATGAGTAGAATACATGAACATATGGAAAGCTATCTCACACTGTATATCAAGTGATGCAATAGGCTATCACAGGGTCGAGATGGAGGAGAGTGCTTGCGAAATTTGAAAAACTTGACTATTGAATTGTATTAATTTGTTATTCATTGAATATCACTTTTTGTATCTTCAATCATTTAACCGTCGACATTGCTAACTGGGGGTTAGGAGCTTTACATATATCTTTCATTAATTTAACGTGCAATCAAAGTCAAACCTGGGTGTGACTTCCATAGTAATTTAAATAAAATATTGGGAACGTCCCAACTAGCCATACCACACCTACCATAATGGAGGCATAAGAAACACCCGCAACACGCCACACCAGACAATATAAACCTTTCTGCTGAAATGAATATTTCGTTGTGAGGTAAAGATGAATGTTTTACGTCCCGTCCATGATAATATGGCAGGACCAATCAGAAATATAAATGTACAAACAGTCTAAGACAAGGTTCTGTTCCATCAGGGAAGGCATATCGTTTGGTATTTTATTTAAAGCCACAGCGACACATGTTGTCTAGTCAGTACTGGAGCAACTGTGATAAAGTGTTTTGCCCAAATACCATAGCAATCGATCTGAACTAATATGTACGAAGGGCTCGAACAAACCCCCCTTTGACATGGGTTTATGCACGCTTAGCCCTATTAAGCCAAACGTCTCATATCAGAGAAGAGAATGAATGATCTAATTATATTAATTCTTCCATGAAAGTATAGTAAATTAATACTTTCTGTACCACGTGTTTTTTCAAGTTAAATAATGTTTCCATCATATGCAATCATTTGTTTAGGAAAACTAATTTTTTGTGTTAATATACGATTATGTAACGTTTAATACAGTAATATAATTTGTGACAATGAATTATTTGATTTCGTTGACTTTAAATGAATTCATTAGGGAATCAAACTTGTTTAAAATGAGTAATCATATCGTAAGAAACATTTATTATTTAAAGATAATTTAAAGATTTGCCCGCCGACCGATTTTCTCAAAACAAATACTGTTGAAAAAATAGATGTGACATACATCTTTAATACAATTGTCGGTCTACTTTTCTAATCGTACACTACATCTTATCAAATAGCCTCAATCTGATTACTCTAGGGCCTTCCATAGATTTTCCAATTTTGTCAGACAGTATCCGAAATTCAGTATAATATTTAGTGGTGACAAATTATTTCCTGACTGTGTAGGACTTGCATGAGATCTGTCGGAAAACAGGAAATCAAATTTCAGATTTTGCATGTCAGTAATAATCATCAATAAATATTTGTTTCCAAGTAGACCTTGTTGGATTTTATTTAGCTATTACAGCTTACTTATAAGAAGCGACCTATAGTAATGCCCGACAAAACCAATGATTTGTTAGTACCATTAAGATGTGTTTCAATGCTACAGGTCAATCACGGAGGTATAATGATGTGATTTTAGTTGTTTACTCAATATTTCATTGCCCAATTTTCCTGATCAAGGCATGAGCCTAATTGTGTAAGTGTTGTCAAATGGCAGAGGTCACGCTTACTTAAAGAGATTAGCCACCACTACTGAGTGACGTATTTTACAAAGGGCACAAATTTGCTACTAGTAACAGTAACTTAGTAAAGTATAGTTTTACTGCAGAGTTTCTTTAAACTATTTGTAATATGAGTATCAATACAATCAGAGACAAATCAATCACGAGACAAATCAATCACGAGACAAATCAATAATGAGACTGAAATATGCAAACATTGATATTGTTCTATCTATTCTCTATAAATATTATCATACATACATTAATGAGAAGTATGGGTAAACAAGTGATAGTTGTTCATGTGCTGACTTACCAGAGATTCTATGAGACAGAGTAAACAAGAAATTACAAAACTGTTTTTATTCTTCATATGCATCTGAATTGCAAGAAGTGATAATAATTTGTTCCAAGCAGTCGCATAGAATATCTATAACTATAATATGAATTTTAACTTTAATTTTGTTAAATAATATAACTCAGTCATATTTGCATGAAGAACTAAAGTACATACTTTATTTAACAACATTGGCAGCTGCAATTTATTACGACTATTATAACAAGAAGAGGAATGATACGTTTTGGTTTTTTTCAGCACAGGACAGTCTTTATGTGACGGTTAGAAAATTCCGTAAATGAAGAATCCAGAAAATCTTCTGGAAGAACTATCGACACATAGAAAGCTACTGGCGATCTTTCTGACATACACACGATTGCCGAAACGACACTCGAACCCACTCGGACAGACGTAAGATGTGTGTGATCTGTTATAGGCGAGAGCGTTATACTACTCGCCCCCGACCCCTGTCCCTCAATAAAAAACAACCTTATAAAACTGTTCGTGACGTCATTAAGCGAAAATTTGAATGTCTTGCTCTTTGTGTTCTCAAGGTAACGATAAACTACGTTCACTTTAAGTTTTTCAATAAAGTAGGAACCCACCGTTAGTTGACTTTCCTTTTTATAATACCGATCCAATAATGAAACAAACCGAATTATAAATAATTATTTAAAAAATCCATAATTCCACAAATTACATTTTATCCCATGTAGTTTTCATGTCATCCTCGTCAGTCTACTTCAGGGGTATCAAACTCGCGGCCGCGCGGGCCATTTGAGGCCCGCGAGACGATATTTTGCGGCCCGCTACCTGACAGCAAAGTTTAGTGTTAATGCAGCCCGCGCGTTTTCCCCATTCTCATATCTATAATTGTGACCCTCCGCGACGGTTTCAGTCGAATCTCACCAACTAGTCTAATTCTGATTTTTATTATGTTTGTATAGGTTTGGACGTTGATTATAATGGTAAAAACCGTTTTAAAATCGGACTAAACGTTTTTATTTTATAGCATTTTATGAGACAAACATGGCCAAAGTGCGGTTTTGAGAAAACACGCTTCAAATGTTGTATATACATATATCAAAAGTTAAAAAAAGTCAGTTAGTGGGTAATGCACAACCATAATTGTGTAAATCGTAGCAATTTGACACAGTATCATATAATCCCTATTAAAATTGCCGCTAGTGTGTACGAGTAACGAGTGAGGGAAATTCCGAGCCTGTCAGCTTGGTCACTTTCAAAAGGGTTAGTCAAAAAGGCCTTTTCTACGATAAAACAAAATCAAAATTCATTCTCCCTACAATAGCATCTTCCTTCGCATCAATAATTCATAAATGTTGCATGCTCCTGCCTTCTGTTTGAACACGTTTTAGTTTTAAAATCGCTAGTGGGAATCGCCATATTTTTATTTTTATTTTATGCTTTTTCGTCTTTGTTTACCAGAAGCTCATTATTTTCATAGCATTTTTTATTAGCTGAATATTTTTACTTTAGATCACCGGGAATTTTATTTTCTTACTAAGGATATAATGCCGTTAACAATGATACGCAATGTGACGGCCGGGTCTGCTTGTGGAGTTAGGGGTGACGCGATGCTCAATATTCGAGTTTTAATGTCTTCTTGGCCTAATTTTTGGAACAAACTAGCATAAGTATGTGCAGTGATTTGTTATTGTTTTAGCAAAAATTAATGTAGATTTATTTACTGTAACTAAAACTGAAGAAAAATGTTTGTTGATTCAATATCAGCCAAAAGGTCATTGTTACCAACCGTCTTTTTTCAACGCTAGCGCAAAACTAGCTTTGGTGACATACGACTGAAACCATCGTGGAGGGTCACATATTACATTATTATTTTAAATTATCGAGCAATATATATTTCATACGTCAGAAATTACGTCATAATTCGGGAATTCACTCTCTGACTACTGCAGCCTCATTTATTATCTTGGTTTCCAAATCTCCCTAAGAAAATAAATGGACTCGTGGCACATGTTCAAAGAAAACTGGAAGAGGAGGGTGTGGAAGAGGCCGTTGCTCTACACTGCATTATCCATCAGCAGGCCCTTTGCAGCAAATGCCTGAAGTTTGACAATGTGATGTCAGACGTTGTGAAATGCATTAACCATATCAGATCCAGGGGCTTGAAGCACCGACAGTTCCGCGCCTTTTTAGAGGAAATAGAGTCAGCATATGAGGATGTTATCTACTTTACCGAGGTACGTTGGCTTAGTAGGGGAAGCGTCTTGAAAAGTTTGGGTTTTTTAGTTGAGAACAGAAATCAAAGCCTTCATGGAGAAGGATGGGGTGGTTGTTCCTGTACTATGTGATCCAAAATGGCTCATGGACTTGGATTTTCTTGTTGACATTACACAGGAGCTGAATATACTCAACAAGAAGTTACAAGGCCAGGGGTAGCTTGTCAGTGTTGCCTATGACAATGTCAGGGCATTCTGCACAAAACTTGTGTTATGGAAAGCCCAGCTTTCTCAGAGAAACCTCTGCCATTTCCCAACATGCAAAGTACTCATGGACTCGGGCACACCATTAAGTAGTAAGTATACTGATGCCATTGCAAAGGTACAGGAAGAATTTGATCACAGGTTTGCAGACTTCAAAACACACAGAGCCATATTTCAAATTTTTGCTGACCCTTTCTCCTTCAATGTGGAAGATGTCCCCCACCCCTGCGCTTCAAATGGAGCTGATTGATCTTCAGTGCAATTCTGAACTCAAGGCTAAGTTCAGGGAGGTGAATGGAAAAACAGACAAGCTTGGACAATTTATGAGAGAATTGCCCTCCACCTTCCCTGAGATTTCTAGGTTGTTCAAGCGCATCATGTGCCTTTTTTTGAGTACCTATCTGTGTGAAAAGCTCTTTTCCACTATGAACTTTAACAAGTCAAAGTTCAGGGCCAAACTTACTGATGAGCATCTTCAAGCTATACTGAGGGTGTCAGTTGCTTCCTCACTCAAGCCAAATGTTGCTCAGCTGTGTAAGAAGAAGCGCTGCCAGGTCTCTGGCAACAAGGAGTAGGAGGAAGTAATTGAAGCCTATGTTCTTGAGAACCCTTAATGTTTTTATTTGTTATTAATAAAGGTTGAGCAGATTGTAACAGTTGTACTTCATTGAATTTGTAATCGCTTTTTTGTGGAATACTTTTTGCGGCCCAGTCTCACCCAGACTCTACCTCTTGCGGCCCCCGGATAATTTGAGTTTGAGACCCCTGGTCTACTTCATTACTCAAGAACCTTGTGGCTTATGGTTAGCGTGTAGTACTCATAAGCGAAAGGGAGCAGATTCTAAGCCTGGGTAAGATACCGTGGTGTATCCTTAGACAAGGCAGTTTACTCCAATTGCCATTGCGTTAAATAACCCACTTTTAGTGATGTGCTGTAAAGTAGGAAACCAAAACCTTAGAACTCTAATGTTGTTTTGCGCGGAATATTTGATCGCATTTGTAATCCTACGATGTGGAAGTAAAATAATTGTATCAGTCATATAGTTGATGAAATTATCTCTACGAATTTACAACCGTTCTAACCAGAACTTTATTTGATATCGGATAATTTATCAAAATGCACATCGATTTCCCGTCTACGTTCCGATCCGATTGCTTACTCAACCGATAATATCATAGTCAGAGTTGATTGTTTATATTTTTTACCAATCGATGTAACAAGCCTTGATGAAGAGTGATTACGAAAGAATGAAAAATAGAATTTGTCATATTGATATCCATCAAACACTGCTATGAAAATTTACTTTCCCCTAGAGCCCGCCAGTGTTGTGTAAAGTATGAATCATGCAAACCAGACATTCAGCATATTAATGGAAGAAATTAAGTTAAATTTCATCTAAACAACTAAAATTGGTCATTACTTAGACTACAAGGCGCAGTACATGCCCAGTGGAATGTAAATTCAATATCTGAGATTGAACAAACTGTATAACTAGTAACTAACATAAGATGGGACATACTGTATGATGATTGTTTGTTCACAGGCCAATACCCCAACCAGCCATTTATTTATTCCTTATTTACATTTATGTGCTCTCTTTTTTTCCATTCCTTAAATTATCTGATTGTAGGCAGGTGCACGCACTATTTGGAGTACTACTTACAAAGTTTTAGGTTTACAAGGCAACTGGGCGAACTCAATCGCCAACTATGTATCGATGTTATCATTGCTTTGCTTGGATGTTTTCCATAACGTTTACATCTGTTTGGGCGGCGCACGTTTTTAGAGTATGGTATGGTTCGTTTTGTAAAAGGGCATTTTCGAATTATAACCCTAAATGTACAAGTCGAATGTGTACGACGCATGTCTACTCCTCTCATATATACATAGCGAAGATAGATTCTTTTTGCAAATTATGTACGGAAACATACTAATGTTAATCAAATGGATTGAAACTGTATTTTGTTACGTTTGGCCTCTTGCAAAATGCAACAAAAAATAGTCAGAATAACAAGCTTTGTAAAATTTAACAAATACTTTTACCAAAGAAAACATGGTAAAAATGAGAAGCAAAAAATACGGTATCAAGAATCAAAACAAAACTCATCCAAGAATAATCCAAGAATTAAAAACGTAGAAGTCATACTACTAAAACGTCAAGTCCTAATGAAACTGATTTGGAATCTCGATGAAATAAAACATGGAAGGTGATGACGTATGATGTGGTCAGCGTTGTACTGATGTGTCAACAATTCTTTGCTGAATCACAGAAAATAATATCCCATTATTTGAAATCTGAGTAAATTTCGATAACTGTTCTTGTGCAATAATTAATTTAGAGCAAAAGTATATTCAGAGAAAAATAATCTCTTGGAATATAAAATAATTTAACGAAAGCAAACTAATTAGCCAAACAAACTGAGCACAGCCTAAACCACTTTAACTTCTCAAGTGTTGTGGTAAAAATAACTATTATTTCTCAAAACAACAATAATAAATCTGGATAGAATGCAAAAGAGATGCCCGGATGTATGTCAGTCCTGTGGAAAACTTAATTTATACATGTTATTTGTCACGTACTCCAGGTATAGCCTCGATTTGACTTATGAATCTAACTCCGAGAAAGAATATAAAAAATAGAAAAATCGCTTACTTCAATTCTTACTGATTAATGAATCAAGGCCAGGAACTATGCTCAGTATTAGATACAAAAGTTTATATTATTACTTGTTTATGTAAAATAATTAGGTCAAACAGAACTGAACTGAATTTCTGAAAAATGTCAAATCCAGTATAAACAAATTACATTACTATAGCATGTAATGGAAAAGAGCATTTAAAACTAACAAACAAAAACAATTAAAGTAAATCAAAGTTACATAACAAAATATTCTAATAACGTTTGTGATATCAAGTACATAATATATGGGGGTGGTAGTTAGCAGAGGCAGTAATCCAAAATATAGTTATCTGTGTTTTCTTTTGAAACGTATACGGTGTCCCAACGTTTTTCTGGTTGATAACTGTCGTTTGTGGCTTATCTTTGGCGCAGATCACAAGAACCTTATTTGCATGTACGAACTATCTGTCACGTGGTAATGAAGTTTCCAGGTATTCATTTTTCTTTGTTGGAGACTTGACAATGGTTACAAGCTTTAATTGTATTTGTTGTATTTAAAGCGGTCGATGCAGTAAGTACAGGAGCAGAATGGCTCGTATTCTTATGTATGAGAACATCGGTGCATTTCTTCTTCCTGTCAGTCAGTGATGTATTGGAATGGTGAAACAAGTACTTAAAACACGCGTTCAAGGTTGTCCATTGTTGGATGTCAGTTCACGTGACTTCATGCTATTTCTCTTTGATCGTCATCTTAAATTTGTAGTTTCCTATTTTGCTAGTTTAACCAAATTGTGTTTACCAAAATGGCTTTGTATAAAACATAAACGAATGGTTTTTGTTCTCGTATACGGCGTTGCCCGGGTTGTATAGTTTCAGCTTATCCTTTATAAAAAAAATAATGAATTATGCTCACCCCGTGCTTCACGTTTAAGGTGCCGGTGGTAAGAAATCGTATTACTTCGAGTACTCTAGCCGTGGATTGTACAACAACCAGGGTATATATGACCAAACAGCTCTCTATCGTCACAATAAAAATGAGGTTTGTCAGAAGGCTGTGCATTTTATGCAAAAAATCTTCAAAATATACATCGGCTTATTGGAAGTTGTTTAACAATGGGAGTTTTGTGTGACTGAGTTACCGCGATGTAGTTGGTCTCAAGAACGAAACTTGTTAACTCAATGTAAGGGACTATATTTTATAAACCAGCGGGTCTGCGGAACAAGGTGCTGTTGAAACTGTAGATTCGAAGCATGCAAAACAACACTTTTACATAATGAATCATCTAGAGTATCAATATTTTAGAAAATAAAAATGAATAGTTGTTGAAATGACATATCCTTGAGCCGAAAAAAAAAAACTTTCCGTATATGTACTGACTACATAAATAAGAACAGTGTCTCTAATTTCCCATACCACGAATTGATGCCTATATTGACAAAATTGGAAATGCCATTTGTTTGATCTGTTAAAATATTTCGGAAGATCCAAGTTATGAATAGAACTAAAAAAAATTCAGGCATTATAGCTCTAGATGAACATTACCAATATAAAGTGATGCCATTCCCCCTCAATATTACAGCACTTAATAAACATGAAAACATCTGGAACAGATGGCTGTAATGGTCACCTGGAAATTATTCGAATATTCTTCGTTCATTTGAGGGAGGTAAATTTAATAAAGTAAAAGAGTTTTGTATAGTTTGTGTCCCATTTTCGGACATATTTTGGGGCATGGAACATTTGACTATGGAGCTATTGTGAATTATTCAAAGCAGTTCTGCACAACGTCATTTTGCCACGTTAGTACTTTTGGATGACCACAATGCCCGTGGATCTAAAAATTACATGCAACCTGTTTTCCTTTTGGACTTATTCATTTTTATTTATTTTTATTTTGGACTCACATCATGATTCTGCAAGTTCTCTCATATGTTTTCATTGTATTACTATTATTATTTAATTAGATGCTAAGTTTTATAAAAGTTGTTGTTTTTGCCTTTTTCTGTTGCTCAGTTGGTACTAACAGATGGCTTGCTTGCCGCTCTGCATTAAAAGGTTAGTGGTAGGACTCGTTGGCCTGGTATCAGGATGATGTGACTGGGTGGGACATCTTGCTACATGTTTGTGGCACATAGCCCAAGGACCAGAGATCACTATAAATATACACACTGCAAACATCGTAGTGATATGAATGAAAAGTTGTCAAAGCTAGGTAAACAAATCCTAATCACACATTACACACACACTTAGTGGTTATGACCATTGATGTAATTTCTTATTTGCAGAATATAGACTTCAGCCGTCACAAGCGTTCAATGTTGCAGACGTTAGATGGTGTATCATATATACTTCATGCAATGTAACAAAAATGTATCAAATATAATTAATAAACTTTACATTGCAGTACGGACGAAACAACAATAATTATTCGTTTATATTACCGCTAACATCTCACTATGTATAAATAACTATAAAGAGTTGAAAACTGGATTAAGTTCGATTGTCTACAAAATAGTGTTTCATAGTTTACTTCACATTTCGTTTATGTACATTCTGTGAACAATTATATTTGTGAAATGTCTTACTACAGTTCTTCCTGTCACAGTCTCTAGTTTCAGAATGTTTATTCGCTAATAGTTGGCGCGAAAAAAAAAACCTGTTACTGAATCTTTGCATACATAAACAGTGTAAGGCTTGAACAGCAGCTGTATGAATGAGAAAGGAAGGAGCAAAACACAACAACGCATGACATATAAAGAGAATAATAATTAAACTTTTATCCATCAATTAACGTGTTATTATCGCTACTATATTGCCAACTTTTCTTGATGCAAAATATTATCTTCTTCCACACAAGTCCATTGTCAGAAAATGTTTAGTCTTACATTGCAATATATTCTGTTGGAAGGGGTGGGGTTCTTCATAACATATAAAGGTTCTTCACAATATAACAGTTGTAAGCTTCATATAAAGACAACATAATCAAGAATTATATCGTACAGCTACAATTCAGTTGTACTGGAAGATAAGCATTTCTATTCAAGATTTCTGTACAAGCAGCATTTTCTCTTTTTATATAATACTTTTCAAAATTTATTTTCAGTTGACGCTCAAAGGCAGTTATTTAAAGCGCATGTCCAACCACTTGAAAGTACAAATGATGCAGGATATTATCTTGTTTAGTGCCAGTGGATGCCAATGTTGAGGAATGATTGGAAACAGCTGTTTAAACCCCATTAAAAACATACAATTCCATTACGATGCCATTTCAGAATCTGTGTTTTAAACATTGTTTCCAAGATTTGAAAGAAGTTTCTTCAGATCTATCGTTAAAATAATATCCCTGTGTTAAGTTGGTCTAAAAAGACAATATCATAAATTCTATTTCAGTTTAGCATGTAACATGGTATTTACCTGCTAAAACTTGTCCTGCCGATATATCTGCTTATATTTTAAAATGCATTTTGATTACACCAAGTGCATTGTTCTCATTGCTCTTATAATATGATGAAAATTGTTTGCGGGTCTTTTTGGGGGGGGGGGGGGGAGGGGTAGGCGTCTCATTCTGCTCTCAGTCTCCTTGGGTTGCTCCTCTGCACAACATCCGTACGGCTTAACATTTGATTCATGTGGTTTAACCGTGAAAAAGTCAACATCATTGTCGGTTTTAGTTGTAGTGACACGAGTCCAAAGAGAGGAACATAACGTTTGGTTCCTGTGTTTAACCGTGGAAAAGTCAACATCATTGTCGTTTTTAGTTGCATGACACGAGTTCAAAGAGAGGAATAAAACGTTTGATTGAAGAGTACTATTTTAATGCGAAATGGTCTATGAGTAGTTACACCAATTTCGGAATTAATTACTTCAGGAAAGACAAACCCTTGAACGTGTGTCTTTTATTTTATCTTTCCTGTTAATATTATCGTTCAATTTCTTTTGACTATCAGGTTAATACATAGCTTTATTTGAATTTTTAATGTTATGACAAAGAGCTGACTTGTTCCACTAACGCTTTTATCGATAAAAGATAGTTTCTGCATAAAACGACTCCTGACAAATAGATATCGATCATATTACTGAAACAACGCGTGATAGGGGGAAATAAACCCACAATAGCTCTTGGCCTTGCAAAAAAAAAAAAAACAGGAATTAATCGCGATCTCTAATAAACTTTGAGGTAGCAGTCACAATTATTGCAGCCAAGATTTAAGGCACATTTGTATAAATATTTTATATCACTCTCGACTCTTCACCTGATTTGGATCGATCTCGTTTGTAGAAGCATTGTTCATTTTCAGAGTGAAAATTAGATTTGTGTACGTTGACAAAAACTTTATGTACATACCCTGCAGAAACCGAATAAACCCTAGAAATAATGCCTCAAGAACCTCAGTTGATAATTATTTAATTGCATTTAAAGACAATAGTAAAAATGTTCTGAAAATCGTGTCGACGTCTCTATCCTTAAGGAAATGAAATTATCAACAGAAATGTCAACTCTGTTTAATTCGAATCAAGACAATTTGAGAAAGATTAATGAGAAGTGTATAAAACTAACAAGTAGTAAAAAAACATTTTAGGAACTGAAAGCCATTAAAAAGCTATGACGTATTTCCGAAATATTGATAATATAAAAAGTTTATTACATACATACATATGTAAAACGAAGTCATATGGACAACGTTAGTTTGCATATCAAAGCCCGGCGACGTGGAACGAATTGCCCATTGAAATTAGACACAAAGACACAGTGGTCCCTTTTAAGAGTGCTCTTAAAACTCACCTGTTTTGACTGCAGGGACAAGCATAGAGACCTAATCGTGTTTTGTATCTTACATGTTTTCAGCATGTTTTTATGTTTTCCATTTTCATTGTTTCTGTCATTTGTTTTTCTGTAGTGTAGTCATATCATTATAGATGGTGTAAAGCGCTTAGAGCTTCGAAACATTAGGCGCTATACAAAGTCCTCATTATTATCATACATACATACATACATACATACATACATACATACATACATACATACATACATACATACATACATACATACATACTCCATCCATCCATCCATCCACATACATACATACATACATACATACATACATACATACATACATACATACATACATACATACATACATACATACATACATACATGCATACATACACCCGTGGGTGTTTTAGAAGTAAATAACCGATATTATGTGAGATGGAAAGGGACTGGGTGACTGCGTAAATTATTTTGCATCTCTTACTCAAAACATGACTTAATGAAACATCAAAGTCGTAGAAAAGTTAGACATGTTGAAATGAAGATCATGGCAACATGAAAAGAGAAGAAAATGTCATTCGTGTAATATTTTTACAAGAAATATTACATATAATTTAAATCGTGTCGTGATTTTCAATTCATTTCGTTAGATCCGTTGTAAAAAACAGAAACACAAATATTGGGTTAAAAAAAAGAAATACAAAATTTAAAGAGTGATAAGGATTAGCGCAGAATTTGCATTTTTGACTAATTTGGAAGCGAATATTGTACATAATTACGTTCTAAAATCAATCAATAATGGTACGAATTGTGTAGAAACAAACGACCATGGAAATTATTTAATATTACGACGGAACAAGATGGTAGAAAATTAACGTCAAAATTGACGTCACATATGATTCCTTTGTTAAATTAATTCGTTTCTTTTCATGATATGCATAACTGTATTATAATGTTGAACAAGTTCTGAAAAAAATTGCTTTCCAGTAATTATGTATGTTTATCATCAATAATCTAATTACATCTGTAGGGAGGAATGGTTTCCTCCATGTCACACTTACACTGCTGACCCTTCGAAGGTTAAATTAAACTTCCAGCACGTCGACAACTGGCAATGAGGATGAAATTTTGCTGTTCTCTAACAACCTCAAACCTATAGGTTCTAGTACAGCCTGTAGTCTTCGCCTACAAAATAATACTGAATTATGGAATTTAAAACGGTCTTAATCATCGACCAAACTAATATTGAATTATGCAATTTAAAACGGTCTTATCATCGAACAAACGTTTACTATCCCATAATACAATTTTATTCCCCCCCCCCCCCCCGAAATGTCTGGTTTTCAATTAGATTACAGGACTTCAGAGTATTATGATGAACAGCAGCATGTTTGAAGCAAAGAACGGCAAAGAATGTACATGTATGAAATAATAGTGCTTGAACCAAAAGGAGGAGCTGTGCGTATACAATTTGAAATTGTGCAATATCTGCAGGACAAAATGTACATTTTGCCAAAGTGCTTATGAAGTGATGCAATTATATATTTTATTCACCGATTTCAAATTACTAAAATAAACTGCTATATCAATCAATCACAGTATGCAAGCGTTCATCTCATTACCTTTATTAGCCGTTATCAAAGATTTTACATCAATGACACGTCTAGTTTACGTCGTTTTATGCACAACATGAACAAAATATAAACGTCATTTAAGAGGTTTGGTATATTCTTAATTTATGTTATTATATCTGACTGTAAAGAAATTACGAAAACACACCTCGATCGATAATAACGTTTCCAGGTACTTAATTGATCGCACAAGTGTTTAAGGAAATATAATTCCAGGACAAGTGACGTCTTTAGGTGCATAGGCATTCAGACTACCGCCTTCGAATATAAAAGAAAACGGAAGTCTTTGGGACTCAATTAGTGCTGTAAGGGTGTGTAACCAAGTCGCAAAGTGCTTTGTTTAATAAGGTCATCATGTCAAATAGATCGCGAGTGTTAGTTTAGATATTTGAAAGTCCACCAATACAAAACTACAATTTAATCATACGTTACAGTCCCCAAAAATGTCTTTGAATATTAGGAAGTTGTGAGCAAATACCAAGCCGTGATTCTGGAGTTACACATGCTATTATTATTGAAGAATAGTTTTACAAAAGACATAACCACGTGGAACATCATTAAATATCTAGGTTGGTCGTTCTATATCAACCATATTAATGGATAGAGGAAAAGTGGAAAACAGAACATCCCGCGATGTTATTCATTGATATAGATTTTCGATGTCAATATTATATGTCAAAAGTTATACTTACAAATATTAGCCATGTCGGGAAGAATAAAAACGTTTTGAAATCGATAATGATGGCGAGACTGAAAACAAAGTATGTGTTCAATGAGAAACATCATTTATATCTGCACGCACCGTCTAATCCAATCCTACGAGAATTGCTCAAGATAAGTTACGAATGCTAAACAGCTCTTGGTCATGACGTACCAACAGCTATTATGTATGTCCCTTCATATGGATATCGAATCGAACGGTTAGCAATAAAGAATAATATTGTATGGTCATTTTATCAATGCTCCTTTCAAGTCATGACGTTTCTTTAGGAATTAATAAAACATGTTTCATAATGGTACATATCCGAACGGCATTTAGCGGTTAGGACACGAATTATAAAGTCACATACACATATAAATACATACACACAACTACACGCACAAAAGTACATTCGCAAATACACACACATACGCACGCACGTACACACACACACACACATACACACACACACACAAAAAAAGCCAACGGTGATGACTAGATGGATATGTTAACTAAAGTGTTTGTGTCATCACATACATATATTAAAATTTCGTTTAGGTCGCTAGAGCGATGAACCTCTCAAATGAATCAAATATCATGAATTTGATGACAACACCCCCAGCCACCTTAATTGTATTTTTATTTTGGTTATTCAAAGAACTCTGCTTTTAGATTGTACCAGTAGTGTCTGTTACAAAGAATAGTGAATCAATCTGTTTGAAAGTGATGTAAATTCCATATTTAGGACGGATTCAAAAGGGATTGGTTTTTCCCAACCTGACGAAAGTTTTTGTTCATGTTCAAAGCAGTGAAGAATCATAAAATCGTACCTCTTTATGTGATATTTAGTATACATAAGATAACTGTAGCGTAGGTGTTTAAGATAGCAAAATATTAAGCAGTGAGTTTGGATGTTGTTTTGAATAAATGTGTGGGCTTTTAAATTGTCATACGCGCAGCATATGGTATATAAGTGTCGCCATAGCAATCTCAAGTTTCAAATTGCTGTTCACATTGAGAGATATATGATTTAAACAATGAACATATTATTAAACTATTTTTAGGACGATGATATGACGATATCGATCATTTACCACATAGACTTTACCCTTGATAGATGGTATGTGCTCTTCAAGGAAAGGTATTTAAACACTGTTATGGTACGATATCTAAGTTGTTCACGAAATTAAATGACAACATAGACACTCAGAACTAAGGAATCTCTATTTATCGAAATTAAATGACATCCTTGACACTCAGAACTGTGATAGGGCGTCACAATAACACTGAAACAGTGATAATGCGCCACAATAGTACAGTAATGGTGATAAGGCTGCACAGTAACACCCTAACTGTGATAAGGCGTCACAATAACAGTAACAGTGTTACAGCGCCACAATAGTACCCTGTGATAAGGCTCCACACTAACACCCTAACTGTGATAAGGCATCACGTTAGCACCCTTACGTGATAATGTACTCATAACTCATGCAGAGTAGCAGAGAAATGATTCATTTATACACTGCGTTCTTCACACAGGTAATGTATTGTACAACATTACATTACTTAACAGCATACCCCTACAGTTTGATCGCATATACATAGGTCCTAATTTTCGGAATGTAGTGAAAAGAATTATAAATATTATTCCTTATACAATTAAATGCTAACAGACATATCTAAAAAAAATTATCTTCATTTCATGTTATCCTTAACAGTCTCTAATGCAAATAAACTTGACATACTCAAAATGATTTTGTATGCTCATTTGATTCTTCATATATTGTGGACAGATGTTTTGTCTTAGATGTAATCAGCATCAGCACCATCTTCATCATCATCTTCTTTCTCATCATCATCATCACCATCATCATCATTATCATCATCATGTGTGTGCCTCCTTGTTGACAAGCCACCTTTTTCTGATTTCCTTTAATGAAAGCAGGGGAAACCACGACCTTTCCCTGTTACCTAAATAAATTAATTTTGTATCATGGATGAGATTTTCTTATTATTCCCTGCTTAACTAATCAGAGTTTCCAAGAAAGGAAAGCGCAGTACGACGAGCACTACTCGAATTCATAGTTCCTGTGTTGTAGTTTATGTAGAACAAAAATATTATCCTTTACATGTGTGTGAAATGTTTCAGAATATAGCTGAGTATGATCATTCTAAAATTAGTTTCGTTTCATTTCCCAAAACGTTGGCGACAGTGCATTAATAATGTGATCACCTATGGTAAAACAAAAATGCCTAAATATAACTGAGCAATTTCAACCTGTGCAGCAAATTAAGGTTCACAAAATAAAATATGGTGAACCTTAATTTAAATCAAGTCCTGACGAACGTTATGGTGAATTGAATCTTTTTTTTAATCAAATCCTGGCGAACGATATGGTGAATCTTTATTTTCATCTAATCCTAATAGTGACAAATTTTAGAAGTATAATTTCTGTAAATTTCACTAAAGAAAGTTCTAGACTGGGCTATTATTTATTATTGACATATACAAATGTCTAGTCTGGGCCATATGTTTATCGTTGACATAGCATATCCGTAATGTTTGAAACATACTATAATCACAGAGACTTGAACCAGCAATTTGAGTGGATTATTTCACTCCCGAAAAATCAATGGTTTGGAAATAACGATGTTCCGAACATAAACTCCATCAATTATACAATTTTGTGATAAAGAGGTGTGTGTATGTTATTTCGCTTTTTAACGTATTTCTAACAATTGTTCAGTCATATCGCTACAATGTCTGCAGTTGTTTATAGGGATAAAGAAGGGTAGTATGGACAAAAATCAGTTGTCGTATGTATAAGGAATGAAAAAAGAATATGTACAAATGTATGTTTGAAATGGAAATTCAAATATATAAGTGTTTCTTAGTATTAGAATTATAAAGCTTGTGAGGGTCACATGTTTGAGGGTTTACACCTATGATTTTAAAATGTAAACATTCCCCTTTTATGAACGAAGCGGAGGTTCATATTGATTACATGCAGAGAGCCGTATGTAAAGAATAGAGTTAAGCAAACACAAACACAGTAATGGTAATACTTTATCAAATACTATCGTGTTCCACAGTTAGGCGACCAATTATTGCTTGTTTGGTAGCGAGTACGTATTTCATTGAACTCCGACACATAATAATTGTTTCTACATTGAATTCGTGGACAAAAACATTATAATTTGGTAATGAATGAACAAAAAAATCGTTCGCAATTGTATTTTTATTTTGGTTTTTGAGATGCAGAAAAATATAAAAGTTTTAAAGAAATTTGAAGGTTATATATTATTTCGCTTCAAATTACGACGTTCAGTTAAAATTTAAAACTGTCATGATTTAACACAATTGCCGAATAGCTATTTACTCTCCATATCATTTCCTTTCTTTTAAGAAGATCGTACATTTGGCCTGTTAGATAAATGCTAAAAATAGATTAATATTGTTTAGTGATTTATTTTACTCTGCAATGATCAGAGTATTACAAGAGAAATAGGACGCAGACAATCCACGAAACCATCATGCACTAAACTGCACATTTACCAATAATGCCTGAAATAACCCTATTACGTTTCAGTTATCCAAATAGTATTCGTATATAAATTTAATATTAGTTTTGTTAGCGGGAGGGGATTTGAAATAACGGAACTTGACTTAGTACAGGTTTTAAAATTAGGTGCATTATTAAAAAATGCATGATCAGAAAAATATCGATTACATCAATTTCGAGAAATCTTCGGCTACTTCATATTTCGATGATCTGAGAGGCGTAATACATTCACTAGTGCAGACTAATTAGGCATTACAAACAGGCTGTGCCTCCGTTTCTGTTTGATATTAATCGAGATCTCGCTCAAGGATCGTGCTTTAAATCTTAAGTTTCGTGCCTTGTAGCAATCCGTTGCAATTATCACGAAATAAATTATTTCACACTCGACGAAGTAACCCCCAGTGAGGAAGGTTGAAATTATACTATACAGAAGCCTAAGATGAAGGTAATCAGGTTAATGTGCTTCATACTGCCGGTACGAAACTTCAGAGCACTACTTGCGTGTAAGAAAACGAGTGTAAAATCGTTTCTTAGGTAATTTGGTTTTACAGTCAGATTGTTGAAATTATCACCTGGAAAGTCTTAAAATACACCAAAAAGACTACATTATGGGTTCCATCCTGCAGACCATTTGCCTACTATTGGTAACCCTCCTGCAACAAGAGGATGCTCTCCTGTGATTTGCTCGAAACGTTGGGAATCTTGTTTTGCATTTGCCATTACCAGCTGATGTGAGAATATATACAATATGAAAAGAGCAAATGTAAGTTACACAAACCCTTACGCAGGCTGTGTTACCTTGTACAGTGAGAAATTAGCAAAATAGTATGTGGACGTGATTTCATACTAGATTTCAATATCTATCCGAAGACTGAAATTTTCCGAAAAAACAATAACTTTTCATAAACAATTATGCAGGAAAACTACAGTGAACATGTCGGTAATAGACATGCAAGGCAGGATGATCACGTCGCATATTCAGAGATTTCATTATATCTGAAAATTATTTGGAAATCGTTTTGTCTTTTCATATCATTTGCGTGTGTGTGTGTGTGTGTGTGTGTGTGTGTGTGTGTGTGTGCGTGCGTGCTTTGGATATTTAACGCAGCAGACATGTTGCATGATGCCCCACCCAGACACATTATCCTGACACCGGGCCGGCCAGTCCTAACACTAACCTCTTAATGTTAAGCGCCACATGCGAGGCAGCTGTAAGTACCGTCATTCACATTCTTAAGAATGACTCGGCCGAGATTCGAACCCGCGACCACCCGCGTGTCATGCGGGCATACTGTCTATTAGTCGACCGGAGCGGTCCATTGGATGTCTGCATTGAGTATGTATAACATCAGTCGTACTGTACACTAATCCACAAGCTTGTTTATCTTGCGTTTCGCTAGCAGCTTCAACGTCTATATGTGTGTGTATGGTAATTGGGAGGAGTCTTTTGATTTAAAATGTAACTGAACCAATTTGCTTTCCAATCGAATATGAATGCTCTAAGGTATTGAGTGCTTATCTGCATGCTAGGGTGCTCGTGTGACAGATGAGTGAGATTCTAAACACATTACACACGGTTTTGGCGTGACGAGAAATCATAATTCTGTCTATAACTAGTAACTGACAAAACAACTAAATCGGTCGATAGAAACCATCATGCTGTATAAGGATACAGAGGTATACAGTCCATTCCCATTTACTTTGAAGTTACTTGCTCCAGTTCAATGGTTATGTAAAGACCGCTCTCGATTAGAACATGTGTACACGAAAAGGATCAACTCATTCATGCTGGAAAAAAATATGCTATCTGCACCATATATATATATATACAATCAGCACGAGTGAAAACTAGTCATGGGGTGGCAGATGGATAGAAAAATAAATTAAAGTTTCAGCAATTGCCTCCACACAAAGGCAATGCTGTGTGAAAACAACGGAACTATAATCATATTTGTTCTAGCTGCTTTCGGGGTTAGTGCGTGTAGCCGATACACTACAGATTTAATTACTGGTTTGAATACTGTGTTTTCCGGCCATTTATGTGCATGCAGTGTATGATGGATTAAATAATTAAACCACACAGAGTTAATCAGTCTTAGATTTATCAATGAGAATCCCAAGAAGTGCTTGCTAAATTTATCTTTATATCTTATATTTTTGTTTGTCTCTTTTTTTTATTTTGTCCGCATATTATGTGAAATTAAAACTATAAGCTATACAATTCAAGTAAAGCCCATTGCCCTCCGTTACAGATCACTGCCATCTCACCTCTGTCTGCGTGGTTTCTAGTCTCGGATTCGGCCAACGTGGGTATATGAGAAAGCTTGCCAGAATCTTCCCGTGGGTCGGTGGTTCTTTCCGAAGTTTTCCGGGTTCTTCCTCAACTATTAATACTGGCCGCCATCAACGTTCCCTCTAAGCGAATGGCAGATGTGCGCGCAGTGCTCGCTCCATTGCGCAAGCATTACGGAAACGAGCAAAATTTAACGTTGGATTGAGCAAAATTTAACGTTGAATTGATAATTCAGCTGCGCAGGGATGCCTGAGCTGCTGCGCGTGCAGCTTAGATGGAACGTTGGCCGCCATGTATAGCCTATATTGTGTTGAAAAATGGCGTTAAACCATAAAAAACTACCTTAAGTAGTGTCTTGGGATGTATTGGTCACTGAGAAATTCAGAAATGTTTCTGCCAATATGTATTATATTTTTGTCACAAACTAACTTTCAAACAGAAACAAATAATACTAGTATATCTGTTTGTTTTATAAATCTTATCATACTAATACAATATCGGTAATATGATTTGATGCCATGGCACATCAATCTAAACATTGTACTCAATAGTTCTCAAATTATGTGTTCTTTTAAATATTTCAGCTTTGAAGTATTATTAGTAGTATTAGTAGCAGTAGTAGTAATGATAATAGTACTAGTAGTAGTTTTTGTTTGTTTGTTTGATTAGGATTTTTAACGTAGCTTTAACAATGGTTCAGTCATATCGTACGATGTCTGCAGTAAGGCAGTTTATAGTGATGTCTAGAACTAGGGCATCATGCCGCAGACATTTAGCATGATGTCCCAACCAGTCACATTCTCCTGACACCAGGCCGACCAGTCATAACACTAACCTCTTAATGCTGAGCGTCAAGCGAGGCAGCTGTAAGTACAATTTTAGTAAGTCTTTGGTATGACTCGGCCGGGGATCGAACCCACTACCTCCCGCTTCTGCGGCGGACGCTCTAAAAACTAGGCCACCAGAGCGGTTAGTAGTAGTAGTAGTAGTATGCGCTTGATCATGTTTGATTAATTTCTACCGATGTATTTGTATAGAGAAGGGCTTATCGAATCTTATGACAACTTGAAGCCCGTCCACTTTTGCATGACATAGTAAATCATAGATATTGAAACCATATTGTTTAGCGCAATTTGTATTAAGAATCAAATTGTGGGCTTGCCATTAATATATATATATATATATATATATATATATATATATATATATATATATATATATATATATATATATATATATTAGTATTTTTACATTATGCTTTAAGATACTTTTGTTTTATTATATCTAGTCTTTAATGACTCATTTCTCTATTGTCCATTTACCTAAAAACTGCATTTACATCCACAAGTGTAATAAATTTAAGGATTAGAATTAGTGACTGTCTGCATAGTCAACGATGGAAATATCCTGATGAATGTTATATCGACTTCCTAAAGCAGGGAACAAAAGAAAACAAACATATTTTCCTGTAAAGACCAAGCGGACGATAAGACCTAAAATGATAAACCGGGAGGTAAAGAAAACGTAAGACGAAAAAACAGTTTAGATATGCAAAATCTAGTTATTCAGAATAAATGTAGTATGTTACAAGTTTAGGATATGACCAATGTTAAAATCAAGTAGAAACAACGGGTGTAGTATTTGTTTTAAAAATTTTAATGGTAACTAACATGCATTCGTTTAGGTCGTGTACTTTAGATATGGAAAGAAAACTGGGCATTAAACTTGTTTATTCATCAATGGCAATTGTCAGGTTCAAATGGATCATTTTCATTAGTACACAGCAAACAATCTAAACAAATAAGCAAGTAATCATCTAGGCAATATACCGAGTAACTGACGGACACACCGACTAAATTTCTGACCTATCTTCATTGGGTGATGACGTTTCACCTGATGCAGTTCGTTAGATTTATTGCACATGTCTGACTTTTAGAACCCCAAAACTGACATTTACGATGAAATCAAGAGCACAACTCAGATTTCAATTTATAACCGAGACTTAGATCAACTTAGTTTGAGCAAGGAAAGATCTGTTTGCCATTCTGAAACTATTAAATGATCGTTCAAAATGCAAAATACAGCAATTTAAGAGTGAATACCAATACGTTAGGCTAAAACAGTAATGTCGATTCGAGCTAGTCATGCATCGCAAAATGGTTTGTGGATGTCAACATTTTTTATATCAACTTTAACAATGAATAAGTGCATATTTTGTACTAAAGAAAGAATTCATAACTCGAGTAGGATTATCCCAAGTTGGATACGAACTAATTATTTCTTAAGTTTTTACAACATTATGTTTTGTTTCCTTATATATATATATATATATATATATATATATATATATATATATATATATATATATATATATATATATATATATATATATTTCATTTTTCCCATAACGATGAGCTTGCCTAACGTGAAATCGAAAACCTATAGGTTCCAGGTTTGTAATCAATTGAAGATAGTCTTTCCCAAATCTTTCTTTGCGTATTTGCGTGCGTTTGATCTGTTGCAAATAGATACGTATCTATGATACTTGTATTGTTTAGTCTAACCTTAAGCAATCACATTTAAGGTGAGACAATAATGTCCCTGTCTTCAGCTTTTCATTCGCACAAGCTTCCATGATCTATTTCTGGAATTGCCTCTATCACCATAAAATGCATTGCTAACTATTTTCCAGTAAAACTACTAGCTCAGAATTTTATAAGACCTTTTCGCCAGATTTATTCATTACTGCTGTAAATTTAAAAGCATTTAGAAGCGTTTACTGCATGTAAACGAGATAGAAAGAAATATATTTTCTTCCTCAACTGCTTTTCATTTTGATTCGCAGAAAATACCAAGGTTATTATCACTGATAATGTTTTGAGCTATTTCTCCAATTTCATTGTGTGGGATAGAATAATATATCCCAACTATTATGTTACCGACAAAATCTTATAAACTCTTTCTCAAACAATGTGTAGTCTTTGCTGCTTGTATTATGTACCGGCATCACCTTTCAGTTCATAAATTAGAGTACCACATTGCTGTCTCTTCTCATCAATAATTGAATTGCTTCTTGATAACCCTTTGGCCAGCTTTATTGGTTTCATGTGCTCAAACTTGAAGGTATTATTGAGGTAAAGTTGTATTGTCTGTAGGCTTTGGTCGATAAACTGATTAACGCTGTCTTTGTATTTTACAATACGTCTTGCGTAAAAAAAAGCTTTTCTTAAACAAACCTAAGGAACAAAATAAAATATGCCACAATAAATACATTTAGAGATCTCTAATCTTCGAGTAAACTTACATTGGTGAGAAATAACTGCCATATTCCTTCTGAAGAGAAAGGAATGACACTATCAGTTTAAGATTATCCGTATATAAATAATCCAATTAGAGATTTGTAATGTCAAATCTTAGACTTTGGTGTTTACAATATCAATAAGACATCTGCCCAGTTGTTAACAATATTTTGCATCTCGTACATTGCAAAGGAAGGATGGTGTCATATATTCACACACACACACACACACACACACACACACACACACACATAATATGTATATACATACTGAAAGACCCATAACGCTTAGAAATACTTTTTCAGATTCTCAAAAAATCTGTTTTCGGGCTTCCAGATAATTGTCGCTAGTCATCAATATATGTCCAAAATTAAATGCTAAGAAACTTAAAATAACATGCCTGTCAATGGCCCACAATGTTAATTTATTTTCCTTTCTATGAAGACTTTCAATCATCCAGTTGGTATACTGTATTATTAATTGGATCTGAGATAGTAAAGACTAACATTAGAAGACAACAAAAATTCTGATTGATTGTTACAGTGGATTGATGATCGTCAATTGATGTCATTGTTGACAAACTTCAATTACATTAATTATATATGTCATGACGTATTGAATCTGACGCAACTATGAGTAAAAGGCACTAATATTAAAAGGTGCTGTGAATGATTGACGGAGAATGGAAGCTGAATAACTATATGTTTCAGACAACAGATGACATTTGAAACAAATCACTCTTTATGTTTATTTATCATACTCCTTCTACATTTGTTTGTTTTAAATAAACAAGAATGCTTTATACTTCCCTTCCCAATACTCTCAGATATATAAATGTAAGATTCAGCAAACAACTCAAGCAAGAAATAAATTATCTACTTCTAATATCAAGGTTTAGGGCATTTTGAAGAATTCTGTTTGTTCAATGTTCATCGAGCTACCAAAACCAAATCAATCAGCATGGCAGTCGAAACTTTAAAAGTGTCCCAAATTATGAATAGTTGCATGAACCACCTCTAAAACAACGAGTGGCGTGCTAAGGATAAATGGCGCCAGTGGCGACGATGATGGCTCCGTCAAGGATTTTCCTGCAATTTAATTTTGATCAGCTGTTTTTGGACCCCAATACCTCTGACATCCGGAGCAACTGTTATTGAAAGGGAAAATTATATTTGATAGTAATAATAAAGTCCAAGAGTCGACTTTAAATGTGGAAGTGTCTACATGTAATGACACAGTTTTGACATGGAATTGCTTACTGTCAACGCGTTAAGGTCAATATGATTATATTTAATATCGACGTGTCGAAGTGTATTGTACATAGGATTCTACGTTCTCTACTTAATTACTAAATGATTTAACAGGCGGCGTCATCAATGTGTACGGGTATTCTGACGGATTTGTACTCTGACTTTTCTCGGTTTTTAACACAGCTGAAACATCTCGTAACAAACCGCTAAATACAAATGCATCCAAATGCATTCAGAAGATATGAAAGGCAACGATTAGAGGTCTTTTCACTGGGTTGCCAGTCTTGGCAACAGCGGTGACACATTATCGTGCCTGAGACTTTCATTGAAGTATCGGCAAATGCAATCACTGAGAAAGCTTTTAATGAAGATTTTGTAGTTGCTCTTGCAGAAGATCAATGCTGTATCAAAGGAGAGAAGAGTGCCTGTTAATCCTTCTCGACTGGGAAAGAAATTTGCATTCGGTAAAAAACAAAACAATGTATCAGTTAGGATTAGCTGTCAAGAACGCATTTGAAAGAAGTATTTCTCTGTGATCTCGTAGGCAAACGCTAATAATATTCCACTGTTCATTTTAAAGACCACAAAGTTAAGAATAAAATACAACTTTCTTCTTGATGGAATTAAATTTTGTAATTTCCCCTTTAATTTTTACAAACTTAGCCCATGTCTGATATGAAGCTGACATCTCTGAGTTCTCATACAAGTGTATTGCTACTTCTATCACATAATGAATGTGAGAGCACAAGGTAAACGTGTATGTTGAATCTTTCTGCTTAAAAGGCATATCTTATCAAATCAAAAGGCAACAATTCTTTAAGTAGTATAGCACTATGTTCGTCTAGGCAAGTAGTGAGATACCTGCAAACCATTAACAACTATCATTTACAAAACGTGTTCATAACATAACAAATGTTAATATAACCAGTTCTTGGAATACTTTGCACACACTACAACCTAATTTAGAATAAGTTTTCTCTGATATAAATGTTAGATTCCAATCAATTTTACCAACACTAATAGCTTAGATATATAATAGCTTACCAACACTAATAGCTTAGCTTAGGTATCAAAAAGTTTCGAGTTAAATCTATAAGGACTCTTGCCATTGATACATCTTTCTGAACTGCAAGTGGGATATTACAAATATATTACAATCACTGGCATGTGCAAATTTGTGACTTCCGTCCTTAAGGCCGAGTATAAACTGTGTTCCATGTTCACAATATTTATAAACCTTAATATTTAAAACAAAAATTCCATGTATCTCAAGATTAGACGTTTGTTTTACCTTTTCTCATTAAAAACAAGAAATTATTGACATATAATAAATAACTATCATTATATAAAAGGACGAAAAAAATGAAAAAAATTCAACGGATGTTAAAAAATCCTAAAGTTATGTCTTTGGTTAATCATCCACCTTCTCAACTAATGTTATTTTGATTCGTGCTTTGACGTTTGCCTTATTCTCACACCGTCTACGTCTCCTTAAATAAACGTGTCTGATTAGTTACAGACCTGACATTTATGCTTCATCTCCTTTCCACTCATTTAAGATTTTGTATGTTATCCAGAAGCTCTTCTAACATTTCTCTTATTATTCTTTTGTTCCAACGGCATTTGATGAACAAAGCACTACAAGATCAATATATGGTTACTTTATATGTCTGCTTTTAAAAGTTGAATCTAGTCTGTCAGAAATTAAATACACAGAATACCTAAAAGCTGCTAACTAGTATATATCTATATCTATTACCAAATGCTTTGTTAGACTGAAATGACATACTTGGGTAATTTGTAAGTTCGTGTTATTAGAATTCATCGTGTTCTTGAGTTGCTATATAAATCTATTTAAATATATAAATCTCTCTCTCTCTCTCTCTCTCTCTCTCTCTCTCTCTCTCTCTCTCTCTCTCTCTCTCTCTCTATATATATATATATATATATATATATATATATATATATATATATATATATATATATATATTCTTGAGTTGCTATATAAACCTCTACATAGTTTAATCTGCTGCACTGTATGCCCTGATGATACATATATCAGACGCTTGCTGTTATTATTAGAGAAATTCGACATTTAAAATGAGAAATAGGCGTTATGATTGTACATAGAATCGATTACAAAAACACGCAAAAAGTCCACTCTTGAAACCATAAAGTAGAGGATATAAGGATGGCCGCCATGAATAGCTTATCATACACTGAAAATTGCATTAAAATTGTAAACACACAATCAGCTACACCAGTTGATATTTCAATAGATACATCGGTGATTTAAGAACAAAAAACAACCCCATAACAAACAAAATGAATAAATAAATAAAGATTGCTGCATTTCTTGCATTGCTGCTGCACATCAAGAGAACTGTGTGTCCACAATGCATGTTTTCATGTTGAGTTGAGTAATTTGTATAGGGATGTGAGGGATAAGGTGCTAGGTATTTTACTGGCGGTGCGTGATATTTATAAATAAAAATGTGAAACGCAAGTCAAATTATTGATGAATATGCACAATTTCCATAAAATCCATACCTAATCAAGAAAACGTTTTAAAATAGTCGGGAAAAAAAAATTCTTGTAAATTGTGTCAACAGTCCAGCTCTGCTCTGACCATTATATGATCTTCAGCTTGACTCTTATCATGACAGACTGAAAAGAATTTAAAGCACAAGTAGAGTAAAGGTGGCGAATAAAGTCAAAATCGATTAATTTAATTAACGAAAGGCACTTGAAAACCGGATTCCAAAGTCATTCAGGTCCTGTTAGTGTGCAATGAGTTCGATCTGAATTATGTTGTAACAGTTGGCACTCTGTTTGCTCGACTGAACATTAAAAATCATAACTTTCAAGCTATATTAAAATGTTAGTGTACTATAACACCGGAATTATCCAATTTATCATAGTTTTCTTCTGATACAAAACATTTTATGATATATTTATTTTAATTGATTATCAGCCAATACACCTATTTATAGATACTATTATAACACAGACTATCTTAATCTCTATACTTCTTCTGACTCTCTTATAAATATTTACACACAAGCATCTGCTCAAAACACTTACTACGCTAGCTGCAAGAACCTATACATGCGTTCTAATTATGTCTTTCTAACGAAGTATATTCCTTTTAAAGACAAGATGCATACGGCCTTCTTTCTTTCCATTTTTGGAAGCCTAGTAGTTTATATTTTATAAGGATATGTGATAATATTCCATGCTGGTTTAGACTAGTCTTAATATAATCTACGCAACGCGTTAACGCGTTTGTTGTTTTACAGAGCAATGAGAAACTATAAGAATCAACGACGATCCAATATATATATATATATATATATATATATATATATATATATATATATATATATATATATATATATATATATATATATATATATATATATATATATATATATATATATATATATATATATATATATATATATATATGTGTGTGTGTGTGTGTGTGTGTGTGTGTGTTAGGAAAAACCGTTCTACTTTAATTACTAATCAAAGATGTTTTCCATAATCTGTTTATCATATCGTGCATTAATTTATATCGTAATCTCCTATGAGAAATAAGTCAATTACCTATTGAATCATTTCTTTCAAAGTGCTAATGCTATTTAAAGTCATTTAGTTTCGCATGTATTACTGCAATGCAATGTCTGAAATTCTGAATGGATTAAGGCAGAGTGAATGGAGTGTTACACAAATATTGTTTTGAATTACGTGACCATTCCTTTTTTCCTTAGCATGCAGATACACTAGCGATTAACATAATAGTCACAACTGATCTCAGTAAACGAATGAATCCCTTTATAGTAGACGCGAGTAAATTATTCAACATAATGCACAATTTGAGTTGTTACATATGATATAAAAAACATTAATTCGAAACTCTTCTATGTAGAGAAAAATTGTTGGGAAGATTGATCTCACATTATCACATATGCAATGCAGCAACTGTTAGTCAAGTACTATAAATACTCATGACGTCATGGTGTAATAATTAGTTTATTATTAGTATTATTTTGGAAGTAATGAGTCGTATATCTCTCTTTCATAATAGAGTTTCGACTGCTCCCATGTTTTGTAAATGGATGAATCTCGTTAGCCACAACATTAAGGGGCTATGAAACCATGACGTAAATGATCATGTACGCGCATGGTGAGGTGACGTGATAACAAACATTTACCACTGATGCATAAAACACCGCCCCAGATTTTAAATTTATTGAAGAAACTGTGTTAGAAGGAAAAGAATTGAAAACATCTTTAACAAAATGTTTCATTGAGGTACGTGTTAATACTCGATCATCTGTTGATTTTAATTGGCAGCGAAAAGTCAATGGAATTGTTCTCTTTTGTGTCAGCACAAATTGTCAGCAAGACTGTAACTGAATAAATCTTAGAGTTTGGATAAATGGTTGTGGTAACATTCGCCTTCATATGCAGGCTTTTACGTAGTCCGTTTAGATTACTGGGCACTCCTTATCCAACCTCATCCCACAACGACAAGATGTAGGACAAGAATAATCACATCAATAATTCAATATTCTAAACTTATACGACCTGAACACACTCTGACGTTGTAGACAGGTAGATGTAGAATAACCGATGTTTTTGCACGAGTTAAGCAGACTGAAAATCGTGATCAGAACTGAATTTTCTTTTATAAAAAAAATAACAAAATAGATAAACATGTTTCACTGTATGGTAACACAATTCATTTATTCTACTGCGGAATGCATTTAATAAACTGTTGAAAATTGTAGTCTTGGAAACGTGGTGTGCATTCTTTTGTTTGCAACCCGCCTAATATATCCACTTCTTCTTAAAGATTACTTGAGAAATAAAATGCAATTACTACAAGGAAATGTACTTAGCGAGAATCTGTGAAATAAAAATCGGCAAACTCCATAATAGAATATTTATTTATCAACCCATTCAACAGAAACTGCATTCCTAAGGACAAATTTGTGGCTTAAAAGTTTGAATGTTTTCGTGATTTCTTTCTAATATTTCCTCACAGATCACAATAACAATAGTGTCACAGTTATATCCTGATGTTTATTTAATTATTATAGTTTGATAAAACACTTTCCGAAATAATGTTAGGAACAGCAAACTAAAAGATGACGATAAAGTAGAAGTAAAAGAAGAAATCATACCATTAACTCGCGTGTGCTAACAATGCAATTTTTCAGCAATGCCTTTCATTACCTGGCACCATAAGTGCATTAAATGTAGTGTCCTCTAAATTATCCTCTACAAATGACGAGGGATATTACTAATATGTTCGAATGTACTTTCAAGAAAAGAATAATATTTGGGAATGTCCGTTATCTGTCACACATCCAGATAATCAACGTAGGTAATTGTCACGATTTTACTGTGGCATACTGTCTTTTAAAGAACGTATTATAGGTATATTACCTATACGAATTTGAACAATATGTAACCTCATTGAACGAAATACATTTGTCAAGTGTATACGTTATCCAACTGCTTTAAAGAACTCAAAGTACAGCAAAATGAAGACTGTTATAAGTGACTTCTAACATCTATCATATTTAGCATTGAGTTTCAAAACTGTTTCTCATACACAAGTAAATAGATAATGTTCTGCACCCTTCATTTTTATGGAACTACATGATAAGCAATTAAGTATTTGTTTTTAAAATTTTAAAACAATTAAAGCTTCTAATTTCCTGCAACAATATTATCTTAATTTACAAACAGCATTATATTATCATTGATCATGTCACTGTTTCGATCATCACTATATGTTCAATATAAAAGAGTTACTGAAATGGAGTTTTAAGACTTGGCTTTCTCACTTAAATGGGTTGTTTGTATGAAGAAACGAAGAAGACAACGTGTTATGCATTAGAGCCACGATAACAATACCTAATTTAGAGAATTTGCCGAATTTCACGATATTCAACTCATTTCCATTACACGTGTGTGTGTATCCATTAGGATAATGTTTGTCTTTGTCCGTCGTTTAAAGATATTAGGTTCATTATCAACATCTATTCCCGTGTAACGAACAATAGCGTTAATGTTCTATAAACAACAACAGTGTTAATGTTCTATAAACATCAATAGCGTTAATGTTCTATAAACAACAACAGCGTTAATGTTCTATAAACAACAACAGCGTTAATGTTCTATAAACAACAACAGCGTTAATGTTCTATAAACAACAATAGCGTTAATGTTCTATAAACAACAATAACGTTAATGTTCTATAAACAACAATAGCGTTAATGTTCTATAAACAACAATAACGTTAATGTTCTATAAGCAACAAGCGTTAATGTTCTATAAACAACAATAGCGTTAATGTTCTATAAACAACAATAGCGTTAATGTTCTATAAACAACAATAACGTTAATGTTCTATAAACAACAATAGTGTTAATGTTCTATAAACAACAATAGCGTTAATGTTCTATAAACAACAATAACGTTAATGTTCTATAAACAACAATAGCGTTAATGTTCTATAAACAACAATAACGTTAATGTTCTATAAACAACAATAACGTTAATGTTCTATAAACAACAATAGCGTTAATGTTCTATAAACAACAATAACGTTAATGTTCTATAAACAACAATAACGTTAATGTTCTATAAACAACAATAGCGTTAATGTTCTATAAACAACAATAGCGTTAATGTTCTATAAACAACAATAACGTTAATGTTCTATAAACAACAATAACGTTAATGTTCTATAAACAACAACAGCGTTAATGTTCTATAAACAACAATAACGTTAATGTTCTATAAACAACAATAACGTTAATGTTCTATAAACAACAATAACGTTAATGTTCTATAAACAACAATAACGTTAATGTTCTATAAACAACAATAGTAAGCTGCTATTTTGGCGAATACGCTTTATATTGGGATTTCTGATGAGTTGTATTCTGGTCATGTGTATTGTAGTTATTTCTTATAAAGTCAATCCTGAAAAGGGGCATGATTCACGTTTTAAATTGGCATGTACATCCAAGTTACGAGCATTGTTTCAAGACACCAAAAGCTCAGATTGTACATGCAACTACAGTATATGTCAGTTATATGGAAATCACCTTTCCAGGACGTGTTACGGACCAACAGGGTGAGCCCTGGTTAGACAGTTGTAATCGGTATTAATTCTGCAGTTTTGAGCAAACGTGTATGTCACAATTTGTTTCTGCGGAGTAATAATGCATGATATCTGAATGTAAGAATAAAAATTCTAATATAGATCGTGTCGTGGAATTATGAATAAGGAAATGTCTAAACATTGTATATGAATGAAAATATGGATTGTTTGCTGGGTACAGTCTTGTTCGGGGTGGATTTTCTTTCGATGCTGTCTAACATATGTTAGCAATATTTGGCTGTAGAGTTCTTACGGGTATGTCAAAACTCTGGTGCTTTGTGTGATCCGCATGCTGCAGTCAGTAATGATGTTGGTTCGAAGGACGGGACATGTTTTACCAATTGTGATGGGCCAAAGAATCTGGTCCAATGGATTAGCGGGAAAAGGAGGTTCTAGAAGGATTCTTCTTCAGGCTGGAATAAGCAAACCATGTGAGGCCGATATTTCATTATTTGGAAAAAAATGTGTTATTTAAATTTTCTGTTTAACGTGTTCTTAAAGCTACGAGATCAACACCTTCGTTTTGTACAGGTAATGTGCCCCCACCCTCTTAATAAGATGGGTAGTTAATTGCATTTAGCTACGTTGTCAAGGTAATGATACCCCTCGATATTATGACCCGGTGTGAGTGAAAGACAGAATATCACCAGATAACTGGGCATGGTGATTGGGTAGAAGTATCACAACACAAGCCCCATTAAACAAGCGAAAAAACAAATCTAATCAAACAAATTAATATCCACGACAGATTGCATTACCTTCCCCTCGCCTGTGTTCCAACTTTCCTATTTCATCGAGTTGTCCCTTTCCGTCTGCCTCGTCCTTCTTGGACGTCCTAGAATTTAGTCTCTACTCGTCACTTTCCCTTTCTGACCTCACTCGTCACTTCTCCGATTTCTTTACCCTATTGCGGACTCCGTCTCCGGATTGTCAATTCCCCTCTCCCTTCGAAACTGGTTTCCTTAATGCTATTAACTTTAAAACTTAATGCATCAATCACTAAACCATACCTTTCTCGCAAGACAGACACCTGGTCCCTCGCTTGTTTAACGAGGAAAGTACTTGTTTCTTAGGCTTCCCCCGGAGACAAACGTCTCTCTCTCTCTCTCTCTCTCTCTCTCTCTCTCTCTCTCTCTCTCTCTCTCCGTCTTCCTCTCCGTCTCCCTCTCCGTCTCCCACTTTCCCTCTCTCCCTCTCTCTCCCTCTCTCTCTCGCTCGCTCGCTGTCGACCTCTCGATCTCGAAAATTCTGACCTAAAAATTTCAATCAACGATGAACCTTTACATAGCCCATATGTCCAAGATGTCCGCCTTAATTGCACTCTGCCCATCATAATCAATTGTTTTCTAAAACCTTTTCCTAAGAAAAATATTTGTTTCGTCAGTTAACATCTCTGAACTACGTTATATCACTTTTCCCTTTGAAGAATGACATTTGACACGGATCGGAAATTCAGCTGTCTCTTTCCAAACCCATTTTAAATTATCCCGTCAATTTCATTGAATAAGAACACTGGCACCTTTAAATTTTTAACAATGTTATGGGAGAAATTAAGAATAACGGTCAAAATTACCCTTCCCAAATACTCTCATGATCTAAATGTAATAAAATCTTTAAGCTCGGCACATTCAACTGCTAAGTTCGCTGCTTATTCGAATATCAATATATTAAAGTACATAAACTACAATGTCATTGTATGTATGAAAATTAATCGCTCATCCATCATGCGTGAAGTCAGTCATGTTTGTTGATAAGTCCGTACATTTTTCATATCATTTGCTAATTTCCATACAATTACTCTTTAAAGTTGTTGATTTATACCTGTATCAATCGTATTTGTTGCATTTCTGTGACTTTATTATATTCATCTTGGAACGATGTTATTTTTTTAAATATTATTTGTTCAACGTTCGAGTATCATATTCTGTCACTATTCCTTTGCAATAAAAAAATAACATTAAATTTTGTTGAGTTATTTAATTAAAAGCCATTTCATCAGGAAAGAAGGATTAGCTGCTTATATTTTCTTTCACATTAATTTCATTAGAACAAAACTCCTTCCAGCTGTGATGTGGCTTACCGGCAGTACCGCTCCATATCGACTTCTCATGATCCCTGCCAATTCAAGACTTCCCATGATCCCTGCCACTTCATATCAAGAAAACCAAGTAAATATTGAAAACTTCATGTATGGACTAGGATTATGAGCTCCACAGAGGAAGACCGAAATGTCGTCACAGAACATAGATTGTAAGTATACTGATGATCTTTCTTTCAAATATGACTATATGATTGAAATCTCTTCTAAAGTGACTTCTACATATATGGACCCGAACACTGTACCGTACGGTCGCATCAAAAGTTGAGTTATCCTGAAAGTTATCATAAAGATGACAAACGTTTGTTCGTTGTACTGGAAGGATGAACATTACTAACTCTACCGATCATTATACGTTAGCCCTGTAAATATTTCATGTAGCCATACAATTCGCTAATGGTTCGACTGGTACTGACTGTTAACAACCGTCCTTACAGTTCAGAAAGGCAGGTAGACAAAACGATCAATATTTTGCCCACTTTTCTACTTTAGAAATGATTTTCCCCTCAAGACTGTAGAATCAATCCGATCAATAGTTAACGATACTTCCCTGTCTGGTGACAAACAGAATAAATCATAAAAGCAAATAGCATAGCAGTAAACGTATTCAATGGCGATAAGACGAAAATAGCTTTGTTGAAAGTACAGAAAGGTTTGAATAGTTACATCCACCCAATGAGCTACACTAACAGCAAATAAGTCTAGGCCTTTCTGTAGTGATGGAAACTCAAACAAGGACAGCATCTGTCCTTATTTAGACTGCTAGAAAAGTAAACTTATTTGTGATAAAACCGTAAACATCATTCAAACACTAATAGAAGCGGGGAAATCGCTCGATTTTATCTATCACGTGCTACCATTACCGTATGTGACGTACTAATGAGAATATCACGAACTGAACCGTGCTGTTCAATTTGGTTTGGTTTACAGTCTTTACAAAATGACTGAAAATGTATCTTCAATTTGAATTTACGACTATGTAGTGAATTAATTTATCTATATATTGTTAATTTTTGAAACCTTCAGGAGACAAAGATATTTTAGCTGCGCACCAACCCCTCTTCTCTCAAAAGCTCTGCGGAGTTATGTGTGCTCTGTATTCACAGCAGATAAAACAACGTTTATTCATTATGTTTTAATTCACATTTTAAAAAATACCCCATTACTTTCGCAAATGTATAATTTGAAAAGTCTTTTTGTAGCTTTCGCAACTGGGAACAATCTATCAATTCAGTTTACATTAACCTGCGTTTATTTAAAACTGTGTCTGTAAACAGTCGCCTAGTCCTGAATTTATTTTGACGCTTGCCTTGTTATTTTGTTTCCAAAACTTAGCATCCCCTTCTAAACCATAATTTTGGCACGGTAAGTGTCATCCAAAAGAAGCTATGTGGTCACAGTTCTGCGTCTGAAAGCCTCATATGTTATGTAGGCTAGATATGCCAAAATTGGTAATTTCCCGTATGTACACAAGCGCTAACCAGTTCCCAACAAAAGAGATGGTAATAGCATACTTCTGTGAAGATTCAGAAGCTAAGTAAGTACTTCGTCGTCTCTGATGAGTTTAGATAAGGCAATTTTAAGATGGAAGGTGTTTTTCACCTGTTGGAAAGAAAGCTACAATCATCAACAATTTAAAGTATTTACCATGCTCTAGGGTTATATCTCAGGAATTTTTTTTCCACGCTGTTCTGCACTAACCCAGATAATTCAAACAAAGAACACCTTACAGCTTGTCACCCCACAGACTATTTTGTTGTAGGATTGTCTCTCTGCGGAGTTGGATAGAGATGACAGTCAACAATACTGACAATATCAAATCTATCTGGTTGCTGACACATAGAATGATTATTAAATTCTAAAATCGTTCAAATAACAGCTTGACGCTGAATACCTCATTCAGGTTTCTGGTATAATAAAACTAAATGCTAAATATACTTATACAGTCTTTGGTGATAAACGCAAACAAATGCACAATACACTCAGCACCAAATATTACTGTCTCAATTACTCGTTTTGGAATTATTCTATAATCAACTGGAGCCTTATCCACCTACAACCCACCGCAGCACGGACTTATTATTTACTATTTATAAACCTAGAGATGCTATCGTCTATCTTACGTCTGCATAAAAGCTTTTGCCAATCATAAACACAATCGTCATGATTCATATTTAACCGTACCATTTGTTGAAGGTCATGCACGTATAACGAGGGCTTCCATTAATTCATGGGATTGTCTGAAAAGACTGATTCAATTAGTTCGAACGATGAAAAGATGAATATAAGAAACAACAGGCAGTTGATTTACATCTGCCGGTATATTGGGCAAGCAATTACACGTAATTGTGTAGTCGATATCATAGCAGTTACATGTCAGTATGCCTTTGGACGTCATGGTGTGTTCTCTGCAATGACTAACCAGAGAAAAAACATTTATCGAATTTAATAAAACATTTCGGACTATTTTGTCTAGCAGTCGTTTTGAAATAATCTTAAACGTTTTGTATGTATTGTTTTCGTGGCACAAGAATGCCAATTTGATGTTGTCTAGTTACTTCGTTTTACTCTTTTCGTTTAAAGTTAGTCTAATTTAGGGCACGACACAGACCTAGGCAAAGCAATTTGAAGCACAAAATTTATATATAAAAACTTGGCTGCTGACTCAGATTGATCTTAGCCGCTTATACAAGCGGATGCTGCCACAAAACTAGACACAACCATGCAATTTTTGCAGCTTTGATCTTTAGAGATTAATGAGGGACTAATTATAGATCGACAAACCGTCATTCACGATTGACTGAATAACACTTTTTCACCAGAAATCATCTGCACACATTTGATCGAAATAGTTTCAAAATCAGTCTATATCTTTCTAAATAACACCAAATGACGCGCTATGGCATTCGTGGAGATGTATTGTTATCTATATACACGCAATGTCCACTTTTGCAGTCGTCTCTTATCAATGAATGAGCGCTGATTGCTTAAAGACGTTAATTCCAACCCTGATGGCTCATCGGAAACATGTTAGCATTAGTGATCATTGTAGGCCGTGACTTTTCGTACTTCATCCTAGACATGACGTGGATTGCATGTTTAGTTATTGCTTTTCGTTTTATATGTTTTGTTGATTAACCCATTTACGTGCATACGATGACTGACGATAAGGGCTAAAATACATAATCTAGGTTGATTACTGTAAGGACTATATTATACCAGCTTGAAATATAGTATTAACAGATTCAACAGGTCACATGATTCGATTATCTGGATAAAGTGTTTGAACTAATTTCTGGAAACATTACAATTTATTTTAATTGCTTGTACATTGCGTAAACTTATAATAAAGATGAATATATGCAGTCAATATTTTTAACAGAAGTGGGACATTTGAATGAAACTTGACTCTATTCCCATCTGATTGATAGACATGCATCATGTCTTGATCCGCAATGCAAATTGTCTTCCATAAATGTTGGTATATCATTTTACATGCCATGATCATGGTCACAAAGAAAAACGGCTGAACACGGATGAATCGCATAAATTTCAAACGTTAGATAAAGGATGGAGTCACAGCATTGCAGTAGAAGATGATATTGATTAAATCATATAGCTGGTACCGAATATATCATAGAATGTATTCCCTAACATAATGTAACCATCAGTATGGAGGAAATAGTCATTGCAAGAATTCGAATCGGTCATGCGTATATAACCCACTCCTACATACTAAAAGGCGAAATCCCACCAGACCCTTTTTTCTTGCAATGAAACCATTCACTGTTAAGCACTTTATGACCGAGTGTTCCGACCTGCAACCTACGCACGATCAGTATTACAATGCACATGACATGAAGGAACTTTTGGATACAAGAAACATCACTTGTATTATAGAATTCATGAAGGAAGTAAATATTTATTCTAAGCTATAACTTTTATGCCGTCTCCTAGAGCATTTTATGTAATGTAATGTATATACCGTCCCTTATTTTCAACACCTCATCTTTCATTAACGTACACCATTTACATCTCCCGCTGATCGGGAAGCATTACCTTTAATCGTTACTATCTTATCGTTTTCCTTTCAACTATTTTGGTTTTTATATCGCTGGTCGATATTAAACATCTTACCATTTTTAAACGATTATACATATAACCTATTGTATGGTGCTAAATAGCCTAACAGTACTGTTGTGCCATTACATTACAATCAATGAATCAAACCTGAACATAATTTAACTAAAATTTGTTCAAACTGAAAAACATCCCGAAAGTATACCATTAGTCAAATAGTCTGCATTATATCCTAATATTTTGTAAATTTACATTAAATCTTTGTTAAATTTCTTAATTGATTTTCCTCTAGGTTTAGACACGAATTTCGCTTCTCTGCATATTAGAGATATCGTCTAACAAAACGTCTAATTCATAGTCTTTACTCAAGCTGTAGATGTTTTCTGGGCAAAACCAAATACCGCCTGAATTGATCTAAAATGTAAAAAAAAAAAACCTTTGAGGTTTCGATCCATATGTTCGACCATCCATTTCATGATTAGATGAGATATAAACAGCAAATACTGCCTGGCTTATTTTTATTGTTTTTTAAAGGGTAGCCTCGCTAATCACGGGACAGAATAAAGTATATCTTATCAATCTTTTATCATATCTTATCGATCTTTCTGATACTTATCGATCTATACCGGCAACCTGGATATGATACTAAAATTGTTCGTTTGACTGCGTCAACATTGGAATCGGAGAAATAATTTCTTGTACACTTATCTTGCATTTAAATAAAGATGTCAGTTTTGAATGTTACGTTCACAATGGAACTCATCGCTGTCTATCGTCGCATTTGTAATCTTGTTGGGTGCATTGACGCTGGCGGATTGCGTTTGTTATAGTGAAATGAATAGATGAGTTTGAACGTCGATACAAATCTAGGAACTCACAAAATGCTTTATAAATAACGTTACGAGACGTTACAGTTGACCTGGGATTATTTCACAGGCAATGCTTTATGACGTGTGTCTAAAACAATATATATTTGTTATATGGCGTAGCATAATTGGTTTCCATCACTGATATTTATATGCAATATAAATTTCAGGTTCAAGAAATAAAAAGGATCATGTACAAAAAATGGCCCTTGCTAGATTACAGCAGAAGATCAGGAAATAATTTTACGCAGTCATATAAATTGGGATCTGATATAGAGTAGAAACATATGACGAACTTTTTTTCGGTAAAATAATACTGTTACTCTTCAACAGTGCTATCAGCAAAGTTAATAATTTGCAAATGTCATGCAATATCCTCATAAAATCAGTTGGTATATAACATAGACGAAAGAAGCTGGGTGTATCAAATAATTGAGCGCTATAATCGTGAATTATGTGCAACATAAGGTTACATGAAATGACCTCTACTAATTTTTTACATGAAGGAATTGTCCGTCTTCTAGGAAATTTTCATCGATTAGACATTTCCTTTAATTAGCGGCAATAAAAATTTGCCTGTGATCACGCAACTTTACAAAGAAACTCGTGTATAATTATGAAGATAAACATATTACCATTTCAATTATTTTTTTATATATAAAAACAATAAGATTTAAATAGTATTATCTGCAAGAAAAGTTATATAAATGGTTGAATTATTATCTTTGTTTAGACATGAATTAATTAATAAATTCTGACGCGAAATATGACCCTTAAATAGCTTATATTTTGTTTTATAAAGAATTAGAAGACGTTCTGAACTAAAGCTAAAACTGGCGCCACATAATGTGATTCCTATTGTATTGCCGTTTTTTGCGCATGTTTTATATGTGTTTCTTGAGTCAATAGGCAAAACCATCTCTTCATAAGTGTATGCACGTGAAAGAGTGCAAGTCCCGGCACTTCTAAACAAAATAAACAATAGTTATATATGCCTACCTTCCTAAACAAAACCATTCAAAATTATAAAATGAACAAGTCCTCTTATATCAGGCTTATATATATATATATATATATATATATATATATATATATATATATATATATATATAGATATAGATATATATATATATATGAAACAATAGGATTGTTACATAGAACAACTTGTATCAACATGAGAAATAATGAGAATATTAACCTTCGCTAAGCCAACTTTGTGTCGATTTAAGCGATAAAGAATCATCACATGTGAATGTTTAATAAACTCGACATAATAAAGCAAACTTACTTCATGTAAAATAAGTGTGTGTGTGTGTGTGTGTGTGTGTGTGTGATTTAGATTATAACGTAGCTTTAATAATTTCCCATTCATATCGCTATAATGTCTGCAGTGTGGCAGTTTAAAGTCATGCGTATTGACTCGTGTAACATGACGTCCCACCCAGGCACATTATCCTGACACCAAGCCGACCAGTCCTAACACTAACCTCTTAATGCTGAGCGCCTAGCGAGTCAGCTGTTAGTACCTTTTTTGTAAGTATTTTGGTATGACTAGGCCAGGAATTTTGTTATACTGATTGACTCGGGTAAATTTAAGCATGACATCTACTTCAACAAATGTATGTAGTCATTAGTACACAATGGAAACATAGTGTGCACAACTTCCATGAATATTCAATTACAAGACAGAACTAGTATGTTCCCACGATACTACGATACATTGCTTCATGATCACTCCGTTGTCAAAACCGACTCATTCAAACCTTCATATTGACAATATATTTCGTAATGCATGCAAGGAGAAGAATTTTACCCCTATGAATCTCAGACTGCCGAAATAAGATTTTAAAAGATAACCTCAGTAGTAATAAATATTTTTCAAACAGACTATTAGCTAGAAAAGAACAAATAACTTGTATACCAGTGAATAGACTAATTTAATGGTGTTATGGTAGCTTTCAATGTGTAATATATATCATATTGTTATCTGGCTTTCAAAATTAACACATCAGTTATGATGTCATTTATCAACGCATTTCTGTCTATCTTTATTGCAAGTAACACACAAGTTATTCCTAATGTATTAAATCGTACGCATTTGTTAATCTACACAAGTTTATCCCAGTAAATTATCAGCTATATGACGGATATGGCTTATGTATCTTCAAGATTTACTTAAAACAGACTCTATCTATGGAATAATAATGTTGCCTGGTTCCATGTTTATGTATGGACTCCTGGTATTACGGTAACATGACGATCATGCTAACAAAAGTACAATTTGTAATTTTGAGACACAATTTTAAACTGCACTTAATTTCAAATGTTCAACTCATCGGATAACGTATTTCGAAAAAAAGAATATATATATATATATATATATATATATATATATATATATATATATATATATATATATATATATATATATATACAAGACTTTTCTTCTTTTAATTAGAAGAATATAACATGCTGGTGGTATTTATATTTACAGTGTCATACTGAAGGAACAATAGATCAATTTTCTCATTTGCAACAACTGTTGTGGAAGATATTGTGTTGCCATGCGAGGCAACAGCAATAGCTGAACCCAGCCATGCTTACAACGAAGTACTTATGTGCATTGGCCTTCAATTGTCTCAGTTTGAAGACATTCTCACTTCCCAGTTTGACAGAAAACCAGTGTGAAAACCAAGTAAGGAAGACTCTTGCTTTTTGCAGTAACTCAATACATATCAAAAGATAAAGTATATTTTCAATGGTGCAGCATTATTTATATTAATTTCAATTTCCATATATTGTAGTACCTCTTTTACCTTTGAGTGTGATCTTGATATCTTGCAGAAGCCGACTCATTGGCTCTCCAAAATACATTGTGCTCTAAACTAAATGAACCGGGACTATATTCAACAGTACTTAAATGTAAACGGAATCAAAAAAAAGAAACGTTGTTTCAAAGCTAACCGGCGTTGAACAGGAGGAAGAATTCCAGTTATAAAAAAAAAAATATACTATTTCGGCCATTAATTAAGATAACCTGATTCAAATCCCTATTAAATCGACAATCTTTGTGTCAACTATCCAAGATATACCACAGCTTATTGCATTATTCAATGCCCAATCAGTAGGACCACCTGAAAAGCGCACAAATACTTAATTTTATCATTGATCATAATATCGACGTCTTTTCCTGACGGAAACATGGCTAAAACCATTAGGCGATAGGCCGAAGTGCGCGAATCTAACACACATTGCTACTACATCAAATCGTTCCTACGCCACTCTCGCGGAGGTGAAAGTGTTGTCATCACAAAGAATTCCACGATCAACCGTCTTAATCACATCACAACATTCAATTTCTACATCGCTTGAACTAGTCCAAACCACACTCACACGCGAACAAAGGTGTTGCCGTCTTATTAAAGCTTAACATCTCCCTCCAATTTATTATAAATATTGATTATCATTAAGACAAGATCAATGGATGTTTATGGTAGCTTTAGTTACAAAGGATTTTTAATGGTCAGATATGGTAATGCTATTAACCAATATTGCCTTGTTCACATCTGATGCTGATAAAGATTCTGACCCAAAGGAGTTGTAGTCTGTGTTTATCATCACTATTGTTTTGTTAAACTATTGCCCTGGTGTGTGTAAAACTATCAATTTATTCTCTGTAAAAGTCAGTTGTCCTGGTCCCTAGCTTGGGTGTACATTACAAATTGGCTGGGAATCTAGTTTGTGTTGCATAATGTTGTTTGCAACTTGTGTACTACGTAAGAAATTTTGTGGCAGCGGTGGGATAGGAAAGTTGTTCGAAATTTGACTGTAACATTGAAACAGCAGAAGTAACAAGGTTTTGTCTGAGTATTGTAAATGCAAATTGCTATTGGATTCACTATGTAACTTATACCAAGGATAAACAAAATAAGGATTGAAATGGCGACAAAAGGAAATATTATCGACGAGGAAGCAGGAACGATTGTTGAAGAGCACAACATTGCAAGGGATAGAACCCAGAAGGAAACAGCAAACAAATTTGATGCAATTTACAGATATTGAAGGAGACTTCAGCGTTGAAGAAGCAGATGCCATGGAAATAGAGGAAGAGCATCATGTAAGAAAACTAAATAAAACACAGAAAGCTAAAAACATAAGAACACCAACAAGCAAACTGAACGTGACCGGTTGCAGTTAGAGAGGGAATTGGCAATTGAGAGACAAAAATTAGACCTTGAAAGGAAGAAGTTGCGAATGGAGAACAATGTTAAACTTAAAGAACTGGAGTTAGAGATAGAAAGAGTGAAACATCAAAAAGATGATAAGAAGAAAGACAACATCCCATTCCAAGTCAAACTTCAAACTTACAATAATCAAGCGAATGAAGATATTCTTACATTTATCGGAGAAATTGAGGCCGAGGCAGATCATGTAAAATGGGCTGAAGAAAAGAAAACCCTGCAACTGATAACGCGGCTAACAGTAAAGGCATGAGAGGTAGCACAGCAAATAAGCGAGATATATGTTGAGCTAAGAAAGGCCTTGATAAATAGGTTTGGAAAAAGACCTCACGAATAGTTTAGCCAGATAGTATAAGAAGGAATCCTAAAGAAACATAAAGAGGTATAATGACACGTATAGACCGGTATTCATTGACAGTCGTTATCCACGTAGATGTTTAGCAGATGTATACTTATTAAAGGCTTTCCCGCCAGTGCAGGCACAGTGTATAATGCGTATTATTGGCAATGGGTGTGTTGTCGATGCTGTTGAGGATTACATTTTGCCCATCAGTGAGAGCAAGTTCGACCCTAAGCACAGCCGACCACATACAAATAACCTAGCATCAAATTCAAGAAAACTGGTTTGATAGAAAGCTCATATGGAGACAAAAAGTGCTATATATGTCACCAGAAGGGTCATGTTTTGCATGATTGTCCCATGAGAAATAAACAAAATCAATCAACCTACTTTGTCCAGAATACCATTGGGGAACGGTTAATAAATGTACCGGAAACAGTGAACAACAAGAAGTATTGTTTGTGAACGATACAGGTGCAGAAATGACATTTATACGCGAGGACCTTGTCGATAAGTCATGTATCCTTGAAGGGCAGAACCTGACACTCTACATAGCCATTGGACAACCTTTTGAGGCGAAATTAGCCATAGTAGAATTAGACATGCCATAATACAAAGGTCATGTCCAATTTAGACTGGTATCCGATTTGGCAGCACAAGCGCTGCTGGGTATGGACATTCTTTGTAGGAAAAAGGGACTATGATAGCAACAAGGATGCAGGCAAGGGCGCAAAAAGAGGAAGCGAAAGAAAGTGAAAGAAAAATAAACGAAGGTTGGGTCTAATCCCATGAACTGAAAGACATGCATTTGGATCGGCTAATTTCGAACGAAGATAGTGATCATGGTCCTGACCAGGACGAGGATGACATCCATCGCGAAGATACGGCTGATGACAAGAACCTGTCGCTTGATCAACTGCACATTGTTAATGTAGACTTGATTTCTCAGTATCTGAAGAATGACAGCTCATTGGCTGGTGTGAGAGAAAGAAAGAGCCCTGCCATCTGAAAGTGAAGCATAAGGCATCGACACTGCATTTTTCTGTGAGTGTGGAATTTTAAAACGGAAGTGGAAGTCATCAGATGGAGAAAAAGATGAAATCCAATTAGTTTTGCCAAAGCATTTACATCAAGCAGTGATGGAGTTGGCACTTGATCGACCGCTTGCTGGTTATCAATGAATGTAGAAAACGAAGGCAAGAATAACAACTGCATTTTATTGGCCAAGAATGTTTGGGGATATTCAGAGGCGCTGTCGGGCCTTTGATTTTTGTCAAAAGACAGCAAGGAAAACTGGGAAGGAGAAAACTGTAATGGTATGTCCAACAATTGTATCTGACCAATTTGTTACGATTGTGATGGATATCGTTGGCCCACTGCAGCGTACAAAGGCTCAATAAGAGAACTCAATAACATGTTGAACTTCAAAGAGATAACAATCTCTCCTTACAGGCACAATCCAATGGAAAGGTAGAAAGATCTACTGGCACATTCAAAGCTGTCTTGAAGAAACTGTTCCACGAACAGTGAAGAGTGGGATGTGATGCTGCCTTACGCACTCTTTTGATATAGGGAGGTACCACATGAAGCAACTGGGTTTTCGCCGTTTGAGCTGCTGTATGATTGGCCAATAAGAGGGCCGATAAGGATTCTTAAAGATATATTCATTTGTAAGGTCAATGACGTTAATTACAAGATTAGCGTTGGTGGTAGGCGAGGACAAGTAACCTCCCATAGTAATCTATTGCGTCAGTACAAGACAGCTGTGCTGTTATCTTCAACTATGTGTGATGAATTTGATGGAGGCGGCCAGATTGAATTCCCACTGGCCGATATGGAGAGTATGGACAAAATCAGTCGGAATCGCGGATTGACGAAAGAACAGCAAAAACAGGTGCGAAAACTATTCTCTGAGTTTGAAGATTTGCTAATTTCAAAACCAGACAAAACCCATTTGATCACTCACAGCATTAGAACAACAACAGATATTCCTATCACGCAGAAACCTTATCGTAGTAAACATGCAAAACGGGAAGGAAGTAAGAGCTATAGTAGACGAAATGTTGCAGGAAGAATTGAAAGATCGTCTACAACCTCATGGAGTTCACCAATTGTACTTGCTCTGCGACTCTGTTGATTACAGAAAAACGAACAACATCACACTCTTTGATGCATATCCTACACCAAGGATAGACGACCTTTGTGAGAAGTTGGGAAATGCAAAATATATTAGCAAACTCGACATAACTAAAGGTTACTGGCAGATACCTTTATCTAAAGAAGCACTGGAGAATTCTGCTTTCGTGACACCCTTTGGACGTTATGAATTTACTGTTTTGATTTTGGGGATGAAAAATTCACCTGCTACATTTTCGCGCGTGATGGACTTGTTGCTGTCCAAATTAGGAGATATTGCATCTTACTTTGATGACATTATTTATAGTGAGACCTGGGAGGACCACCTTCAGGATCTGCAAGTAGTCTTGGAGAAATTGTGAAAAAACAATCTGACTGTTAAACTTTCCAAGTGTAACATTGGAAAGGATACTATTGTTTGCCTTGGTCACATTGTTGGTGGCGGACAAATTAAACCAGACGACGCCAAAGTTAAAGCTATGGTTGACATCACACGCCCTACAACAAAAAAGAGGTTTGAACCTTTCTAGGAATGGTAGGCTATTAAAGAAAATTAATTAAGAATTTCGCACAGTTCTCAGTTTCGCTTTGTATTATGACACTCGTGTTACATGCGATGGGACAGCTATTAAGTCATATAGTGACCTGAAGAATGCACTGGTAAAGTCACCTATCTTGATCAAGCCTTTTTTTGAACGCCCATTTGTACTGCAAATTGATGCAAGTGATGTGAGCATTGGAGCGGTTTTGATTCAGGTCAACGACAATAAGGACGAACATCCTATAGCGTATCTTAGCCGCAACATATTACCCAGGGAGCAGAATTATTCTACAATTGAGAAAGAATGCCTTGCAATAGTATGGGCGATTGAATCTTTTCACTACCCATTTGTGTGGTGCCTAACAACTTGCTTACCTATTACATCAGATCGACTTGATAAATGCCTGCGTACATTGCTTGAAAAGCGTACCCCAGAGACCAAGCACAGAGTATCAATTCAAACGTGTTCTCCGCAGTATAGCAGTGTTAGGAATCAGCTTCGCACTGCTAAAAGATACCATCGTAAATCTGAGAGAATTGTGCTATATACCAGATTCACTATTCGTAAGCAAATATATGAAGATGATAAAAAGAACGTCACAAACATGGTCCATGCAGCGCAATCATCCAAATATAGTACTAAGATCACGAAAAGTTCTAGCTACAAAGATCTCTGAGAGATTAATAATATGATAATGCCAAGGAACAAATCTACACCACTTCCAACTACCTTCTTTCTAGTCGATCTTCTAAACTTAGTTAAAGACATTATCTCTGCTTTGGAAAGCAGAATTATTACAAACCTCATCCTCTTTGATTTGTCTACAGCATTTGACACAAGATACCATGATATATTATTTTACCGTCTACAGTGTGTATTTGACATTCATGATAATGTGGTTCAAGTCCTACTTAGTCAATAGGACAAAACAATTTCTTTGCAAATGGAATACACTCCAGCCCAGTTGATATATTTTGTGCTGTTTCACTGGTGTCTGTTCTCTTCATTGCATGCACCCATCCGCTCTCAAGTGTCATAGATCAACGTCCAGTGTCTCACCGATTGTACGCTGATGACACTCAAATATACAAATCTAGCCACCACACTGGAGTTAATGCTACCATCCAAGGCGTAGAGAGGTGCATTTCTCATGTAAAATCATGGAGGACATGTAATAAGTTGCATTTGAATGATGATAAAACTGAGGCCATTCTGATCAGAACACAAAAACGTTTCTCATTCACAACCTTTACCTTAAACAATAAATATCAGCAACACCAACATTAAATTCACACAGTCTGTATAAAAGCTAGGTGTTACGCTCATCAGAACTCTCATTGCAACAACATAACATGAACATATGCAAGACTATAGTAAGCTGGACCGCATCAGCTCCATTCGCAAATATCTTTCAGTTCGTCTCAAAAATCAAGAGTGCTCATAAACCTCACCTTTTTCAAATTAAAGAATAAACTTAAAGACAAATATAATGTTTCTTACCTTTAAAATGTTCAGCATACTTTATGTTTTCTAATTTCATGGTATTTTCTATGACTTTGATGTTTTTTAAGTCATGATGTTTTTTAAGTCATGTTTTGAGTAAAAGATACAAAATCATTTAAGCAATCACCCAGTCCCTTTCCATCTCACACAGTATCGGTTATTTACTTCTAAAACACACGGATGTATGTATGTATGTATGTATGTATGTATGTATGTATGTATGTATGTATGTATGTATGTATGTATGTATGTATGTATGTATGTATGTATGCATGCGGTTTTGTGTTTGTGTGCGTGATATGGTCCACTACAGTATTTCAGAACCACTCGGTAACTTATTAACAGCCTTGCCTATTAACGTGTCATTTCAAAATGGTGAGAGACGAGATTCTGGCTGTATTATTTCACTGATCAGAATGGGCGTCTTTCAGAATGGGCAATGGCAAATACAGACTGGCTGAATTTACCAATTTCAAGCCGTACAAATTGGAATATTTCTTTGATGCAGTCAATATATATCTAAACCATACAAGCAGGAACCTACTTGTATTGGAACTGAAAGATAAGATGCCACGTCTTGGAAGATTAGATTGGAGATGAGCCAGTTAATCGATTACATCTAGTGGAAGTTGCTACAGATTGGAACTATGGCTCACTTTGTTTAACGAGGGCTCCAGGAGAAGGGTGATTAAAGAGAAATGTGTACGAAAGCTTTAAACTGATGTGTTGATGAGTGGTTCCTTACAGACTGGGAGGAAATTCAAACCTGCGATCAGTCAAGTCATTCGACAAGTGTTCCAAAAGAACGTTATCTTCGAAAGTCCTAGTGTGGAACTGCCTTGCTATTATCCTTTTGAAACTGGTAATTTCAGGAAATGATGAGATCAAATTTATAATGCTATATATTGACAAGTGTCTTCCTCATGAGTACAGTATATAAATTACAAAATTGAAGCAATATATAGATATATTCATACAATGCTTAAAAATAAATGGATTGAATGAGCAATTAATTAAGAATACGTCCGTGTATATATAATCCAAATATCGGAGTAATTAAACAAAGAATGCCCAAATGTCATAATGAAATATACAAATAAATTACAAAATACAAAGACAATGGGTGTACGATTCACTGAAAAGATGGATATACTTTATTCACCTATAAAACTATGTAGAATTGTACTCGTGTAATAAAATGAATTCACTCAGATAGTGAAATTATGGTTAACAAAACTGACATATGCAACGAATTATACAATGGGTTTTACGAACCCAAAAATTACCTCACGGCTACAAGATTATATGTAAGGATACTCAGTTACAAGCAAACTTTATTTCAGCTTCAAAGCTGCTACAGTTAATTCCTGTGGATGGCTTTGCGGCTTGCACCACATCGACCTCGATCACTCCGATAACTTTTGAACTCTCATGGAACTTTGGCCACCTTAGACACCCCAAACCCTCTGGTCGCTCCAAATACCCTGGAAGGCTCTACACATTCCGGATAATCCGGACAGCTCTACACATTCCGGACACTCTGAACAGCTGAAAACAAATCAAAACACCGTATATTATACTTTGACACGGGCATAAAAACGTAATAACGTAATACACGGTAAGTTATATAGATTACATTACCGGCACAATAATTACAACACAATCAAGTTCAGAAGTAAACCTAACTATGCTTGATAAGAATCCTACTTTGCTAAACATTTCCAACAAATGTAGCCTTATATTACCAATATAAATCCTTTACTAAGTCGCAAGAATAATATAAATATGTGCATTTTAATGCGTAAACCAAAGCTACAAAACATACAAAAATAAACGTGGTATATGTAGTACAATAGTTATATCTTATATATAATAAATTAATAGACTTACCTCTTGAGCTGAAGATGCGCAAGTCCTTATAGTAGACCAACTCACTGACAAGACGTTCCGTAAAGTAAAGAACTTTACCTACGGTAAGGTATTTATGCACATATATCGTCTGTGCACTATACTGGAAGCATTCGGTTCTTTCCATCAAAAGCACTTCGCACGTGCGGCATAGTATTGATGGAGCTCATTATTTCGAAATACAACACAATATACATTAATCACCTTTGGGTATCGTTGATCACAAAAACGAAATTCGAGTACATGCGTTTAATAAATAAAAGGGTTTATACAATTCCGTGACAATACCACCCCATTAAAAAAATTGTAACAAAACATGATAACATTTTCAGACAAATCTTCGAATGTGAACAAAACAATTGTTACAACATTCAATTTGGTGTACTAAAAGAAAATTATCTACACCCTACTTAAAATATCAGGACCCACATTTTCTGATCCTCAAATCGCTTCGATTTGGAAACTATATGGTTGCAAAAACAACGTCCAACGAATCAATTTTGCGTTGGTAACGTTTGCCTTGTTCAAGTAAAAGAGCGATCAATGGTTTGTTTGTAAGATAAGCACTTCTTCTTAATCACGAAGTAGTTTTACTCCCTATATAGCACTTTTCTACTTACATAAGTAATGGGCAATTTCATCCCTCTTGCTCCTGTAGCAAAACAGCTCTAAGACCCATATCAGACGCATCAGTCCTCAGCACAAACGTTTTGTTCAATTCTAGCAAGTTTAAGATTGGCGCACTTACCAGTTTCTGTTTTAAAGCGTTAAATGCTTTTTCCTGGTACACACCCAAGGAACATTATTCGGCTGCCCTTTCCTGGTCAAGTCTGTCAATAGGCTGACAATAGCCACACTATTGGGGACATATTTCCTGTAAAACCCAATTAAACCAAAAAAGATCTTACTTGTTTCTTAGTTTCTGGTCTAGGTGCATCATTGATTGCTCCTGTATTGTCTTGGTGAGATTTCGACTGTCCTAGAATAAAATACCCTATACTACATTTGGTGGGCTTATCTGTAAGATTCGCAATGTGACGTTTACTGAACAGATCACGAAATACCAGAACATGTTCATCCCATGTATGTGTATAAACAAAGATATATTCTACGAAACAGTCGACTTTTTCTGTAACGTTTAACAGTTTACGCATGAGACGAATGCATGACGCACCGGCGTTGAATAAACCGAAAGGCATAAGACATGCGGAAAAAAATCTGTCATATCTTTTGGGATCTTCACATAATTAGGAATTACATAAATAATATTTTCCGAGCGAGAAAGAGTGAAGTACTAATACAAATAATTTGGATTTCACAACCAAACATTATCTTTGGAACTTAACGCAAAACTCAGTTTGATGATCTAGTTATTGTGATAATTCTATTTGCAAAACAATATACTTATACATCAAGACTAAATAGAGGCAGACTAAGATGGGTTCAGTTAAAAAATATTGTGCTTTTAACTTCAAGGTGAACCAATATGGCGCTTGTAGTAACTGTGCATGAGACACGTTTGACAATAGATGATTGACTTACAAAGAGTTAATTCAGTAATGTTTTTCGAAAAATGTGTGAATATACATGCGTACACATATATCTGTGTGTGTTTATATATATATATATATATATATATATATATATATATATATATATATATATATATATATATATATATATATATATATATATATGAGTGATGTTTAAGTATCTGTTTGTGTAAATGCATATTTGTATACTCTTAAATTTGTTTGTAGACATGCTCATTTTACCGTATTTAATCATGTCTTTCTTTAACAACTTAATATGTTCCCTCTCCTTTCCTAACTATTTTCCGTTCATTTCAAAGTGACAGAGTTCATTGTATAGAACAATATTCTGTTATGTCTTTTTGGTTTAAGTATTGTGTGTTCCAAGTGTGTAATATCTGTCTTGATTTCAATAAAACCTTTATATATATAAAAACCAATATCCCCTTAATTATAAACAAAATGTACATACAGTCTAATACAAAATCTGTATTTGTCATTTTGACTATTTAGTTACCATTGTATTAGTCAGTGCAAAACATGTGATGGATCGTACCTTTTTTACACGGAAGTATCGGTGTTTACTTTGCGATTAATACAACCATCTTAATAAAACATGTATGTGTATGTTTGAAAATATTAAAATGCATTTAAAGATAGTGTTATGTATATTTACTTAGTAATGTCTGTTTGACCTTTGTCAGTAACTGAGGTTCGAGGTTAGCCTATCTAACTATTCTCATGTTGTTATTATGGTCGTAATTTATAATTTAGTTATTCACTAATATAAAATTGCAAAGTCAAGCTTTATTTACAAACTCAGAATCTTCATAAAAACTTACTTTTGCTTCCATGTTAGCGGCGTTTCCCAGAATGTACTTTTGAAGTATAAGTCAGAGGACCGTCCCGTTGTGTTCAGATATAATTTGAGAGGAACCATTATTTTAAAAATGAAACAAGTGGAATTGCAAAGTGATCATTGAACGTAGGAACAACACAATATTTTAGGTTTCATTCAACAACATTCTAGATTATATCCTTGTGATATATCAACCTATTCCATTATATTGGTTCAGCAGCACATTCAATATTGGAATTCATTCAGAATACGCTGTACTTTAGACCGATTGTGATTTAGATAACTTTACTGTTCGTTCCTTTTAAACTTTTATTTGTAAGGTAAAGAAATAACGTTATTTGCCAACTTAAATAAACTTGGTTTCGCTTTTTTCTGTTGTGTAGTTTAAGCCAGAGTCATAACAGAAATTGGGTAATTTCTTAGAAACATTTGAAAAATATTTTGACAACGTTGTTTTAATATGTAAGTTAACATTGTTGTGGAATGTTCGATGTCTTCTGTAAAACATTTTACTTCATATATTTGACAATATTTAATGAAACCATCAAACGTTTACAGTATCACATAAATTCTGTGAAGATGTTTTAAATTCTACACAGGAAGTTTTGGAGTCCTTAAAAAGGACAAAGGACGTGTCGCTTGAGCTTGTAAGACATTAGGTTTTTTCAGACATGAAAAGATGTTGAAAAAAAAGTATTTGGTGTAAACAACATTTTTCGAGTATAGATCTTTAAGAGTCATAACTGACAATGTGTATGTTGTTGATTGGAAACTAAAAAATTACAGTTAAAAACTACAGGACGAAATAGTTTTTTAAGTTTCAGCTTCAGAAAGAAATGATGGAAATCCAAAAACAAAAGTTAGAGAAGAGGAAGAAAATGAAAGATAGAGACTAAAAATGAAATACAAGTGTAGAACGATGAAACGAGAGGAAGAGAGAAAATAGGAGAAATACAAAAACATACATAGATAGAGAGAGAGAGAAGTGCACAGAAAAGGAAGGGAAAGGCGTTATAAATGAAATGAAGTAAAACTGGCAGGCAGAACACAATTCCCCCTTTACACTCAAGTTAAGGTGGTTTATGTTATCGAAATATTGACTAAGTATCCCCGTTTAAAGAGATAGCAGAAAATCAATAATGCCTACACTTTGACAAAATTGCTTTAAACAATTGCAAATGCTAAGAGAGCATTGGGCTTGATTTTTACAACATTTACTCTTTGGCAAAACTCTTAAAGTCTACACGTCATTCTCAGTAACACAAAGTGCTCATTATGTTATGGTTATTGAATACATCAAGAAGGGTTATGAGATGGAACATGAGTAATGTGAACAAATGTTTACGAATTGTAAAGACAACACTGGACAAATTCATGTGAAATCATCAAAGTAATAAGAACAACTTTTTGATAGAGTTGTACCGCGATGAACTCTAATAAAGATTACGATAACCTCAGACAGTTCATATTAATTGAAGAGTTCAAGAATTCCATAGAAATTAATTTCAAGGCCAATCTTATTCTCGATGAGGAGGAAACCGTTTAAGACGATGCTCGTACAACGGATGATTATTTCTATATTCATAAAGTTTCATTTCTCGGAAAGTCTTCTTCTCAGCAGTTGTTGGTGGAAAAAGATCTTCTCAGTCTCATACGAGAACTTACACATCCCAATCAGTCACCTCATGATTCAAACATATAATAACACTGTTTAAAAATCTTTATTTCTTTCAACGTGCACTTTCTGTAAGAAGAAAGTGCACGTCATTTATGATTGCTAGGTGTCTAAAACTAAGCAACATTATCAAGACAAGGCTATTTAAAATCCTCTTATTTCTAAGTGGTCAAGGTCATATTTATGAAAGCAATACTTCAGTCCGATTGCATTATGAGAATTGTGTAATATTCATGTCGAAACAAACTACGTAACATAATAGTGATTCAGCCAAATCCATCCCTATTACAATATATGGGGAAACCGAAGCTCCTAAGTCTTTCTATCAGGTACTTTACCTTTGTCTGAAAAGTCATCTTCTGGTAAAGAGCTCGTATTCATGGAGTAAGGGACAGCTATGTTAATCTTTTCTACTGTGTAAATCTAGCATCAGACGCAGTCTCGGAACCATTGAATGTTGAAGCAATGCGACTGTAATTATCGAGAATAGTGAAGTAATAAGAACTAATATTCGTGTGGCAGAAATACAAAAAAAAAAGGAGTTTTCAAGCTGGTGACAGGGTACTGGCTCTCTGGCCCATATCTAAAAATCCAAAATTCTAAATTTCTTGGTCCTTGTAAAATGAGTAAAAATGTAATGTCTTAGTCCGTCACTAATGCTCCTGGTAGTCGAACACATTTGCTGTGCGAGAAATGCAAGATTCATTAGTCAGAAAATTTTCTGGAACCTTTGATACATATATGACCAAATTTCAATGTAGACATGTTCTTTCTGCTCCAACGTTCAGTAAATTATTTAAAATGCGTGTTGATGTAGGTGTTGTTAAGGTTGTTGTTGTATTGATTTAAAAGGACAAAAATGTTGTAGATCATCCAGTGAACCTTTTTTCTCAAAATACTTCAACAAGCACCAACGAAATGTGTCCTAATCGAGAAGGAATACTTGGCTTTGAACTTGGATGTACCATACTTAACGTATATATTATTTCAGCTTTTTTCAGATTATTGTATTTAGTAATCACAACCCCAATAATTGCATTAACATAATTGAAAACGAAAGGTAAGCGATTGACGAGTTGGAGTGTGATGCTGCAAAAAAGCATAATTTATACTATTCACATCAAATTTGATTCTAGATACCCTCTCACTTATATTACAATTGTCAAAAGCCTAAAAATAGTTATTTAGAAATTGAATTGTTACATATATGTAAGTATAATTACCAACATAAACTAATATTAAAAATCAATAGTTTTCTTTTAATGTATTTGTAAACGTATTGAAATAAAATGATTTAAATAATATAAGGCATACGTTCACAGAACAATATGTCTATCAACGTTATATCGACATTATAAGATAAATGTGATTTTAAGATATAACTGAAATAAGTATGCATTTAGCTTTACCGCATGCGTGTACGACAGACTAAATATACAAGAGCAATCATATTTGTTATGTGGGATAATTGTGAATTATAACAGTAATTTGCATTTGCAAAAGCATGGTTTTCAGTAAGTCTAATACAAATTCCTAACAATAACTTATCATGAACGATGCTAAAATTGACCTCTCCAATGTTACTTTGGGAAGCAACAGATTGTCTTTTCATTTTTATGTCTTCGGATGATTAGCAGCCATGAGAACCTTAGCCTTTCAGAGGTTTGTAATATCGATCTAAAACAATGATTATATAAAGGTAAGGTAGAAGACAGACAGATAATCGTACTTATAACTCTCTTAAGGAATCTACCTTTATTGCAATGAACACCTCCAGTGACAAGCTATTGTATACTGCAGAAAAAGGCCACTAAACGTACGTACCAAAAGGATCTTTCTTATTCTGTGTGTATAATAGACTTTCAAAATCTCTCATCATCAACCACTTTGACTGCAATTTAAATAATAACAGTTGAGATAATAGTCATGTAAGGCTTGTTGCTTAGTTCGTTAAATATTTGGTTCTGTATTTTAATGGCAAAGGTTTCGATCGCCGTTCCAATTCGATAGGCTGCAGTTAATAACAGTGATGAGATCTAATCCGTAATGATGAAATTATCCCTATGAATTGTGACTGCACAAACAAGAATATTACTTTGTTATTGACCAATTGCTGAATTGCTGTAAAGTCTGGATCAACGTTTCATCCATCTGTCAACTATATTGCTTACTTAACCAGTGAATCATTGGCAGATACAGAATAGGCCAGATACCTACATATCAGTATAACTTTAGTAAATAATACTTCTTTTCGGATAAGGAAAGAGCCAATAGATAAGAAATGTGCATAATACAGAAAGATTGCTTTGCCCAAAAAAACAATTGTAAAGCATGAATGATTACATAGTGATGCAAAGAATATTAAATATAAATTTAATATAGATCATCGGGATACACGTATACTGTTTGATACTAACGTAGTTACACAAGTTTCCAAACTTTTGGAGTTTTTCAACATCTTCCTCGGGTAAACAAACAATTAACACCCGTTACCCACCACCACCTTGAAAACAAAACACTCAAATTCAAACGATAGCAAACAGATAATCCCAACTGTTCACATTTTTTTAATGTTTTAATTTACACAAAGGAGTTCAATATTGAAGACCAAAGTAAGACGAAGAACAAAGTCAGACGAAGAACCAGGTCAGATGAAGACCAAAGTCAGACGAAGAACAAAGTCTGCTGAACACCAAAGTCAGATGAACACCAAAGTCAGACGAGGAACAAAATTAGACGAAGAACAAATTCATATGAACACCAACGTCAGACGAAGACAAAAGTCAGAGGAATAACTATGTCAAATGAAGACCGAAGTCAGACAAAGACCATAGTCCGATGAAGAACAAAAGTCAGATGAAGACCAAAGTCAGAAATGGCCAAAGGCAGATGAAGAACAAAGTCAGATAAAGAACGACGTCAAATCAAGACCAAAGTCAGATAAAGAACAAAGTCAAACGAAGACCAAAGTCAAACGAAGACCAAAGTCAGACGAAGACCAAAGTCAGACGAAGACGAAAGTCAGACGAAGAACAAAGTCAGAGGAAGAACAAAATCAGACGAAGACCAATATCAGACGAACAACAACGTCAGACTAACAACAAAGTCAGACGAAGAATAGAGTCAGATGAAGAATAAGATCAGATGAAGAACAATGCCGAATGAAGAACAAAGTCAGATGAACAACAAAGTTAGACGAAAAACAAACTCAGATTAACACCAAAGTCAGATGAACAACAAAGTCAGATGAAGAACAAAGTCAAATGAAAAACAGTATCAAAAATGCAAACGGAATGTATGTTCGGTGTATATGTCAGGATAGCAAACACATAAAAAACAAATGTATTTGTATTAATTCCAAGATAATGACAAGAGCACCGGAACAGTGCAAATAAAAACATTAATATTATATTATATATATATATATATATATATATATGTGTGTGTGTGTGTGTGTGTGTGTGTGTGTGTGTGTGTGTGTGTGAAGTACCACCAATCTAAAAAACATAACTTTTGTTTTTGTAGTGTTGACAAACAGCTTCTATTTAGTCTATTAATCTTTTAAATTATTTATCCCGGCAGGAAACATTTTGGCTAACCTGAAAAATGTTAACGTAATGTATTATAATATTATATGATCACCTCTTGGTGGTGTAAAAATGATTCTAGCTGCAATGTTTTAGACCTTGTGAAGTTCTGCAGAAGACACAGCGAAAGACAAGAAAGAAGACTGTTGCAATAGTCAAGTCTGTAGAGTACACACAATAGTCAAGTCTGTAGAGTACACACAATAGTCAAGTCTGTAGAGTACACACAATAGTCAAGTCTGTAGAGTACACACAATGGTTTCTTTTGCATTAACTATGAGAAGACTGCCAATAGTGCTGATGTGTCTCAACTTCTTTATCTTCAGTAGAGGAGAAACATCGACACAATATTTACTAGTATTATTCATTTTGTTTGACGGTCATTGTATATCTGATGAAGGTTGTATTGAAGAGATGAATTTGGCAATTGTCTTTCATCAAAGGACTATTTTACTGAGCTAATGATATTTGTACTTCATTTTAGGGTTTGATGATAAAACAAAACTGATTCAATTAAGTCAAGGTATATATAATGGAATTTATAGACCAATAACCTCATCTTAACGTATTTTCTCTTTACTGTTATAAACAGATTGTATGACCTATTATTAAAACGACACTTAGGCTCCTTTTCTGAGCAGCCTAGTAAGCATCTATCTTGGGACATAATGTATTAGATGGGTGTATATACTATAGATACAATTCATATCATGTTCTCCTTTTTAGAAAAGGTCTGAAGTATATAAACCGAACGAATAATCTTTAAAGATTGATTTGGTAAAACGATGAATTGAGCAGTCAATCGAGCCACCTATAGTGTGTGATTGGAGTATCCCCGCCATTGAGATCACTTCTTTCCATATCTCAGATCTTAGCAAACGGATACTGCACAATAATCGTTGTTTGCATGATACAAGTAAGATAAATAACGCAGTGAAGCGACAAAAGACGATATCTATGTCGGATCTTAGACCGTAAAATTGGGATCATATTTATTTTCCCCGAACGAAAAACAAATCGCATTGCCTATATTTCCTGCCATAAATATGATCACCCAAAACGGCGTCCTGGTTTATATACACAAGGTTGGGAAAAGAAATGTATCTTTTTGGCAAGGGAACGAAAGTGTGCACGTGTCAAACAGACAAAGGTTTTAGCCAAAGTAATGCTACAAATGATTATGTGTAAAGTTCCTAATAATATACTAGCGCAGGACGATCATGAAAACTGAAGTTAGGATTTATTTGCACATTCAACTGTTAGATTATCAAAAATCAAGACTATCCATGCGAATACATTTTTTTAAATGTGTATCACAAAAATGAAATAAACTAGTGAGGAAAATATAAGAAAACGATAATCAATTCCTTGTAGCATTGTATGTGTGTACATGAATACATAATTTTCGATTCGTACCCACTGAAACAAAAGAGAACAATGTTTGAATGTGTGTTCGTGTTACCATCCTGACGTTATTACCTAATTTACATAATGTCTTAAACGATTTAAGTTAATGAGTTGTTTCCTTGTGATGAAATTTAGAGCTGAGAACAGAAATTTAGCAGTAATTTTCTCAACCGTTTTGGTGAGGTTTTTTCTTCTCTTTTTTTCAAATTGCCGAATGACAGTCAATCGTCAAGAGAGTGTGTGTGCTGTAAACTTCGTCCATACATTCAATGTATGGTTGTCAACTGAATCCGGGTTTTGATTGGTCTTTTGTCATTAATTCGATGAATTTGGATTCTAATTGCTTACAATTCTGAACTTGTATGTGCCATGCTTCAAGTAGATGAAGTTTCATCATCGAGCAGTGCTTATCGGTTTCCTCTCCAGTTGTCCTCAACGACCAAAGATTTCCGTTGTTGTTGACATGATAGAATTATTGGCATAAAATATTGACACAAACATGGCTAGAAATAGCTGTCCCATTAACAGCCTTGTATGAAAACATGTTTTGGTTTCCCGTACCTATCTATTTGCGCAAGCTTGGGTAAAATACCCCCTGACTAAAAGGCGACAAAATATAACGCAGTATGACATGGCAAATCAGGTTTTTGTGTCCATTCATAAATTTACCGCGACATGTGTACCCTATAGAGTTGAAACTGGTGAAAGAATGACGTCTCAATGAGTGAAGCATTCAATAATGCTTTGCCAAATTAATGGGAATCCGTCATATGCATCGCCATTGAAAAACAAATGAGCATTCCCACTTCCATTAACCCACTCACCGGTAAGACCCCGCCCATCATGATGGAAAAACATCAGTTAGGGTTCCTAAAAGAAGTTGTGTTTATATAACGGCTCAATGGTTATAAGTAAGACCTAGAAACGATTACGATACATGAACATATATGGGCTTTACATGGGCATCTATCTCAAAGACCCTTCGGATCTGGTTTACGTCCCTCCACACCAAAACAATATATTTGGAGACCACATTTCGATGGACCGACAGCAAGTTATACATGTCCTACTAACCGATCAGTATGCAAAAGACAAAGACAACGAGAATTGTAACATCTCAATTTCGATTTCTATCTCATTAAAAATTCATCTCATTTTAATCTCTGAAACAAAAACGAAAGACACTAATGCCAGCGGCAGTCTTTTATAAGTAATGACGGATTTTTTTAATCTGTTTGTAGGCATTACATGGGCATAACATTAGAGATTGTCAGCGAACTATACTGTTTTGTTGGGCAGCCCGTTGAAGGTATATTGCCTTACGGTCTGTTTGTTGGTGAGGGATCCATCCGTAAAATGGACAGGTTCCTGACATAACCCGTTGTAATCGCCATATGCATGGTCATCATAGTTGTTCTAACGGTTATAGAGTTATTATATGTATAATGATACTCACCTATCGATCAAAGTTGTATCTAAAAGATACATTTCTAGGTACAATATTTGTATACGAGCAGGTATGCGAACAAAAAGGAAAACATGGATGGTTAGTCACTATATCTCCGCATCATTCGAATTCTGTTAAAAGGAGAATGCATGGATTCACGGTTTGCACTTTAGCTACATGCAGCTTTAAACATGGCACAAAAACATTATTTTCTTTCTCAAAAGAGATTTGCCTATTTTCGCCATGTTGGACTAAATGATGTTGGATTAAATTTACTTTATTTTACCTGTCCATTCAACAAATTATAATACTTTATTTTCAAAAGAAAGGGATTCCAATAACTCGTATCATATTTGAAAGTGTTTATGAGTCTTAAAGAACATTAATAGAAACGATTATATAAACTATGTACGGACGTTGATATAGACAAATACAGTGTTTTCTTGTTTGATTTTATTCTTATTATCATAAGATAGGAAATTAATAATAATAATAATAATAATAATAATAATAATAATAATAATAATAATAATAATGAGGACTTTGTATAGCGCCTAATCTTAAGAAGTTCTAAGCGCTTTACACCATCTATAATGATATGACTACACTACAGAAAAACAAATGACAGAAACAATGAAATTGGAAAACATAAAAACATGCTGAAAACATATGATACAAGACATTATTAGGTCTCTAAGTTTGTCCCTGCAGTCGAAAAAGGTGAGTTTTAAGAGCACTCTTAAAAGGGACTACTGTGTCTTTGTGTCCAATTTCAATGGGCAATTCATGAATAAGGATATTGAAAAGCTACGTATAGAAAACCCTAATCAACACCAATTAAGTAATAGTAACAGTATTCAAAATACATATTTTCTCAGTATCAAACGTGTATAAAACAACACAAGATCAAGAGAGACAAATAGGAGAGACCAGTTATCACTAGATGGAATTAAAGTCCCTCTTGCACATCGCCAGATCGTTATACAGGTATACATCAGACACGGGCAGATAGTGCTTAAGCCCGTCGTTACCACACTGCATTACGCTGACCAATAAATGTTTTAAATATGTGTCGTTTAAGTCTGTTAAATATTTCCAAAACATAATTTGCCAAAGTCCAATGGTGTTGATAATGTTATAAACACAGCATTAACGCAGTCGATAGGGGTGTATATTGTTCGCTATTTTATTCCAGTCAGCAAATGCAACGCTTTGAACACAATCAGAGTATACAAAAAACGGTGAAATAGGTTTCTTAACGTACCTGTATTCATTGTTATGCAATTTACTGAATGTGTACAGCACGTTCCAAGAAAGGAGAATAATATAAGGATTTGAGTTGTACTTCTGATTTTGCAGTTTAGTTGGATTGTATTTAACTAACCGGTAGCTATGACGATCCATGCCATGGCGTATTCCCCAATGTTGCGTATATTCAAAACAAAAACAAGATAGAGAGAAACAACGTTTTAGGTAATTGTTCATAGTTACCTCTTGTAACGATTCAGTGTAACTATGTACGAAACATCGTTCATTAAAACATGCAATTAAATGTACTTAGTAACATTGGGAAACTTTTGGAAAACAGATAAGGCTCTTGCATTCTGAAACTGTTTTAAATGAATAATTAATTCAGAAGTCCTTCAGTGACAAGATTTGAGTCCACTCTTCCTGATCCAAGCTGGATGAATCATACGGAGATAAAGAACAAAAGGAGTGTGTCGCTTGCAGCCAACCCAAAGGACACCTGGTGAAAAATGAATCAAAACTCAAGAGGAAATGTATTGTGTATTGATTTTATTAACTAGTAAACGGCAACCTATGATATGACCCATCAGTTTTAGTTACAAACTATAAAGAACAGTGATGATTCTTCATTTTGGTTTACGTATTTTGAGTTTTCTAATTTCCTTGTTGTTTTTAATATATTTTGCGCATCAGTGTGTTCTAAAAGTAAATCGGCACATGTGTTAATTGCTATGAAATCTAAATGCAATGATTGAACGACTTTTCATTTCTGGCCACATAATGTTTGGTATTCATATTATTTTGTCTAGGATTGTATGGTCCTACGCTATCTGACTTATATTTTATTTTGCTTAGCGTTAGCTACACTCGCGTAGCAAGTTTGAAAGCATTGATAATAGCATGCAGTATTGAAAACTTATTTTATAAACAACTAAAGAAGCGTTGTTTCCATTTTTGTCTCAAACTCCAAGGCTAGATTTCGAAGTTAAAGATCATATTTCAAGGTGAAATATGACAAATTCATAAAGCATCTAGTATATCCATAAATTTAACATTGTTATACGAATTTCAGGAAAGAGCTAAATAGATTTGGTTATATTTTAATATAGATAGAAACTATTATGTCGGACAATTTATTTTCGATACGTTTGCCTTGTAAATATTTGCTCTGCATGTAAATAAATAAAAAATAAAACAAAATTAACGTAATACATTATTTCTTATACGCTAATTTATTTCTTTTCTCCGTTAATTTCATATTATCAGAATAGTACAATGACGATACCGAACTGACGAACAACTTCATATTGAACGTACATGTGCCCAACAGCGTATTAGGAATTACGTTGTAAACAAATCATGTACACTATCGTAGTAAACGCTTTACATTTTGGTTGATTAAATTGGTTTCTGAATAAAATGAAACAGATCTTTCGTGGACGGCCACATCGCAGCTGCTTTGGCACATTCCACTTTAATTGTTTTGATACAATTTTTCCGATTTAGGCTAGCTAGAGACGCCAGACAGGGTCGTTACAAATAGCATGCAAGATACAATGCTTCAACTGTCTTCTTTAGCCGGTAATAAGAATGGTAAAATATACATACAGTATTATATTATACAATTTCCTCAAATTGTACCTTTTTAGTTCTGCAAATCCGAATTACATGAGTCATGTCATGGATTCTCAAGCTTGATTACACATTTTGAAAATTTACTGTAATTTTATCTATATTCCATGTGCAATTACGTCCTCCTCACTGTACTCAAAATGAGTTAATCTTTACATTCCATAGAATCTTTTTGATAATTGCAATTGAAAGACTTCATATTGTCCCACATTATAAGTTTAAATGTTCAATAACAGAACATAAACTTGCAGATGTCAACACGCTTCTCCTTCGCTGTCATGTATGTAGAATTGGCACAGATACTTTTGTCCATAATCACGACATTTCCTGGAATCGTCACAGATAGCAAACTCTATTCATCCCAGGTCAAATGGAAAAGTTGTTGGTATGAGCATTTATTCACAATATGACTCCGAATTTCAATTGTAAGTAGACCAAAACGCCATTTTCTTTCGAAAGTTATGTCTAGCGCGCGAGTAAGTTCAAATTTATCTGAGTGGAGTTAAATGCATATTGATAGGCATAATGTTGTTGTTGTGTAACATTGCATCTGCGCATGTGTATTTAATTTGGAAAAAATTCAGTTACTTGTTTCTTGTTGTGTATTTTTATGATATAATTATGCCTTAGGTAGACCAAGACATGAACATATAATAAAACGGTTACTGCATTTGTATGACAAAATATGAACTCGTTTTGTCAGATGGATATACTGTACACCCAAGGTCGTGCAGTATTTCCATCCAAAAATGTCGTTCATATTTTCCCATACAAATGCAGTATGGTACTTCTATAAAAACGTACCAATGAATGGATTTCGAAAAATTTTATAGGCCCCTTACATCATAGGAATGTCAAGTGAATGTTAATATCAGTATTTTAGAGAAAGTAAATAACGGTTCATAAAATATAACAATTGTTTACACAAGTTAAGTATATTATTGACAAAATATTTGTCATAGAAACTCCTATGAAGTCTGAAATCGTATTCTACATGCACATGAAGAATCCACAGATTATAAAAAAACAAAGATGATTATAAAGAAAACCGGATATTCGGAAAGGATAGTGAATGACATGTACCGAAATACCATGATGTGCTGATGTATTGAAATCACTAGTATCCTATGAGGATAGATCGAATATTATTAGAATTGCCGCACGATCACGTGACAAAATATTAACATGTATCACATCGAAGGAGTGTTACGATTATGCTGCATACATTTCTGAAATGGTTAACACATGTGCCAAAAGAAAGATAACAAAAGAAAACGCTAGTTTATAAGGGATACAGAAACCAAGCGAACTTGGCTGGTAGAAGTGATGAAGAAAGAATGAAAAATCGTCCAAATAATTGGCATTATAATATCTGACAATATGATAAACGAGTCATATGAAATGAAAGGTATCGCACATGTAACTGACACTGAGCACCCATTCGATAATTGTCCCATGGCATCTAACACTGAGCACCCATTCGATAATTGTCTCATGGCATCTAACACGACATGGTGCATATAAGCTACAACTGCCTATCCTTACAAAATGTGGGATTACTACATAGTGTTCATGATAAGCCATAATTCTCAAAGTTGCTCCTTTTGTAATGCACACATATCACAGACCCTTAATAGTATGATAGATTAAGTAGCCAATACTTTTAAAATGATACTTTCATTTTTACCCGGTTAATTATTGCATTCTTGTCAAAACGAATAATTCACGGCACAGCACGCTTGTGAAAATGGAGCGGAAGCTTTGTTGGCTTATGTATGTTTAACAGATTCAGAAGATTTTCTAAACCATTCCCCAATATTTTTGTCCTAAGACTACTTTACGAACCTGCAAGCAATGTGTCAGTAACTCTAAATTTATGTACAAGAGTATTTCAATTATATTCTGCTGAACTATGTCATATTAAGCCTGACAAAGAGTAGTAATTAACAATATTTCCTGTAAGGATTACCTGTATGTAATACATGTACTGTATAATGTAATGTATACTGTAATGTTTAATTTAATGTATAATGTAATGTAATAATGTAATGTATAATGTAATTTATTAATGTAATGTATAATGTAATGCATGTAATGTATAATGTAATGTATACTGTAATGTATAATTTAATGTATAATGTAATGTTTTAATGTAATGTATTATGTAATGTATTATGTAATGTATAATGTAATGTATACTGTAATGTATAATTTAATTTATAATGTAATGTATTAATGTAATGTATAATGTAATGTATTAATGTAATGTATAAGTTAATGTATACTGTAATGTATTAATGTAATGTATAATGTAATGTATAACGTAATGTATTATGTAATGTATAATATAATGTATAATGTAATTATTGTGTATTGCATTATGTAATGTATTGTGTAATGCATTATGTAATGTATGTAAGTAATGCATTACGTAGTGTATATATGTATCATATAATGTAAGTATGTATCATGTAATGTAAGTATGTATCATGTAATGTAAGTATGTATCATGTAATGTAAGTATGTATCATGTAATGTAAGTATGTATCATGTAATGTAAGTAATGTAAGTAAGTAAGTATGTAATGTAAGTAAGTATGTAATATAAGTAAATAAGTAAGTATGTAATGTAAGTATGTAAGTAAGCATGTAATGTAAGTAGTAAGTAATTGAGTATGTAAGTATATAGTGTAAAGTAAGTAAATAAGTATGTAATGAAAGAAAATAGGTAAGTAAGTATGTAATGTAAAGTAAGTAAGTATGCATGCAATGTAAAGTAAGTAAGTATGTAAGTATGTAATGTAAAGTAAGTAAGCATGTAATGCAAAGTAAGTAATGTAAAGTAAATAGGTAAGTAAGTATTTAATGTAAAGTAAGTTTGTAATATAGAGTGAGTAAGTATGTAATCTAAGTAGTAAGTAAGTAAGTATGTAATGTAAAGTAAGTATGTAATGTAAAGTAAGTAAGTATGTAAGTAATGTAAAGTAAATAGGTAAGTATGTAATGTAAAGTAAGTAAGTAAGTATGTAATGTAAAGTAAGTAAGTAAGTATGTAATCTAAAGTAAGTAAGTATGTAATGTAAAGTAAGTAAGTAAGTAAGCATGTAATGTAAGTAGTAAGTAAGTAAGCTTGTAATGTAAGTAGTAAGTAAGGAAGTAAGTAACTATGTAATGTAAAGTAAGTAAGCATGTAATGTAAGTAGTAAGTACGTAAGTATGTAAAGTAAAGTCAGTAATAATGTAAGTAATGTAAGTATGTAATGTAAAGTTAATAAGTAAATATGTAATGTAAAGTAAGTATGTAATGTAAATTAAGTAAGTAAGTAAGTATGTAATGTAAAGTAGATAGGTAAGTAAGTATGTAATGTAAAGTAAGTTAGTAAGTATGTAATGTAAAGTAAGTAAGTATGCATGTAATCTAAATAGTAAGTAAGTATGTAATGTAAAGCAAGTAAGCAAGTAAGTATGTAATGTAAAGTAAGTAAGCATGTAAGTAATGTAAAGTAGATAGGTAAGTAAGTATGAATGTAAAGTAAGTATGTAATGTAAAGTAAGTAAATAAGTGCGTAATGTAAAGTATAGAAGTAATTGTATAGAAATATCAATTAATCTGGGTACGTATGTGATAGTTTGAGACTGCAGATAATAACTCTTGTCAAGATGAATTCACACACGTTTTAGATACTGATACTCAAATATCGCCAGTCAAATGGAATTGGAATTAGTTTTCCAAAACCTTAAGAATTTTCGGACTCATTTTTATGAGTCTCCGTAGTTTTATGATCTCTTTTATATAGTAGCTGCTGATGCTATGATGCCTTTTAGGAATCACATGCGTGCTGAAATCAGGCTGAGAAAGCTTTGATTACGTTCGTTATAGATATTTGCATCATCAGCAGTTCAGTTTAAACACCTTTACATCAAAATAATCTATAATTTTTTTTTTAAATCAAGCGCAGGTGCTTAAATACACTCAATAGCAAATGGGTTTTTTAAGTATGCAAGTGCAGTATTTTATATGACCTCAATTATATTTACTTGTTCACAAAGCCCTTGGCTACTTGCAATCAGTTTTTTAAAAACATTGATTGACTGTAAAAGCCTCAAAAACTGTTTGAACATCTGCTATCCTTCAAATAAAAAATATTCTAGACCACTATTACTTTAAATTATATGAAAATCTGACGCAACTAACCATAAACCTTAATGAAAAATCATACGTTAGTAAGCCTCAAGTTTGAATGAATAATCCTGGTTCTAACTTTCAAACAGTAAAAAGGTCACATAAACCTGTTATTAAAGATTTTAATGTCTTATGTGGAAATCCAGTTGTAACAAGAAAATCGGGTTGGGATCAGATTATAACGAACAATTTTGATGGTGACGAAAATACAATGTTTATTGATGAATGATTCAATGAAAAAAGAATGTTTGATGTTGAATGGCTGAAAATCAACCACTCCTAGTCTGCCACTCCTGGTCTGCCTAAAGATTCGTAAAATCTCTTGGTCTCTGCAGTACCGTTGGTTCATAAGCTTTGGTTCTTCACCACGTGATGGTTTTAATCTTCCGGGCAAACGTAAACTAACGACAGCAGCACACTGGCTATAACACACCCAAATTAGCAACACGAGTAAGCAACATCTACAATATGGTGCATATATGGAGATATACCAGAACTATTATTCCGTCCCTCCTTCACTCCTTCAGCACTACACTCAGCATTCACCAATCACCCTTCAACGGCCATCAATCAATCACCAATCAGTCAGCTGAAAATATAATATCCGAATTCGTGTACTGCAGATGACACGGTCATATGTAACAGCACTGTAAACTTGAGCTGATTGTTTTATTCAAATTATATATATAATACTATGCAGAGGGATAATCAGGTTCAGAAGTGAACTTGTGTCTGAAAAGAATCTTATAATAACTTAACGTAACACCTTCTCTTCCTTAATAAATACAACATTATTGCGAATATAATCATTCTGTTAGGTTAAATACCTGAAAACTAAAAATCCGACTCTAATATTGCATTAAACGTAACAAGTCGGAATGACTTAAACTACAAAAATAAAATTTGACAGTAAACAATATATTCTTTTATACAAATAGAAAAGTATATTTAACTCATATGCCTCTACAGCTGAAGATAGCTCACCATAAAGTGGACTGACTGACATGACTCTTTGTAATGTATTGTTTAACTCTACGATGATGTCATTTATACACAAGACATGTAGCCATACACTGCACGTGTGCTCAAGGTATATCGGTTTTCTCACTGTAAGCACTTTGCATGTGCAGCATAGGATAAACCTAACTCAAGTTTTTGAGATAATATACGATATACATTAACCACCCACAGATAACACTGTACTCCGAAACGAAACCCGAGTGCATGTATTTAATTCCAATAACAAATAAACGATAGACATGTAAAATTATATGGCATCAGTCATAGTGCTACTGTGCTTACCCTTAACTATAAATATGATCAATCTCCTTAAAATGTATTGACAAAACTGAACTAAGATTTTTACAAAGCGAACTAAGTGCCTTTTTTTATTTCTTACAACAGTTTAAAGAAATAAATTGTTAAACGAATAGCAAACGGAGCTGAAAAAATAAAACTTCGATATAACCATTTTTATTGCCCATGAGAGATTTTGATACTGTAAATTTGATAATTTCGATTTAACAACAGATATTGAACACAGTGGGAAATTAAATTTCCAGAAAATTAATTAAATATAGCAATTTGGATTGGAAAATCAGGATCCTAAATTTGATGATGGCTTTAATCTGATCCACAAATACCACAGCTAATAAAATTGATGTTAGCAAAACAATTAAATATTTTGGCTAGAGAAAATAATCTTGTAGAAAACTGGTTCTCTTCTAATAAAATCTCTAACTTTGACTTTCATTGGCAGTTGGTGCAGCTAGATTAAGAGATGTAAACCTTTGCGCGCTCATATGTCCCTTATTCTTGATGATTTTTTGTTAAAGTCCTGAGCAGCAGAGAGGGTGAACCCTACAACGTTTTCAGACAAAATTTTGATTGAATCCTTTAAACGAGCCTTCCTACGATTTCATTTTAACCAAAAAAAATGTCTCAGGGGCAAACCCTACAACGTTTTCAGACAAAAAATTGATTGAAATCTTAATGAGCTTTCCCTACGAAATCTCATTTTAACTAAAAAAATGAAAACGGAGATTTTACGATTTTTTAATCAATTTTGGTCGCAACGATGTGGTCATCCACCCTCTCTGCTGCTAAAGTTTTCAGTTCTGGGTTAACAAAAAATAATAAATGATTTTAACCGAATATTTGATCCAGTCTGTAGGACTTTACAAACAAACTAATCGCTAACACCTCTTCTTGCAAATCAATCAGATTATTTGACTGGTCGGTGAGTTTGAAATTAATTCTGGTTAACGAATTATTATGGCGTCGCATGTAGACAGGATTAATTGGGTTTTCAATAATTAGGAATCCTGGAGGAGCTGTTGGTGCAAACGAATAAAGAATATATCCCTGCTGAGCTTGATTTGATTGCTCTAGATTAATCTGATAGCTTCCTTCAATTACATCACATGTTAAATTGAGCGCAATCACTGAGGATATATTCACGTTGAACGGAGCGATATGCCTGCCGCCACCGTCTGGGTCATTATTGTGTTTGAGGATTTTTATTTCCGGTGATGTTGTTTTTTTCCATGCATCATGAATTATTTTAAAACCAACATCGATGGCATCACTGAGAGATTTTTGTAGTTCTAGGATATTATATCCTGTTAGTTTGAATGTCGGAATATCCTTCACGGAGATTTTATAGTCTGTTGCAAATCTTGTTCTCGATGTGGGGGTTTTATCACCGAGTATAACTCGAATAATTTGTGAATTAAATGTTTCCATGTCATTGATGATTTTGTTACATGTTTCTACAACACTGATAAATTCATCTCGGGTGAGAGAGCCGGATTTAAGAGATATTAACAACAGTGAAAAATCATTATTCATTTCTGTGAAATTTTTAACGACTTTAGGTTCGTTAACAAAAAGATCTCTCTCTATGATATCCTCCTCTCTTCCAGTTGAGTGATATGCGAAATCAAAAAAATCTACATTGGATTGGTAATCTTTATAACTTTTTAATGGATTATCAGGTTTTATTCTGTCTGTGATATAATCAGATTTTTTAGGTTCGGGTGATACAACAACGGTTTCCTGAGGTGGTAATTCAGGCCATCCTAGTACGGTTCTTATCGAGCTGTTATAGATATCTACGACGTATCCTTCTGTGTTTATCTCAATTGCGGATGATAGCGTCGGTTCATTAACCGTTATAGCGATTTTTGACTCTACTCCAGTAATCGATTTTATTCTACGCGCGAATTCATTATTGATTTGTTCAATTTGGTATGACCCTGTTGGTATCGAAACGACGTTCCAGTCTGGAGTCCCGTCGGGTTTATTCTTATTTGCAAACACCAGTGAATTATTCGGTTGTTGACCACCAAATGATTTTGATCTGATATTAGGCCAACTGTGATACACTCGTAGTTTTGCTAGCGCTATCTCCTTCACTGGGACCGGAGAGGGGAAATTCACACTGAATTCCGGATTCGTTGATGTTATTGATATCATGCTTGCTTGTACTGGGTTCGTGTTCTCCACTATTCGTTGAAGTAATTCCTGCGGTGTTGTCATTGTTATTATACTCATGATTTATTTCTAATTTTGGTATCGAGGAATCATAAATACTGACCATCACTGAGAACTCACAATCTGGTAATGTTGATATTATTGAGATCATTTTGTTTTTTGGGTTCGTGTTTTCTGATTCCATCGGTGTTGTCATTGTTATTATACTCATGTTGTCGCTCTAATTTCGATCTCGCGGAATCAAAAATACTGACCATCGCTGAGAATTCACTATCTGATATAATTGTATTATCGAGTGACGATGATATCATCAGGGATAACTGCGAATATGCGGTTGATGCAATATGAAATTGAAGTAAGTAATTCTGCAGTTTACTCTGGCTGCATGATGATATCTTTTTTGCTATCCCGGTTGATATACCCCCGATTGTAGCCACCGCAGAAATGCAAATTGGAACTACGACCGGGGCAATCATTGTAACTGATGCTAGTATTATTCCGGCACCAGTGAGAACGCTTGACACCGAGTACACAATAACATCAATTGCGGTGATTCTTCGTCGGTATTTTTTTATTTTTATTTGATACTCCTCAGTGAGGGTTTGGAGTCTATTCTGAAATTCTCTGACCTGATCATAGCGACATTGAGTTGATGAAATCATTTTTATTTTAAAAACACTAGCGTTTTCAATTGTGAAATCCTTTCAATTTATTTACTTAAATCCGCTACGAATTCAACAAACCAGGTTACTGAAACCCCAATCAAATTTTTATCAGTAGCTGTTATAGTGAACTTTTCAGTTGTATCCTTGTCGATGATCGTTGAAATCGTATTATTGACCCCGGATGAACTCGACGATGATATATTAAATTGAGTCAATGGTGTTACTAGTGTTAATCGATAAATACCTTTAACGGTTGCAGTGATATCTAATTTGTTGTTTGTAGGTGTCCACTCAAATGATCCGTGTTGGATTGTGTACACGACGTTGTTGGTTTTCTCATGAGGAATTTTTGTTTTTTCAATGATTGTTATCATCCTCGAAAAATCACCTTTGACGGCTTCGATGAAGTTTTTCGTCTCATCGATGGATTTTTTAATATCAGGGAGTTTTATTTCAATTTTATCTAACGGGGTTCCAATAAATTTATCAATGATATTTCTACGAAATGATGTAAACTGTTTTCCGTTTTCTTCAATTCTAGATTCAAGTGTTGTTAGTACAAACACAGAATTTTTTAACTCATCGTTGAGAGTTTTTAATCGATCTGTAATCGTCGAAACGAGTACACCCGGTTTGAGTTTACCCTGATCGGAAAATAGCGCGATAGTATTCTCGATTGCGTTTTGTTGTTTAACTAAAATATCATCCAGAGAAATATTACTGGTTTTCAATTTACCCTGATCCGAAAATAACGCGATAGTATTCTCGATTGCGTTTCGTTGTTTAACTAAAATATCATCCAATGACACATCACTGGATTTCAATTTACCCTGTTTGTCTTGAAATACAACTATTTCATTAGGATCAACATTTGTTAAGTTCAACGTCTCAGCTATTTCATCTTTGATTAGTTTTTTTACATCCTTGACAGAAGCAGGTGGTGCAGTGCCATCGGGTTTGGGTTTCAAAGATCTCCCCCAAATATCAATCATGTTATTGTAAAACTCTTTCTCTCTCTAAAATCGTTTCGATTTCCAGCGATTACTAGTGTATTCATTAACGACAACATGTGGTGGTTTTCCGCTTGGGTTACTCAAGGAGTTAGAAATAGCGTCAAGGACATTTAATACTTCGCTGCCGCATATTGGTGGGTCAATCATCGTTTGTGTTGGTAGCGTAGAATACCAAGTCTTCATTGGAAGGGTTTTTATATACCGCATAAACTCTTTTGGTGGGGCTAATCCATATGAATCAAAATAGACAATCCCACGTGGATCAATAGCGTATGCAACCCAGTGAGTTCCAGATCCGGTGCTGTTATCTAAATTAATGATTCCGGTTTCAACGCTGTTTGGTTGATGTGGTAATTGATCTTTCATAAAGACACCTCTGAAGTTTTTAATCGCGAGTTTTTTAGCAGCATCCATTAAATCAAAATTGGACATGGGAACCATAGGTTCCTGAATTAATAAATCGTTCCTGGTAGTCTTAGACCCTTTCCGCTGTACCACGAATACGGGGTTCCTGGTAGTCTTAGACCCTTTCCCTTTTTTTTATATCCTTTCCCAGTTGCCTTCTTTAGTGCCATTCCTGCTGCAGTACCAACGGCTCCTAACGCTGCCGCTTTAGCCACCGCTGGGGCTGCTGCTGCAATCAATGCTGGAATCGCAGCTAACAACGGAAATATACCGCCTGTTTTAATCATATTTTTTGATAGCAGCCGCAGAGAGAGAGTAATCTGAACACCTTTTTTGGCTGCAAGTGCATCATTGAAATGTTTCACCTGACGAGTTGTCAGCGATAGTTTATTTGCACCACCAGTCATTTGGTTGGGTTTCAACGTGATTGTGGTTCCACATTGTTTAGCTGATTCCGATTGCAATTTTTTTAATTGACCGGGAGTTAACGCAACACTAATAACACTATATGACATGTTATACATAATAGATTGATTCTAATTCAATGAAAAATCGAGAAAATCAATCAAAGATTTTCCACTGGTGCATCTACCACTCTCATTCTTCCACCAACACCTTCAAGTAGCATTGATTTATCACTGAGAATGACAGCAACCGCTCTATAATTCGGGATAAGGATAGGAGGTACCCCACCAACTGGTGGACCAGTCGGACGGGTTACACGGGCTCTAAAGTGTATATCAACGACAGATTGTCTTGTTAAATCAAGATGTTCAAGTGAAAAGTAATAAATCGGATAGAGGCTTTTAAAATCCAATTGCGATATTTGCAAACCAGTATCCACATTTTGATCACGTGCCATAAATGACAACAGGTTATGATAGACACGTGCAATATGATTCTGACCGTAATCAAGTTGTATATCCTCGGATGGTTCCTGCTGTCCGTTTATTCTCAGCGAGACTTCATTAACACCTAACTGATCAAATATCATATGGCTTCGTTCTTGATTACCAACTCGCGCATTATTCTGTAATGCAATAAATATATGACGTGGAGCTGAAACACCTTGTTTTGATGCCAGGTGCCATGTGAATGTACCATCAACACTGTCTTGTTTAATATCCGTAGTCACTGATAACCAACTCAACAATGATTTTCCTCCTTGGTCCATAAATGATAGTAGTCGCTGTTCTTCTGTGATTGATGGAGTTAATACTGGCATCCACAATGATAGTTTTGTTAAAATGACTTTATCGGGAGCAACCCCAGCATTACGCCAGATTGCATCATCATCAGTACCCTTTCGTACAAGCGCTACTGTGTGTTTAGCTCCATAAATAACTTTTCGGACGTTTCTACAGAATCCAAATATATGATGCAGTGGAATCGCACATGAAAATCGTCGACGCTGCCCATGCAACGTTGCTACACGTGTTGCAAATCCTAAATTGAGATTACCATTAACGCCTCCGAGAATATCAAACGCAGCTCCGGGTCTAGTTCGACGTTCTGGATTAGCTGCTTCCTGTTGATCGGCTTCTGCATTATCTCTTGCTGTTAACACTTTAATGAATTGAAGGTGATCAGCGTTATCAGAGGTATCCTTTGCAAACATCATAGATGGACCCGCTGATCTTGTATAATCATCAGAATATCTCGCTAACCCTATGATTGTTGTGGCCACATCAACTTCACGGTCAATGGATTCAATTTCTTTTCCATCAATGAGATATCTAGCGCTTTCAAATAACGCCATTATGCCGTTATTAACAAAACCAACTCGGACATTTGCGTTATTGTCATATGGGGTATCAGCTGCAACATTTGTTACAAGTTCTCCTTCTACTTCAATAAATGCCTCACACGGTAGAAAATATTTACTGGTATCATGAACTTGAAGTTCAATTCGCGATCGGAGATCTGGTTGTACTGCGTGATAAGAATAAAATTGAAAATCGCGTACAGAATCATTCTTGCCAACTGGGGCATCCATATCAAATGCTGGATCAGGTGACCTTTTGAACATTTTATTCTATTTATCAGAGCCGAAATCACGATTTTTCATTTCATCGTCGTGTTTTTTTAAAGCCACTTCCTGCTATCATGTTTGCTATCATGTTATTTTGGTCCCCTTGATTTATCAAGGGAGTCACCATCGACGCTAATTTTTCGTCTACTGCGTTATTTATAATTCTACTAACACTTGCAGGCATTTCCGCTGTAGACGGTAACGGTTTCTTTTTTCGTCTCACTAATGATGTTATTTTATTCTTCGCAGCTGAAAACGCTTTTCCCGCAAGATCTCCAACAGCACCAATACCCTTATCACGAATAACATCAATTGCTTTCATTCCTAGTTGTTTAGCCAACGGCATCACTTTTGGAGCCATTCTCGCAAATAACCCTGCAATGGTATTGCCTAAATCATCTCCGTAGTATGCTCTATAAACCGGAAACCGTGAATTAACTACGTAGACTGGGGTTGGTTTATCATGATTGTAGTGTATGATCATTATTTGAAATCAGAAACAATTTTTCAATTGGAAACGCTAGCGTTTTTATTCAATCCCGGTGATTAATCACTGTGATAATCCTCCACTAACTCGCCAATGAAATCTCGATATGTGCTGATATCCATGATACCACCCTGAAATAATCGTCTACAGATATCAGCTGCTTCATTAATTATTTCCGGTGAGTTATTTCCAGCTCGGAACCCTCCTACAAGAACCTCTAATCGTGATATATCATTGATAACACTACCAGGACATGAAATCCAAGGATTTTCCCTCGAAGAGTTTCCAACTAAACCACTGCCTGAAAATCCTTTGGTTTTATCAGTGATACCGGTTGCACCTTTTTCATGATCAGCTTCTCTCGTTATTTTCATCGGTTGGGGGGATTGTGTTATATCAATAAATTTTGATTGTTCTGGTAGTCTAAGAAATCCGGTATCCGATTGCTCCCCTATAGATGATTCAGCTTTTTTTTATTGCTGCCATATATTCCTGAAATGTTTTATCCCCTCCCTTTGCTTGAGGGGAACTTGATAGTATACGATATAACCCCCTATACCAATCTTTTTTAGGGGGAAGATTATAATCATCGTAAATATATGTTCTTCTCTGATGAAAACTCCTAGTGACAAATTGGGCTAATTCTTCCATAGAATCAAATTTTTTATTTCTCAATTCATCTAATTTACCGGGAAGAAGTTTTTCATTGAATGCAACTCGTCCACTAGTAGTATCCTCCCCTTCTTCTTGAAATTCGGGTGGGGGGATATCTTCTTGAAGTTCTCGTTGTTGTTCTGAAGCGGTTGATATATCATGAGGAAGTGTTTTCAATGATTTTTTTGTTTGTTTAGTTCTTTTTGCTATTTTTTCTAACACAGGAAGAAAAGACTCATCTTGTTTTTTTCCTTCTTCAGAGATTGTTGACACTATCTGTTTCGATGCTGTGGTTACTGGTTTAAACAATTCTTCGGATCCCACAGCAAAATCCGTTTGTAAGCTCTGTCGTTGTTGCAGTTTATTTCTTACAGAGTCACGAATTGGTACAAATCTCTTGATTGCATCAAGTCGTTCACGAACCAATCGGGTCGTTAATGCTTCATTGACCATTATTTGAAATCGCAAACAATTTTTCAATTGCAAAACAATTTTTCAATCCGACCTAACACCACCGTGGAAGTGTTTTAACATCTCTATCAATGATGGGGAAAGTGTCATAATTGTATATAAAAATAATTAATATCACACTTTCCCCACTTTTCCATTTGATCAATCCGAATCAGCCATCAATTTTTTATTCACTGATTTCAACAGTTTTAATCAAAAAATGCTAAAAAAAAAATTAAAATCTCTATGAGGGACGGTCACAATCAAATAATGATAAATGGTCAATCAAAATTGTTCATTTTCTTGAATTAACGCCCGTAGGTTTCTAACTTTAGAATTAACCTCCTTTTTCAATTCGTATTCGTACCCCAATTCTTTTCGTATTCGTTCTACGAAGGTATACAACGGAGCGAACACGCTTACGTCACTGGAAAATGCGAGAGAGTCCTTAATAGAATTCTGAATTCTTTTGATGAGCGCATACTTCTTTGGTAGCATATACTTGTTAGTGCTAACTCCGTATTCTATATCCTGAAAATCAGACATGATTTGATCAGGATTTAACCCATCTGATAGTTCAATATCCCAACTTTTCAATTTTGAAATCTCGGATATGATGCTATTCATGTTTTCAGAATTCATTATTCTATAATAATGATATATTTCTAAATGAAAAATATGACGCATTAGACATAACTAAATTGAATTTTTTGTCCCGTCCCTTTTGAAATAGCCGATCGACAAACCCCCTCTGCAACGAATCGTACTGAGGCTCTACAAATATTGAAATACTTGCCGGCTTCATATATTGATTTAAATATTTTTTCTTCGTTAGTTGTTGTATTCAAAGATTTTACTGGTCTCGCTTTTTTTGAGCAAATGCCAGTCTCTCCTCTTTTTAAATTCTCACTTTGTGTGATAGCTTGCAGATTTGATAAAGAATTGTTCCTTGGATTAGAATCCTTGTGATCGATAACAAAACCATTTTTGATCAATCCATTGAAACATTCAAATACGAAACGATGATTGTAATATTTCTTCTTTCCAACAGTAAAGAACAAATACCCCATACCATTATCCCACCCAACTGGGTTCTTCAGTCTACAGTGTCTTACAACACCATCACTGGATGCTTCATAATTTGTACTCACTGGGTGTGGTCTGAATTCCTGGTTCATTAGTATACTATACTATTTGTCTAATTCATTGACTGATCCATTGCAGTGATTCATTATACATAAACCTTTCATTTAGACACTTGTTTTTAGTATAGCATGAGGGAGTTCAAGAGATTGCCTTCGAAAAATGCTGAATTCAATGCTGATAAGGAGTTTAAGAGATTATTGAAAATCAATCCTAGATTTAATCTCGATAAACCCAAAAAACGTAACAAACGTCCAATAGACGGAAACATGAAAGAGTTTAAGAGATTATTGAAAATCAATCCTAGATTTAATCTCGATAAACCCAAAAAACGTCCAAGAGACGGAAACATGAAAGAGTTTAAGAGATTATTAAAAATTAGTCCTAGATTTAATCTCGATAAACCAAAAAAACGTCCAAGAGACGGAAACATGAAAGAGTTTAAGAGATTATTAAAAATTAGTCGTAGATTTAATCTCGATAAACCAAAAAAACGTAACAAAATCAATCCTAGATTTAATCTCGATAAACCCAAAAAACGTCCAAGAGACGGAAACATGAAAGAGTTTAAGAGATTATTGAAAATCAATCCTAGATTTAATCTCGATAAACCAAAAAAACGTCCAAGAGAGATTACCCCTGGAAAGATGCTCAATTCAATCTCGATATAGTTTCTAATACACCAAAGAATACAATTCTTGATAAAGCCATGATTAGTAAAATCAGAGACTGTTTTAATGAATTCAAGCGTGATGGAGCATCTTATTGTTGGTCAACATTTCGAATTGATGGTGTTGTTGATGCTACCATGAATGATGAAAAAGCAGCAGTGATAATTTCACGTGTTGGGGAAAAAAGACATTTTTTTCGAATCAAATTCATTATCGAAGTCGATGGCAAATGGATTATTAAGGATAAATTTGAACCAATCCTCAAGAATAAAAAAGCTGTCATTGTGAGTAGAGATTCCAAACCAGGGATTCTAACCGGCATTGACAAACCATACTACGAAAGATCTTATCCCGTAACAGCAATGGTTTATGGGATATATCCGTTAAATGATAAACCCGATATCGCAAAACTAGCTCCTATGAAATATTCGTCAGGGCTTAATTGTGTAGCAGAACGAATAATAGAACACTTCACAAATGCATCCCGAGGAAATAAACTAACTGATCTGCGACGTAGGAAAATAACCGAATGGGAACTGACTGTGAAACAGCATGGTGCAAAGATATCTGATATAGCTAAATTAGAAACATCATTAAGATTTCCAATAACCGTTATGACGATAACCGGAGAGGTTTTATACGAACCGAAATATAACAAAAATGGAGCGCCAATACAGATTATTGATCATAACAAACACGCGTGGACACCTGCGGTAACAATATTTCCACGAGAACGAACCGTGAAATATATCCCTAAGGAGTTCGTCGGGGATGTTTTCTATTAAGAGAAATTATTCGATGCTATTCATGCGTTGTGTAAAGATGATCCTGTGTCAGTGTGGTTACTTAGAAGTGATGAAGAATTCGATCAATTTGTAAAACCAAATGGTGAATTATATCGCATTGAAGAATTAGATAACAGAATGAGAAAAATCGCTAGTGATTTTTCACCGGAGAATTCCCATGAAAAACTACTCACGGATAGTTTTACTATTCCATCAGTGGTAGCTCACTTCGCAAGAGAGAAAAACTCATGGCGTCCAACACGAAATGATTTTCTCGAGGATGTTAAATTGAGTTGCGTCGAATTTGGTCATGGAGGACTGTGGAATACGAAATACTCACGTGATGGTATGATTTCAATTGATATATCCGCGTGTTATCCCGGAAGTTTTCTCGGGTATGGGGAATGCGCTGAGTACTTCAAACGATTTGGACACCCCACGCATGAAATGACTCGTGTTGCGATTAATGGACCATTGCCTGATTTTGATTTAACCGGATTCGCTCGTGTGATATCATTTGAATTAGCTACAGGGTTACATCCGTGTAGTTATGTTTGGCTCGGTAGACACCTATCTGAAAAACACTGGATGCCAATAGTGCTATTGAGATATATGATTGATTGTGGTATGCTAATATCGTTGATTGTTTCCGAGGCTATTATATGCTATCGAGCTCAGAAAGAAGTTTGGCTACCACAACCCGATCTAGATCGTATAATCAGCGAACTACGAAAACAGTTTCCAGATTTCAGTGAAGAAGAAATCATAAATTGGTCTAAGAAGTTATTTGAAATTAAAAAAGAACAAGCAAAAGATCTCGGAAGAAGAATAATCGGTAAATTTACCCAGGGTGGACGATACGACAACGCAAAATACTCTTCGCGGTTGATCATAGATGTCGCTGAATACGATTTTATTGTAGCGGATTTAATGAAACAGGGAAAACTTGTATCCCGTAAGGATGCTTTTCTATCCAATGGTGAGAAATTAGGTACGGTTGTTACCTACTGTGATGGATATAATTCCCAGTACACACATTTGAGAAGTTCAATGCTAGCCTATGCTTCTATTAATCTATTTTCGATGATAAATAGATTTCCTAATACCGAGGTTAGAGTAGCCACTGATTCGATGTATATACACAATAAGTACAAATCAGCTGTAGCGGCATTCACAGATCCCGAAAAAAATTGGGGGCGTTGGCGATTTAAAAAGGAGATGCTACATGAGTATTGTGAATCCGCAGACGTTGCCATGGATGATAAATATCTTTGTTGTAACCGTATTGAAATTCAATCAGAATTTTCTAATGCACCACCGGTATCTGATCCAGTATGTAGATATAAGTTTATTTAAACGGTTGTGGTGGGTCAGGAAAGGCAACTCGTGCAATTGAATTATTTCGTCGTGGAAACGCTAGCGTTTCTAACATGATTGTGCTAACACCGACTCACAGACTCGCCAGAGAGATGATACAACGAGGGGTAAATGCTTGCACTTATCACAGTTTTTTTCGATGGAAAGGTGACAAATGGACTCCTGAGCGTATGGGTGATAAATTCATTCCTGAAATCATAATTTGGGATGAAATATGCACAGTGTCATTAGATGTATTAAAAACATTTCTTGAGTGGTTGTTAAACAAAAACACAAAAGTCGTCATGTGCGGGGATCACGGCCAACCACCACCATTTGTCGGTGCATCTCCACATGAATGGCTAAAGGGTTTTGTAGACTACTATGAAGAAATCACCACTGATTATAGATCACTTGATGAACGATTACGCGAGTTCAAAGCGCTAATTAGATTACAACCGGATAGAATCCAATGCGAAATAGCGCGTGAAGTGATTTCAGAAACCCCAATGAATGATTTCTGGGAAGCGTGGAGACCAAACGATTTGATCATTGCAAGTAGAAAAATAGTCAGGGATACACTTCAGATGAAGTTATTTGAATTGCATAAAGAAAAATTTGCAACGCTTCCAGTACCCCTTTGTTATAGGCCATCGGATACACGAAAACAGAATATTGAAGTTGATATTCCAGGACAGAGTGAAAAACAAATTTTCGTATTAAATGATATTGTGCTGGTTGATATCAATGTCGTTGAAGATGCATTGCGTGCTAATAAATCCCCGTGGACGCTAGGATACGCAGCAACAATACACTCTTCACAGGGATTGACTATATCGAATACAATTGTTTGGATGGTGGATAATCACATCGAATGGTCGAATTTAATCTATCTCGCAGTATCCAGAGTACGAAACATAAATCAACTTCGAAGAGTTGTTTTCGATGATAATGACACAACAATAAGTGATATTGATGTTAGCATCATTAATAAAAAAACTCTCCGGTTACAAACAACAGGACAAAAAAAAAAAACAACGAGAATTTGATATTGATGTTAAATTAATAATCACTTTGAAGAAACAACAGAATAATCACTGCGCGAGTTGCAATTGTATAATGCGTTGGCAGTATTCGGATAAGGATCCTCGCCAATTCACCGTAGACAGAAAAAATAACAATCTCGGTCATGTCAGAAATAATGTGATGTTGACTTGTCTTGAGTGCAATAGACGCAACGGTGCTAGTTAAGACCATGCGGTGGCAATTGAGTATCCTCGGGAATCACTTGTAGTTGTTGTCGAGTAAAACCCCGCTGAGGTGCAGTTGAATCCAGTTTATAGACTGGAGGTCTACCAGTTGATCGTGTTATACTAGATATCTTATGCGTAGTGACGCTCCAAATAGGATCAGTAACCCTTTTTCTACCCCCTTCAAGCTCTCCTGGTTCATATAAATACCTAACAGTGACATTACTACCAAGAATTGGTTCTTTGAAATCTTTTTGTGGTTGTACGGGTATAGACTTCTTTTTAATAGCGTTGATAGGTTTCATGTTCATTGTTCTAGTAATCTCATTATTCAGTGCAGTAATCACAGCTGGTAACCTTTTGACCCATTCACGGGATCGCTTTTCTTGAATGAATTCTTTTGCGTATTGATATCCAAATAACCGCTCAGCAATCGTCCGATTAAATCGTTCTACAATGGCCTGATCGCGATGTAGCGCAGTATGCCCTCGTCGTATGGTGACATTATGATGTTTCATTGTAGATAACACTGCACCCTGAAATTCCTTGCCAGGATCAACCTGCAATAGATTTGGCCAACTCAGAGGACCTCGTCGATAAATCCTTTCAAATGCAGAAGCGACTTCAGTGGCTGATTTTGTTTTTAACGGTTCTGCTTCTTTGTATCGACTTGCAATATCAACTACGGTTAGCGCGTATTTGTAACCACGATCATGTGGCAGAAATAATATATCAGCCTGATGAACTTCATTAGGAGCGGTCACATCAAAATGCGAGAATTGAATTTGTTTAGGCGGTGGTAGATAAATTTGCCATAGTGCCTGTTTGGATAACCAATTAGCCGCAGTGGTTTTTTTCACTTTTGCAGCGCTAGCGAGTTTATTGATTGCAGCGTTACCCCTCCAGTATCCTCTTGGGGAATAATAAATTGATTCCATATTATTAATTACCAGCACCTAACATCAATTTACTTTTCATAGCCGATTTTATCAAAAATGAAGACAATTTTTCTTTGAAGGATTTATCAGGAATAGCATTTAACGCATGAATTAATTTCACATCTGCTAGATGCCTGTGTTGCAGATTGCTGCTTTTATAAGCAACATCAGGAAGGTGACAGGCCTTATCAATGGCGTTTATTGGTTCTTCACCGGGGTTGGGTTGATTTTGATTATTGAGTCTGATATCAAGTCTGGTTCCCGGTCCACATTAGCTATATCCTGGGAGGTGCTTTTCTCCGGGGTACTTTGCCCATGGGGTTCCAGGGAGCTTTGTCAATTTGGCTGCGATATCACCTCCTCGTTTTTTTTTAAATCAGATCTCATAGACACAAATCTAAATTTCTTTGTACCACATTGCACGCATTTACCAGAAAGCGCTGATCGGTTATTTTTAGTTGTAATCGTCGTCAAGTCATCTGTGCCAGTACGCGTTTTACACTTCACACAATATAGATCCATAATTTATGTATAGAAATATGGATATAATTGATTTTTCAGCGACTAAAACAAGAGAACCAATTAAGCATCATGCAGCGCTACCAAACTCTATCCGGATGATTATAATCGGGCCATCTGGATCCGGTAAAACGCAATTGTTACTCAATTTAATAATGAGATGGATGAAGTGGGATAAGTTGTATTTAATTGCCCCTAGCGTAGATGATCAACGATGTTATGAAGTGTTAAAGGATTTTAACGAGAATGCATCAGAAATTAAGGGTGAGAACGCCATTGATTTTATAACCGATATCGATGAAGCACCGAGTATTGATGATATTGATGGAGATATTAACAATTTAGTCGTATACGACGATATAATGTTGGATAAACAAAAGAATCCTGCTAGAATATTTTCCCGTGGGCGTCACAAAAACACTGACGTGATATATGTCACTCAACGCTACACTCAGGTTCCAAAAGTCATCAGAGATAACTGCAATATTCTTTCTGTATTCAACGGAGTTGATACTCATACTCTTAGAAATATTTGGCAGACATGGTGTTCTGATATGGACTTCAATCAATTTCGAGATTTCTTTAGTCATGCTCAGTCGACTACGCACGGATTCGCAACAATAAATTTGCATGATCCTCAGACACGATATCGTATCGGACTTGATCGAATATTTGGTTAAAATCATTTATTATTTTTTGTTAACCCAGTGATGAAATCACTAAGCAGCAGAGAGGGTGGATGACAACAAGTTGCGAGCAAAATTGATTAAAAAATCGTAAAATCTCCGTTTTCATTTTTTTAGTTAAAATGAGATTTCGTAGGGAAAGCTCATTAAGATTTCAATCAATTTTTTGTCTGAAAACGTTGTAGGGTTTGCCCCTGAGATATTTTTTTTGGTTAAAATGAGATCGTAGGAAGGCTCGTTTTAATGATTCAATCAAAATTTTGTCTGAAAACGTTGTAGGGTTCACCCTCTCTGCTGCTTCCTGGAAGCAAAAGTCCTAATAACAATAACAATTCACTACCACCTCTATACCCACCTCTAGAACTAGATAAATCTTTATTTAATTATCTCTTTGTGAATATATAGTTTTGCCTATTTAATCATACACCAATGATATATCTTAAATGTTTTACTCTTTCTTCTAATTCTTCTAATTGTTAACATTCTAACTATCCCAAATGAATTCAGCGTGAAGAGGAATGTAGAAGAATATAAACCGGTATTAACAAGAAGATAAAATATGAAGTATATCAAGTGATAAATGTTAAACATTTTAACGAATACGATTTAGATAAAAGCGATGGAAAGCAAGAAAACATAACGAATTGGTTTTTGTCCAGCAGATGTGCAGACCGGATATTAAACTTATTACCCGATGTAATAATACATGGTAAAGTTATTACCCGATGTAATAATACATGGTAAAGTTATTACCCGATGTAATAATACATGGTAAAGTTATTACCCGATGTAATAATACATGGTAAAGTTATTACCCGATGTAATAATACATGGCAAAGTTATTACCCGATGTAATAATACATGGTAAAGTTATTACCCGATGTAATAATACATGTTAAAGTTATTAACGCATGTAATAATACATGGTAAAGTTATTAGCGGATGTAATAATACATGTTAAAGTTATTAACGCATGTAATAATACATGGTAAAGTTATTAGCGGATGTAATAATACATGTTAAAGTTATTAACGCTTGTAATAATACATGGTAAAGTTATTAGCGGATGTAATAATACATGTTAAAATTATTAACGCATGTAATAATACATGGTAAAGTTATTAGCGGATGTAATAATACATGTTAAAGTTATTAACGCATGTAATAATACATGGTAAAGTTATTACCCGATGTAATAATACATGTTAAAGTTATTACCCGATGTAATAATACATGTTAAAGTTATTAACGCATGTAATAATACATGTTAAAGTTATTACCCGATGTAATAATACATGTTAAAGTTATTAACGCATGTAATAATACATGGTAAAGTTATTAACGCATGTAATAATACATGGTAAAGTTATTAACGCATGTAATAATACATGGTAAAGTTATTAACGCATGTAATAATACATGTTAAAGTTATTACCCGATGTAATAATACATGTCAAAGTTATTAACGCATGTAATAATACATGTTAAAGTTATTAACGCATGTAATAATACATGGTAAAGTTATTAACGCATGTAATAATACATGTTAAAGTTATTAACGCATGTAATAATACATGTTAAAGTTATTAACGCATGTAATAATACATGTTAAAGTTATTAACGCATGTAATAATACATGTTAAAGTTATTAGCGGATGTAATAATACATGTTAAAGTTATTAACGCATGTAATAATACATGGTAAAGTTATTAGCGGATGTAATAATATATGGTATGTCATCTGTGATCTGTACGTGCATGTATTCCAGTTTATAATTTAAATGTATGCCGTGTCTGTAATAAATGATATTGAAGATTACATAACATTAAAATGGAATAAGATATTGTACTGGGTTTTAACCATTATAATAAGATTATCTCTATTTTTGCTAATTTTAAAGCATTAATATATATGTATGAAAAGAATGAGAAACAGAGTGTGTTCAGTTAATAAAGTTAGAGAACATTGTAAACAGATTCTTGCAATATCTTATCAATAAATATGTTGTTCTGTATTTTTAATGGTAGCTTCTTTTATAATGGATCTATTTGCTCCACTAACAGCTTGCATGGTTTCTCGTGTCGTTAAATAGTTTAAAAATGAAAGATATGATAGGAAAGCATACTTAATTTGAAAGCATACTTAGTTTGAAAGCATACTTAGGAAAGCATACTTAGTTTGAAAGCATACTTAATTTGAAAGCATACTTAGGAAAGCATACTTAGTTGTTTGAAAGCATACTTAGGAAAGCATACTTAGTTTGAAACCATACTTAGTTTGAAAGCATACTTAGGAAAGCATACTTAGTTTGAAAGCATACTTAGTTTGAAAGCATACTTAAGAAAGCATACTTAGTTTGAAAGCATACTTAGTTTAAAAGAGTTTGAAAGCATACTTAGGAAAGCATACTTAGTTTGAAACATTACAGACTTTTGTGATAATAACGTATACGTAAACATTTTTCAAAACTGTATGTTTACATTATACGTGTTGTCTCCTGCTTACTAGTGCATTGCTTTGGGTCAATGCCACTTACTCCACACGTGCTTACTACTGCACTGCTTTGCGTCAATGTCACTTATCTCCACAAACGCTTACTATTGCACTGTTTTGGTCTAATGCCTCTTATCTCCGCATTCGCTTATTATAGCACTGCTTTAGGATGATGCCACTTATTTCCACACTTGCTTGTTACTGTAATAATACTTTCAGCTAATGTCACGTATCTCTACACTTGCTTACTATTGTACTGCTTTGGGCTAATACCACTTATCTCTATACTTGCTTATTACTACGATACTTTGGGCTAATACCACTTATCTCTATACTTGCTTATTACTACGATACTTTGGGCTAATACCACTTATCTCTATACTTGCTTATTACTACGATACTTTGGGCTAATACCACTTATCTCCATACTTGCTTATTACTACGATACTTTGGGCTAATGTCACATATCTCCACGCTTGCTTACTATTGCACTACTAAGGCAACTGCCACTTATCTCTACACTTGCGTACTACTGCATTGCTTTGGGCTAAGGCCATTTATTTCCATTATATCATTATTATAGGAATCAATAAAAATCTGTATCTTTTCAGACACATTGGAGCATTTATTGTTAGGTCTGTAGTCAACAGATTGGCATTTCTTATTCTCTTGTCTATTTTTTGTGTACGCTTTGACTAAACTTGACCAATCAAACCTGTCAATAAATAAGAATTAAATGTTCATTCTGCCATGTTAGCTTTCATGTTTAACTCACGAAAATTTTATATCGACATTCTGAAAACTATTAAATTAAATACAGTTTAGCTTTGTGTAATTAACTGTAATGTATGAAAAGAATTTCATTTCTTAGTTTGTGTTCGCTACATAAGTGAGCTATTGTTAATTTTTATATTTATTTTAGTGTTTGTTGTACTTTGGTAAGCGGGTTCGTCTACAAAGACTACTTGTTAACTACAAATGTTACTTGAATTTTTATTTTATTTTTAGAGGTCATATCTCTGTGAATGTGTTGATGTAAAAAAAAATGACTACACGCTAGATCAGTAAGTATGATTTTATTTTAAGGTTGGCCTATCCCTACATATGTAGGTTCGTATAAAATTGTACATTGGATTTATTTGCACTTTCACACATCCAAGTCCCAATACAAACATAATTCCAAATCCTAATTGGTTTAGGTTTGAATTATCTTTAGGGTCGAGTTTAAATACTGAATGGGCTGAAAATTAAAAGTGCTTTTCCTCGCTGATCGATATTATACAGCGCCTGAATGCGTTGCTTGCAAGACTGTCTTTGATTGTATTAAGTTGTAAATCAAATAAGCGGCGTTTTAGACATGCAGCGTTTATGCCACTTACGTGGAATGTTTGAAATACAAAGTGCATATAGCTCTTTGTTAATGTCATTACAATGTCTGACGTTGAAGAACAATATTTTTTTCTATCGTTCTGTTTTGGTTATACATCAAAACGTCATGCGAGGAAATATGATTTGCACATTTGAGCTTGAGTTTGTCCGTCCAGCAGATCGCCTGTACCAATTGCGTTAGGTAGGAGATACATTATTAAAAAGTACCCAACTTCGTTATTTCAAAAATCTCTCATTAAGTGAGTGTTAGAATGTTTTACATGCTGAAGACAATTTTTACTCATGTCTTACAGAATTTAGTTGACTTTTAGCGACGGATGGATTTGCTATCTGTAAAACATATTGTGTTCAGTTCAAGAACTGGAAAACTGCAGAAAGTGTACTCGTTTCAGAACACCGTATTTCTATATCTTTCAAGAGATTCACGATTCATACTATACGAATTCACACAGAATAACAAAAATGGGAAAATGTAATTTTCCTTCCCATTCAACACTGGTTTATAATTCTTACATGACAGACGATATATCAACTAAAGCGTTGTTTTGGTCTGTTATTAGTTTTGCTTTTAAAGCCATTTCTGAACCCCAAATGGTGGACAGTATAACTGGTATAGGAAGAACCCAGGAAAACAATGATAAGAACCACCGACATATGGAAAGCTATGACGAGCCTTCTCACATAGTGAATATATGGTCAAACCCACACTAACAGATTGCAATGACCACTCGGCCATCCGGGGCCACTCAAACAAAGTGTAACGTCTAGCTAAGCACGAAACATTCTAATAGAATAAACATATTTATTAACAAAAAAAAAAAAAAAAAAATTCTTATTGCCAAGCAATGTGTTTGTCATATTATAAGTCATAATAAGTCATATGTTTAAAACGATTTTCGACCAGTCAAATATGTAAGTATTACAATCTGCCCCTTTCCACTTTTAAAGTTTTTCTTCATACATTTAATTGTCAATATAAAAATTATTATTAATAATTGTATGATTTCAAATAGTGTTAAGAATGGGACGTTCGTTATAATTGGACAATATATTCATGAAAGATTCCGAATAGTGTTAAGAATGGGACATTCGTTATAAAAGGTCTCTATTTTGATTAAAGATTTTTTTTTAATTCATAGCCTTTTGTAGAGCAGTATTTAATTTGTATTGTTGTGTTAATTTTCCTTAAAGGTACAAAAAAACATTAAAATAAAAGCTATAAACGTTAAGCATTTCTATAAATAAAATGTACATGCTTTTTCCCGAAAAATATAAAATATTACTAAGTAAATATATTTTAAGTAAGAAATGTGAATAAGAAAAAATCCTTACAATCCAAACGTGTAAACTTCCAAATTGCAATGAGTATATAAAAAAACCTCCATGTGAATTTTAAATTTTCTTTTCTGTACTTTCAAAAATTGTAAATGTAAAAAAACATTCATGGGTTTTCGTTCTCATAAACAATAAAGCTAAATGAATTTAGTTTTTAAAATTATATAGTTCTCTTTATAGTTATATAGGTGTGCAATGCTTCCCCGACGCATTTTTATAATTGCCTTTTCAGTATCGGGTGTCCTTAGAAAGGATCTCACATTTTATATTTATGCATCACGTGATCTGTGACAAAACATGGTTTAAAACACAAGTAAATCTCTTAAATTTATAACTTGTTTTATTTTCTTTTAGAATTATTTCTTTTTATTTTCATTTTAGGATATTTATATATAAATTCACAAATATTCAACATGTTTGCAAAATTAACATTTTGAGTTCAACGTTTTGTCTTTCTTAACATTTTATACAATTATGTTAATTTGTTTCACAGTTTTGTGTGAGTGTTTTATAAATTTTCAATGGTTATAAATAGTGCTAAAGTAATTAATATTTTTGCTAATTATGTACCTTTTTTAAAGCATATGAAATGAAAAGCCTAAATGTTTTGAAAAAATGAAACCTTTTCTGAAAACAGATTTCAGATCGTAAATTGTTTTTGGGGGAACGTTTCTTTTCATATTTGTGTTTAAATTTATGTATTGTTATTTGTACCATTTTCTATTCTTTATTGTCATTTTCCCTAAAAATAAAATGACTGTTGAGGTTCTCAAATGTCACGTTGTTTGGAAATAACCACATTTCAACATGTATATGCTAGACCCTGAGGCTAATAATATCGCGTCATAAGTATACTCAGGTCAATTCTGCGAAAAATGAGGCGTCAAGCCAGTCATTTGACATGGTCGTATGAACTCGTGACTAGCGTCTCGTTTTTGCCAAGCCAGTTACATAACATGGTTGTAAGATGGTTCACAGGTAAGTGATCAAATCCTGTGTTCGGAACAAAAACGTGGGGTCAACCCTTAACAGAATGCTGGAAATGTCGCAGTGTCTGCTAATTATTTGAATCAGGGTAAATCAACTTCCACATAGAGTTAAGCAAGGCGTGTCCACCTTTAGAATCGCAAGTTTAAATCTATTATCTTAAGAAATAAACTCCAGTAGTCGCTAAACCATCTTGCGAGAATTTAATGGGCAGAAGTCATTCGAAATTGGCGGTAAACTTGTTATAATGGGAATTACAAAGAAGCTTCAGAACAGGTCAGTAATTATTTGCTCGATTGTTGTAATATGTTACAGCAAAGTAATTGTACTTCAATTATTGCAGTATCTATACTTCAGTGTGTAGAATTACCATTTGTAAGGTTTGATTCATTTGTAGGGTTCGATCTATATGCATATTTTGAGATATGAGCAATGTTTATGTAAAGAATTAATATTGTTATTTGCTATTTGGTTACTTGGTAGTAACCTCTTGCATTTATCATGTGATATTCTAGATTTGCAAATGTTTAAGTGAATTATAACTTTGTATAAAGGTTACAGTGTGCAGCATTAGCGAATAGGGATTTGACTATTTGTGTATACTTTGTAGGAGTATCGTATGTAAGGATATATCAGCGCATGGATAAGTGGATATCTGTGTACACTTTGTAGAAGTGCAATGTACTACAGAAATGCATCTGATTTTGTTATTTTTTTCTGCATAATAAGATTGAGAATCTATATATACCGTGTACACCATATTAGAGATAATGTATATTTCGATGTGCACGAATGCGTAAATAAAGAAAGTAATATCTTATCTGATGATATTGTTGTTTATTGTGAGTCTAGATAGCTAGAGGAATTTGCATTGCTAATGTCATTGTGTGTTCGTACAGCAAGCTTTTAGAGACCAGATGAACTGTTGGAGACAGATGCAAATACCCTAGTGCAGTCGGTCCCGAGTCTCTGGGAGACAAAGAAAACGAAGAACGGAGGCAAAAGTTAGACGGACTGGAGGGAACTGGAGCAGGAGGAAAATCTATCACTCTAAGTCAGATAATGAAATAAATCGTCACTTGGTCGAGTGAAAGACGAGTGATACGGTTTTAAATTTGAAGTTTATTTGAGAAATGACTATCTATTATTGAATGATATTAAATTGTTGTTTATTTGAATTTCACATTTTGTGTATTCATTAATTTAACTGTCGGCATCGCTGACTGGAGGTTCGGTGCTTTGCGTCTCTCTATCACCACTTCAGTTTCTGACAAAAACTAGCCAGGTGGGTCTTCTGTAACAATTTAGTATAATATTGGGAGCGCCCTACCCCAACCTAGTTAACGAGAAACCTCTACATCATTTGTTATTTATTTTATTATAACTTATCAAGAAATACATTGAAATTACTTGAAACATTGCAAAAATATTGTTTCTTTAAATATTGTTATTCATTTCGATATGCAATAATTAATTGTTTATATATGTGTTAACAATTATTTTTAAAATATTGATCTTACTATGTAATTTTGCCAGTATATTCTGTAAAACTTCTTTTTCATATTTATGTTTAAATTGTTTTCAAGAGATGTTTTCCTTTTTCAAATACATTCTTGAACAATTTAGGGATTTATTATATTTTGTATTTTATTTTTAAATTATTGTTTTTTTTTTCACATTTTGTTTTAAAAGATTTTATTTCACGATTTTGCTTGCTGGAGAAATTTTCTCATATTTTCTTTTACTAATTGTATATATTGAATTCTGAAGGGTTTTTTTTATCCATTTTGTTGGAAGTTTTCTTTATGTTGTAAGACCTATAAATGTTTTTAAATATTAACTCTTTTCAATTAACTTATATTTGTTTTCTTCCTCGTTTAATATCTTACGTGTCTATGATTGTTTGAATTGTTTATAATTTAATATATTTTCACATTATTTTCTTGTTTTTTTTGTTTTATCTTTTTGTACATGTTGGTTAAAAAACTTGTAATCGTTTTCTAAGGGTTTAATAATTTGGTACAACAATATTACTATATAACCAAATTCCAGGTTCATAAAAAGTTTGTAATACTTTTTCATAACTTAGCAACTTTGTTTCATTTTAAGTATTGCCATATTAGTTTATTAAATTAAATGTCGTTACAGTCTAGAAGTATCAGTGCACTCGGTGATTTCATAGTCCTTGGTTATTGGTTATCCATTAATAAATGATATGACATAATACTTGTCACCATATATTCTACGGGTATCCCATTACCGGATAGTTTTTGGATGATGGCCAATACTGCAAATGTATTTCTGTAAGATGGTTTCACAATGATTTAGTAAATCTTTAAGAAACGTAAATACAAACGAAATGTTGGGCTTGCCATGTGTTTCGCACGAGCAACACATGAATCATTTATAAAGCGAGTATGTATTAGATTACCTGTAGAACTTCTTTGCATGAAATAACTGCTTTAGTTTGATGTCAAGAAGTATGTTTCTAAGAGTGGATATCGATTTTCCTCTTCGTTCTTATTTCGTAGGTTTATGTTTATGTTTTATGATGCCATTTTATGTGAGATATGATCAAGAAAAACTGAAAACTGAAATCTCAGCGCAGTTACCAGACATCTACAAAAACGGATACCTAATGTAAAATTCACGCTCGCAGAACGTGAATTATTATTGAGCCATTGATGCATTTGAGTTCCATGAGCTTCTTTGCTGAAATTGCTTCTATTGCTAGAAATCGGGATTTATAATTAAGGATTTGCGTAATTGCATTTTTTAAACTTTCCTTCTAAGTTTATTTTTGGTTTTAGTAATGCTATTCAGAACTGTCTGGGGTATGCATGGTTCTAACCACACACCCGACAAAACCAAAACAAAACAACATGAAATTACCGTTCATTCAACGATCAAATAATCTCTAAGATTACTAAACCTTTTGTAATTGGCATAACTAGAAAAATAGCAGACGATTTAGATAAATTTAATAGTGATGACGCTAATTACATTCAATGTGGCTGTAAAGATAATGACAGATAAGTAAAATGATGTAAACTTTCGGCACCGTCACCGACAAACGTATTACCTTAAAGCTTCGAAAGTACAGTGATACTTTTAAGTTTGCACAATTGCTGACACACTATTAAATAAGTAGTATATGATAGTAAATAACGAAAACAAAAATTCCTTTTCTTTTCTTTTCATCGTATTTGTTACAAATATTGGATTTAGAACGAATATCTTCGGTCTAGTGCACAGGATCCAAAGAACATGGAACATAGTACACCCACCCTTCCTCTTTAAGGTACCAATAATATTTTTGAGGGCAAATACAAATTATTGTACAAGAAAAAAGCGCTAATTTTGATTGTTTCGACCGTTTTGCCACCTTAACTTTGTGTTCTGCATTTTAATGTCATGGTTTGCTTGAACACTTACATTGTTGCAAAAACGTGTATCGTCTCTTTTAGTAACTCATGTTTGAATATCTGGTTAACTGGACTAAGCTTCGTCTTGCCCTAGTTTATTTGTTGTGCACACTCATTATTTACCAGCATGTATTATAATAAATATATCGTTTCTGAATTACATTACTTCCCAAAAACTTGTTTATTGCAAAATTTTAGTCGCACTTGTCAATATTTCAACTTCAAAACATGTTAAACATTCCTCACCGTCGGGGTGATATTAACCTCGAAAATATGTTAAACTAAACACCGTCATTCGCTTTATATTGAAATTCGACCAACTATCTAGACCTACGATGTTTTCATTACCAGACTAGGTATTTGGAAATATATATGAAATGCCAGGTAATCACTATTTTTGTCAACAGAGACATAGATTGACATCCGCTAATAAAGCGTTGTAGGAATCATTTTTCTATAGTGGCGGGCGGGGAGGAGGGAGGACGGGGAAGGGGTGAACAGAGTTAATATTTGGGGGACATAGTGCTCAATATGCAAATCTGCAGTTCAGCCGTCATGTTGGTATATTTGGCACGTGTCAAACATATGATTAATGGATCATAAATGTACCTATATTTGATATATTCGAAAATGAATTTATGCAACTATTTTTCCATTTTTTTACGATGGTTTTAGTTTGGAGGATTTTGGGAGACCATAACTTGTTAGTCCTCGTCTGTCCATATCAACATGTCTACTTAGTTCCTGGTAGAATTAATTATAACTTATCATTTGACATGTTTTGTTTCTGTAAAAATCGATGAAATAATTATAACAGCTCCACCTTTGATATAAAGATCTGAACACTAATATTGTTCACATGATTTGAACATCTCAACAGTTATTTCGATATAGCGATAAAATAAGAAATGTTTGGAAAGAATGAAATGAAAAGGAATTTTTGAATTTCGTAATCATTCGACAACCAGACCTTTAATGATCTAATTGATTATCTGAGATTCATACAAATTCATACAAATTAAAACAATGTATCAATACAGTAATTTTTTATGACATGATAATGTCTTATACTGGTTGTTTTCATTTTGTAAGGGCCATTTTATATATTATTAGAATACACTGATGCACTTACGTAACATATTGTACAGGTGTTTTTCTTTCACATTTTATTTGCTTAGCTATGGACGGAAAAAGAGTCTTAATCATTTCGTAGGTCTAACAAATGTTCTTTTGCATACAAGTGATCATACTGATTCAAAGAAGTTATTTATTTCTTGACTTTATAAAAATAAGGGACAAGACTTTTTTTAATTGAGACCTTGCACACCTTGATTTCCTAATGGTATTTGCACTGACAGTGATACTTTTCAATATTCTTGAAGTTATTTAATGTCGATGAATTTTCATTTTGAATAAATTTTCCATTCACCAATGTGTAATATATCTTTATGAGTTTGATAAGGTAGAAGTTAACAAACAAAAATGTCAAACGTTTATGCTTGTCGTTTGGTCAGATATTTTAATTTTGCCCTACCCACCGGACCTTTAACGATTGTTTAACTTTTTAATACATTGTCACACCAAAGCAATGATGTAGCAGATTTTATATAAGTATGCAATTACGCTCCAAAGAAAAATATGTCAGTAACGTGGCGTTTGAAGAAAGAAAAAAATTTCAACCATCAATTTGTGTACTAACTTATCGATTTTATGAAACCACCATTAATGGCGCCATGAAAAGGAAGATGTTTGAGTAATCAAAAGAATTATAGCGTTTCTAGGCCATGCCTTCCAATCACTAAGAAAGGAATTAAATTATATCACTAAAACTCACGGGAGGCAGAAACAGAAACTAATTTGCACTTATAACATAAAACAAATATGTTGTGATATGATTACAAATAAAACAAAGTGTATTTGTACATGAATGTTAGACATTAATGATAGATGATGCAGGCTAATATCTTAAGAGTTTAACTAGCTCTTTAAGCAAAACGAATCCCATTGTGTCATTTTTTCCAAAGTAAGAGAGACAAGTTATTTTAGATATCCTGCTGTCTTCTCCCCAATGGCCAACGCATCATGATAGTTTGTACACTTCTACTTCTCATAACGCAAGCTGCACATGTCAGTGATCAGTGACATTCCAAAAACACGCATTTCCATGTATCTTCCCACAATGCTCTCAGCTACAGTGCGCATTCCAACTCCATTCACTCCAAAGATGCGCAAGAGTTTTGACTCAACCACAGTGGATCCATGAATCATAATGTAGCTTCCCTCATTGAGGATCTCATGCAGCCCCAATTATGTTGCTTCAGTCTTTGCCAGTTTACTTAGATCTCTGTCGTATGTATTCACTGTTGCTAGAAACCGTGGTCCAGTCCTCTCATCATTGACCTGCAGGACACATTCTCCTGTGAAACCAGGCAGGTCGGTGTGATCCCTAATGTGCGTGATGTCTCCAACATTAAAATTGGGGTTAAGGCAACCGGCTGCATTTGTCAGGAACAGAATATGAACTCCAAGAGCTTTCATGACTCTTATGGGTATTTTAGAGATAGCCATGTTAATGATCCAATCAGTTTAATCGTACCTATCCCGGACAGTGAGGATTTAAACGATGGCATGTGACCTGAATGTAGTGACTTTTGGATTGACCAATCTTTGGGATTCGAAAATATTAGGGAATATGGACCAGAAAAGTTCTGATCTTAACCCACAAGTGTAGAATGAACTAAAACAGCTAATATGTGAATATGTCTAGCACGGACAAATACAATCTACCATGATGTTGAAATTATATATCCTACACGTGATTAGTTTCAAGAAAGAATGACTAAAGAAAAGAAATTTTATATTTACTGCACAATGATTTTCTTGGACCTAGTAGTCGGAGTTCGCCATATATTCTTGGACTGAATCCAGAAAATACTTTGTACGGAATAAAGATAGGTGTACAATGTCGCCAAAACAGATTCATTTCCAATACCAATATTCGATGACAGGATTAACAAAATCGGAGATGCAAAAAAGCATAAAGTTTGACCGTTGTATCAAAAATTATCCCTCAGAATTTACTCATTTAATGAACATGATAACATATGGTATACGTAGCTGTGATGTGTACATATATTACGTCATCGGATGAAACTACACCATGAAAGATCATCTAGATAACATTTGGAAAGTATTTGATAGACTCAGTTATGCAAATCTGACAATCTAAAAAAAGCAATGTTGTCATGCTTGTGTTTGCTACATGTTATGAGACATGCTCAATTTAATCCTGTAGAACTTAAAGTTAAAACTATCTTTGAATTTCTAGGTTCAATCATAACTATGACTGGAAATTACCGGAAAATTTGCTTAACTTTGTCGATAATTGCTGAACCCCTGAACAATTTGTTCATTAAGAAAACCAAGTTGTATTGGTCTGACAAACATCGGGAGGCTTTAGATAAATAAAAGACCATACTCGAGAGAACTCCAGCTCTTTCAGCTTCACATTTCAGTCAATCATTTCAAAGATATGTTGATTGAACATGATGTAGGCGTTGATGGAGCATAGGTTCAAGAAGACAAAAATGGCGTTGATTTTTCAGTGTGATATTCTCTCAAATAAGCATTATTCCACTATCTAGAAGGAGTGAATGGCTTTAGTACCGACGTTAAAACACTTTCAAGTGTATACAAGTTCGGCTTCTTTTCCTATTATTGTTTTTGGTGCTCATTACCCCCTTACTTTCAATAACATAATGTAAAAACAACTTCAGAGATTATTGTCATAGAACAAGGAGTACAAGCTTTACTCGAAGCACATAAAAGAAAAACGATAATTGTAGATACACTTTCACGTGTATAGAAAACAATATTTTGCCTTATTTTGTATACATGTCTCTCATTGACAAAGTAACATCCTATGCAACCTTTTTATTATATTATCACAAGCATCTTTGCTTAATATGTGATAAAAAAAATTTCTTTATGAGGGATGGTGTTTGTATAAAGCAATATTTTGTCATTAACTTTTGGCGCATGGTTGTACCCTACAATAAGCTATAAATAGGTGTTCACAAGTTTCAAAATTAGTTTTAAGATTGAACTGTAGACAAGTGTGGGGTAATTTCCCATAGAATGATTGAGTCTTTTCGGTTATGCTATGTTACGTCATGAGTCAAATACTTGGTAACTCGACGTAATTCACATGGGAGGATTTGCGACTTTAAAAATTAGCAACGTTGTGGAGTTTTATAAATATAAAGAGTTAAACAAATTAGTTATTCATAATTGTAGTTGCCATCTATTGTTCTTGTTTAATATCAATCTGCATATAATTTGGGGTATTTGATTTAAAAATAAACTTTTATATAAAATTTGTTATTGCAATTACAAAGTACTCATGTATCGAGACTAACGCTTCATTGTGAGATGAGTTTCGGACGGGAAATCCGTCCGGGAAAGATCTATGGGAAATTACCCCACACTTGTCTACAGGTTCAATCTTAAAACTAATTTTGAAACTTGTGAACACCACTTTATAGCTCATTGTAGGGTACATCACGACTGATGGCATATTCAAGGATAAATTAGCACATTCGAGAACTGGAATTTGGACATGTGATATAACTTTTAGTATTATTCTGGATTTGATTCTAAATATTCTCTTTGTTCCACTGAAAGGTTTGCTTTATAACCTTGAGATTTAAATATTTCTGATATTTTGCATTATTTTACTTAGTTGGGGATCATGAGTACTAACAAAAGACACAATCGATACCTACACAAACACACTATTCCCAACAAACATGCATTTAAAACGGATGTAGTTATGCTTATTTTTGTCAGGTTTTCTTCTTTTCTTGGAGGGACAAAGATCTACAAGGATATACACAGGCAAACAACATTATCAGTGATTTAAATAGCGTCTCTGTTCATTAGATCTTGACGTCCGTCTTATTTTGCTTTAAATAGTCTATTTCCATGACGTAAACGTTTAGCCGTTGGTTTCACAATGGCACAGAGATGATTCTTTGAGAAAACGCAAGATAGTTCCCATGTCTCCATCTTAATCTCTTCAACCCATCTCCTGTTGTTACCTTAGAAAGGTATGATATCTTTCCTGCTACATCCTCTATATCGTCTTCTATTCCCATTATTCTTTCATCCTGATGATTTCTCTGGCGACGTCTTCGATCAGTCTTCGGCCATATTGAGGAAAACGGGGTCATCCTATCCAATTTCCTGAGTATGGGATGAACTAAAAAGATTAATACATTTCATTAAAAAACTTTAACTTTTTCAGTATGTTTTTTAACCAACTAAATTCGTTTTCGTTCACTTCCTTCTGCCGTTCACAACTCAACGTTTTCCTCTTTTTATCTTCTTCTTCCTGCTTTTTTCTTCCTATTGTTGCTGTTATTGAACAAATAATTCTTCTGCTTCTTTCGGACAACGCAAATACTCAAATGTTTCCTAAATTTCTCTCTGGAATTATCAATGAATGGTAAGCGATGGATAAGGATGTCAAGGTTATATACTACCGTCTCAAGCAAACGTTCTCGTGATGACGAAAGGAAATCAGCTAAAATTAAACTAAAGCCATCCTCCTCTGGAAGAAGAATATTAGCTACATTCGTAGACCTAGGCAAAGTATTATCGCTTTAAGTATACGATGTATCCGCACCATAAATAAATTTGTGAGCCATGTGAGCGTTCGTGTACATATATGGAATGTGACGTAATGCACTGTTCTGATAGGAAGAGGGGCTACACGCTCTGGTTGAATTTTGTAATACCCTCCAGCAGCAGTGATGTTGGAATTGGAACAAGTTCACATGACTTTGGTGCACTCTTCATCACGATTTGTAAATCCATACAGACCGGTTCAAATGCTCCTAATGCTTGTCGCTGAAATTCTGTATCGTAACTGTATTGTGTCAACGAGTCAATTGAAATTGTGTTGTCAAGCGTATCTCTAATGGTTTGTACTTTGTCACGGAAGATATTTGCAAATAGGTCCCTAAGGTCTATTGGAGAGAAGGTAGTTGGACGTGGTGTAAATTTGTTCCTTGATATAAGTGTGTTAGTTATTTCGAAGAGCTCTTTGCAGCTGAAACTCTCTGTGATCTTAGTACTATAGTGGGATATTTTGGCTAAATTGACTACGTTTGTGACCTTCTTCTTAGCTGCTTCATAGAGTTATTTATGAATAGTGAGTCTGGCGGAAAACCAAAGCCTCTCTGCTTTACGGCGATGTATATTAGCAGTGCGGAGCTGGTCCCTAAACTGCTATATGACGGAGAACACCTTTATATTGATACTCTGCGCTTGGTGGCTGGGGCATGTTTTTCAACCAATGAACGCAGGCAGTTATCGAGTTGTTCTGCTGTAGGACGTGAGCAATCTGTTATGTTTTCTTGGATGTCATACATTAGTTTGGTTCTGTTTATCATACGGAGGTTTCTCTTAGTAGCAAATAAAGGTGGCTGGTTAAGGACTGATACATCCAGATGGCATATGACGCAGAGGTGATCTGATGCAAGTTCGTGGGATACAAAGGTAGATTCCAGAATATTATCATCAAGTCTATAAAGAACACAGTCTAAAATGTGACCAAGTTGATGGATGGGTTGTTTAACTGACTGTTTTTAAGGTTGAAAACATTAATGGAATCTAGGAGTTTTGGCGTGTGTGGGTTTTCAGGACAGTCAAAGTAAAGTTGAAATCTTAAGGAATAATTAGGTTCCCACCTATCGAATTTCCATACTCCAGAAGATTCGGAAACTGCTCCAAAAAGAGAAATTCAGACATCTTGTTTTTTTTTCTACGTTACCGTTTCTGTTTCTCCACATCTACTTTAAATCTTTTGTCCTCTTAACAATTTTTAAATTACCATTCCCGTTTTTCCACATAATGTTTCTACCATTAGTCCCTACAAACATGCCCTCACAAATGTTTATCTAGAAAAAAAACAATCCATATGTTAAACCTATGGTCAATTGTAAAATAGTGTGTCCAAAGTGATTCTTGCATATTAAGCTACGGGCTAATCTTTATTCCCGTTTTATTCACAAATCGGATCATCCAACTACTTTATTGATTGATTCACTATCATTCATTGATTTTGTATGACGTTAAAAATTAAACTGTGTTGAAGCCTGCATAACACTATCTACTTCAACTCATATATATATATATATATATATATATATATATATATATATATATATATATATATATATATATATATATATATATATATATATATATATAACTTTATACTATATAATATACAATATACTGTATGTCAAGGGGCAAATTTCTGGCGATCTAACAAGAATATATTGTTCAGACCAGAAAACCATTAATTAGGTTTCTATAGAATAGACGCGAATCAATCGTCATACTGCCATGTTCATAATGTCATTTCGAGGGGAGAACGTTATCCTTAATAAAGAATTTGTTTAGACAGCAGCCAGGCGGACTATTAGTGGCACAGTAAACGTTATTTTCAAGGTAAAGTTGTAACAATTGAAAAATCGCAGAAACTCTGTAGCTATCAAACTAATAGGTCAATCTGACCTCGATTTTGGCGCCTCTGAGAAAAGGCGGCTAAGATATTTGACAGATTGGTTACGCTAATTCAGGTGCGTGTTTCTCACACGAAATTTCCTAGGTTGTAATATCGCCTCATCGAAAATTTTAATCAGTCTTAGCTTTTCTGTAAGAGAAAACACACTAAACTCTGGGGAATTTGCAAGAAATTCCCTCGTAAAAACTGTTGTCCGAGGAACCGACGAACGAATTTGGACGAGCATTGAAGCAGTGGTAGTGTGACAATTCCATGTAATTTGTTGAAGCCATATATAATTCTTTGCATGTAATTTGTCTAATAAATTTGTATAATAATGTGCTTTATGAAGTATAACGGTGTTGAGTTTATGCACAGGAAGTCTTATATTAATCCTTAGATAAGTTTGACGAGTTGTTTAAATTTGTTGTCGTGCTTGTAGAATAATCAGGTTTTAAGAATTGAATGCATTACATTACTTAATATGATTACGAGAATCCGTGTGACTTCACCGAATTTAGTAGGTTTCACATATGATTAAGAGCGAGTGTTAAATGGCGTAGTACTTGTGTAATGTATCTCATTTACTCGCTGTATAACTTGAGACTGGCTCAGAACCATAAGGTCTCGTGTATTGTGTGTTATTGAGTGATGTTAATGCGTGATGAATTAGCCATTTGACTAACTATGGTCATTATAGGACACGAGGAGTCGATTGATAGATAGCCTTAGCATCTGTTTATTACCAATAGAAATATCTAATAACGATTACGGGTAATATAAAACCCCTGGTATAATAAATAACAGGAAATTTAGGGTGTCTCTATTTATATTTATAAAAATGGGGGAAAATAGCTCCTGAGACTTGTAGTCCTGAAACGTGTAATCGTGATAAATGTAATCTTGAGACGTGTAATCGTGATAAATGTAATCTTGAGACGTGTAATCCTGATAAATGTAATCTTGAGACGTGTAATCCTGATAAATGTAATCTTGAGACGTGTAATCCTGATAAATGTAATCTTGAGACGTGTAATCCTGATAAATGTAATCTTGAGACGTGTAATCCTGATAAATGTAATCTTGAGACGTGTAATCCTGATAAATGTAATCTTGAGACGTGTAATCCTGAGATTACCATTCTGTGACGTAATCCTGCGTACAAATTCTGAGAGTATCCTAAGACGGATTGTTGAAAGTAGAATCCGGAAATCCAGGGATCTGAACAGCTGCAGTGAAAGTCAAGCGTACCGAAGATTCGGTTATGCAATCGTACAAGACATTGACTTAGATTGTTCACTCGATCCTATGATGACTGCTCCTGTGGTTTAGTGGTTAGAGCGTCCGCCGCGGAAGCGGGATATCGTGGGTTCCATCTTCGGCCGAGTCATACCAAATACTTACAAAAATGGTACTAACAGATGCCTCACTTGGCGCTCAGTATTAAGAGGTTAGAGTTAGGACTGGTCGGCCTGGTGTCAGGATAATGTGACTGTGTGGGACATCATGCTACATGTCTGCGGCATGGTGCCCCAGTGCTAGACATCAGCATAAACTACTACGCTGCAGACATCATAGCGATATGACTGACAAAATTGTTAAAGCTACGTTAAAAATCCTAATCAAACAAACAAACAAACGATCCTATGATGAACTAAATCTATCAGTAAACAGATCAGCTATGTTATTTGAATTCATTTTCACTTTCCTTTGTAATTCGAGAAAATTTTGTTTTCTAAATGCAGGTATATTCCTAATGTAATGACTTCGCATAGTTGCTCTATGTAACTGATTAAATTGTTTGTTTACCTGTACGAAGGCTCGTGTTTATTTCTTCTATATACCTGCTCCGATCTCTATCTATTTCATCTATAAATTTCCCCACTTATATTTACTCGAACCAGGCAATTCACCGACGGCGATCAACCTTTAGATAACGAAAACCAAATTAAGCGGGACACCCAGTCAGTATAAACCACGTGTTCGACACTGCATACTATATATAAATATAACTATATACTGTTTATATATATATATATATATATATATATATATATATATATATATATATATATATATATATATATATATATATATATATATATATATATATATATATATATATATATATATATATATTAATTTTTTAATGTAGTCTTTAATTGAGTAATTTTGATTAATGACATTATTATTCAGACATGCGGTCTAGCACTATAGAAAGCATATATAAAAGTTCAAACCATTAGATAATGAGTTTTTTCGACTTTTATTAAAATATGTATGTGAAGAGAAGAAAGTCGATAACGGTCTTCTTTTAGTGGAACATTAACCAGAGTGATAAGTTTCTTTTAGCTACCATTGATCTGCAGAGTTGTACCGGAATAAAAACGAAATCTTTCACATGCCTTCTAAATAGCCGCGTGACAGTATATTTTCGTCCCTTGAATTCGATTCTACAACTTGCCGACTCTGCAAAGTTCTTTTTTATTTCAGCACTCAATTCATCTGATACAATGCATTGATTCAGTTCAGCACCTATTAACTTCGTTTATTACCTTCGTACGCCTGATTTAGAATCGACTGAGTTTTAAATACTCGTCATTATACGTCACCTATATGATATTTCTTTTCAAGAAAGTGCACTCAGAGACATTGTTACAATTCATATCGCACTTCCGTGCAACCTTTCTTAAAGTTCAAAACTCTTATCAAATCGATCGAGACAGTGTACATCAAACACTTATCTTTGCATCTGTTTTGAAGAGTAAGACAATAACGTATATATTTGGTCAGTCTGATTATGTTACTTCGACGTTTCTTGAAAAGATAGGAAGAGATTTTCTTGTAAACAAAGGCTGAACGAATGAAGAGTAGTATGGTTTCGTCCATGAATAATAAAATGAATTAAAAAAATCTACAATGTTACCTCTGTAAATGTATTTGGCTCATGCAAATTTTGCATTATAAATGACAAGCATATAACTTAACAAGAAATATAATAAAAACTTCTCTCTGATCTGTGTTGAATGCGCTTATTTCTTGTTTTTAATGTATTTATTTATGTATTATTTAGCTGGAAACTCTATATAACTAAACAAAGGTTGGCAAAATGTATCAATGTAAGCAAAGTAACCTTTGTGAATACCAGACGTCGGTTTATTTAATTTCTTTAACTAGTGTCCAAAGTTCGCGCTACAAACAGAACGCTTCAGACATACGTCAGAGATCCTACATCATACAGTATTTTGATCAAGCTGAATGGTTTTTTTTAGTCCTTTATTAGTTATGCATTCATTTGTGCATTTTGTACTTATAGTGGAAGGTTCTATCCTCAATAGATTTCTTTCAGCAATAAATTCAAAACATGGCATATATACTCGTTGCCTATTTCCAAGAACATGATTCTATCTTAATGAGAATGGTTTTTATAAGGTTTAATTGTTAACTTCATGCAAGCAATATCCATGAATATCAGATGTGGATTAACACAACCTCCATTCTAAATATTATAATTGGATTCTGAAAATTATCTTACTTCAAGGTGTGGATGTTTTTAAAGTATGCCAAGACAACTCTTGACGCCAGATATGCGGATGCTATGCTTACATTTTCTTTTTGAGATGTTGACGAGGGAAGAAGGGAAGAAAAGAAAAGAAAAGCTCCGTGTCTATGACAGGTATCAAAATACAACGCACTGTTACTTTTGTAACTGTAACGCTATTTTGCGTGTAGAATCAGCAACAAACATAATTTCTTTCCACCGCTCAATAGTTGCCGGCAGAAATGACGTAACCATTACAGAATTATCTATGTGTTGTTATTGAAGGCATGACCATAGAGCAATGGAACACCACGCTCCATCTGTCTAATTGCCATTTTTATAAAGATGAGACAGAAGGATAGTTTTGAGTTGAACTGGCAGTTTGTCGATGAACTTTAAAATCTAATTTTACGCCTGGTTGTGTCCGATTCATCAAAGGTGTCTGGACGATGATTTGTAGCAAGTCGTTATTTGATTAAAGAGCGTTGACTATGCGTTAAGTCATTGCAAGGCATCGCATCAACTGTCAATAGAATCTGGATGTTGTTGAGAAAGCACAAATTATGATAACTTTAATGTTTGCAATATCTAAATAGACCGAAACATGAAAAATTTTGTTGCTTTGTTTTTGCTTCAATTCTCATTTTTATCACTTAAAAAAAAACTAAAGCTAAACGCAAAGCATTCAAAAATTGTCGCAAGAATAATCTCGGCATCGTTACACTGCCTAAAACGAATATTTGATGTAATGCAAAAATATGCTTTAGTGCCAACAGAATAGATAAAATACTTTAACGGAGACCGGAAATAAAAACTTTCCTTTTATGTATTTAATTCTCAACAAATTGTAATTAGAGTGTAATGGTTATAAACTAAACATCGTAGGGTGGTAGTGATTATATTGCGCGGAAGATACCACGGTTCTGTGAATTGTCGAGTTTTCCGAGTTTTAAAAAGACGACAGATCACGTGGTCCCGTAACGCAATACTAGCCACTACTCGAATATAAAAATAGAAACATGGCAAGCAAGACAGACAGGAGGAGACAAGATTTGGGTTGCACATTCAAAAGTTGAATCTGCTTTCAAGATATGTTCATAACTATATATGTTGAATTATGTGTTAACAGTGTGTTTAAGACCTGACAGCAGAAAAGTTACAAATGTAACAATTTGCTCATTTTTCATATTTTGGAATTTAAAAAAAGCAATATACATGTACTTTTAAAATCAATACTTATATATCGTGTGCTGTGCAAAGATGTAATGCACATTAAGTGATGGTGCCCAGTGTACAAATTTACCATAATGCAATACATTTATTTAAAAAAGATGAGGTTCAATATTGTATTATATGTAAATGACATACACACACGTACGCACGCACGCACACACACAGATACACACGTGCACACACACATACATACACACACATACACACACATACATACATACATACATACATACATACATACATACATACATACATACATACATACATACATACATACATACATACATACGGTACATATATACATACATTCACACACACACACACACACACACACACACACACACACACACACACACACAAATAAATCTGCAAATCAGAAATCATAAATGTTTAATTTAAACATTAAGAAGCTTCCTTCTTATGATTCAATTATAGTGTATTTTACATGCAGGCTACAATTAGCGTATTGACAAATCTGATAGTATATACATGTCTGGTATAAATAGTTTATGTACAATGCTGGTCAGTGCACAAAGATATGTTGTTTATGCACAGGATTTGGGCTGGTGAATTTAAATAAACTCACTAGCCCTGACTGAAATTCCACAAACCCGGACAGTTTATACCTGTCAACTTTCAAGTCGGGAGAAGAAACAAAACTCCTAATTTTGGGGGTATATTTACACCTGTCTCCCGATCTCGTAGTATATCTCGATTTTTCGCAGAGAACTCCCGATCTCGTAGTATCTCTCGATTTCGCAGAGAACTCCCGATTATTAAATTATGTTTGTCAATTTTCCTTTTTGACAAGAATAAGAAAGGACTTACATAAATAGATATAAAGTATGCAATCTACATATGCCATATTCTAGTTTATCACTGATGAATATTCTAGTGATGAAAAATTAATATCACACGACAGGTTTTTTTCTTCAGTAACTAAAATGATAAGATTAAACATTAATCACGTAAAACATTTTACCACTACAACAGTAGTGTAGTAAAAGAAATAATAATAAATAATAATAAAAATTGTCACCAATGAGTTTAAATACCATGAATGATCACTGTGAATGGTGCGTAGTATTCTCTGCAAACAAAATCGCATTTCAATTTCCGCCAAAGAAACTCGGTCACTTAACAAGTGCCATTTCTCTACCGTATATGTAAAATTTAATTGCCATTATTAAATTTAAAGAAGGAATAAATCAAACTATACTACGCACTATATGTGCCCCAAACGAAATGATTCAGAAAACATATTTTTTCAGTAGACAGTGTTTTATGCCTTAAGACTTAAACATAAGGACATAATGTGGGATATAAAATGTCGAATAAACAGTTGACACATGTATGGTAACTTGTGACTGCAGATTTGAACTGCTAAAAATGATGTCATAGGCATCGTAAGTTACAGCAAAATAGGACTTCGTTTTCTTTTCTGTCACTCAATTGCTATTTCTTACATACTCACTTCTGTAGCACATGGTTTCTTCGAATTATGTCACACAGGCCTTATGTTTGTGTACTTAAGTCTAACCTTTATCTACTATGCAGTTTAACCACAGCTGACGAGGATATGCCAAAAACATGCTGGAGATCGTGAAGTAATATAGCATGGTCTATTGTGTCAAATGCTGCAGACAAATCAAGGAGGGTGAGGACTGTAAACTTTCCGCTAACTACTTTTAAAAGAGTAGTTTCAGTACTGTGGCAAGGGCGATTTGCAGACGGTACAATGATAAAAAGACTGTTTGAATTCAGACGAGATGCATGTTGGGTTATAAAATCAAAGTTTCACATTAACTGTCTGACAATAAAAATTAGAGGAGGCGACTATTGACCCAACCCACTTGCTATAATATGCGAGCATCCATGAGACGCACCATTTCTCCTTGTGATACGCCCTATTGTCCCCCAGTGGTTCGAGCCCTACTTAGTCAACAGGACACAAATTGGATATGTAAATGGAATACTCTCCAGCACAGTCAATTTATGTTGTGGTGTTCCACAGGGGTCTGTTCTTGGATATTTTCTCTTCATTCTATACACTCAGCCGCTTTCAAGTGTCATAGATCATCACCAGTGTCTCACTAATTGTACGCTGATGACACTCAAATATACAAGTCTAGCGACCGACTGAAGCTGATGCTACCATCCATGGAGTAGAGAGGTGCATTTCTGGTGTGAAATCATGGATGACATGTAACAAGCTGCAGATGAATAATGATAAAACTGAGGACCATTCTGATCAAAACATAAAGACTTTCTCATTCACATCCTGTACCTCAAACAATAAATATTAGCAACACCAACATTAAATTCACACAGTCAGAACGAAGCCTATGTATTATTCTAGACAGTACTACCACATTTCACCAACATGTCATGAACATATGCAAGGCTGCATATCTTGAGCTGAGACGTATCAGCTCCATTCGCAAGTATCTTTCAGTTGATGCCACTAAAACACTTGTGTTCATTAGTATTTTTAAGAATGAGCTATTGTAACGCATTTCTGTCTGGTTCGTCTCAATATCTACTCCAGAAAATTCACAAAGTTGACAACACATCTGCTCGGATCATATTTAGAGTACCACGATCAGACCACACCTCCCCGCTGCTCTTTATCCTACGCTATCTATCAATTCGATCCAGAATCAAACACAAAATTTGTTCTCTGTGCTATGTTTCACTGACGGACTCCAGTCCAACATACCTATCTGGCCTCATCCATGTGTATACACCATCAAGATACTTAAGCTCCTCTTCTGACAATCGTATACTCATTATTCCGGAAAGATGGCCGCCATCGCTTAACTGCTCCAGATAGGCTCTTCCGATTTTGTACTATATTTATGATATTTGTGCTTGTTTTCTATCATCGTCTATATTATTGTGTTTCATCATGCATTGGCTGTTCCGTTCGTATGTGGTAATTCATCTCATTGTTTTGGAAACGAGAACAATTAGAATTTTTCTCAGCTGTTTTGTCCCATTGTTAAGACGTCATTTGTTTTTTTAATAAACCGCCGTCACGAGACCGCTTACAATACGACGGACCCTCATTAATTGGATTAAATGACCACACCTTGGTTCTAGATACTACATTGTGCTCAAGACTAGACAAACTGGGAATACATTCATCATTTCTTAAATGTAAACGGAAACGAAAAAAGAAACGTTATTTCAAAGCTGTCCGGAAGAAGAATTCCAGTTATCTCCCTTTCGCCCGTAACGGATAAATAATTTAAAAATTCTGCCGTTAATTTTAATAACCTGGTTCAAATTCCTCTTAAATCGTCAACCATTGTGTCAACTGTCCCAGAGATACCACTACGTATTGCATTATTCAACGCTCAATCAGTAGGATCACTGGAAAAGCGCACAGAAATTGTTAATTGTATCAACGACCAGAATATTGACGTCTTCTTCCTGACAGAAACTTGGTTACATTCCGCAGGTGATGAATCTACGTGTGCGGATTTAACACCCAGCGATTACTCCATTAAGTCGTTCCCCCGCAACTCTCGCGGAGGTGGAATTGTTGCAATTACAAAGAATTCCATGATCAAATGCCTTAAGTACAGCACAACCTTCAATTTCTGCCACACATCGTTTGAACTAGTCCAAACAACGCTCACACTGGAACAAAGGTCAGTCCATTTTTCTGTCTCTACCGTCCTCCTCCTAGTAGAAAAAACAAGCTGACTGAATATTTCTTTTTGGAGCAGTTTCCAAATCTTCTAGAGTATGGAAATTCGATAGGTGGCAACCTAATTTTTCTTGGAGATTTCAACTTTCACTTTGACTGTCCTGGTACACCATACACGTCAAAACTCCTAGATTCAATTCATGTTCTCAATCTTAAACAGTCAGTTAAACAACCTACTCATAAACTTGGTCACATTTTAGACTGGTTTCTTTATAAATTCATGCATGACATCCAAGGAAACGTAAAAACTTTCTTACATCCAACAGCGGAACAACTTGATAACTGCCTGCGTTCATTGCTTGAAAAACATGCCCCAGCCACCAAATGCAGAGTATCAATTTAAAAAAAAGTGTTCTCCATGGTATAGCAGTGTTAGGGACCAGCTTCGCACTGCTAAAAGACATCGCCGAAAAGCAGAGAGGCTTCGGCTTTTCACCAGACTCACTATTCTTAAACAAATCTACGAAGCCGCTAAGATGAACGTCACAAACATAGTCCATTTAGCCAAATCATCCAACTACAGTACTAAGATCACGGAGAGTTTCAGCTGCAAAGAGCTCTCGAGATAACTAACAAACTAATGTCAAGGAACAAATGTACACCACTTCCAACAACCTTCTCTCCACTAGACCTACCAGTCCAATTTGCAAATTTCTTTGATGACAAAGTACAAACCATTAGAGATTCGCTTGACAGCACAATTTCAACTGATTCGTCCCCATACAGTTATGATGCAGAATTTCAGCGACAACCGTTAGGAGCATTTGAACCTGTTTCTATTGATTTAGTACGGACAATCGTGATGAAAAGTGCACCAAAGTCTTGTGAACTTGATCCAATTCCGACGTCACTGCTGCTTGAGTGCTAAGAGCCAATATTGCCTTCACTAACTGATGTAATTAATCTCTCTCTCTCTCTCTCTCTCTCTCTCTCTCTCTCTCTCTCTCTCTCTCTCTCTCTCTCTCTCTCTCTCTCTCTCTCTCTCTCTCTTAATAATAATAATAATAATAATAATAATAATAATAATAATAATAATAAGGACTTTGTATAGCGCCTAATCTTTCGAAGCTCTACCGCAGTATTTTTTTTATTATTGAGACACACACTTTAAAAAGTATTTGTTAATTGCAGTATCTTTATTCTGGGGGTACACACCGCAATGCATTTTATCTGTACTGTTACTTCGGTAGTTTCTGTCAGTAAAGAATGTGCGGAAATTCACAAGTAAGATTGTAACGAATATAATGATATGTTGAGTATCTTTTCATTTTTCATTGGGAAAATTAAAAGTTATAGATGTTTTGCAAAATAGTTGCATTTGTCACAAATTAATTTGGACTATGGACTATGACAAATTTACATATTCGACAAGTATCACATATGCTATCATGGTGAGCGAAAGGGATATTTTAAAAGGTTTTAAAAGCCAAAACGAACTTTTGAAAAGTTTCTGATTAAATATATACAAGGAAAAAGTCATTTGTTTTAATTATTTGTTAGTGTATGTTAATGTGTTTAGCGCTTTAATTGGTAAGCCCAATAACCATTCTAAGATTTTCAGAAGACCGCTTGTTTTTATTTGCATGTTACGTAATTTCTCTAGTTACTAAATACTGTCCCTTTTGTTAAATCAGTGTCTTAGGTACTCTCTCGGATAACTGTTAAACTCACAATTTCCCTTTCTAGTTCATTATTATCGTAACTAGCAAAGTATAATATTAAATGAGACCGCTCCTGTGGCCTAGTGGCTAGAGTGTCTCCAATATAGAAGGTCGTTGGTTCGATTCCCGGCCGAGTCATACCAAAGACTTTGTAAAACATGGTAGTAACAGTTACTTCGCTTGGCACTCAGCATGGAAAGATTAGTGTTAGCACTGGTCAGTCTGGTGCCAGGATAACGTAACTGGGTGTGGCATCACTATAAATTACCACACTGCAGACATCGTAGCGATATGACTGAAATTTTTGCAGTATATATAAATTACACACACACACACACACACACACACACACTAACACACACACACACACACACACACACACACACACACACACACATAATCTTCAATGGCAATGCATACTGTTTTGTTTCTTAATCAAGCATCTAATGCCAAGATGGTTTACACGCTGTCAGCTTAGTGTAAACTTAATTATCCCACTTTAGGTTTTAGAAGACAATGTATGCAGCAATGGCAAATGCGTCTACTAAAAGGTTCTGACATTGGAGGAGGGAAATGGGATATTCTATATTCTTTTTTCTCAAGATAATTTTAGTTTCATTTTTAAAAATGTAATGGTTATGACACGGTGCTATCTTGTTAAAGATCAGAGCAAAAGATTTTTCAGCTATGTGACAACAAAAGAAAAATCATAGGCCCCTGCACCAGAAAAAAAAACTTGTCGTCCCTCATATAATTTTTTTATTTTGTGGTACATATCGCGGAATGTTCAGATATACCGTGGTATAGTAGTTGTAGTAGGGATTAGCGCCATTTTTCAGCACAAGATAGGCTATACATGGCGGCCAGTATTATTAGTGGAGGAAGAACCTGGGGAATACCCCGGAAAGAACCACCGACCCACGAAAAGATACTGGCAAGCTTTTTCACATACCCACATTTGCCAAATTCGAGACTCGAACCCACGCAGACAGAGGTGAGTCTACCGTGGTATACTGAGATACAAAACTTGTTTCTTGGTACCCAACTCCTATAGTAATATAGATGCAGCCAATACAGATATGCAGGTTGTTGACGACTTTATTAACAGAAGAATAACTAGATAGGATGCCAGCTTCGGGAAGATTAGATTGGAGATGAGCCAGTTAATCGATCACGCCTGGCGAAAATCATTATTATTTGACTAGAGGACGCGATGTATTTGCAAATAGTTTGTCTAGCAAGGGCACTGTACAGATGTGATTAAGCTGTTGTACGTACCAAAGTTTTGAACTGATGAATTATTAAACTTTTGTTGGCTGGAGTAAAGAATATTCAAAGGTGGCGTCATGAAGTCGGATATTTACTAGATAATGCAAGACTGCCGAAATCGCAGCACACAATTACCTCTGCTGTTTATTAGTTTTTCACTCATTTTAATTGTCTACTACATATAAATACGAGTTTCTATGTTGACAATGCAATTAAAAGTTGAAACAGAATAGTTGCATTTTAAATTTATAAAATAGAAATAAAAGTAAACGACACATATGCCTAGTAGAGGACGGATGTCAATAAATGACACGTTTGACACATATGCCTAGTAGTGGACGGATGTCAATGAATGACACGTTTGACACATATGCCTAGTAGTGGATGGATGTCAATGAATGACACGTTTGACACATATGCCTAGTAGTGGACGGATGTCAATGAATGACACGTTTGACACATATACCTAGTAGTGGACGGATGTCAATGAATGACACCTTTGACATCTATGCCTAGTAGTGGACGGATGTCAATGAATGACACCTTTGACATATATGCCTAGTAGTGGACGGATGTCAATGAATGACACCTTTGACATATATGCCTAGTAGTGGACGGATGTCAATGAATGACACGTTTGACACATATGCCTAGTAGTGGACGGATTTCAATGAATGACACGTTTCCCACACATGCCTAGCAGTGGACGGATGTCAATGAATGACACGTTTGACACAGATGCCTAGTAGTGGACGGATGTCAATGAATGACACGTTTGACACATGGTTTCATAGATGTCCGATTATAAAATAGACACAATAGATGAAATCGGAAACATATACTAGTAAATGATAGAATGAGAGAAAGGTCTAATAATCGTCCGCTGATATAGAATGATTGGTAAAAGAGTTCTGCTGATGTTAAAGAAAATGTCATTCTTCTCATGCAAAAGAATTACATGATACGGTAAGATTTTAAGATGATTCTTTTTTCAATGGCACCGTGTGATAGTTGTCTCCTCGATTCTGTTTCTATGGCCCATTTAAGGTCGTTGTTGATACATTTCAAAAGTTATCTGACTGACATACAAAACATGAATGCAATACGACCAAAGGACATAAAGGTAGTAATTCATTTTGCTGATCGAATAAAGCAAACTTTCATTCATTCTGAGGGAATAGAAACTTTCTTAATAATTGATATCCTTCAGTGAAAATAGCGTGCATTTACATAAAATTAATCTTTAAAATTTAAAAACTGGTAAGACCAGTGTTTAATCCTTTCTATCTTGACTAAATAAATATCCTCGTTTAAGTGCAGTTATTAAATGTAATTGAAGACAGCGTGTTTGTTTCAATCTACATATATTGGGGTATTGTTTTTTCTCTTGATATTTCAACGTATTTGGATGTGTTTTCTTACGTGTTCTCATCATTGTGTACAATTAGTGATGTTGAAATTTATGTCATAAATAGCGTGCAAAAAGAAACAAATTGAATGTTTTCTACAATAACATGTCTTCCAAATCTTGATAAACCTATGCCGATACCGGTACCAAATTCCTTGGAGATGTTGAATAAATTCCTTAAATTCCTTGGAGATGTTGAATAAATTCCTTAAATTCCTTGGAGATGTTGAATAAATTCCTAATATGATATATTATGCAGGATATATTAAAAAGGAATACACCAACACGAATGTCAAATTCATTGATAATGTAAGTCCAAAATATTCTTAGTCACACAGTGCGTTGACAGCAAATAAATGCATGTAGTATTACATCTGTGTTAGGACAGTTACAGTGCTAACAAACTTGTGTGATATTAATTGGAACCGTGATCAGAACGTTTTCAACGGATCTAATTACCTGTAATTGTATTGTTGTTTTTGTTTTTTGCCATAAAATTGAGGGGTTTCACGGACATACGAATGTTTTAAAATCATTTGTAGGACAAGTCAGTGTCACACAACGTTGTAAAGCGTTTCGTTTTTATACGTATGAATAGTATGTTTAATAATTCGTTTCTATTTTATTTTTCTAGACATGTTCTATCTCTAACGAAACTGTTAATACATTCATAAATATTATATCTTTGCAAAATGCTACATCTATCGGAAATAAAACCTTTCTGTTCTTTAACATATTTATATATAAATATATGAATATAATCTAAATAAAAATATGCTTTTACATGTTACATGTTCTGAAAAATGGTACAATGTGCCCAATAAAAGTTTAACTTCCCTTTTATTAATTTCATGTATAATTCGCATTATCCCGAGTACATTTCCGTTCAATCCTGACAGTGTAGCTTGAGAAAATCCCTTGCATTCGTTTGGTGCAATTATGCTCAAATACATCAACCTCTCTTAAGCCTGTGTGTCTGGAATACATCGAGCTTTCTTAGGTCTGTGTGTCTGATAGTGAATATACGTTATACGCGTTATTAAAACTTGTCATAAAATGAATTTTAAAGAAACGAAAACTTGTAATTTTATCAAGCTATTTTATTGTAACTCGCTTTGATGCAGAGTATTTGTTACGATGTCTCCCAGCACACATATACCTCATGTGACATATTAGTGGCTTGAAATAAAGTAACGTCTTCAAAACACGCGACTGCGTGCTATAAAATGAAAAAAAAAGGTTTCTCTATAAGGGATCCACAAAATGTATGACTATTTGATCTGGGAAATTACTGCATCTCTTTTACGGACTATAGGCTATGCTTTCAAGTACAAAACACAAATCACAGAAATATTCAGTTATTCTTCTTTAATGTGATCTTAACTGTCTGTTTTTGTAAAATACTAGTTTAAATTTATGGTTTATTTTCAATAGAGAGAGGAAAAATATTTGAAGCTTTACAGACCTTTAGATTATTATCTACAAACTTCATTACAAAGTCGAAATTGGGGAGAGAAGTTTGAAATCGAAAGTTGCATTGAATTGCTGTTTCAATTTAGAGATGATAGCATAGAATATTGCATTTCCAAACTTGATTACAGCTGTCAAACAGCGATGATATCCTGGTAAAATAAATGGCCCCAGAAGCAGTTCGTTTGATTAAATTAGACTTGCTGCATGGTCGATGTTACCAACAATATGTCAACGATGTTCAAATAATTTTCTCTTTCCCCAACAAAATAAATAAATAAATAAATTATATATCTAAAATATATCATAGTTGTTATAGGAATATTCTATATTCACTGAACTATAGATGTCTATTTACACCATTTTTCTCCTCACTTAATCGACCCCATGTAACTCTACTTTATTGTAGTATTCAGTACTTCACGCTAGTTTATTTACGTTGTACTCAGATCACAATCATAATCCATCTGTCAGCCAATAACATCATCATCGTCATCATTAACAACAACAACAACAACAACAACAACGACAATAGTAGCAGCAGTAGTAGTATTACTAACATAAATGAGAATAACTCGTCTAATCAAAAAAGGAAAATCACATCATTATGGTGTTCTCGTCTGAAGTTTAAACATTCAATTTCATCCGGGCATTGCAATCATAGTCTTTATGATAGTCTTCATTATTCAGCTAGATACAGAGACATATTTTTTCAAAAGTAACTAATTTATTATTTTCACATTTGGCTAATTTTATTGTGTTACAAATTTTGCCATGTTGGAACACTCGAATTGACGAGGACAATTTACCCTAAACATAGAGAATAATTTTACTTTTAATTAAAAGCAAATATAAAAAAAGGAGAAAACTTTATTCTGCTTTAATCTTCGACTAGAATATAGCATTAATGTATTTTTCTATCTCTTCAATTCGGTTAGTTGAGTGTCATTTACTATTTAAGTATAACGGATTTAATGTCAGATTGTTTTCTTTTGTTTACATTTTATTTCCATTATTACTTCAATAGTGTTGTAAACAAATTGATAGATTGGACTGACACATGACAAACTCTAAACATTCCAGATGCACCAATTGTAAATAAAAATGTGAGAACATGCATAATATGCAAGAAAGTACCAATAAGATGATCTCATGGGCGAATTGTATTATATAATAATGGACTGTTGCTGGTTTGAAATTTGCGACAGACAAGAACATTAAGTTTCAAATATGATTAGAAAGAATATTATTAATGTATCGTTCTGATTTTATTTCATCGTGATCATCATCATCATCATCATCATCATCAACGTCATCATCATTATCATCATTTTCTTCTTCTTCTTCTTCTTCTTCTTCTTCTTCTTCTTCTTCTTCTTCTTCTTCTTCTTCTTCTTCTTCTTGACATAGTTATTTCTGCGATACCTCGTTGTCGCACTTAACAAAAAGGCAATCTTACTTTGCCGAACATAAAGTCAATATAATCGGAAAGAAAATTATTGAAACGTATAGCAGCCATGAAAACTAATTATTTGAGTTTCCATTTTTAATTTTATACTATTAGGTCTATTATCTACAGAAACGTCTCGTACATTTGACGGCTAAGAATATGATGTTTGACAGAATGCAGATCAATATAAAAGCAGTGTTCAAATTAATGTTTGGAACTCAATGTAATACGCTGCTACATCATGCGTAAATCAGGAAGTCAAGGGAACTGATAAGTCAAGAAACATAGCAAAAGTTATCGAAAGACGATGGATAACGAAATACATGCATTAATGCAATTAGCACTAAAAGATCAGAAAGAATGCTGTTTTCAACTGGGATACAAATGTATGCATTGATATTTAAAGAGTTTTCTCGGCTGGTGTTTGTGATAAATTAGAGACCTGTAACTAAAATAATTCCCACGTGATTATTCTAATTGTCATATTAAACCTTTACTCAAAATATTGATAAATACTATATGGCACATTTCCATGTGCAAAGCGTGCAAGAAATGGAGATGCTATTGTGACAAAATTCTAACAAAATTATGATCCGAAAATAGAAAACGACTCTGTATGTTTGTTTATTGTTCGGAACTCTTGTAGAAGGTCTTTCTTTTAAAGTATAAAAACTATCAGAGACCCATTTAAAGTTTCATTAACATATTTCGCCAACTGTTAAAAAGCACATTTATTTTTCCCTTCGTATTATTGTGAACCCAAATTCGATTTCATTGCATAATACTGAGAATTGTAATTAAATTGTTGTTGAAGTTATTACGATCCGACCTGAGCAATCATAGTTCTTCAAATTTGTATGAGCAAACCGTTGACACGTTTACAGTTTGAAACACAGAAACATCGCGAGATTATCTTTTCATAAAATGTTGGTGTTCTATTTCTTTGAGGCATGGTAAAATCTTAGTTTTGAATTCTTTAGAGGCATGGCGAATGATTAATGTTTTATTCCGTTGAGGTATTGTTAACGGTTGGTGTTCTTTTCCTTCGAGGCATCCAAAAGGCAATATTAGCATTGTTGTTAAGGCAGCATAAAAAGATTGAATTTGAAAGCAGCTTGAAATGTTGTTTTTTATTGACAGTGTCATTTTGCTTATTTTAAGTTAAATTTGTATCTTGAGTATGTGGTCAATTTACCAAAAAATGTCAGAAACAACGCCAAAACTTGTTTGCTTTTTACGTTTTTAGTAATTTTTTTAATTATAAATAAGTACTTAAAGTGCTTCTTCTTTTGATAAAGGAATAATTGAACTTCGAAATTGTAATTTACTAGTAGCAATGTTCACAGTAAAATAATTTCTCCTAGGCTACAATGTGAACATGACGACTTTAAGATATTTCGGTTGGAACATCGATAGTTAGATATGATAGTGGGTAGATAAGCAGTCCGGAGTTTGATACGTACAGGGGTTGGAAGGTTACAAAATTGGTGTTTAATCGGACGTTTAGTGGGACTTTCCATCAGTGTCAAGTGACCTCAATTATTGTCATTTACATCTTTTGGCGTATTGTATAAGCAGTGTTGATACAAATTTACATAAAACTGAACTTGTGACAGTATAAACTAATATCATGAAGATATATCTACTGATTCTATATAAATGAAAGGGCATTTTTAAATTAATTCTCAATAACATATGAATAATTGTTTATAATATGCTTGATTATAAATCGTATTACATAGGCTGAGGTTAAGATTCATCAATAATATATCAAGGAATAATGTAATACTTTTAATTTTTATTTATTTATGTCATTTCTAGTTTATTTTATTTTTTAATTCATTTTTCATAATACATAATAAAATTATTAATAAACTGTTTATCTTTATTTTTTCATTACGAAAACAATTTTTGTTCATTCTTTGATATGTGGATTTCTTATAGCCAAGATATCGAATTCATTAATGGGCTTCGTTACCATTCATAATGTGGTTTATATGTCAGATGTCAATATGATTATAATGTTGGATTTAAATGTGAATACTTCTTATGTTGGCGGTGTAGAAAGAATTCTTTAATTAACTGACGATGCATACTTATAGATGAATATCCCTTAAGGTTACATGAAGATCGTGAAAAATAACTCTTGAGACAACGAGCACAAGTATCTGACATTTACCAGGACGTGTCATCATTTATTTTCCTTGAGGATTTCTTGTTGAACCTAATGAGAAATAGGAATGTCTACTGCCTAATGAAAAAAGAAATGTCTACTGCCGGTGATGGACAATAACAAATGAATCCCAGATTAAAGCATCTGCAATAGGACATCTCGTCACTCACGAAAACGGTCAAAATGTTTGCTCAACAGACATTGTGTAGAATGGGTAACGACGTTCCCTCGAATAATATCTAAATAACACATCGGTACACGCCCTTCGTTAATTTCTCTTTCGATTATTTTATTATGAATGGATGAATGAATAAATCTGTTTAAACTTTGATGATTTTTTTTTGGAAAAAGATTTTGAAAATTATTGAAACACTATATAGGTTGGGTGATATATTACTGACTGCGACAAATATGATTTAGCCGCTTACATTAAAAGGCACGATACTGTTATTGCTGTAACCAATCCATGATTATTGCATGAAGATATTACTGGCCGTGCATCTCGAAGACATGTGAATTATGTCGACACTGATCATATTGCAACCCGTATGCAATCGGAGTTAGACATTTATTCATTGCTATTCTATGACCTTTTTCTTGTAAACAGACATCTTAAATGATATTATTGGTTTCAAACCTTTTACTTTCTTCTCTCTTTTGAATTTTTGAAACAATAAATCCACATGAATCCAGTCCTTCTAATGGAACATTTTAGAATGCATGGAATTCATTATTTCACCAATATTTTTGGCGATGTGATGGTTAGAGAACAAACAACAAAGAAAACAACAATCTGCAAGAAGATATAACAGCTAAAGGCACAACTTAGCAGCATGGACTCTCTCCACTGTGATAGAAAATGTGTGTATAAACCTCATACTCGAGCTTAAAGAGCTACGATAGTTTCGGTATGTAACTTTAATTCAGTGAAATTTAAAATCAGATATTTCAAGATTATTATTTATTCTGTTATTCTGTACAATGTTATCAGCACATGATAAGCCATATTGACAGTTTGGCTTGGCATTTTGGGCATTTATCAGCACATGATAAGCCATATTGACAGTTTGACTTGGCATTTTGGGTATGTATCAGCACATGATAAGCCATATTGCAGCCAGTATGTTTGGTGCATAGGAAGACATGTTGGCCCCCAGAAAGCTACCTGCAAGCTTTAGTCGAACCGAGACTTGGTCCAACGCAGATAGATGCTAACAGCGAATGATCTGTAACGTCTAGCGCTTTATACAACTCGGTCACCAAAACAAAGTACAGTTTTAAGTAAAAGCTATCAATCTGTCATTTATTCACTGGTGAGCTAATTGACTATACAGATACATTTTATTTTCCCCGAAGGTTATAAAACAAACTCGCGTAAATGTTTCTCTTTGTTATGTTTTAATAACGGCGTTATGTCTAATCACGTGATAGCTATTCATGCATCGAAACATTAACGATTATGTTCATCGCAAATTGCTGCGTGAAAAATTCTAGGTCATGAAATAACAAATTAAACTTCCAAAGTACACACTGTCTTAACTGTTCACGATGAAAAATGTTGGTATTGATATTTCCAGATTAAAACAGGCCCAAGGGTACATCTAATCAATCATAAAAAGGGTGGCGAGACAATTATTCAACTAGGTCAAGGCTAATCCGTGAAAACGGACAATCATTGAACGAAATAAGACATTAGCTTTCTAGAACAGATTCCGAATCATGTGACTAATCAACTAATTCTAGAATATGATTCCCAAAACCAACAAAAAATTCAAATTTATTAGTAAAGTATAGAAATTGTTGAGTTGCAAGCTGTGACACTGAATAAAATGAAACAGACGACGACAAAGAATCAAAAATGCTTTAAAACATAACCTTTATAATATTAGTAGTGGCATTTCAAGTGAAAACTGATTGGCTTAAAACCTTGCACTGTCTGGAGAAAATAAAATAGTTCTATAATTTATTTCACGAGAGGTTTGTCATTTTTTAAATGTTAAAATTTAACTTTGAGTAAAGTAATGAAACAAAACTTGAAATATACGACTAATATGAAACCAGGTTAATGTGCATATTTAAAGCTTTTTCCAACATAATTTCAGCATTATTTTACTATCCAATTTTTCTTGCTATTAGAATAGCTAAAGATTTAAATAACTGTAGAGTGTTTTCATTTCTCACATTTGTTTATTTTCTTCCTTGAAGAGTTAGTAACACTTCAGATAGCATTAATCGCACGTTCGCACTTCAGTCAAGCAAAATCGAAAAGCTTGAGATATTAATTGCAAGTATGTTGTACAATACTTCTTTATCTCTATGATACTTTTCATACTGTTTTATCTCTATACTTCAAACCTCTCCATTCCTTGCTGGATTCTAGCGTTATAAGTATCTGATTTCCTTTCATGTGTACTGAACCCCTCAGTCCACAACTCCTTTTGATTAATTGTTCTCAGACACCTTTACAAGATTTGTCTTGATAGCTCTTTTCAATAGCTGACGGCAGAACTTGGTACCAATACAGCGGTTACCAGGTCAAATCCTATAGATACGAGAAGTCAACACAGATGTTTGAAAAAATATCAATTTTGAGAAACGCGATTCTATCCAGAAAGCTGAGGATCAATATTTGATTTACCTCGATGCTTGCTAACCAAATTGTTTCGTTGTCGACTCTACTTTTATTGCTAGTTTGGCGTGTATATCTATTTGTAGCACAATCCCTCTGAATCCCAGGTTCGATATCACCTAAATCACTCAACTTCCTAAGTGTGTCCTTGAGACCTATACTTAGTTTGCTCTACATAATATAGCTAATATTGTGTTTAAACTGATGTTAATTGTAGCAAAACAACAACGACAACAACAACAACGGGAAAGTGATTCCTGCCCTCCTTGCTCGTTTTAACCTAAGGCCGGTACTGGAGAGATTGTCTGGAAGCCTTTCAATTTAATTTTGGTCTCTCTCCAAAGATAGTCCACTTTGAATACATTATATTCTGTCTATACCATTTAAAAGTTTGTGTTAATGAGGGATTCTTCCGCGGATAAGGAAAATAATACAAAGATCAATATTGTATTCGCCGTCTTCCATTTTAAAGAACACGTATGAAAAAGAGCAGTGTAAACTGCGCAGACTCTATGCATTCCATTTGGTCACAAGAACATTATAGGATTTTTGCATGTGAGGTATGCGTGCCGATAGCTGAACGGGCTAGCGTATTTGTCGACAACTTTCACTGAATCTTACAGCAGTGTATTGGCACCCACACGACTGTAGTGAGTATATTTCCATGGTTCATTAGGAATTAAATATTTCAAACATCCACAAGGAGAAGAAAAAGCCCGAAGGTTAACGAAACGAAAATTGGCAGACTATAGCGTATCCTACAGTACACTGATCTTGTTACTGAATGCTTCGTTTCTAATAGCATTGATCAATCTAATTTCAAGTTAATCATATATTTCCTAGGAAAAGTTATTAAATTATGAAAGAACTAAATTTTACGACTCTTGTGATATTTTGGAAGGAAAAGTGTTGATCAGCTGGAAGAAACCGATGACTTATTCATATAAAACTCGTCGCTTCTTATTGTTGATGTGTCTGTCAAAAGATAAATTGATTTTGAAATATCGACTATTATTTAATGATACATTTTTCTACGTATTGCCTGGTCCACCCTAATAAACATCATAATTGCATTTCAGTAGTTGTTTCCATTAACTTGTCCTGCATATTTCTCTTTTCTTTTTCCAGCGTTTACGTTTTAGCGGATATTTATTTTATTAAATATCAGAAGATGTTCGATTTAATGTTCGATTTAATGCTATTTATAATCTAACCTATCCTGCAGCTTGTCTAATTCTATATATTTCATACCCATGTTCTTAAAAAGACTACCGATTACATATTCAGTAGCTTGTTGGTAAGATATTGTCACTCAAGAATGCAACTAACACAGACAAAATTTGGGAAAATTTAATTTGGTTTTAGTTGTCTCAAATATAATGTCCTCTCTTTGATTGTTTATGCACATGCATAAAATAAAGGAACCTTCTAAAGTGTTGTTGTTGGTTCCTCAGCTACATTTCCTTAACTGCAAAGAACCCTTTGAAAACGTGAAATTGATTGGGACACTCTTCCGTGACATTAAACTCTTTCATCACCTGGAACCCTTTCAGAAGGTGTAATTGGATTTGTTTCGTTTCTTTTTTATGTTCAACTTTTCATAAATGAATGGTGATTCAAAACTTTACTCTCGCATTATTTTGTACTGAGTCATTCCAGCAACATCCACATATTTACGAGGTCTATCTCCGGTGGCCTAGCGGTTAAAGCGTCCGCCGCGGAAGCGGGAGGTCATAGGTTCGATCCCTGGACAGGTCATACCAAAGACTTACAAAAATGGTACTAACAGCGACCTCGCTTGACGCTCAGCATTAAGAGGTTAGTGTTAGGACTAGTCGGCCTGGTGTCAGGATAATGTGACTGGGTGGAACATCATGCTACATGTCCGCGGCATGATGCCACAGTGCTAGACATCACTATAAACTGCCTCACTGCAGACATCGTAGCGATATGACTGAAAAATTGTTAAAGCTACGTTAAAAATCCTAATCAAACAAACAAACGAGGTCTACCGATGTTTCTGTCCTTTTCAAACTCGAAAAAAGCTTTAATGCTAAAGATAATTTAAAATTTTTAGTGATGTCATTCACATTTTTAATATTATTTTTTTGTATTATACTGCTTTTAAAGATTTGGTTCATTTGATCTGATTTAATTTGGGTAACCATAAGGCATTGTATCCTCGTAGTTTAATAACTTGCCACGAAACTTATCAAATCTCTGTTTGGTAAATGTATTGGTTTGGTTAACATTCAGACTTTTCAAAAACAAATCGTTAACATACGTTATGTTTTTTTTTCTTCTAAATTACAGATCATTTTGATGTTTAGTTTATTTATTTTCATCTGAACTTATGTTTACCATAGTTCTTTTTCCAGTTTTGTTTAAACAACTGAGTTATCCACCAGTGAAGTACAGAACAAAATATGTCTTCAGGCTTAAGTTTGGTGTCATCAGATTCAGTCTCAACAGCATTTCAAGTTTCAGATTTCGGGAGTTGATAATGTATCTAATTTGTTTCTTCAATATACAAAAATAGTTTTGAATTAGCTAACGTAATTTCTTCTTATTCTTACATTAATAGTTTTGGATTTATAATAAATCATATTGTATGGTATTACTTTAATTGAATTTAATGGGTAATATTTGAAAAACAAGTGTAGATGTTTTGGAATTTTGTTCCAATCGAATTTTATTATATAGACCCATATGGGATGTTCAACAAGTTCTCATTCATGCATTTAAATTTCAGTTAATGTGTACCTTATAAACAAAGTCGTGAAGCTCACCTACTGTCTTCAGGTTAAAATGAAATGTTACAACATGTACATATTTGTAATTTTAATAGGAAATGTTTCTTAAACAATGCCGACTACAGTTTTATCCTTGGGTAGAGAAGGGGACGTGCAATGTTGCTTCACTGAACTTTTCAGTTAAATAAAACTATTATTTTGGGTAAATGTCTGTGCATAAAGATTTTTTTCACATATATTTTAAAAAATTAACTGGTCTTGGTATCTTCGACATTTTTTCCGTTGTTGTGTTAACTGTTCAAGTTATTGCCCAATAATTATACAGCTATAAAAAAAATATGATCGTTTCTTTACAGTGGTTTCTTTAATATCCTTTATGAAATTTTCTTACCGAATGAAATTTCTTTCCCATCCTTGAAGTGTATACTCTTCACCTCGTTATCTGAGTCTTCTGTAACCATCACCGACATACAGCGGCCAATCTCACACCGCAACAAGTCGTGCAGAAAAATTGAATGATTTTGTCTTGTCTGTAATTAAAATTACAGTTACTGTGAGATGGCACACGATAATCACCGGTTATTCAATAGTTGTCTTTATCCTTATAACCATCGATCTGTTTTCACACATGTCGGTCGAGGTCAAATAACTTTGTTTTCACCAGTGAAAACCAATGCTTTTGCTGTATGTGTGGTTTTTGTTTGTTTAAATCTAAATTCTTACGCAAGGCAGTTTAATCAATACGCTAGGGGTGCACAACCTCTTTGGCCAATGGTCAGATTGCATTTTCTAAGACCAATCGAGGGTCGCAAACAATAATTTCTGTTAATACAATTACTATGCATGGGCCAGATTTATGTGCAGTTTTAATTTGCCCTGAGGGCCGGACAGAACATGTTCGCAGACCGGGTTGTTGTGCACACCTGCACATGTCGAACTATGCTAAAGCATATTGCGCCGATTGTTCGGGTAAAGGGACCGCCAAGAAAACGGTGCCCGAAATTTGTTTTGAAATCATTGCTGGAGAACGAATGAATAAAGGAAATGAGGGCGTCTTTGAACTTTAAGTTTAACTGTTCGTTCTCTGTCGCTTATTACAGTTATATCCTACTCCACTATGCCGACCGCTCGTCCTATATCATCAGCTTGGAAGCTCACATTGCCCAACAGTTAACGCTTTTGATACGTCATGCCCTGATGTGGGGTTGATAGTGTACAAGGTGGAAGGTCCATGTCAAAAAACCAAATTACATCATTCTTGAGCTCTCTACTACATATGGAAGCCTGAATTTTAAGTTCTAATTTTATCAGTAATGTATTTTTGGATAATTTAATTGCATTGAAGTTAATACATGTGTTTATGAACTCATCTATATTATATGGATAATATATTGGAGGAAATAAAAATACCACACCTTATGTATATCATTCAGTTATCTCACTTACACAAGAATAACATTTCAAGAAACAAAAAAATCACACTTTCAGTGATTTGTTATGAAAACAAAGAAGATTTGTGAATTATCATATTAGCCCTCAGTCTTGATGTAAATGTAACTAGAAGACTAAAAGTAGTATAATAATTTCTCACAGTAAAGTTTACAAGTTTAAAAATTGATGAAATATGTTTTGTTTGGTTTAGGTAATTTTCTGCCTAACTGAAGCCCATTATTGTTAATTTATTATGAAGAAGAAATATAAATAACATGCATCTGATTATCTAAATTATTTACCCTTTTATATTAGATGGGAATGAACACCAACCACATCACCTGAAAGTTTGCCTGTAAGGGATGTAATAGCACAGGTGCCTTTGAACTGTCTTTGGACCTATGGGGCTTTGCCTCCATATATTGTCAAGGGTAAAGTCATCAAACTTTCACTTCTCATTTTTCTCATTGCTGCTTCTATCTCCGTTAATTCATTTATCACAAGCTACATCTCCCGTTTAGATACACACTTTCCTCCTAATTTTAACTGCAGTGGACTCATTCTACTTATCGTTTATCTTTTGTATTTTATTCCCAAAATTCAACATAACTACTTAGAAGCTGTGATCTACTATATCTGGTGTCAGATAGGCTTATTGCATCAAATTTATTCACTACTTAAAGGAGAAAAGCTTTCCGTTTTTGTGACAAAAATGATGGTTAGGTTGACCTTTGTGTGAGGACTGGTGGTTAGTGACCTCCTGTATCTGCAAACAGTGTAAAGCGTTTAAAGCTTATACTTTATAATAAGGTTGGGTCGTGTCCATCTGTCTCTGATATTAAGTTCTGCATCTACCAAACAAAAATAAAGTCCTTTATTTTAGGTGAATTTTACTTTTTGATCAAGGAGAGGTACATATTATTTTGTACATTGACCTTTGACCTAGTTATTACATAATATGATATGATGTGATTTATCCCATATCACCCATGTTAAGTTGAATAAGTGCTGATATGAATAAAACACAACCCAGAGTTTTAAAAAAATTTATTCCCAAAATGTAGGTTGGTAGTAAAGTACAATATGAAAAACAGTAGCTAAAATATTTTAAAGAACATTACATACACATTTATATAAAAGAGAGCTTGGTACCTCCTAACATTGTTTCTGACAAACGATACTAAGTACATTTGTTACTTATACAGTCCTGAGGTATTTCACAGATTATTGGAAAACTTAAGATTTGCTATAGATATAACTTTACCAATTGTACAACACCAGGTGGGCGGAGCTTATGGTGTTGGAACATTGTATTCAGAATTAAACCCCAACACTAGCTGTGATTGGTGCATTATGTAAGAGCTGTACTTTTTGTTAGAGTTAAAAACAGTTAAGCTTCTTGGCACATGTTAGATTATGTTAATTCATACCTAGATCATATTTTGTATTTTTATGATTTTTTTTTAAAAATGTGGCACACATGGGTGGAAATGTGTCGGTTGTGACTAGATACCTGTTACCTCTATCTAGTTCCAGCAGAGTTATGTCTCTTACATGCAATGGAGGACCTAGTTTTGTCCTTGTCAAATTGACTAACATTGTTCTCCATGAGTGTGTGACATGCATGCTGAAGTAGGATAAAAAGTATATTTATTTCACAAAATATTAACATTGAGGTCTATGGCAATACCAATTGGTACCGTGATAGATTTTAACATGTTTCTAAACTTGACTTTAAGTTCACGCTAGTATAGTACCGATCACGCGGGTCTAAGCTTAAAAGTAATATTTCTTTTGCGTGTGGTTCCACCTGACTAAAATTTCATATAAATCTTGATCATTACCTGATGTGATTTTATACGTGTAAAATGTATTTTAGAGAGCGCTATCTGTAACTGCTTCCATCAATGTGTACGTTGCGCAACAATTTTAAACTTTCTTTACTGTTTATCATAAATTTGGGCTCTATTATTTTTTTTCTACAGCGCATCATGCTTAATTTAAAAAATTCTCTTGCGGCATTTTTAGCCTTTGATACTGCACTCTACAAGCCATTATGTTACCATTATGTTACTTCAATTCGTCACTCATAGGCTTCAGATTTTCCATACTGGTTCAATATTTCGTCTCTTAGAATCAAACGTATTAAAATAGGTTCCATACGTGAAAAAGCTAGAATTCAACAATACTTCACTCACATTCTTCTGAAATAAAAATCTTGCAAGTTCAATACCCATGACAATTTTAATCTGTAAAAATTTCACTCATGAATCTAGTCTATATTTTTCTGGTTTTGAATACTCTATTGTACATTATCCTTTCAATACTTGTCTCAACTGGACGTTTTGTTTTATTGCATCGCATCCAACCAAAATTTATGTTCTCAAAGTAAAAACTGTGTGCTTTATCTCATACGTTTCCTTCCTTGAACTCGTAGCATCCACTTAATGAGTTACGAGGAATGGTATAAAACTGTAAGTTCCGATGTTACGAATCATATGTTTATTACGCGCGACATACTTTAAAAATTTGTGTCTATCACACAATGTTATCAATCAGTCTCAAGTCACTGCTTATCACGTACAATAACTGCCGTTTTCATTCAGTTCGCGACAAAGGTCGCAGTAAGCGAAATCAATGTTTGACTTTGCATAATTTTATTTTGCAATTAGTTAATTTATATGTGTGACGCTTATCACTTATTATTTCTAATCAACAAGAAATGTCGAAAGCAATGCCCATATTGCCTTCATACATAGAAGTGTATATGGAACGGAACAATCGCATGTAAAAGGCAGACACAGTAAAGGGTAAAATAACTTAAGCTGCAAAACATTTCCAAGCAAATACGGCAGGGTAAATTAAACGACAAGGAAAATTATAACAACTTAAAAATTAAAAAGTAACAAATACGTTTGCGTGGACTGTCTAGCCAAAGCAGATAAGAAAACTTCAACTGAGGAAGCATGCATATTGATTTCAAATGAATTTAAAATATTAAATAATAAAATAGACGGATTACGCGGTAGAACGGTTGAAGTAGAAGGAAGCGTGAATCGATTAATTGTACTACACAAGAAAGTGACGAATTAGAGAACCGAAGATTCTGAAAATAAACCCATGACTGATGAAAGAACGACATCCTGAAATAAAGTGTTTTAAAGACAGGGTATGGCCTCTATATAATAAAAACATCTTCTTTCTTACACTAAAAGCTAAAAGTTCTAAATTTATGATATGGTCTCCATGTTAGAATTTCTTTGTTACAATCCTTCACGTCAATACATTTAAAGTTGTTAAATTCAGGCCATCATCTCATATACAAACGTGTTTTTGTTGTTGGTTATTTTTTTATATACAATATTCTTCGTCATTACAGCTGTAGAAAAAAGACAGTTTTAAAATAACTTGAAGAACCAGAAATTCAAACCAATGAAAGTTTCACCTGTAAATCACCAAAATAGTTACATTGCAAAGATTTTGTACAAATTTTATTTTTGAGCGAAATAAAAAGCATCATTAATATCTTGCATTATTCCGCACTAGAAACTGATTTCACCGTGAACTACAATATATTGATACAAAATATTGAAAAAGAATGGACTGCTCTAAATTGTAAAAGCTTTCGAAGAGCTGTTAAAATTGATTGTGCCAGTGGGATAGGTCTAGCTCAGAATCAGTACTAGTTTGTTATCTGATTAGATTAAACCATAATTATGTTTTTTCATTTGTTTATTTATTATTTATTTTATTTTTATTTATTTTTTATTTGTTTAGTCTACCATCGAATTTCTAACGAAGTTGTTATGAATTTTATAAACTCGCGTTTTCAAAAATAGAGAGAAATTACTATTGTTCAGAGTTATATTAGTTTTGCATTTTGAGTAATAACTGAATAATTGACAATTTTTATTTATTGTTTTGTGAAGCAACGAAGTGGAAGTTGATCGCTCTTAATCTTTAAAATTCTGCATTTAATCGATTTTGTAAGTATATTTTAAATTTGAAACGGAGTATATATTTTTTATAAACATTAATAACTGTGCTAATTATTAATTGTATATTGCCATTTTCACAAATGTCTTTATATGAAGAGTATATAAAAGACGTGTTAGTTAGATATTTGTGGGAATCCGGCATGTAAATGCTAGTAGTTCCGGATTACCCACAAAGCACACATAGCACGTGCTTAGGGCACCAGCCCAAAATGGGCACCAGAAAAATTAAAATTAATTGTTGTTGATAAAATTGAATGAACCATATATGATCATTCCAATCTGCATGTACGAGTATTTATATCTTAAATCATGGCAACACTGGTATTTTTCCACCATTTTAACTTTTAATATTTTGTTTTAAGTTTCATAATATTTTCAGTGCTTAGGGCCTGGAAGGCCTTAATCCGGCACCGGCTAGAAAACAAAATTACGGCAGGTTTTGTCGTATGGTGTATTGTAATTACTTCGTCTTAAAGGCTATTGTATACATATACAAACTGCATACGTGTTTTGTTCTGAGTCGTCGGAAGGAACAAATCTGATATGGCGTAGAGATACAACGAGACCGTCGTGTTCATAATCCATATAAAAATAGTTCTTTTCGCGACTCGGTACAAACGCTTTTAACGCTATCTAAATATGTTTAGATTTACTGTATGAATCAAATTGAAAATGAACTGTGATTTATTCAAGTTAAATTCACTGCCTCTAAAAAGTATATAACACCGGACGTTAAAAAAAGACACCAAAGTTGTTCGAATATGGGTGTATGATAAGGGAATTCGGATTGAACAACTGGATGGAACTAAATTTCAAACATATAAGATTAAATGGATATGCAATAAACTTCCCTCTGATTTGAAATAAATAACAGTAGTTAGCATGCACTGATTACCACGATCAGACATTTATTGTCAACCTTAGAGTTACTACACAAAGATAATTACTTCTGTCTGATTGAAGTCTTAAAGCTTTTAAGCAATAACAGCTAAAGCACTTCCGAAAGAAATAAAATTGGAAGAAGACTTAAGTTACAGACAAAAGAATTCTTGCAAAATGTATGTGTCAGCTTGTCTGTCTTGTTAATGATCCTTTCAGATCCAAAAAAGAACAACGTTCTGAAATAAGTCAGACATTTATTCAAAATCTACGGTAAATATGGCAGAGGGATTAATATAAGAGAAGTAACTGCGCATAATATTTTGTTCTAAATGAAGAATAGCAAGTGGTATGGTCACGTGGCAGAACAGCTCACAGAGAACAGCCTGACAAATATCCAAACATAAACTCACAGGACGACCATAGTGTAGAGCACAATAGTCCAGGCGAGCAGCAGAGGGGATGAATCCTACAACATTTTTTGTTTTTATTTTTGATTATACCCCTCCAAATAACACTAAACCCTTCTCGCGAAATAACTAGAAAAAAAAATGACAGTGAACATGGGATTCGCATTCGCGTTTTCGTTGTCACTCACCCTCTCTGCTGCTAGAACTTTCAGTTCTGGGTTAACCGAATATTTGATCTAGTCCTTACTACGACGAAAATCAGGATGAAAGTCCTTAGGACGAAAATCATTTATGATTTCACAAACAGACTAATTTGTAAAACCTCCTCTTGTAAATCAATCAGATTATTGGACTGGTCAGTGAGTTTGAAATTAATTCTGGTTAATGAATTATTATGACATCGCATATAGACTGGATTCACCGGGGACTCAATTATTAAAAACCCTGGAGGAGCTATTGGTGCAAATGAATACAGAATATATCCTTGCTGAGCTTGATTTGATCGTTCTAGATTAATTTGATAGCTTCCTTCGATCACATCACACACTAAATTGAGCGCAATCACCGTTGAAATATTCACATTGAACGGAGCAATATGCCTACCACCACCATCTGGGTCATTATTATGTTTGAGGATTTTTATTTCCTGTGATGTTGTTTTTTTCCACGTATCATGAATTATTTTAAAACCAATATCGATGGCATCACTGAGAGATTTTTGTAGTTCTAAGATATTATACCCTGGTAGTTTGAACGCATGAATATCTTCTACGCGTATATTATACTTCGTTGCAAATTCTGTTCTCGTTATAGGATTACTGTCACCTAATACCACTTGAATGATTTGCAAATGAAATGTTTCCATGTCATTGATGATTTTGTTGCCTGTTTCTACGACGCTGATAAATTCATCTCGGGTGAGAGAACCGGATTTAAGAGATATTAACAACAATGAAAAATCATTATTCATCGCTGTGAAGTTTTCAGTGATTTTCTCTTGTCGAGTTGTGTGATATATTGGGTTGTTGAATTTTTTCACTGCAGTGAAAACTATCAATTCGTTGTATCTTTTATAGCTTTTTACTGGATTATCAGATTTTATCCTGTCTGTGATATAATCGGTTTTTTGTGGTTCTGGTAAATCAACGGTTTTTCCCCCGGGTGGTAATTCAGGCCATCCTAGTACGGTTCTAATAGAACTCTGATAGATATCTACGACATATCCTTCTGTGCTTATTTCAATGGCAGATGATAGTGTTGGTTCATGAACTGTTATAGCTATTTTTGACTCTACTCCAGTAATCGATTTTATTCTACGCGCGAATTCATTATTGATTTGTTCGATTTGGTATGATCCGGTTGGTATGGAAACAACATTCCAGTCTGGGGTACCGTCGGGTTTATTCTTATTTGCAAATACCAGGGAATTATTGGGTTGTTGACCACCAAATGATTTTGACCTAATATTTGGCCAACTGTGGTATACTCGTAATTTTGCTAGCGCTATCTCCTTCACTGGGACCGGAGAGGGGACATTCACACTGAATTCTGGATTCGTTGAGGTTATTGAGATCATGCTTGTTTGTACTGGGTTTGTGTTCTCCACTATTTGTTGAAGTAATTCCATCTGTGTTGTCATTGTTATTATACTCATGTTTTTGTACTTCTAATTTTGACATCGCAGAATCATATATATCTACCATCGCTGAAAACTCACTCTCTGATATAATTGTATCATCGAGCGATGACGATATCAATGAGGATAATTGCGAGTATGCAGTGGACACAACATGAAATTGAATTATGTAGTCTTGTAGTTTCCGTTGGCTGCATGAGGATATTTTTTTTGTGATTATTGAAATAATTCCAGCGATTGTTGTTGAAGCAGAAATGCAAATTGGAACAGCTATCGGAGCCATCATTGTCACTGAAGACAGTATAATACCAGCTCCGATGATTACACCACTCACAGCGTACACAGTAACATCAATTGCGGTAATTCTCCTGCGGTATTTTTTAATTTTCATTGCATACTCCTCAGACAAGGTTTTGAGTCTAGTTTGATACTCTCTGACTTGATCATAGCGATATTGCGATGATGAAATCATTTTTTATTTTAACAACGCCAGCGTTTTCAATTACGATTTACTTAAATCCGCTACGAATTCCACATACCACGTTGTTGAGACCCTAACCAAATCTTTATCAGTAGATGTAATTGTAAACTTTTCAGTTGTATTCTTGTCGATGATCGTTGAAATCGTATTATTGACCCCAGATGAACTGGACGATGAAATATTAAATTGAGACAATGGTGTTACTAGTGTTAATCGATAAATACCCTTAACGGTTGCAGTGATATCTAATTTGTTGTTTGTAGGTGACCACTCCAATGATCCGTGTTGGATTGTATATACTATGTTGTTAGTTTTCTCATGAGGAATTTTTGTTTTTTCAATGACTGTTATCATCCTCGAAAAATCACCTTTGACGGCTTCGATGAAAGTTTTCGTCTCATCGATGGATTTTTTAATATCAGGGAGTTTTAGTTCAATTTTATCGAATGTAGTTCCAATAAATTTATCAATGATATTTCTACGAAATGCGGTAAACTGTTTTATGTGTTCTTCAATTCTAGATTCAAGTGTTGTTAGTACAACCACAGAATTGTTTAACTCATCGTTGAGAATTTTTAATCGATCTGTAATCGTCGAAACGAGTACACCCGGTTTGAGTTTACCCTGATCGGAAAATAACGCAACGGTGTTCTCGATTGCGTTTTGTTGTTTAACTAAAATATCATCCAGAGAAATATTACTGGTTTTCAATTTACCCTGATCGGAAAATAACGCAACGGTGTTCTCGATTGCGTTTTGTTGTTTAACTAAAATATCATCCAGAGAAATATTACTAGATTTCAATTTACCCTGGCGATCTTGAAATACAACTATTTCATTGGGTTCAACACTTTCTAAATTCAACGTCTCAGCTATTTCATCTTTAATTTTTTTTGTTATATCCTTGATAGAATCAGGGGTTGCAGTGCCATCGGGTTTGGGTTTCAGAGGTCTCCCCCAAATATCAATCATGTTATTGTAAAACTCTTTCTCTCTCTAAAAAGCGATTGCTGGTGTAGTCATTTACGACAATATGAGGTGGTTTCCCCCTTGGGTTACCCAAGGAGTTAGAAATAGCGTCAAGGACATTTAATACTTCACTGCCGCATATTGGTGGGTCATTGATTTGTTGTGTTGGTAGCGTAGAATACCAAGTCTTCATTGGAAGGGTTTTTATATAACGCATAAACTCTTTTGGTGGGGCTAATCCATATGAATCAAAATAGACAATCCCACGTGGATCAATAGCGTATGCAACCCAGTGAGTTCCAGGTCCGGTGCTGTTATCGAGATTAATAATACCTGTTTCAGTTTCGTTTGGTTGATGTGGTAATTGATCTTTCATAAAAACACCTCTGAAATTTTTAATCACTAGTTTTTTAGCCGCATCCATTAAATCAAAATTGGACATTGGAACCATCGAAGATTTGGGAACCATAGGTTCGGAAATTGAAGATTTCTGAATTAATAAACCGTTCCTGGTAGTCTCAGGCCTGATCCGTGAACGGATCTCCCGCTGTACCATGAATACGGGGTTCCTGGTAGTCTTAGACCTTTTCCGCTGTACCATGAATACGGGGTTCCTGGTAGTCTTAGACCCAATCCGTGAACGGATCGTCTCTTTTTTTATATCCTTGTCCAGCTGCCTTTTTCAACGCCATTCCTGCTGCAGTACCAACGGCTCCTAACGCCGCTGCTTTAGCCACCGCTGGGGCTGCTGCTGCAATCAATGCTGGTATTGCAGCTAACAATGGAAATATACCGCCTGTTTTAATCATATTTTTGATAGCAGCCGCAGAAAGAGTAATCTGAACACCTTTTTTATCCTTGAAAGCATCATTGAAATGTTTCACCTGACGAGTTGTCAGCGATAATTTATTTGCACCACCAGTCATTTGATTAGGTTTCAACGTGATTGTGGTTCCACATTTTTTAGCCGATTCTGATTGCAATTTTTTGATTTGACCAGGAGTTAACGTAACACTAATAACACTATATGACATTATACATAATAGATTGATTCTAAATCGTAAAACGATTCAATGGAAATATCCTTCGGATTTTCAATTACATGTTTTCTACTGGGGCATCTACCACTCTCATTCTTCCACCAACACCTTCAAGTAACATTGATTTATCACTGAGAATGACAGCAACCGCTCTATAATTCGGGATAAGGATAGGATGTACCCCAGCAACTGCTGCTGGACCAATCGGACGGGTTACACGGGCTCTAAAGTGTATATCAACGACAGATTGTCTCATCAAATCAAGATGTTCCAATGAAAAGTAATAAATCGGATACAGACTTTTAAAATCATATTGTGATATTTGCAAACCGGTATCCACATTTAGATCACGTGCCATAAATGACAACAGGTTATGATAGACACGTGCAATATGATTCTGACCGTAATCAAGTTGTATATCCTCGGATGGTTCCTGCTGTCCGTTTATTCTCAGCGAGACTTCATTAACACCTAACTGATCAAATATCATATGACTTCGTTCTTGATTACCAACTCGCGCAGCATTCTGTAACGCAATAAATATATGACGTGGAGCTGAAACCCCTTGTTTTGATGCCAGGTGCCATGTGAATGTACCATCAACATTACCCAGTTTAATATCCGTAGTCACTGATAACCAACTCAACAACGACTTTCCTCCTTGATCCATAAATGATAGTAGTCGCTGTTCTTCTGTGATTGATGGAGTTAACACTGGCATCCACAATGATAGTTTTGTTAAAATGACTTTACCGGGAGCAACCCCAGCATTACGCCAGATTGCATCATCATCAGTACCCTTTCTCACGAGTGCTATTGTGTGTTTGGCTCCATAAATAACTTTTCGGACGTTTCTACAGAATCCAAATATGTGATGTAGTGGAATCGCACATGAAAATCGTCGACGCTACCCATGCAACATTGCTACGCGTGTTGCAAATCCTAAATTGAGATTACCATTAACGCCTCCGAGAATATCAAACGCAGCTCCGGGTCTAGTTCGACGTTCTGGATTAGCTGCTTCTTGTTGATTGCCTTCTGCAGTGACTTGCGGTGTTAACACTTTAATGAATTGAAGGTGATCAGCGTTATCAGAGGTATCCTTTGCAAACATCATAGATGGACCCGCTGATCTTGAATAATCATCAGAATATCTCGCTAACCCTATGATTGTTGTGGCCATATCAACTTCACGGTCAATGGATTCAATTTCTTTTCCATCAATGAGATATCTAGCGCTTTCAAATAACGCCATGATGCCGTTATTAACAAAACCAACTCGGACATTTGAGTTAATGTCATATGGTGGATCATTATGTGCAGCATCATTTGTTACAAGTTCTCCTTCTACTTCAATAAACGCTTCACAAGGCAAAAAGTATTTACTGGTATCATGAACTTGAAGTTCAATTCGCGATCGGAGATCTGGTTGTACTGCGTGATAAGAATAAAATTGAAAATCGCGTACAGAATCATTCTTGCCAACTGGGGCATCCATATCAAATGCTGGATCAGGTGACCTTTTGAACATTTTATTCTATTTATCAGAGTCTAAATCGTGATTTTCATCGTGAAAAACGCTAGCGTGAAAATCCGTAGGATTTCATCGACGTAGTTTTCTAAAGCCACTTCCCGCTATCATATTTGCAATATTGCTTTGGTCTCCTTGATTTACCATCGACGCTAATTTTTCATCTACTGCGTTATTTATTATTTTACTAACACTTGCAGGCATTTCTTCTGTAGACTGTAACGGTTTCTTTTTTCGTCTCACTAATGATGTTATTTTATCCTTCGCAGTTGAAAACGCTTTCCCGGCAAGATCTCCAACAGTACTAATACCCTTATCACGAATAACATCAATGGCTTTCATTGATAATTGTTTAGCTAACGGCATCACTTTTGGGGCCATTCTTGAAAAGAATCCTAAAATGGTATTGCCGAGGCCATCTCCATAGTATGCTTTATAAACTGGAAACCGTGAATTAACTACATAGACGAGGGTTGGTTTATCATGATTGTAATGGATGATCATTATTATAAAAACAATAGTGTTTTCAATTGTTATTTAATCACTATGATACCCATTTGCTAACTCGTCAATGAAATCTCGATATGTTTTGATATCCATGATACCGCCGGCAAATAACCGTCTACAGATATCAGCTGCTTCATTAATTATTTCTGGAGAGTTATTTCCAGCTCGGAATCCTCCTACAAGAACACCTAATCGTGATATATCATTGATAACACTATCAGGACAAGTGTTTCCAATTCTTGGATTTTGCAGTCCACTTCCGCTATAACCAGCTGCTTCATCTAGTTTTTCTAAACCCGTTTCTTGTAAATAATCATCATTAGGGTCTTCTTGTTTTTTTTGTCTCCGTGTTGGTGTTTGACGTCGTTCTTCTAAATCATCATCATCATCAGGTGGTAGTTGTTGTTTTTTTTTGTCTTCTTGTTTGTCTACGTGTTGGTGTTTGACGTTTTAGTTCTTGCCGTTCTTCTATTTCTCGTTGTCGTTCTTCTATTTGTTCTCTTTTATAATTACTAATTCCCTTTTTAAATTCCTTGTATCCTATCTCATCCTTATTCAAACGACCAATCCCTTTATTTAGTTTATACAAATAATCGAACCAATCATTACTTGATATTCTATCATTTTTATACTCGTCCTTTAAAAAATCTTTTTTTGAATTATAGCTTTGAGCAGCAAAATTACCAAAGGCTTGATAATCCTTTGATTTCAATAAAATAGGTTTTTTTATTAATATTTTAGCATGATCAGTAAATTTATTCAACAGAGAAACAGTCGTTTTTTTCGGATCAGTTTTTTCAGTTTGTTCAGTTTTCGCTGCTAGTTTTTCAAGCTCACCAATAACAGATTTTCCCGTCTCGGGACCATCTCCCAGTAAAGCACGCTCTACCCCTTTCGTTGCTGTGGTTACTGGTTTAAACAACTCTTCAGACCCCAGAGCAAAATCAGTTTGTAAACTCTGTCGTTGTTGCAGTTTATTTCTTACAGAGTCGCGAATTGGTATAAATTTCTTAATTGCATCTAGTCGCTCACGAGCCAATCGGGTTGTTAATGCTTCATTGACCATTATTTGAAATCAGAAACCATTTTTCAATTGTAAAACAATTTTTCCCATCGATGATTCCATCCTTAACGGTCCAATTTTTTATTGCTGTGAAATATTTTTATTTTTTATCCATTGATTTTGCCTGTTTTTGACAGTTTTGGTGGTTTTCAGTTGAAAATCTCAAAGAGATTTTACAGTCAAGTAGTCGATTTTACATGGGATTTTCCATAAGGAAAAGCTGTTAAAACTCATTTTTGATGATTTTTAGCCATTTTTCATCAATTTTTGCCTGTTTTCAGTGATGTTTGGTCATTTTTCATCGATTTTCATCAAAAAACCTCGTAGGGTCAAGTAGTCGATTTCCATAGAGAAAAGTTCTTAAAAGAACTTTCAAAGCTGTTAGGATTCTATTTTATTTTCGTAGTGTGAAATATTTTCACTGATTCAATCAAAAAATGACAAAAAAATGAAAATCTCAAGGAGATTTTACTGTCTGACAAAATCTTTTGAGGGTCGGTCAATCAAAATAGTTCATTTTCTTGAATTAACGCTCGTAAGTTTCTAATTTTAGAATTGACTTCCTTTTTCAATTCATATTCGTTACCCAATTCTTTTCGTATTCCTTCCACGATAGTATATAACGGAACAAACACATCTACTTCACTGGAAAATGCAAGAGAGTCTCGAATAGAATTTTGAATTTTTTTGATGAGTGCATATTTCTTTGGTAACATATACTTGTTAGTGCTAACTCCGTATTCTATATCCTGAAAATCCGACTTGATTTGATCAGGATTTAACCCATCTGACAATTTAATATTCTGATTTTTCAATTTTGCAATTTCAACTATGATGCTATTCATAATTTCAGAATTCATATATGATAATACATATTTCTAATTCATTTTTCAAAAATAAATGAGCCGTTAATATTTTTAAAATTCAGTCTGTATATATAAATATCTTTATAAAATTCAGTCTGTATATATAAATATCTTTTTCAAAATTCAGTCTGTATATATAAATATCTTTATAAAATTCAGTCTGTATATATAAATATCTTTTTCAAAATTCAGTCTGTATATATAAATATCTTTTTCAAAATTCAGTCTGTATATATAAATATCTTTATAAAATTCAGTCTGTATATATAAATATCTTTTTTAAAATTCAGTCTGTATATATAAATATATTTTTTAAAATTAATTCTGTATATATAAATATCTTTTTTAAAAATTCAGTCTGTATATATAAATATCTTTTTTAAAATTAATTCTGTATATATAAATATATTTTTTAAAATTAATTCTGTATATATAAATATATTTTTTAAAAATTCAGTCTGTATATATAAATATAAATGCAGACAAAAATAAATATCAACCATGATGAGCGGTTATCAGTCATTTGACCCCCTTGATATAGGCCGCTGTGGTTCTATTTGCATTCATTGGGTCCCTTATTAGGCCTTTGTGTCTTTCATAGGGTCCTTTGTTAGAGCATTTTTCTGTTTCTGTTTTATATCAGAATGGTTTTTTTTTGTTTTTGCTCTTTGAGATATGACCCTATGACCGTTTCTTTTAGCCGATAATTCATTCTGGGGTTACCCAATGTGCATCCACGAACCTTTTTTTGGCCGGTAATTCATTTTGAACATCATACGGGGCTACCCAAATGTGATGGAGAGCTAATTACATCCATGGATGTTATTTATTTTAGGGCATTTATGTGTTTACATTCAACATGCAACCCATGAAATCAAATTCATGGTTGCGTAAGTTGTCAAAAACCGACAACCCACCGCTACCGTAAATTTGATAGCATGGGTTTGCATGTTATGTGAATGCACACAGAGGGGTTGCCCTTCCACCCCTCAATTAAATAGAAAAAAAAACATCCACCGTTTCACCATCAGACAATTTGTCTGCTATGGGGCGCGAACATGTGAAGAATAATTGTCTGGGTTTACAAGCCAAACACGATACCGTTAGACCACTGTTCACGTCCATAAAGAATAACGTTTTTTAACATATATATGTTGTAAATATTCATATAGTATATAAAGGGACTTAATACAGCAATCCGCAAGGTATGCTATTTTATTTTCTTGAATTACTTATTAATGGTGTTTCACAGTATTTAAATGAGACAGCATATTTGACTTAAACACTAAAACAAAGAATATAATTGTTTGAAAACATTTCTTTTCTTACAAAACAATGCCCAGCCGCTGAATCGCAATAACCCATAAAACAAGTTAACACAATCTAACGGAGAAAGTATACACAAGATAACTTAATACAGCAATCCGCAAGGTATGCTATTTTATTTTCTTGAATTACTTATTAATGGTGTTTCACGGTATTTAAATGAGACAGAATATTTGACTTAAACACTAAAAAAAAAAAGAAAATATTTCTTTTCTTATAAAACAATACCCAGCCGCTAAATCACAATGATAACTCCCTTGGTTATATCCATTGGTTATATTTAAGAGTTGTCTCCCTTGGTGTTGTAGACATACGAAAATCAAATTTTTTGATAATACCATCACGGGATGCTTCATAATTAACAAGCACGGGTGAGGTCTGAATTCTTTGTTCATTTGTATAATAACACTATTTTTCTAATTCATTGTTTGGTTTAATTATAAGTCTCTGTATATAATCTTGAGGAGTCTTTATGATTTTGTCATCGTTGGGGTCAATGACAGTATTTTTTATTCTTTTATCATAATAGCGTTTTAGTTCCCTGTATCGTTTGCCGCCACACCTAAGACATAATTGCGACCTTCCCCTAACCCCAACCCCACATCGAATACAGGGTAACGGACCAAGGCTTCCACGACGAAAGCTTTGCATATGATACCAACAGAATTCATTTCTGCATGATTTGTTACACGGTGTCACTGATCCAATCATAAGCCATTTGCAATGATTCATTATACTTAAATCTTTCATTTAAATACTTGTTTAAATTATAGTATGGAGGAGTTCGAGAGATTATCGAAAATTAAGCCCTGGAAAAGTGTTCAATTCAATCTTGATAGAGTTTCTGATACACCAAAGAATAAAATTCTTGATAGAACCTTGATTAGTAAAATCAGAGACTGTTTTAATGAATTCAAGCGTGATGGGGCAGCTCATTGTTGGTCAACATTTCGAATTGATGGTGTTGTTGACGCTACCATGAATGATGAAAAAGCAGCAGTGATAATCTCACGTCTTGGGGAAGAAAGAAATTTTTTTCGAATAAAATTCCTTATCCGTGATAATGGAAAATGGATCATTAGGGAGAAATACGAGCCTATTCTTAAGGACAAAAAAACTGTCACTGTGACTCAGGATTCAAAACCAGGAATTTTGACTGGAATTGATAAACCCTACTACGAAAGATCTTATCCTGTCACAGCAGTTGTTTACGGGATCTATCCGCTCAATGAAAAACCTGATATTTCAAAACTAGCACCCATGAAATATTCGACAGGGCTCAATTGTGTAGCAGCACGAATAATGGAACACTTCACAAATGCGTCCCGGGGAAATAAACTAACTGATCTAAGACGAAAAAAAATAACCGAATGGGAACTGACAGTGAAACAGCATGGGGCAACAATTCAAGATATAGCCAAATTAGAAACATCATTGAGATTTCCAATATCGGTAAGGACAATCACCGGAGAAGTATTATACGAATCGAAATATAATAAAAATGGAACCCCAATACAGATTATTGATCATAACGAACACGCGTGGTCATCTGCAGTAACAATATTCCCACGGGATAGAACCGTAAAATATCTATCCCAAACTCTGTTTGGAACCGAAGAGTTTTTTTCAGAGCAGAAATTATTTGATGCTATTTACCATTTGAGTAAAAAAGATCCTGTGTCAGTGTGGCTATTTCATAGTACTTCAGACGAAGAATGTAGATTTGATCAGTTTGTAAGGCCCAACGGAGAATTGTACCGTACTGAAGAACTGCATAATCAAATGAAACAACTAGCTAGTGAGTTTTCTCCCCAGAGTTCTCTGGGGGAAGACAACGATCAATTATTAGCAAACTGTTTTACACTTCCATCAGTTGTAGCACATTTTGCTAGGAAGAAAAACGCGTGGAAACCAACACGAAGTGAGTTCTTATCAGAGGTCAAATTGTCCTGTCTTGAATACGGCCATGGAGGATTATGGAATACAAAATACACCGCTGATACCGTTATTTCCGTTGATATGATTGCGTGTTATCCAGGAAGTTTTCTTGGGTATGGAGAATGCGAGAAATATTTCAAACGATTTGGACACCCTACACACGAAATGACCCGTGTTGTTATTAATGGACCACTGCCACATTTCGATTTAACCGGATTCGCTTGTGTAGTATCATTTGAAATGGCTACAGGACTTCATCCGTGTAGTTATCTTTGGATTGGTAAACACATGTCTGAAAAACACTGGATGCCAATAGTGTTTTTACGGTATATGCTTGATTGTAAGATGTTAAAATCATTAATTGTCAGTGAAGCAATTATATCCTATCGAGCACAGAAATCAGTCTGGTTACCACAACCTGATCTAGAAAAAATAATTAGCGAAGAGCGAAAACTGTTTCCAAATTTCAGTGAACAACAAATCATGAATTGGTCCCAACAGTTATTTGAAATCAGAAACAATGAAGCAAAAGACCTTGGACGAAGAATAATCGGTAAATTTACCCAAGGTGGCAAAGATGATAATACGAGATATTCTTCACGATTGATTATAGACAATGCTGAATACGATTTTGTAATCACGGATTTAACGAATAGGGGCCTATATGTCAATCGTAAGGACGCATTTATGTCCGATGGAACCAAATTGGGTACAATTGTTACTTACACTGATGGATACAATCCGCAGTACACACATTTGAGAGCTTCTATGCTTGGTTATGCTTCTATTAATTTATTTTCAATGATCAATAGATTTCCTACCACCGCAGTTAGAGTTGCTACTGACTCATTTTACATAAATAGCAAAATGGCTGATTTTAAGGCTATTGGCAACGAGAATTGGGGGTCATGGAGAATTAAGAAAGAAATGCTTCATGATTATATTCCATCAGCAGATGTTACCATTGAAAATAATTACTTAAAAAGCAATCAGTGTTCAGAATTTTCTAGTGCACCACCGATTTCTGATCCAATATGCCTGTATAAAACAGTTTATTTAAACGGCTGTGGTGGGTCAGGAAAAACAACCCGGGCAATTGAGTTATTTCGTGTTTCCAATCCAAACATGATTGTACTAACACCGACTCACAGACTTGCAAGAGAAATGATACAGAGAGGGGTAAATGCCTGCACTTATCATAGTTTCTTTAGATGGAAGGGAGATAAATGGACTCCTGAACGCATGGGAGAGAAATTTATTCCTGAAATTATCATTTGGGATGAAATAGACACAGTGTCAGAAGATGTCTTAAAAATATTTCTTGTGTGGTTGTTATTGAAGAATACAAAAGTCGTCATGTGCGGTGATCACGCCCAACCACCACCATTTGTCGGTGCATCCCCCCATGAATGGCTAAAGGGTTTTGTAGACTATTATGAAGAAATTGATACCGATCATAGATCACTTGATAATGAATTAAAAGAATTTAAGAAACTAATTAGATTACAACCGGATAAAATCCAGTGTGAAATAGCGCGTGAAATAATTTCGGAAACTCCCATGAATGAGTTTTGGGAAGCGTGGAGACCAAATGATTTAATCATTGCAAGTAGAAAAATAGTCAGGGACACACTTCAGATGAAGTTATTTGAATTGCATAAACAAAAATTTGCAACACTTCCAGTGCCCCTCTGTTATAGGCCATCGGATACACGAAAACAGAACATCGAAGTTGATATTCCAGGCCTGACAGAGTCAGGGCGTGAAAAGAAGATTCTCGTATTAAATGATATTGTGCTGGTTGATATCAATGTTGTTGAAGATGCATTGCGTGCTAATAAATCCCCATGGACGCTAGGATACGCAGCGACGATACATTCTTCACAGGGATTGACTATATCGGATACAATTGTTTGGATGGTAGATAATCGCATAGAATGGTCGAATTTAGTCTATCTCGCAGTGTCTAGAGTACGAAAAATAAATCAACTTCGAAGAATTGTCCTGACAGAGTCAGGCGATGATGAAATCATTGGTGGCGATGATGATGAAATCATTGGCGATGATAATGATATTATTGATAAAAAACTCTCCGGTTACAAACAACAAGACAAAAAAACAACGAGAATTTGATATTGATGCTGAATTAATAATCAGTTTGAAGCAACAACAGAATAATCACTGCGCAAGTTGCAATTGTATAATGCGTTGGCAGTATTCGGATAAGGATCCTCGCCAATTCACCGTTGACAGAAAAAATAACAATCTCGGTCATGTCAGAAATAATGTGATGTTGACTTGTCTTGAGTGCAATAGACGCAAGGGTGCTAGTTAAGCCCATGCGGTGATAATTGAGTATCCTCAGGTATCACTTGTAATTGTTGTCTAGTAAAACCCCGTTGAGGGGCAGTTGAATCCAGTTTATAGATTGGAGGTCTACCCGTAGATCGTGTTATACTAGATATCTTGTGTGCAGTAACACTCCAAATAGGATCAGTAGCCCTTTTTGTGCCACCCTCAAGCTCTCCTGGTTCGTATAAGTACCTCACAATGACATTACTACCAAGAATTGGTTGGGAAACGCTAAAATCTTTTTGAATTTCCATTTCAGGTATTGACTTCTTTTTAATCGCATTGATAGGTTTCATGTTGATGGTTCTAGTAATCTCGTTATTCAGTGCAGTAATCACAGCTGGTAACCTTTTAACCCATTCACGGGATCTTTTTTCTTGGATGAATTCTTTTGCGTATTGATATCCAAATAACCGCTCAGCAAGGGTTTTATTAAACCGTTCTACAATGGCCTGATCACGATGTAGCGCAGTATGTCCTCGTCTGATAGTGACTTTATGATTTTTCATTGTAGATAACACTACACCCTGAAATTCTTTGCCGGGATCAATTTGTAATAGATTTGGCCAGTGCAGAGGGCCCCTTCGATAAATCCTTTCAAATGCAGAAGCTACTTCAGTGGCTGATTTTGTTTTTAACGGTTCTGCTTCTTTGTATCGACTTGCAATATCAACTACGGTTAATGCGTATTTGTAACCACGATCATGTGGCAGAAATAATAGATCAGCCTGATGAAATTCATTAGGAACTGTCACATCAAAATGCGAGAATTGAATTTGTTTAGGCGGTGGTAGATAAATTTGCCATAGTGCCTGTTTGGATAACCAATGAGCCGCAGTGGTTTTTTTCACTTTTGCAGCGCTAGCGAGTTTATGGATTGCTGATTTACCCCTCCAGTATCCTCTTGGGGAATAATAAATAGATTCCATGTTGTTATTAATTACCAGCACCTAACATCAATTTACTTTTCATAGCCGATTTTATCAAAAAGGAAGCCAATTTTTCTTTGAAAGATTTATCAGAAATAGCATTTAACGCATGAATTAATTTCACATCTGCTAGATGCCTGTGCTGCAGATTACTGCTTTTATAAGATACATCATGAAGGTGACAGGCCTTATCAATAGCGTTTATTGGTTCCTCACCGTGTCGGGGCTGATTTTGATCATTGAGTCTGATATCAAGTCTTGTTCCCGGTCCACAGTAGCTATATCCTGGAAGGTGCTTTTCTCCAGGGTATTTTGCCCATGGGGTTCCAGGGAGTTTAGTTAGCTTGGCTGCGATATCACCTCCTCGTTTTTTTTTAAAGGTTCCTTGAGTTCCTTGGGTTTAGAAACAAATCTAAATTTCTTTGTACTACATTGTACGCATTTACCAGAAAGCGCTGATCGGTTATTTTTAGTTGTAATCGTCGTCAAGTCATCTGTGCCAGTACGTTTTTTACACTTCACACAATATAGATCCATAATTTATATATAACGGCATGAATATAATTGATTATTCAGCTACCCGACGACGGGAACCTATTAAACATCATGAAATGTTGCCGAATTTAATTAGAATGATTATAATCGGACCATCTGGAAGCGGAAAGACACAACTGCTACTTAATTTGATAACGAGATGGATGAAATGGAACCAATTGTATTTAATAGCCCCGAGTGTAGACGATCAGCGATGCTATGAAGTGCTAAAGGATTTTAACGAGAAAGCAAAAGAATTTCAAATCGATGAAGATTTTATTGAGTTTATTACTGATATAGAGGAAGCCCCGAGCATTGATGCTATTGATGGAAGTATTAACAATTTAGTGGTATACGATGATATCATGTTAGATAATCAAAAAAATCCTGCTAGAATATTTTCCCGAGGCAGGCATAAAAACACTGATGTGATCTATGTCACTCAACGATACACTCAGATACCAAAAGTGATCAGAGATAACTGCAATGTGTTGTGTGTATTTAACGGCGTTGATACTCATACGCTACGAAATATTCATCAGACCTGGTGCAGCGGTGATATGAATCATAATCAATTTAGAAATTTCTTTAGTCACGCTCAGTCAAAACCACACGGATTTGTGACAATAAATTTAGCAGACCCTAGGACACGATATCGTATCGGACTTGATCAAATATTCGGTTAACCCAGAACTGAAAGTTCTAGCAGCAGAGAGGGTGAGTGACAACGACGTTGCGACATCAACGAAAACGCGAATGCGAATCCCCTGTTCACTGTCATTTTTTTTTCTAGTTATTTCGCGAGAAGGGTCTAGTGTTATTTGGAGGGGTATAATCAAAAATAAAAACAAAAAAATGTAGGATTCACCCTCTCTGCTGCTAGGCGGGAGTACTGGTTGCATGCAGAAGGAACCATGACAAACAAGAAATTTCATGCTTAAGTATATTTTTGTTCGTATTCGAAGAAGGTTCATCTAAATTCCAAGACCACAGCATGTAGTCCAACAATCTCACGAACAGCAAAATAGACCACAGCATGTAGTCCAATCTCACGAACAGCAAAATAGACCACAGCATGAAGTTCAATCTCACGAAATAGACCACAGCATGAAGTTCAATCTCACGAAATAGACCACAGCATGAAGTTCAATCTCACGAAATAGACCACAGCATGAAGTTCAATCTCACGGAATAGACCACAGCATGAATTTCAATCTCACGAAATAGACCACAGCATGAAGTTCAATCTCACGAAATAGACCACAGCATGAAGTTCAATCTCACGAACATGAATAAAATGCCACCCACTAAACATATGTTGCAGGAAAACATGAAGATGATAGTAATAATCATGATTCAGTTGAAATTCCTATCTCAATCGAACTAAAATGGAATACAAAGTTCACTCACCAAATTATGTCATTGTTTCTTTTTCTTTAAAACATATCGTTGAAGTTGAGTGAGATTAATCTAAAATTCAGCCCAATTTAGAAAAGTCAATCTGATTTGGAAAATTCTATCTGATTCGGAAAATTCAGTCTGATTTAGAAAATTCAATCTGATTTGGAAAAATTCAGTCCGATTTAGAAAATGGCGTTATCGACACTTTGATGCTCCAGAAATGCATGCAGGTGCAATTATCAAGGAGAACAGGGCTAGACATGCGCTTGAAATGTCGGTTACAAGAATTCTGAAGTCAAATGGAGCAATTTTGTGGTCATACTCGGTTAGAATTACGACCGAATTCCATATATTTGTGTATAATAAGGGTCGGACCACCATTAAATTACTTATACTACAATATAGTACTCATATTTATATTATAATCCAACTAAGATTATTAGGGGTGACAGTGCCATTACGGACTATAAAAAATAAATCTTGACAGTTGGGCTAATTTCCATTTAACATCTGATTAAAAAAGTTAATGAGGTTTTGCGTTTGATGTTATGAATATTTAATTTAGTTCGTTTACTTGATTTTATACGTGATTGAGAGTGGAGTGCTTATAGCCTACCTGACTTTTAGTATTGTTTGTAAAAAAAAAATTACGGATATTTTATTCAAGGTCTAGCCGTATTTACAAACTTAGAATTCTGCGGAAGAGAAGTTTTGTCCCATATCCATGTAGTGTTATCTTATCTTGTATTTAATCAAATGTTGAAATCAACACTATTATTTCATTCCTACTTTAAGTTCAGTACGTGGAAATGTTTACTGTTATTTTGAGATATAATTTGAGAGTCATAATTTTTATTAAATTAATTCATTGTAATTAAAAAGTATTTATTGACAGTTTGGACAAAATCACTACTTTGGGATTATTGTGAATTCACTCAAAGCCATTTTGGATTATATCATAGTTACACGTCAAGAATGTTGATAATTCAATTTTTCAAGACTATTGTTACACCAATCCAAATTGACATTTTGCAAATAAAAAATTATTTCTTGATTTTAATAAAGATGATGATTTTGATTATTTCTGTTACTTATTTAAGGACCATCGAGTCATACTACTTGGGTGAATCAAAGACTGCGACCATATCATTTCCACCATGTCATTCGACAACGACAATGAAGTGCTTCTCTGTATATGAAAGGATTCTTTATTTCATGGTAAAAATGATATTATGTATTAACTGTTTAGCTGGAAACATCATATTTTGATTTTTTTCTCCCCTGAATCTTAGTTATAGACGTATGCATACTGGTTTAACACTAATGTTGACATTAATAACCTATAAGGAATGGCTGGTATATCATCTGATTTATTTAATACGCCGTGTCTTTGCATCTTTTGATAATTTACTTATTTATTGTTTTAGTGCCATCATGTGTATTCATCGCTTTGCTGTGTTTAATACAAGCCTCATCACAATTTAAAAACTCGTTAATCACTCGAAAATTGTACATCAAGATGCAAATATCATTCAATTTCAGCTGCAAACTACTGTTTGAATCGTTATATTACTGCATATCGTTAGGGAAATATTCTGAGAAACATTCGGTTTATCAATGCAATTCACGAAACTACTCAATTATTAAAAACTAATAGTATAAATCTTAAGTTCGGATTATAAGGTTCGTTTTTTAATAAAAAAAAAAATGCTTCAAGTTGAGTCGCTCTGTGTATTGCAAGAATTGTGTCTCAAAAATATCTAATTTACACAGACATATTTCCGATTACCTTATCAATTTATTATCCGTCATTTTTTTATGAATTTTATTTGTGTTCCAATGACTCACTTTACTGTGTCTTTCATGAGAGCCCTTTTCAGCTATAGAAGTTATAGAGTCATTTTACGTAAAGTATGTGCACCTGTTGAATTTTATAAAAAGTTGCATGGAGGTGGGGATAACATGTACTGAAAAGAGGACTGTACGCAAGCATGTAAACTACTGATCTGAAATAAACTAACACGTGTACTTTAGTACAATATCCGAAGTTTATTGTTAACTTCAGACTCACTTCATCAAGTTATTTTTTTTGAATGATCGAAGTCTAGACTTTTTTTACGAATTCAAAAGCTTCACTAAGTAGACAGTGGAAATGTAAAGGTCTTGAAAAAGCTGTTTGATCAATGCGTTTTAATGAAATGGTTATCAACATTCAGTGCATCTTAATGACTTGTTTTAAACTTTCAATACATCTCAATAATAATAATAATGAGGACTTTGTATAGCGCCTAATCTTAGAATCTCTAAGTGCTTTGCAACATCTAAACTGATATAACTACACACACACACACACGCGCGCGCGCGCGCACAAACCACGAAATTAGAAATCATAAAAATGCTGAAAATATTTAAGGTAGGACACATTATTAGGTCTTTATTTAAGTTTGATCTTGCAATCGAATCCTTTTAAGAGTACTCTTGGAAGGGATCACTGTGTCTTTGTGTGTAATTTCAATGGGCAATTCATTCACGCGCGTTGCTGGACCCTGGTATGCAAAAAAACGTTGTCCATATGACTTCTTTTAGTGGGAATAATGAGTTTACGATTGTCAGAAGAGGAGCGTAAGTATCTTGCTGATATATCCACACGGATGAGGCCAGATAGGTATGTTGGACTGGAGTTCGTCAGTGAAACGTAGCACAGAGAACAAATGTGTTTGATTATGGATCAAAAGGATAGCCAGTGTAGGGTAAGGAGCAGCGGTGAGGTGTGCTCTGATCGTGGTACTCTAAGGATGATCCGAGCAGCGGTGATTTGAACGTTTTGAAGTTTCTGGAGTAGATGACGTGGTTATCAACGTTCAATGTAACTCAGTGGCATGGTTATCAGTTTATGACTATTATCAGCCGAGATGTTAAAATTTAAAAGTGCATACTATCGGTGCAATAAAACCACTAATTTACAGGTAATTAATCTCAACTGCTTGGCTACTAACTGCTGCAATAAATAGCATTGGTTCACTGATCGTAGTTTTCGTGCCAAATTATTTCATGTGCACTAATTGTATTGTCCTTAATCTTGCGATGCAATAGGCAAACGTTTATTATATTTCTTTGCGTAAAAATATTAAACATCGTTTATAAACTTGCACTGTTGCATCGTTACTGAAGTAACTCAGTTGGAGCATTGAGCTTAAGTCGAACTATTGATCGCCTATATAATCTGACCATTCTGAACGATCTGGTCATTATTATCGATAATGAAATTATCTCCAGAAATTTATGACTGGACAAGCAAAATGTTTTTTTTTATATATCGGCTTCTTTACCAAATTCTGAATCGATTATGCAGTCTTCTGTCAATCAGATTACGTGTTCAGCTGAAGATTTCTGATTGAATAATGGTGAAAATCAAATCTCCAAATACCAGTGCGACTTTATTAAATCTACCTTCATTCCTTGCAAAAGCAGACTTGATGGACACGAAAATATCATTCATACATAACGATAATTTGATGTTCCCAGAATCCAGATATGCTTTCATATGCATCGCAAAGATATTTAGAAAATCAAAAGAAATTACATGGTTATTATCAGTTAAACTGGAGGCTCTTTTCTTTAGAAGAGAAAGCACGTGAGATCTCTTTGTTGTTCGTATGTAAAAACAGAATCATATAGCAAAGATAGTCTTTACTCTGTTCCGTGCGTATGTTTAATTTTGTATTATACTGTGGAAGCTGCATTACGGTTAGAAAAACACGGTAAAAAAGGACATGACGACAAAAGTAAAAATATAAAAAAACACCCTTGGTTTGGTGATGTGGGATTTGCAAATATATATCAAAGCATACCCAAACAAACGATGAATATACACCATCACGTAATAGCAGGTACCCATGCAACTGCTGCGGATCCGAAGTTTCCATCAAATAACCATGTTTATATTTGGAAGGGACCCCATAATAATATCCTTAGCGGGAGGGGATTTTCTCGCTTCGCTACAAGGTCAAATAAAACTATTCTGACATTGAAAAAGAAATAACTAGAAATGAGATCACGGATCACGAACAGTCCACCTCAGTGAATTAAATGACCTAATGCAAAACGTAACTAGTGTATGAAGGACGTGTCACGAGGGAAGCATGAAAAGTATGATGCAGTAGTATCAAAATAGAAGTTTGAGATTGGCTGACCAATTTCGGTTCCAGATCTGTCATCTCTGTCTACATTTCCCATAATGATTCCCCCAATGATTATTTTGCACATGCGTGGGTCAATGATTGTAACCAGCGTGAGTCCGAAGTGAAGTTCAAATGAGATGCCTCGGTACGTAACCGTAGAATAATACACTGCTGCTGCAAAGGAGGCCGAGAGAGGGCCATTGACACACCTCTTGAAAACCCTTAGTAATTTTCTCAAACTTTTGATTGTTGTTATTGAAGAGCACACTTAAAATAGTATTATATCACGAAGTTAAAGTTGTCCTTGTACAAAAGATTGCGAAAAAGAACGCAATAATAAACGACTGTTCGGTACCACTGAAACTTTTTCCAGCCAAATCAACTGAAATAGCCCCAGTGTGGTTAACCCAAACACAATTTGACCAACTAAAAGTGGCCACCCACCCCCGTAACAGTGACATGAATGTTGTCGAAGTCAGATGTGGTGCAAATCCAAAACAGCCGTGAAATATATCCATTTGACGTGCAGATTTCGGCGTTGTTATAGGATGCAGCTTTCTATAGCTGCGATGAGGGCCATCGGAAGTGCATCTTGGTTGGTTTTGAGAAAGTCAGTAAAGCTCTTCCAGACTTTCTTCATGTGGGATGAACTTAAAGCCAAAGGCTCTTAGACGATGATCACCAGTATGTGGGAAACCAGAATTATCAACTTGGATTCGACAACACGACCTAATACTCTTTAGGTCTCGTACAAGGTAACACCTCGACATCTTTTTATTTTTACTCATAGGGACTTGCACCGCCACGTGCAGATGTTGATTATTTAACCCTGGGAGTCAGCGCAAGTCAACACTGGCATTGCAAACCCAAAGATGCTTAAAGTTCCAAACTCCACAAATGATGATTTCCCCATTCTCAAAGAAGAGATGGAGTCACCAATACGAGCACAAAATAATGGAAAGGCAGCTGGAGTTGACAACATCCCAGCTGAACTTATCAAGACTGGGAGGGGGATCAGTGATAGAGCTACTAACAAAAATCTGCAACAAGATCTGTCAGACATGTGAATGGCCTACAAAGTGGACCCAGTCATTGATTATAACACTCCCTCAAAAAGACAATCTCCAGCTGTGCCAAAATTACAGAACTATCAGTTTGATCAGCCATGCTAGTATTTTTATGCTGAAGATAGTCTTGAACAGACTGAAACCACAAGCAGAAGAAATAATCTCTGAAGAACAGGCAGGGTTCCGGAGTGGAAGCACAACAGAACAAATATTCAATCTCAGGGCTCTGTGTGAAAAATACTCGCAACATCAACAAGACATCTGTCATGTGTTCATAGATGTCAAAAAGGCTTTTAACAGAGTGTGGCATGAAGCAGTGTGGGCCACAATGAAGAAGTACAACATGGGTCCTAAGTTGACCAATACCATCAAGCAGCTGTACGCCAAGGCTACCAGTGCTGTAATAATATGTGGTATCAACCCTACCATAACTAGTACGTGTAGTAAATTGATGTAATGGACTGATTAATCAGCGAAACAAGAAAAAACTGACAGTGCAGAAAAATGGTCGACATTTTCATTATTAAAAAGAATGGCTTTGCAATATCTAGAGTTCGCATCTTACAGGTGTACGAACCCAGATCGTACTTGTTCTACTTATCGGTAAAAGACTCCACATCTATTCATCTTTGGCCTTTATTTTGAAAATCTGTTTTTACATGAACATAATGGATTTTTGATCATGTGAAATTTGCATGTGAGGTGGTACATACGATGGCAGGGGAGGCCAAAATTGATGGCCACTTTGTTCCTCCTGTTGATGAATATCTGCTTCACAATTATGGCACTAACAGATCTTGTATACACTCGAATAAAATCTTGTCAAGGGCCAAATAGAAAATTGATCATTTGGACCATTGTGTCATAACAAGTTGAGGCAAGCGTGGAATCACTTAATTAACACACATAATCGTCCTGTTAAAATTTCAGCTGCAAGAAAACAACCAAGTCGGAACAGCTGCAAGATAAAACGACTAAGAAAACCATTTTACTCGGGAAATGCAAACACGAGATTGTGGTCATATATGCTATTTACGGAATCACCACCACGACCACCATTAGCATTGATGGTATTAGAATTGTGACTACAGCAACAATCATCATTACATCAATCGCATGTGCTGTTGGCAAAAATCGATAGTAACCAGCGTCACGGTGGCACTAGCTAAATAGGTTTGTTATGACTGCAGTCGCGAATACACATCTATTCAGAACTTATCTCAGCAGTGAATAGCATTCTCGATCAATTCAGTAAACTATACCACATTCCCATCAACGATAAAACAATATGCATGGCTGAGTCTGAAACGGTGATGGTTGAAATGGAAAAGCGCAACTGTTTGCGCACACAGATAATGAAGCGGGTCGTTAGCGACCCAAAAGAGTAACCGATTTACACGTAGTTCAAGTCCAGCAAATCGAGCTCAGAGCAGCTGGCGTACCTTGGTCATATATCAAATCAATATATATAAACAAATGTTTATAGTGCGCAAACTTTGGCAAGTTTAAAACAAACATGAATAAGGAACTCAATAATGGTAAACCTTTGAACTCTGAGAAGTACAAGAATTGACACTTATGGACAGAAGTAATTCACACTGTGGATGAATGCATATAAAGTTCGGAGATTTTGGGAATCTTATGTTTAAATGCCTTCAAATCAAATCGACTACAATAAGTACCACTGCAATTGCCAATAGTTTTTAATTAATAAATTTGTTAAGCACAATCTTGTCTTTTTTCAAGCCATCACATGGTTCATTTCCAGAGTGCAATACATTGAAACTTCTTTCTCTTAAAAGGTCAGAGTGATCTTATTTTCCATGACCGGATAATCATATAAAGCATGATGGATGAAGGATTAATATTGCCAATGATGAAAGCCAATTTATGTCAGATTGAAATTTTAAGAACATACTATACAAACAAATCAGCACCAGAATATACTCATTTACATGTGAAAGTAGACAAAACCCTACTAGCTATACAAGCGAGGAAATGTGATTTGTGTCATTTAGATCTTTTTAACATAGCTTTAAAAAAAATCAGTCATATCGCTACGGTCTGCAGTGTGATGTCTAACATTATGGCATCATGCCACATACATCTAGCATGATGGCTCACCCAGTCACATTATCCTGACACGAGGCCGACCAATCCTAACACTAACCTCTTAATCAGGAGTGCCAAGCGAGATATCTGTGAACACCATTTGTGCAAGTCTTAGGTATGACTCTGCCAGGATCGAACCCCATGACCTCCCACATCCAAGGCAGACGCTCTAGCCACTAGGCTATACATGTGAGGAGGGATCAATGTTAACTGTACAAAGAACAACTGTGATAGGTATGTGTATGTGTGATATTATTCAAAGCTGAGGAAATAGAAACTGATGCAACCCATGGCTGAATTTAGACATGCCACCAATGAAAATTGAAGATGAGTGATGAATTTTACAAAAATAAAGTAATTGATACTCAGAGTACCAGAGGTAACAAGATAACAAAAGTTGTTACTACTATTTACCAAGTTAAATATTTGGTTAGCTTGTTTGGCAATATGTTTGACGAAATGTCGTCTCAAGTACAAGAAAAACAAAGGCAATCATTTTAGCATATTTGTGTCATTTTATTAATGAAATTGAAATGTTTGTATAGATAATATATAGATTTGGCATAAATATATCAACAGCTGTTCACATGATACACAGAGAAGGAGAGGGAGCGGCAAGCAGATCTCACTGGAAGCTTATGCTCACACAACCCATGGAATGGAAAAGACAAAGAAGAACCAAATGATGTCATGATTAACATACAAGAGATCTGATTGGTCAACAAAAATATTATATCAACATCAATAATAATAATGAACAAGTTAACTAGCTACATGTGATTTAAAGCAGACTAAAATACTGAGGATAAACTGGTCAATAGTACACCATAAATTCACAATATAATGTGGACACCTATAATACAGTAGGAGAATGAAGTTGCAATATTTAAAGTATCTACATTTCGTGTAAAGTATCTACATTTCGTGTAATGAAAATGTAAAATGCTAGTCAAGATTATCAGGTAACTATTGCACAGGACTATGTGACAAAAATTAAAGTCCAAATGAAATCACAAATCCAAATTCATGAAGCACATCTATTTTTGCATGGTGTACACGAATTTAATTATCTTCAACAGTAGACAAAGTGGGCAGTCACCTACTGTGTCAAGAAATGTGACATTTCTCACAAAAATGGCTATCAAGAAAAAAGATTTTGTTGAGCCAATTCTTATATTTTTTAAGCAGAAACCCTTTTTTATTTACTATCATTGTTGGTGTATATAAAAACCGTAAAATTGATGTAGGTTATAAACATCATTGAGACTAAAAGATTTAAAACTAATTTGGGACAGCAATATCAAGTAAATAAACAACAGAAAAACAAACACCAAGTATATTCATCCATTTAACACATACACCAAATCCAGACATATCATTACATAATCTTCCAAACAGATCTTTTGTTTATATTCTCACACGTTTTTGAAACTCAAGCTCAATCTTCAAGTTCCAAAACTCTTGACAGTCTAGATCATTGATTACCATAGTAGATAAACAAAACGACAGAAGTTTCATCACTCTAGTCTGTCTATTCCACGGATAAAGTTTATTGGTGTATCCTAATTGGAATTTGGCATTTGGGGCATGCGTTTAGCTTAAGCTTGACTTTCCTGCACAAAAAGTTTCAAGAATACTGTGCCCAGTTCCACTTTCAAGAAAAGTATAAACTCTGCTGATACTAATAACTTGTAACCTACATTTTGAAATAAAAAGATAGCTATTTCGGGACTTATTCTGGATATTATAAATTCCAATTTAACAAAGTTTTAGAGAAGGGAAAAATGTTAACTAAGTACACATTCAAGAGATCTTATTAAAACTGCAGTAACAGCAGGTTAGTATGACGTAGTATAAAAACAATACAGTCAATACAGATGCAAACTGTATTATAGACACAATAAAGGTGGTCAATACAGGTGTATGCTGCTATAGACATAACAAAGACAGTCAATACAGGTCTATGCTGTATTATATCAACTATAAAAACAGACAATACAGGTGAATGATGTTTGCATCATGTGCAGTATGTACATCACATACCAGCAGTGACGTAGAATCCTGGTCAATACTGAGAGATTAATTGGACCACAATCGAGAAGAAAAAAAAGTGTTTGAAGTTTCAACAAAGTGTGAGTTTTGCAGGTCAATTGCATCTATTTATAAAATGAGCCCTGACAAAGACTAATGATGGTTGAAGTCAAGTTCTCACAAACGTTATTTCAAAAGAGATAAACCAACCATGGTAATGTATGAAGCTGAAGTTTTATTTTACAATCATGCTTTCAAGAAATCCTAAAATTGAGTACTTTCAGCAGATTGTAAACTGGACTTCATTGTTTTTCATTTAAGCGTCTGTTGGGCCTAGTCACACACACTTTTTGACTGGAAATGTTGATAAAAAAGGTTGAGTAGGTTGAGTACTGACCCCAGAACTCTGAAATGGCTCTATTGAGGCACCAATGTGTCACTTCTGTCTCATTCTTAATTGCTATAATTGTGCCATTTTACTCAATACCACTGCCCAACTTTGTCTACGAAACTGAGATTTCATTACTTATGTGACACGTATTTCTGGAAGAATAACTGACTTCCACCTAAATAGTAAAATCTCATACGCGTGGATACACTATAAGAAGGAAACTGTCTCATATGTATGAATAACTTGCAAGTGAGAAACACTGACCACCAAAAGTAACATATTCCGAATCAAGGTATGACATATCTGTGCAAAGAGATGCATAGAAACGAAATACAGTGGAGAAACATTGTGTTAAAGTAAAAAAAAAAAAAAAAAAAAAATTCTGCACAAGGATAAGAGTATAAAATTTCAATGATATTCTTAATTACCAGCTTTAAACATTTGTACACAAAATTTATGAATTCAGAATTTTTAAAAATGATTTTAAAAAAAATAACCATAACAAATATGTTTTATGTAGTAAACATCAATATGATCTCATTATCTATATAGCTTTTGCCCTTAATTCAGTTCTGGTGAATATTGCATAATAGTTCACATTTTATAAAACCAACACAAAATTAAAGAATGCTGAGCTAATATGCTGACAAATATACCTGTACTGTTCAAACATCACACCTCTATCCCAATGATGAAGAGGAGTCTACAGTCAAACAAGTTAGCACTTCTGAAAATTGCATAAAGCCAAATAGGGGCATCACACCTCTGTCCAAGTGGGCATGTTAGACAGTTTGCCAGTAGCTTCCAGTGGGTTGATAGTTCTTCCTCAAGTTTTTCACCACCAAATATACTGGCTGCCATGTGCAGCTTATGTGCTGAAAAATGGTGTTACACCCAACAACCAAGAACTGTAGTTAGTCAACATGCATATTTTCCATTGCTAATCATTAATATGTAGTATGTTTCATAGCAATCCATTTAAACTGGTAAACTAGCTCCATTCACAAATATCTATCATATAATGCATCCAGCTTTACATACAAAAAGGCAATAACTTTGAGCAAAAATTGCAAGAGCACAAAGGTCAAATAAAAGAGCACATCTTCAAATGATAGTTATAAAATGCACAAAGTTTCATGGTAATACAGTCAAACCTAAGAGACTAGTTGGAACTTCAAAATTCTGCCATACACTAAGCCCAGGTTAATATGGAAATAACAAAGGTTGTAGAAGCAAAGTGATTTGTCAAGACAAGTTTTCTTCAGATGACATTCTTCCATTTCACTGCAAACAAATGAAACTGTTTAGAGAGACTAGCCGAGTCACAATGTTCAACCATACAATTCTTCAACCTGTATGTTGATGTTACTAGTGATAGATGCATCAGAATATTGTTTTGTTTGTAGGGCAATGCAGAAACATTTTGGGAAACCCAAGTTTGAAGGAGATGAGCATTCTGATACCCTGATTTCACTAAAGATGACACATACTGGTTGAAATCAAGACTACTTGATTAACTACATGAATACAAAACAACATCTTAAAAATTGAAAATGAAATTGATCAGCAAGAAAAAATACTTCAAAAAATTGGAAGATACATGTTTTGTGCAAAAATCATGTAGACTGCACAAAATACATAAAAGAAACATCTAGGTCGATGAAACATTAAGTTGCATCAGAACATATTGACTGGTTCTCAAGTTATAATGATTACAAGCAACACATGTACCAATGTGATGCAGATTGACAAGTGCTATAACTCTGTTCAACAAGGTGTCAATGAGAAAAACTTGGGCACAACTAAGTGTAAGCGACATTGTTTTGACCAAATTCCATTAAAAATATCCAGAATGGCAAGTATCCAGCTGTGCTTAAAGCATGCTAATTTCCATGATTCCATGTGAAGACAAGAATTTGCTTCATAAGGGGAATAACTCTTGACCAAAATAAAATAGACCAGACTAGACCCATAAAATGGCAGATGCAAGGTTATGAGAAGATATATGTTGATATATAAAGCTAACTGTCAAGGGCCAAAACTCTATTCAAAGTGGAGTTGATGACAAAAAACAAAGGCTAAGCTAGGTCTACAAGACTGTCTTCATGACATTCTATCATATTATGCTGAATGGCACTTAAGATGTGCTGGTTACAAGCAACATCATGACAAAATAAGAAACTATCGAGGATGACGACACTATCAAAATAGAGCTGAGACAAATGACAAATCTAAATCTACGAGACAAATGTTCATACCTGATCAGAATATACTGAATGTCTTTTGAGCTGTACCAGTTACAAGCAACATCCCATCTGAAGATGCAAAGCTGACCATCAGAGCTGAAACTCTTTTCAAAATTAGAGTTAATGAGACTACACCCGTACAAGACATCTAGGACAGTTGATAGAATATATACATCTAACTGAATCATTATTACTTGATCCTGCATCACAATTAAAAACAGTAACAACTCTTAACACAAATTAAAGGAGTACAGTTTGTTTGTTGATATGTACATATTCAGTTGACCATAATATCTACATACTGATCCATCCAAAACTTTGATACTGATTGTGATTATAAGATTCTGTCATACAGTGCATTTAGCTGCAAGGTAAAATGGGCAATAACAAATTGTGAGGACAAAGTGAAATGCAATGTATTCCATCTTCAAATGATGACCATAACATTACCAAGTTTTAAGTCAATCCCAAAAGTTGCAAACTTTTATTTGCATTCACAAGAATGTGTTGGACAGACATGACAATATCTAAATACCCTGTCATGGGGGTATAAAGAGAGGACCAATTGTACAAATCTCCAACAAGATTGCAAAAATATGTGATTTCTAGATTAATATTAAAAATTCGACTTTCTAAATAATAATGAGGTATCTTTCTCAGTCTTTTCAACAAAGCAATTATCAACCTTTGATAAAATCTGCAAACCACTAACAACATATCTGTGTATGATGAAGTCCATTCTTAAAAGCACTAAGTAACACAAAGCTCCTACAATAAATAGCTTTTGATATTATCAACTTAACCATTGTATACTATAACCCAAAAGAGTGTCCCTGTCAACCATAATTTACTCTATCAACTGTATTTCACTCTATTCAGATTTTTAAAAAAAACTATTGATTTTTGAAAATATTTTATTTATATAGTGCAACCTCCCAAAACAGTCACAACTTTTTCTTACCTGGTAAGGGATTTGGCTGTTGAAAAGACACACACACACACACACACACATCTCGTCTCAACAGCTAAATCCCTTACAAGGCAAGAATTTACTCCTCCCAACAGTGACTATTAAAGAGCTTACAATGTGTATGTTAAACATACTTAAAACTTATTTACACAAATTACAAATAAAAGCCTTATTGTCTGGTTTGAGACATAACGTACTATACATAAATAAACATTCATGATTAGATCCACCATTTTCATACATTCTAGGTAAGTTTTTGTTGTGAACATTATTGTGTTCATGCAATTGCTACAACTTCAAAAATGGCAACAACTTAACAGATCTAATCAATAACATTGAGTTACCAATTTCATTCATGTTTCAAACTAATAAAATTCCAACTGATATACCAAATATACTGCAACAGATCAACATCAATGATAAAATATTTAACAAGGTAACTTCTGTTCAACTACATGTATCTGACTGAGCTGATACATACCAGATGGCCACAAGTAAAGTAAAAACATCAATGAATTTGAATGGCTTTTCAAGGACCTATTTATGCTGTTAATATCTGCAATAGGATGCTGTGCAATGATTCATACAATATTGCAACAAGGCGAACAAAGCAAGAGTTATTCCTCCTTCAATCCTTTGCTGCTGTGAAGATTACAGACAACCCTGGTGTCAGTTTATTTATTCTTTCAAAATTCCAAATGCTTTCTCAAATACTCATTTAAAGCTGATTAATTGGGCAGCCCATTTATAAGTTATAGAAGAGTTGAGAGCAAAAATGTGACACTTTTTTTAAGGCTTGACAAAAAATATTTGGTAATTTAAGTGCTCAAAGACCAGGCTCCTCCATATAAAAAAACGTGACACATTTCCATAACAAAGTGTTACTCAAGACTTAAAAAATCTTGCTCTAATTGTACAAATAAAGCATTTTGATTGCTCAGCACATTTTCAGGCCTGATTTCAAGTCGATCCAGTTATCTAATGGAGAGGCCAGCTAAACAAAGGTCTGCAAATAAAACTAAAACTGAAAAAGATAATCTGGAATAGTTTTACTTGTATCTGACAAGGGTGGTATTGCGACATTTCAAAAATAAGATCAATAATTATGACATCTCAGTTCTTTCCATCTTTATAATAATGATGGACACTATTTTCTCAACACCATTTAATAAGGTACAATAGTGAATCCTTCTCCCTGTACCATCATTTTGATAAATAAACTTGAATTCATTTCCAATAATAGATACATTCTTAAATACATTAAATAACATACTTGCAGACTGGGGCAAATATTTTGATTCCTATTTTACAATTTATGAGACAAAGCACTTACACAAATCACATATTTCCAGACTGGGGCAAATATTTTGATTCCTATTTTACAATTTATGAGACAAAGCACTGACACAAATCACAGTCATGGTGATAAAATTATCAAAAATTATCCATATACAACAATTCATTCTATCAGATCACAAAATAGCAAGGTTCAAGCTCAAGTAGAGGAATTAACTATGACTTCAAGAAGGGCACTAACTTGTTCTTCTTTTGTTGTTGTTGAAGTGTTTAACACCATTTTTCAGCACACGATAGGCTGGCTATACATGGTGGCCAGTATTAATGGTGGAGGATGAACCCAAGAAAATCCCCGGAAAGAAACACTGACCAACGATTAGTTCGCTACTGGCAAGCTTTCTCACATACCCACATTGGCCAAATCTGACACTCAAACCCATGCAGAGGCGAGATGGCAGTGAGCTGTAATGGAAAGCACTTTAGGCCACTCGGGGCCCCTTTCTTCATTTGTAACTGATAAAAAATATATGGTCACATAAGAAGGTATGCGGCGGCTAGTTACATTCCTTCCACATTACCGGTAATTATTTCATACTATTTAACACTCAGCTGACATAATAGCATATGTAAGCTTTAACTCTGTCAATAACTGCATAAAAATCCATAATTCCTCTACCTTGCTTAAATTAATTAGTACAAACGTGGAAGATCACATTGTGTGCACCAGGCACATGCTGTTTTGTACTGGAACATGATATTTTGTACAGCAACACGAGCTAGTAAGTTGATCGTGTTCGTAATATGTTAGCACAATTTGTTTGACTAAATGTATATTCTGTATTTAGTTACAATATACCATTGTCCACGTCAATATTGCAAACATAAATGAGCTTTACAAGGCAGGATACTACTTGAACATTGTGGGCATACAGTCAATGTGACTAAAGTAAGTACAGTTCTTACAAACATCTACATTATCCTCAACAGTTTGTGAAGCTACATTATGCTACAGGTTCAAGTATACAGTGAGTATGTACACTTAAAAATACCTAATATGTCAATGAATATGAATTATTTGACAATAAATATAAATTGTTTGTTAAAATATTAAGTAAACATCCACTTCAAATTCAAATATCCATTTATCTGCTGAATATGTACAGTAAGTAAATTTTAAAAAAAAATCTACCTGTATGATTGCTTCTGCAAGTAAATATATTATTTATTGTGATATGTCATCCTTTTTTTTGCAGATTCCTGCATAGTTGCCATTGTCTGCTACATTTACTTTAAAAATGAAATTCTTTAACCACCTCAAAATAATTAAGTTTTCATATGGTAACCGTATGCAGTTATCATTTTTTATTTGTTAATTTTTTTGTCTTCAGAAAACTTAAACAATTACATATTCAACGATGTTGAAATAAATTGAAGTCAAAGGCCAGAAATTCACTTTTGTTAAGTTTCATTAAAATGTGGAGTGCTATGCAAGACTTGAAGAAACATTCCGGAAAACTTTTTGGCAGTTTTGAGAAAAAAAGAAGATACCTAAAGAAAATGCACAATCAATTTATAAATAATTAGTGGATTAAATAAACCAACTTTCTAAACAAATATCAACAATCAACTACAAATGTACATACTTTATAGGGCATAAAACTTGTGAATAATGAAATGAAGTACCCTGTAAGCATTAGCCTTTAGTCCCTTACCTTAACATCCTAATTCTTTCTGGCTAGTTTTCTCATGGACATGAATGAAACATTAAAACAACTAAAGAAGCACTATTATCTAAATTTGGCATGTATCTAATAACACGGACTAGTATTAGTCAGGACTTTCAAAAAGTCAGAAACGGCATTTTGGGGTGGTGGTTAACAATAAAAGGATAACATTACTTACGTTGTGTACAATAAAAAGCTTCTAAACATAGAATTATTTGCGATTCTTTGTATCAATTGTTGTTTGTAAAACGAAATTAAACTATCTCTGCTCAAACCAATCATATATTTATTTTGCCTCATTAACATTCTTCTTTACTGTTAATGTTTAGATAATTAACAGATGTAATAAAAAAAAAAGGTCAAGAACTGATAAACACTTTTCTTTAATTTTCTTTTTTCTGCCTAAGAAAATATGCTGACAATATCAGTACAGGTACCTCGTTTCATCTTATTATGCCATACAATATCAAAGACTAAAGGATGGACATGGAATATAATGCATATATAAAAATAACAATGTCATTAATGATTTCAACCACTGTACAATAACAATTTCATCCTAAAGAATAGCACTCACTTTTCTTAAAGAATAAACACTCTCTGCTTTTGTCACAAATTAAAGATCTTACTGAATCTTTTAAGTGTCCTTTATTATTAATGATTCTGCTGTGAAATGAATACCAGGATCCAAGGTATACAGTGTACATTGGCAAACCCTTAATATGTATATCAATTAAGTTTCAACTGAAAAATAAATGCACACTGGATAAAACATTAGAGACTAATATTGTAACAATATAAATTGCTTCCATGTTTGTTCCAGAAATGTTGCATATCAGTTAAGTTCAAAGCCTACATCAAAATTTTCTGAAAATAAAAAGCAAAAGGTGAAACTATTGCACACAAGTCTGATAAAATATTTTTCACAATCAAATTGTCAAAGCGAAATGGTTTATATATTTTTCCTAGTAAATGACCAAAAATAATTGTTAATGAAATAAATTATCTAAAAATGAAGACCCAAAATACCGACTTCGATTTCACGTGTTAATGTTCAATTTTCATTACTATTAAACATGCTACCTTAGTTAAATGGATAATAAATGCTTAATTACTGAAACTCTATAATGAAGAAATCTGGAAGTGCTGTGTTTGGAGTTGTTCCCAAAGTTGATTGACAAATTTGACAGCCATCCTCCAGATCATATATTGTAAGCTGAACTTATTCACAATTGACTATTGCAAGAAGTTTTGTGCAATATCATTGTTTTGTACTTCTGAATTCTGTATCTGCATTCGAATGGATACTGCTGGATAATGAAATACTTTGAACTAATCTATCAAAGTTGACACAGATAAGCAGTTGTCAAGTGACATAATTGTGTCAAATACAAATCCAATAAAATACATAGTGAAAACAAATATTTAAGGTATAAAATCATTGTTACTTTAAATTCACTCTGGAATGAAATGTGGTCTTCAAAAAAAAAAAAATATTATAAACATACATTATAAACATACTTTTACAAAGATAACAAAACCAAGTTGTTTCCACTAGGCTAAAATAAAAATGTTATAACTGATAAATGAACACAAACTTAAGCTAATAAAAATTAAAAATTCAAGTTTTTCTACCTAAAAAAAAGCACTTGTTTGATTTGTAACCTTTATACATTACTGAAAGAAAATAACTGGCAACAATCTCATTAAAAAACAAGACATAAAATACAAGTCTCTTCATGAATGACAGTAATAAACATGAATGGACTTCTGCTTTGGAACAAAACTTAACTTTAATCATAACTGCCAAAGTATAACTAATCTTGTCCCTTGAAAAATGCTTTTCTTATTTTCATAAAGGTAACTGATCTTGCATTTAGACTGACATAGTGTCAGCAGAATTATTTTTCAGTGGTGGGTGGGTGGGTTATATTATAGCGGGCTAATGTAACAAAACAGTTAAAGCAAACAAAAAATTGACAGATGAATCTCCATGACAAATAATCATACACATCATCCAAAATTTCATTGTGATTTCCCATAATTCTCAGATGATTGGTTTTGTTTGGTCTGGTGCTGCACAGCACAGCAAAATAGTAGGCTAACAAAGTGCGCTAGATGACACAGCCTAAAAGTCGTGACAGGCAGCTCACTGGACAAGGCAGGCAAATCGTGCTTCACTTACAAGAGCTTGCCTAATGCAACAAAACAAAGGCCTGAAGAATCTATTTATACCTCCCTCGATAACTAGTGTATGAAATCCAAAATCAAATACCACACTACCAGCAGGACACAAGTTACTGAGAGACCTAAATGAATCACGGTGATGCCATCCCCATGGGACATGCAGAAAACCTCCAGGTGTCTGTAATGTAGCTGTTTGATGGCTGAATACTTTATTTATAATTGTGTGGGAATAATTGTCAATAACAGATTTGTCTAATGAAGATGTTGGCTTGATGGTATTAAATTTCTTTATTTTATCAACATCCTCTGAAAGATCATTAACAACATTTTTCAACACCCATCACATGTAAACAAAAACATGGTGGATTATGTCACTGATATTTGTTATTGTTGCTTCATAACAGAGCAATTTTCCTATTTTATTAAAAAACTAGGAACATTTATTTCTTGAAATAACCATCAGTACAAAACTGAATTTTAAAAATAAATGTTCTTTTAGCAATATACTGAGGTCATGATTGCATTAAGGAATAGCGAAACTTCTCATCCTTGATGAGTACCAGTTCAGGAATTTTAAGTTCACTATAAACTCGGGAACTTGCTTCTCCAGAAGGGATTACTTCTGTAACACAAATCTTTTTTCTTTGCCACCTATTCATTTCATTGCCATCTTTGATTAAATTTGTTTATGTGGCTTTAGTGTATTATTTTCAAAATATTTATTAACAGTGTCAATTCATCAATTGAAATGAGCTGATCTGACATGACAGATATCGCAAACTCTTACACAGGAAGAATTTTCACATCTTTGAACTCATTTACACACTTTGATCAAACAAAAAAGACAATTAACATGCGGTCTGTGTTTAAAACTGAGTGTAACAAAACACTTCTTTAACCTGGAGATCAAAACACTTAATTTAGGGTCTCATGGAAATGCTCACATACAAACTGTGATGTTAGATTGACATATTTCAAATCTATACACATAAGGGCATATTGCATTTATGATGATTACAATGAAACAAACTTAAAAATGCAGAACAATAAGATTTTGTTCACACAACTGATTTAATTGTTATGTATTAAAGTGTTGCCAGTTTTTTCATTGATCAAAATTTTGCTGAATGTTATCTACAGTGTACTGCAAATGTTGTTAGGATAGGAAGCTTTTGATATACCTGTATCAAGGCTAAGTTTCATTACAAATGATCAGATCGTGATTTTCATCACATTCAACATTTAAGGAGCCAATTTTGGATATTTTCTAGTTTTAAAAACTCAGATCCATGCCTGACCTAGCATTATAGGGAGTAATTGGTTAATATAATTCAATGTTGTTCACATGACATGGATTTTGATCTTTTTACTCACAACATTTCCCCAACATATATACTCTGACCTATTTTCTCATAATATTTCCCAATTTTTTTCGCAATATTTACCAAACATTAAGAGTAGTATTAAAATTAGAAAAAAATAAATGTCATGACAACTTGTGGGAATTAGTTTTCCAGTTTGGAAATTACTGTGATATAACAGATGGTTCTGAGGAATTGTAACCTGCACTAACAGTGCAGTGCATAACTATCCTTATTCAATGCATCCCTGATATCACTCAAGTGATTTTTGTATCGCTCAAGTCTGACAGAATGAAAGAGATATCCTGGATACAGTTATACCAGTTTTCAATACGGCGAAACTAATCATCATGTACAACTAGTGTACATCTTCAGATGCAGTGCTTAAACATTTTACATTAACACTTCCAAAAGCTCACATTTGCAAAATGAATATGTGCATGTGCGTGTGTTTATATATATATATATATATATATATATATATATATATATATATATATATATATATATATATACACACACACACACACACACTCACATATACTCTGGTATCTGCCAACAAACATGATAAAGATTTGTGCATATTTTACCTAAATGCAATTTCCTGATTTAATAATTAATAATGCAATTATTTGTCTAAAACCATACAAATATTCGGATTTGTAAACTACTAAAATTAACGGCAAGTAATTGAATTATGTATTTTTAATTGACATTATAGCCAATGTAACCAAAACTTTACGAGTGACATGATTTTAAAATTGTGTGACCACTCTTGGGAATGCAACCATCACCAAAGTATTTGCCTGTATGTGTGTGTCAAATTTAATGATACAACTTTCATAACTGCTATTCACAAAATAGGATACAATACAGAAGAGAAAGTTTCATATGTGCAATGCAAGAACCTGGTAATTATACATGAATATCTATCTATACTGCATGGATCTATGTAATTAGTTAACTAGGGTGGCATAGGCCTCACCTTCAATCTTCAGCCATGTGAGTGAAGCAGATATCATATGTTGTAAATTACGGTACAATATGAACCTAATTTGAAAAAGCAATTCAAATGCTGAGGAACACATCCACCTTCATGAGAGAAAAAAAGTTTACTAGCAAAGAAATTGATTTTAGCATTTCTCCCTTACAGCTTATGCAATGGTCATGACAAATGGCCAATGGTCATCAGTTGAAAAACTTTAATGGATATAAGGTTGCCAGAAGTGACAAATTAAAATTTACACCTGAATGGTTGCCATGAAACCAAAAGGAATTACAAAAGTCACCAAAACAATCTTAGTTTTTCTAAAACCATCTGTAAGCAATTTCTGTGTTCATCTAATGAAAGAAATTATAGAATTGATGTTAAAGATTGGTTCTATTTATCTGTTAAAGAAGCTTGAATTCTGCTCTGCAACTAGGAAAGTTCTTCCTTTCAAAATACTTGTTCTATGAATATATTTTTCACACGAGACAAATGCAATTTAAATGAACAAGTATTCCAGCAAACAATTTATTCATTTAATAATATGGATGTATGATTCAATCATAAATCATTCTTTACAGTCCTTATGCTATGCTACATAAAATTTGGATGTAAGCTGCTGTTAGGAAAAGCATATGTTTTGTTGATCAGTTATTTATGAAAACAAGGCCATACTACTAATTACTTAGGTTTGAAAAATGATGAGCTTAGAACAATATGTGGACATTGTATTATAACCCTTTCATAAAATAATTCAGAGCTGCTGTCAGGATTTTACCTGATGGGAAAATATCTCCCTATGTCATTAAAGTAAACTCTTTTGATGTTTTCATTTATGTCAGCCTGTATAACCTCAGGACAGACTGGACTTGTAGGTGGCCATGTCACCAACCTTAATAGATGAAAGTATCAAATCCATTTAATCCATGTAATTTCAACAAAGAGTGCCTTGAAATAGGAACATTTCCAAACAAGTAAACGGCATCCTGATAATGCATACAATTGCATTCAAACGTTTACACTCTTACTGTGCAAAGTCTGAGGCAGCAGCAGCTTCAAAATCAGACTTCAGTACACTAACCTTTAATGCCTGGTTTCATTCACAGTGTTGTCTTATAACCATTTTTATTGTGACAGTCTTTTGCAAGAAACTCCATACATTCTTCACTTTCTTCATTCTGCCATTCACTTTCATGTTCCTGCCACCAGTGACTTGATGTTGAGATTAATCAGTAATTTTCTGCCCAGATAGGCTCAGCTGTAACTTACTTTCTCGCCTTAAGAAAATGTACCCAAGACTGTGCATATGCGAACGAGAAGAATGGCATCAAGTGCAGAATTTATCTAGGACACCCATGTTTCTGTTCTAAATAATTAGTGGGAATTCCAAGCATCCTTTTGTATTAAACTACATCTGCATAATTTGAGATAGACTGAGGCATTTCTACCAAACAATATCCTCACTTATAATTTGATTTATATTCTGTTATTTAACTTATATTAACAGTTAAATAAACATTCTCTGCACTGAGAAGTACATATCTGTATGTACTATCTAGACCTAATCTACAGTTCTCATGTTTCACTGTTTTCAAATGTGATCATTTTTACACTAGGTTGTGTTATTTACACATTTGCATGCAAGCGCAGCATCTCTGATGATGATGATGTAGGACAAAATATAGAATCATTCAAAATTATGACTGCAAGGTAGTACAGATGATCATTTTGCTGGGGATTCCCATGTGAATTACGTGTCCCCACTGGTAAAAATGGCAATGAAAAGGACTGCATGGAATATAAATAGTACACATTGTTTTCATAATTTGGATTCTGGCTAAAAAAGTATCTAGCTGCCCTCAACTTAATTTTGGCCAATGTATCCTTTTGACTGTATCAGACTGCAATGCATTCAGGAAATCCTGCTTCTGTCATGTAGGTTGCAATGTTTTCAGTGCTTCCTTCACATAATACACTAAATCCATCATAGAACTGTCTCTGGTTAGTATACCACATTTGTACTCGAGCTGAGCAAAGAAATCTGCATAAAAGAAATAAATGTGCATTTTAAGTATTTTAAACTCCAAACTTGAACAAGAGAACATAATTGTTTCTATCTCACCCTTTTTAAAATGAGACATTCATTCACAAGCATCAGCTTCCTACCATTTTAAAAACACTGCAAGAAGCAAGGATGAAGATAAAGTGTTCTGCACATTATGTCTCAAATGTTTAGGCCGATAACAAAATGTGATTCCCACTGCACTATATTAAAAATTAGGTTAGGTAGGTATTTATAAAAAATATTATACATCTATTATAAAGATTAGTATATATATAATGTACTAAGCATTTCAAAGTACTGCACAAAATTGGTTCTATTAGATGCACAAATCCAATTTTTAAATTTTTTTCTTTCTTTTGACATGGAGAAAATGTACTAGGGCCAGCAATGAGAAACACTGATGGTTGGCTGATCGGAAACACACTTTTTAGGCCTAACAGTTGTAAGATGTTTGAGCAGGTATGAGAGGAACATGTGTTTATTAAAGTACTAACTTCAAGTATAGTATAATATGATGGCAAAGTTTTGACTGAATATAGCAGCTGCATACATGCTAATAACCCCTAATGAGATAAAAGTGTAATTATTACTACTGTATGTGTCAAAAAGTGAAATATATGTATTGTATATACCATAATTACATGAATTGGCATAAAAAATGTCTATTTATTTTTGCTAATAACCTGATTTGCAACTGCTTAAAATTCATGAATTGCAAAATCTATATGGATTAGTAACAGTGCAAACAAATCGACAAATTATTTAAATAAAACACACTTCAACTTGTCTACATGTCAAGCTTTTGCTGAATGATTATAAAAAGTCTAAAAGTCTGTGATGTACATGATGATGCTGTATTACATTATTTTATTTTAAATTTTTTAAAGCACTAGTCAGGTGTCTCTTTTCTGATCTGACACGTTTAAGTTATCATTTTTGTACCATTTTTCAGTCATATAACATCACAAGTCACATTGATAAAACATATTTTGCTTAACATCTCATACAATTTTTTAAAGTTTTGACTTGTCTGCTACCTAAATAAAACATGAATCGGTGAGAAAAGTTTGAAAAAGGGAAGAAACCCCTCTGGGTTTTTTTAAAACATGTCATACGCAGTTAATATAAAAGCAAATAAGTACATGTATACATGGTTGGCATGCATGCAACTGATGCAGAAGATGAATGACTTTAAGACTATCCTACTGTTGCTGCCACTTGTGCATATCTTTAAAAATTTCTAATCCTAATGATAGCCCAGTTACGTGTAACTGATTCATGGTACACAAACCAAATCTATTGAACGAGTCCACCACCAACTCTGAAATTTGATATTTGTGCCTCTCAATTCACAGGCAACACAGTAAAAAATAAGTTTATGGGGGAAGAGAACATTTATCTTCTTGGATTTATCTCCCTTGTAATATATTTAACATAGATTCATATTGATGTTTTAAATGATACCATGAATGAATCAACTACATAGGAAAGATCAACCTCATTTTTGATTACAATTAATAAGAAAAAAGTATTGCTATCCCAGACACAGCTAAAACTAAAAGCACCCATGCACATTAGAATGACATTTCTGAGACACAAAACTGAGTGATGTAACATCATGTTCCCATTAGGAAGTTAATGAACCTTCAATATATTTACAACAGCTCTTCCTCAGTACAATGTGATAGCCATTGTTTTTAACTGACAACCACATTATGTACAATCAATTTGATCCCGTAGTTTCCATCCAATCAGCGTGGTCGCAGTTGATAGGAGACTGTGGGTGCTGCTCGAAAATTGCCCGTACAGATGAAATCAATTATTTCTTTCCACCATTTTCGGTCCTGCGTGGCATTTTCTCTGGCATGTGCCAAGGTGATGCCATAATTCGCCAGGTCTTTTTCCACTTGTTGGATCCAAGTTTTCTTCGGTGCATTTCTTGAGACCTTCCAGGTTTCCGGTCTGGTGCACCACAGGGCTCAATTAGGTAGACGCCTCTCTTCCATTCGGCAGACATGGCCAAACCAGCGAAGCCTAGCACGTCTAATCAGTGATTCCACCGTCGGTTGGTGAGAGCATCGGGCCCGGATTTCCACGTTTGGGATTCTGTCCAGAAGGTTTACTCCCAGTATTCGTCTGAGGCAGCGCATTTGAAATACCTCCAGCTTCTTGAGGTCCGCGTCTAGGAGGACCACGTCTCTGCTACATTATGTACAGATATGATATATGATATGATATATGATGATATGATACGATATGATATGATACATTATGATATATGATATAATATATATAATGTAACAGAATAATGAAAATAACATACTATACTGATGGTATTATGTAAACTACTACATGCCCTTGATTACAAGACAAAACAAAAACTACACAGGCTAAGATCTGCCATCACACAATGCACCAGCAAATCTGGGTCTGTGCAGTTTTTTAGGAATAATAAGTAAAATAAGCAAAACAGACCCAGATCCAGAGACACAATATGCTATGGCAAGTCTGTTTGACTTGACTTATAATCAAGTATATACAGTATCAACATTTGCTAAATAATGAAAAGGAAATAAAGTTAAATAAAAAAAAGTGTCACATTGTCTTCTTTCAAACCTTATTGCTATACAATGGTACGATTTTTGTTTTAGAGTCCATATTGATGGTGTGTTATGTCCAGTGTTGCATTATAAGAAAGCATGTCAAAACAATGGAGAACTTGTTACTAAAAAAAAAAATAATATAGATTCATATTGACCACTCTGGTAACCTGACTGCTTTCAATGAAGTCGTCATCTATCTGACCAGTCTGGTAACTTGACTGCTTCCAATAAGGTCCCCATCTATTTGACTCGGATACTTGACCGCTCTCAATGAAGCCATCATCGATTTGACCAGTCCTGTACTTGACTACTAACAATGAGGCGATCATCTATTTGACAAATCTGGTACTTGACTGTTTTCAATGAGGCCATTATCTATGTGACCAGTCTGGTATCTGAATGCTCCCAATGTGGCAATCATTTAACCAGACTGGTACCTGACTGCTCCCAATGAGGCAATCATCAGCCTGGTACCTGACTGCTCCCAATGAGGCCATCATCTATTTGACCAGTCTGGTACCTGACTGCTCCCAATGAGGCCATCATCTATTTGACCAGTCTGGTACTTGACTCCCTGCAGTAAAGCCATCACATAATATGACAGCTTATCAAATTTCTCTCACAAACTATTTGGATTGAAAAGTATTAGAAACCCTCTCATGTTTTTGGAATGTCAAAGGACTGAAAAAGCACTAGAAGTTTACTCACTTACCTCTGATATCTGGAGCAGAAGCCATTGTGTTGGCTTGATCCCACAAGTCATGGCACATTAAGACAGAGTTTGTCATATTCACATACTGCTGGATCACGGAATGTATTCTCTGTGGCAGACTGACAGTGGCATGTGTTGTAGAGATAGGTCCTGACCCATTTGGGATTTTAGAGGGAGTAGGATCACTACCCTGAGGATTAAAAGAAAAAAGTTAATTTGTTACTATTTTATCGTTTGATTTTTGACATTGACAGGAACAGAAAGCCAAGTGACTTTCTGCTTATCATGGCTTGTACAGTTGACATTTTTTAAAAAAAATAAGAAATTATTCTAACCAAAATTTAACTTTCTTATTTACTTTGCCACCGCATGAATAGGTAGTTATTTAGTATGCCACTACAGCAAAGGGATACTACTACATCTGAAAACTCATGTCATCGCAAAGGGACACTACTCCATCTGGTAACTATATATACACAGCATTTGATCCACCCAATTTTATCCGGAAAAGTATATAAATAATAGAAATTATGAATTTAACAGTGACATATTTTATTACTTGGTCTTCCCTTAAGAAAATTTGAAGTGTTGGTAAAAATTTAATTTTCAACAAATTTCAAGAAAAAAAACTTAAGAATTTGAGGAAGTTTAGGGCAACACCTCAAATTCAGTGATATTTTGGAACCTTGATTATTCACAGGTCAAACACAAACACTATATCTAAACTATGCTCATGTGACTCAATGAGCAATTACAATTATAACCAGCCATGTATCCATGATTCATGTTTTACCCTAGGAACTCTCTTCTCCATATGAAAAACCAGCTCAAGCTTATTTTAATTTATGTCAATCACTAGGACTGGTTTTACAGGTTTAAAAGTACCATTTTGACTTGATAACAATGCATGAACAGAATTAATATTATTATAAGGTACATTCTGTCAATTTATTTTCATGATTCAAGTGCAAACCAATATCATAAAGTCATAATCATTAGTGTACACTCAATATGAAAGTTACCAGAAGAGTTCTCTCCCTTTGACTATAATTGAAACTCCCCTCTTTGAAGGTGCTTCTCTCTCTCTCTCTCTCTCTCTCTCTCTCTCTCTCTCTCTCTCATATGCTGAAAAAAACTTGCTAGATCTGGTTTTAGTACTGTCTTGACTAACCAAGTTAAGTGATTAGAAAACACCAAGCATCCATGAATACAAATACCATGAAACTCCTGATGTGTAATGCAGGTTTCAGAAGCTGCTTTTCTTTCTACAGCCATACTGCTATAATGAAAAGTGCTTTTAAGCATTGTATACAAGATTTGGAGAAAATGAAGGGCATGCACTTATTAAGGCAAGTGCAGTTTATATATCCAATACAAAACTCAGGGTTAAATTATTTTAAAGTTTTTGTGGATACTCCTTTTGTGGGAGCATACTTACTGACCTGTGACATTTCTGAGCAGATACTGGTGGCAGGGGAGGCGGTGGGAGACATCGGAGATGGAGTACCAGTGGAGCTTTTATTCTGAATAGGTGAAGGAGCTGGAACTCCAGAGACAGGCTTACTGGCCGCATTCTGAAAATTCTGAAGAAAGAAAAGTTGGATCAATGTAAAATATATTTGATGAGCTGTGACATTCATTTACTTTCCACATGGGATGTACATATTAGTGTTTAAGAGCACCTCAACACACTACTGACTATATATATATATATATATATATATATATATATATATATATATAATACAAATAAAATGTAAAGATCTATTGTCAACAAGACTGTTTCAATGGCAGGGCATGACCATTAGTTGTGATTCACCCTTCAAGAGACATGCAACAAACACAATATCACCTAAGCTCTACAATCTGCTCAATACAACTGTTGGCATTCTCTATGACAGAAATGATGCTATGAAATATGTTGGCAAAACTGTCATGTCACATTTTACCATGCAGGTCTTGATTAATATAATACAGTAAAACCTGTCTTGAAAGACCTCTGCTATGTGAGACCACCTGTCTTGAGAGACCACACTCTCAATGCACAAATTTAATGCTTATATAGCAGTATGACCTGTTATGTGAGACCACCTGTCTTGAGAGGCCATATCTTTCTGGCAAAAGATGTGGTCTCTCAAGACAGGTTCTACTGTATTTGAGGTCAGAATATGGAATCTTTCATTCAAAAACAGGTATATTCCAGGCAACATTGGTAACTTTATCTGCCCTTTCATTACCCTTAAAACCAATGAATACAGCCAGCACATTACTGTAAAAGCAAATTTTTATTTATGATTCTGGATATTAATTGGTTCTCAAATTTCAGATTTTGATGGCTTTTGAATGTGGAAAGTATTTAATCAAAAAAAAGCTGAATCAATGTTTATGCAGATGTTTCACTGTAGTTCTTCAGCAAAATTTGAAGCTTTATCCAGTAACAGCAGCTCTGACCTAGTCTCTATCTTCTGAATTATCTGTATACAGGATGTGTGATCAAGTTAGGTGACTATGACTTTGCATAAATGTATCCAATTTTCAGTTTTAACAATTTTATCTTTTTTTCCTGCCCATGTTTGAATAATACTTTAACATATCAGTAGGTGATGCTCGATAGTAGTGGTCCCTCTCCTAAAAGGCCATCCATTCTGCAGTAGGAAAGTACCCTTATAAAAGAGGTGGCCTTTCTAAAGAGGGATCACATGGATATAACTTATTGACTGAGGTAAGAAAGGCATACCAAATTTTTTAAAATACTTATTTTCAATTAAAATCAGTGAAATTATGTAATCATTGTAATAAAATCTGTATTGTTATTTAAAATATTTAGAAAAGTCATCAAATGTCGTGGAAAACTGCCTTGTCAAAACGTCCTAGTACAAACATTGCAAATATTTTTCATCAATTCAATTTTTCCACCACAATAGAAACAAATGATGTTTATTTGACACTTTCTAACATCAGAATTTTTAGCAGTGATCAAAGGAATCTCTTTCATTCAGCTAAATATTTTTTGTATTTCATTGTAAACTGATAATGTCTGACAATATTTTCCAGTTTTTACAATTACTTATACCTTCTTTGATAACTTGAATTTCCATAAACGCTCAGTAATTACAAAGAAAGTAAACCAGTTATGTGTTTGTTTGATTATGACTTTTAACCTAGCTTTAAAAAAAAAAAAGTCATATTGCTACGATGTCTGCAGTGTGGCAGAGGCAGTTTATAATGATGTCTAGCACTGAGGCATCATGCCGCAGACATGTAGCATGATGTCCCACCCAGTCACATTATCCTGACACCAGGCCAACCAGTCCTAACACTAACCTCTTAATGCTGATTGCCAAGCGCGCTGTTAGTACCATTTTTATAAGTCTTTGGCATGACATGGCAGATGCTCTAACCACTAGGCCACCCTAGCGGTGAACTAAATATGTGATTCACTGGTTTTATACTTGTACCCTTACTAGTACAATTATTGATACTATTTTTACTTTCTGGCCACTGGATATCATGCTAACTTGAGCTTAACAATTCTGTCCATCTCTGTTGTCAGTTTTGTCATCTGATAATTATTGGTGGTAATAATTATCAAAGTAATATAACCTAACATCTATTGAACATGCAAACAATTAAAGCTAAATAGTTAACTTACATCTCTGAATAGATTAAAATTACTTATAAGAGAACCTCCAAATGTAATTCAAGCTTAAATGAAGCTGAGGCATGTTTTGCTCCCTTTACATTCACATTTTTATCTGATGTATTGTTATCCTCCATTTCCGTAAACCAAAGCCTGGATATGCTATTGCATGACAAAAATGTTATATACTGCTCATTGTAAAAAAAACATTGGTACAGTTGTAAGATGATATTAACTTATTTGAATTTTGTTCTTTTATTGTTTTTTAATTCATTTCCATATTTATTCTAGTTCTTGGCTTGTAAGAACCAATTTTAACATGATTTCGCATCATCAAATAATCTCATTTTGTGTTTTAATGCATTATCAGGACACATTCTTATTGGAGTGTCTCTCAGTATATGCCATCCCCCCCACACACACACACATATGTGCAAGTGTGTGTGCTGTTATCAAACTTTAAATACAGTAATTAAGACTGAATAAAAAAGATAATTTAGAATTTATTACTTCAATTATATCTTCTGTTAACAAATCACTCTATAAAGCAACACCTATTTGTTATGACACTGAATACAGGGTCAAAACTGACACATTTATTCATCACTCCAGCACAATCAAAATGATCATTTTCAGTCTGCAAATTAAGAATATTGATTTTTTTTCAGCTATAATTTCTTACAATAAACATGTCCTAGCACAGGAGCTAAAAATCAATAAACTATTAATATAGTCTCTGAGAATGATGCTGGTGCATAAAAACTGAGGCAATCTAATTTAAAATGCCATCTTGTCATCATATTGACAGGTCAATGATAAGTCTTTGAGTAATTGGTGCAATTAAACTCAGAATAATCTATAACATAATTATACCATATTCCCAAAGAGCAAAATACTGATCCATGGCATTATTGCTAATACAGTAAAACCTGTCTTGAAAAACCACTGCGTTGAGAGATCAGCTGTCTTAAAAGACCATGACTTTCAAGACAAGTTACATCAGAGTCTATTTCAGGTTTTGCCATTGCGCTATTTATTCTTATTTTTTCATATTTGGCAAAAAAAATTAGAAATAACAACATTCCTTTTAGAATGAATATGGTGCAATGCAAGCTGGCTTAATGAATGGAGCACACACACTGCCAAAAGGGCCATGATAATCAATTTTATTTACTTTCTGATGTATTTTACAAATTCTGATCAGGCAGGGAATCAATCAAGAACATATTGTTTTTTTTCTTACAGAAAGTAAGCTCTGAAAAAGAAATCTTCAGAAAACATGGCTGCATTTATTATCAAAGTAGCATACTGGTAAGAAAAATATATACATGTACACCCAAAATAAATTCTTGGGTTTTTTGTTTTTTAGGGTTTAACGCCATTTCTTAGTACACAATAGACTATACATGTCGGCCAGTATTACTGGTGGAGGAAGAACCTGGGAAAACCCCCGGAAAGAACCACTGAAGCTACTGGCAAGCTTTCTCACATAACTACATTAGCCAAATCTTAGACTCGAACATACGCAGACAGAGGTGAGACGGTAGTGATCTGTAACGCAAAGCGCTTTAGACCACTTGGCCACTCGGGGCCCCAAGTTCTAGGGTGAAATTGTTACCAAAATTCATGAAAAGGTTTCCAGCAGAAACCTTTTGATGGGTTTCAATTTTCTTGTATAAAGAAAATACAGGTAAGAATATTTGGTGACATATTTTGTGTGTTATATTATCAAAATGTCTGTCTTTGTAGTGACCCTTTGGACACAGTTTTCAATTTCTGGAATGAACACAGTATGGTATCTGCATCTGGGCATACATTTAATTAAACCTTTGCACTGGAATTTCATTAAATGCAAAATGTTTAACTCCAATTGTTCCATCTGCTGTAGAACTGTAAACCTGCAATAACGTAGTTTTTTTTCCTTCAATATTAATGACCTCATTTTAAAAAATAGTGGGCAAGCTGATAAACAATACTTCTATGCAGTTGGAAGAATCAACCATGAAAAGTTGTCTCCCTTACCCTGATGAGATGCATGCACATACATGGCTGGAAAAGTAGGGAACATCCATGATGAAATGTACCAATATTACTGACTCTGAGGTCTATGATTTATTCCAAAATATTGTGCATACTTTAAATATACAATAGTGAATGCAATGTTTATTTTGAGTTGGCAATGGATTCTGAGACCATGCTCTTCAAATATTCTTTAGGTATATCAAAGAGAAAGTAAACTTAATGTTAGTACAAAAACAATCGTCATCTGTTTTCCATTTAGAACATCAATTCTTAAACTCTAAGAAAAAAGTTGCTTTCTCTCATTGACAATAATGCCTCTGCTCCATATCATGGCCATAATTTGGTCCAAGTACATAAATATACTGCTTGGCTTCTGAAACTGATGAGAATATAAATCACTCCAGGAACAAAAATCTTTAAATTGCTTTCAATGTCCTATAGTTACCTAGATATACTCGATATAAGTATTACAGTACTCCAAGTTTGGGTTCATAAAATTTCCTACTGAGTACAACCAGACTTTTTTTTTTTTTTTTTTTACAAATTTCATAAAATAAATGAATTGACAACACACATTCAATATAAATTTTAAAAAATTCAACATCATCATACATCAGGCAAAAACACCAAACCAGAAGTTTATCCCTATGACACAACAGTTCTTTATCATTTTTATTTTATTTCAGAAAACATGACACACTGGTTATATCACTTATCATGATGCACCCAATGTTGCACTATGGTATATCCAGTCTCTTTTGAAGGACAACCTTCTCTTCACTTTGTTGATCGGTTTTGATTTGACTTTCACTTTCTCAATGTCAGCATCAAAGTTATTATATATCAACACCAACAAGATTTTTTTTTTCAGATGTCAAGGTGTCAGCACTCAAGATTCGATGTAGATTTTTTTGCATTCTGAATGCTCCACAAATAACTGATTTTTAAAGTATGTAGATCTAGAGAATTGTTTTCATCATGATGCTTCTGACAGTTAAAAAACCCTAGCATCAAAACTGCAATGAAACCACAGTCAAAGGAATAGCTTCCATTTTCTTATTTCAATGTTTCATCAGTATTATTTTATGCTATGACATGGCAAGTCTTGTTAGTCAACCCTCTCAAACAGCACAACTCATTATTGTTTCACCAAAGTATATATAAGCTCACCCACCCCACTTACCCAAATATAAAATAGTAAACAATACTTTTACTGAGAAGCCAAGCTTTAATATTTACTCTAAAATTGTTCACAGAAGAATCAAGTTGCCCTCAGACAGTTTGCCCTTCTCCACTCCTATTTTGACTGATAACTAGATTAGTATAGCAATCTGGCAAGTGAACTGTAGTCCGCAACACCTCTAATGAGTGACCTACAATGTGTCAACCAGTAAAATTACGGTGTTTAAAGTTACCTACTAATTTTACCTGGTTAAGGTGTTTAAAGTTACCCACATATTTTACTTTGTGAAGGTGGTTCAAGTTCAATGGATATCAGATCAAGATAATTTATCATATTAAGATATCCTATGGCCAATGTCCAGTTGGTCATGATTAGCCAACACAAGAATTTTAGTATCTTCATGACTGGCATTCTGACAGATGATTAAAATAGCTTTTTTGTCTTGGCAAGAAATATGTCATTTTTCCCCACGGCCTGACAGACAACTATAACAAAATTTGACTTCCCCACCAAAATCATAAACTTGCCAAGAAAAAGCATTAATAATAATAATAATAATAATAATAATAATAATATTAATAATTATAACAGTAATAGTGTTGGTACTAGCTTTTTGCTTTTTTACCATAATAAAAACAGTTTCTTCTATTGTTCATGTAAAGTTTCTGATTAAAAACACAAACTATTACTGCTTATTATTTTAGCTTGGACTTCTTCCACGTGTATAGATACATGATCTTGAATCAGCTTTGGAAAAGCCGTAAGTTGGAGACTGGTTCAGTATCATTACAAACAATTTTACCCTTCTGTCATGTAAGCAAACTAATTTCATGACGAATCAGGTAGAAGTCGATAATTTTGAAGTCAATTTTGAAGAAATAAACATTATGAATTGATGTTATTAATTTCTAAAAGTGATTTTTTTTATTTTCAGTTGAAGTGTATAGAGTATACGAGTATTTATTGCTGAAAACCATGAGTTTTGAGTTGTCTTTTTCAGCAGTCTGGAGAAGATCTGTCACACTTCACTGTAGCACTATTAAGGCATTACGGCAGGAATTGCAAAAAACAGGAAAGCAAATGTGATCATAATTTGATAATCACTGATTACTGATAGTCACAATAAGCACCATCTCAATGAACCTTCATTCCAAAGTTGATACTTTCTCAAAGATTCTGGCCACAAAGCTGGTAATACAAGACAACATGAACATTACTTTCCTTCCAATGCAAACCAAAGTTTCATACCAAAATTATACTTTTTTTTTTTCTCTTGCTACCCCCTAGAATGGTCTCCAATGCATGAATTATTCCTGGCCATGATCACTCTTAAACTAATATTGTTGATTTCAATGCAGTGGTTACTGTAGTTCACCTTCAATGTACTGCCTATTGAACTTTAGTCATGATATTTAACAAAGAAATTTAGTCCATGACATCATCTATACAACTTTTCAACAAGTTACAATATATTACAACTGCAAAATATGTTTTTATTAAAACGAATCATCTGAAAATTCTGATTGCCTTGGTCTATTTTGGTTATCAGTAGCCCTTTGATAGGTAAACAGTTGGTATACAAATTATCATCACGATCAATTCTTTCATAACAAACAGAAGACTGCAGGTATCAAAACATCTGATGAAGCTTCCAAACCTACAGATACTGTAAAAGATATTGTCAGACAGAAAACACATGAAAATATTTCTGCAGACAAAATAGTTTGTCAAAGTCAGGCTTGTTCATGGTGAAGAGCACTTGCCTGGCAGAGTTATGTGCTAGTACTTTTTGTACAGTTGTGGATGGATGAAGGCATGGACTCTGTTATACCATAAGGATTCTAAATCTATATTGTTTGGGAAAGAGTTGAGATGTCACACTTACCTTATGATAATCATCTAGAACACGTTTGAGTTTTAAGGCTTCATTCTTCTTGAATAACTTGAGGTTCAACATGGACTGGATTCGATAACTTTGGAGAAAAAAAGGAGCATTAATTAGATTAAAGAAATGTTTTCACTGCTTTATGTGAAAATAAGACTCATCCACCTGAAGACCCCGAGAATCAGATACTGCAATACTTTTTGAATCTTTTGGATCTAAAAAGTTTTCATATATGCTGAGACTGTGAAAGGTAAACTGGAGAAGATTTGTAACAAGAAATTTGGCTAGCTGTGCAATAACAAATTATTAGTAATCTCCATCAAATCTAATGATTGGTCGGTCCTTCTTTATTGTTCATTTTCATAAACTTCACTTTTTATGACAATTCCTACAAAACAGTTGTTTTTTGTCCTCAAAGAACTTATTTCTTTTTAAAAGTGGTACATATTAAGAAACAATTAAAATTATAACTAGATATTTGTTGTTGATTGCAAAAAGTAACCCCTCTCCTAACACCTAAGAACAATTAAGTCAATCAGAGATGCTGCCATTTGAGAAAAGGAAAATATTTTGCAAAATGCATAAAATGAATTTTGTTTGGAGTGTGGTAAATTAAGTCCCTAGTTTTGATTAGGAATGACTTAGTCCTTAATTGTTATGGTCTTGATGTTAGTCTTTCACTCATACAACTGAAACAGTTTAGTCAATTTAAGCAAGATGCAGAATGTTTCAGCTTTGCAAACACTTTGACAAGTTAGACTCTTTCTAAAAGAACTCAAAAGCTGATATGTTGGGACCACCCACCCACCCAAACTGAGATGTAAAGTCTTTTAAATTTTTTATAATAGGTTGGAAATCTAATTATCTATATATGCATACATACATGCATGGCAAGTTAAGTTTCATGTATCTACTGTATATGGCTTTTGCTTAACTGTGCTAAAAAGGTTTAAAAATGGAAAATCTAATTAGATCATCTTCATGCCAATACAAACAAGTCAAAATGACCCATGAGAAGCTACTGGCAAGCTTTCTCACATACCCACATTGACCAAGTCTAAGACTTGAACTCGCATAGACAGGTGAGATGGCAGTGATCCGCAACTAAGTGCGTTTTAGACTACACTGCCACTCGGGACCCCAAAAAGAATGTAAAACTCTCCTTTTCATATCAGGAATTAATGAAGCTGTACCTTTAAGTAGCAAATTAATAAAATGTAACAAACAGCATCAAATTTACAATAGACAAAAATAATCCCAGAAATGCAATAAATGCAACAATACAGTTGTAGAATATGTCAGGAGTTTAAAATGTTTTTATTAAACTACAAATTGCACAGATACTGGCACTTGTCATCATTAGCTTTCTAAAACAGATCATCATGAAATATGTTCAAGTTTAGTCTCATTTTCATTTATCATTGTTCTGTGTTTTACTTTTGCGATCAGATTTCTTCAAAATATATTTATTATCTCATCTGATGCACTGGCACTGTAAAATTACTCATTTTAAGGTCTGTATTGCATAGGATGACATTTATCATTCACTGGGCCTACAATATTTCTCTTCCCCAACACAATCATTATTGCTGAATTTTTCAGAAATCAATACCTTAATACTGACAACTTTCTCTCCCGATCATTTGCATCAGACTCAAGATTGCTATGGAATCGACATCGATGACTGGAAAAGAAAAACAAACAAGGAAATTACTTTGTCATCTAAACGTCCTATGACATTATGGCCATCAAAAAATTTAATAAATCTGTGGAAGTTTCACACAAAATTCATAAAATATCTGGCATTTTTATTTCCGGCAAATTGCCATGGGTTTTATATAATCTCATGTAAATTTTTGTTCCACTTCTTCACATACATACATGCACTCACAAACACATTTAGACACAAACAGAATCAATGTTAAAGAACCGCTGCTAACAATACAACTCTGTATGGACTCAGCTGTCAAATCAAGCTCTGGTCTAATTTCATTCTTCATCCCATGTTTCTGCCAATCTCTATATGAAATGAGCAAGTGTGAGACTTAATACAAGTTGCACATGGAATTATAATACACTGTAGTATGTTGCAAGTATAAACCAGTTAAAAGATTTTTAGACAACGTAGTGCTATCGAACAAAAATTTAAAAAATATGTATATGGAAATTGAGAAGAATAATGCTCATTAAATACATGAGATTACATAATTGCTCTGTTTTGGTCTATTAAATTCAGAATATTGTTGGCAAGGAACAAAATTAGAATGTGCCTATCCAAGCTGCCACAGAGAGGGGAGTGAAACAGCAGTCATTTTAATACTGAAGTACCATACAAAGGGTGGGGGTAACAATCAAGTTTATAAATTAGACAGAAACTAATACTGGCTGTGCAACTTACTGTACAAAGCGGAGAGTATCTCCGTACATCTTGATGGGATCCGGCACATGGTCCCTCTCCATAACATAAGCACACTGGATAAAGTTAAGAGCAGCCTCCATCAACAGCAGATGCTTCTGAAGAATGTCAAGCTGAAATAGGAACAAAATATTCAATAAATTTCTACAACTGTGATGGAACTACTAATGAATCTCAAATCTTAACTTGCATAATGTGACAAAAATCTACTGTTTTCATCCCTGGCACAATAAAAACATTACATAATTATATATAATTGTACAAAACTACTCCAAAAGGTGATGTTTCTTCATCTGTGTGTAGGTGTCAATATATCTCTTGTAACCTGAACTTTATCTACAATGACTGTGTGAGAGTCATATCTGATGTTTTAAAAGAATGTTTGTTTGTTTGTTTGTTTGATTAGGATTTTTAACGTAGCTTTAACAATTTTTCAGTCATATCGCTACGATGTCTGCAGTGAGGCAGTTTATAGTGATGTCTAGCACTGAGACATCATGCCGCAGACATGTAGCATGATGTCTCACCCAGTCACATTATCCTGACACCAGGCCGACCAGTCCTAACACTAACCTCTTAATGCTGAGCGTCAAGCGAGGCAGCTGTTAGTACCATTTTTGTAAGTCTTTGGTATGACTCGGCCGGGGATCGAACCGACGACCTCCCGCTTCCGGGGCGGACGCTCTAACCACTAGGCCACCGGAGCGGTGCTTTAAAAGAATGAGCAAATGACAGCAAAGGTATTGAATGTTGTATGTAACCCACTGAGAAAGTGAGGATGGGAGACAAATGTCACTGAAATTGTCCTTGTAAACAATCATAATGACACCTATTGTTGCAAGGTAGTAATATTTTATATGCTGTATGAGGATTAGTATGTTTTGAATCCTCAATGCAATAAAAGGGGATGGGGGGAACAACAATCCAAATATTTTAGATGGTTTCCATCTCTATTTTATGCTTTTGTTATAATTTAGATTGCAAACTCTAATGCTATGTATATGGCCTGCCAAGCCATATCCTGTGGCCCGCAAAATGATTGGTGTCGTGAGATAACAAAGGGGGGCAGCTGCTGGGCCATCAAAAATGCCCTTATGCTGCCCTCAGGGTGGATTGAGTTGGAGACCCTTTATATACATTGTGTCTAGTAGAACTGGTATAGGAAGAACATGGGAAAACCACAGTAAGAACCACCAAGCCACTGTAAGCTATTGGCAAGCTTTGTTACATATACATATTGGTAAAGCCCAAGACTCGAACCCAAGTGGAATTGTCAAATAAGGTGTTTCAATGCTCTATAAAAAACATTAAATATAAAACCTATGACACACATCAGCATTAAAAACAATGCAACCTACTATCTTTACCAATCACCTCCAGCGAAGAAACAAATCTGGCAAAGTGAGGGTGCTACTTAAGGATAGTAAAATGAATAGATGAAACAATAGCAAGAGAAAATGTATATGCGAAGACTACTTGTCTAAGGGACATTAATATACATACAAATATATACGCACACACAGACACATACATACATGCAGTAGGCAATGGCAATTCATGTATGTTGCTTGTACTAACCTAGTACTAGACCTTGTATATTTGAAATGTGTTAGTTCTAACATGTTGCAAATAAACAAGGTACTAGGTCTGTGCTTGCAGATTTGGCTGTATGAAGTCTTCAGATGGATCTGACTTAATAACAAGTACATACAGTATTTCATATCCGCTTGCACTTCACTAACTGAGGATATACACACCATATGTCCAATATACATTAGGGATAAGCATGCCATGATATTTCCAATGATACAGATCTAAGCAATCCTCATGCAACAATTAAATCTGTAAAATTGAAACTAGCCATCAAGACAAAATGGTGAAATTTTGATGGTATTTTTACAATCATTGTGGCCTCAAAGAAAAAAATGATCTGCGTCTCCTAATGAAAAAAAAGCAAATAAAAATTTGCTTTTATTCTTACTGTAGAGTCAGCATGAGATTTCAATTCTTTGGCCCTGGCATAGTAAATGTCATAGGATTCCAACCTGAAAAAGTAAAGAGAAGTTGGGTGTACAAAGACACACACACACATTTTGTTTGGCTACACAGATACTTGCACAAAGAAACATTTGGTCTGGGGTACAGTGATACATGAACACACACAATTCTTAGCTTGATCAAGATAAAACACTCAGTGTTTCCCTCCCTAATATTAGCACCAATGAGTGTTGCAGGGAAAAATTCAATGTCACACAAAATGTAATTTCTGCTTAAATTAAGCCATGTTTACACCAGCGACTGCAAAACTAGAAATAGCAATCAAACATTTGAGATGATTATTCATGTCATCTGTAAAAACAAATTTGGAGATTGAAAATTGTCATTATGTGATGAATTAAATTGGCATTTTGAGTTTCCAATTTGCAGTACAAGTCACTGTCTGCTGTTAATGTAACATATTTTCAAGGCTGAATAGCTATAACAAATTGTGAACTCTATTTCTGACAAAAGAAAATGTGCAGAAATATATAATTCAGCAACAAAAACATATTAGCTCATAGAAAACCGACAGAGAGAAACAGGAAATTATCAAACAAAACACTGGTAAATCATAAATAAAAACTTAAGTTAAATGAAATTAACATTAAGAATGGAAACTTTCATAAAGCAACCCTTGAATGGTAAACCATGTATATCAGTTCTCCAATAAGATCACATCTTGATCAAATTTGCGGCAGGTTTGAATGCTAAGAAGAAGAAGAAAAAAAAAAGGAAAAAGAACTCAACCTGATTAAATTTGTATCAAGGTTTTAGGATATGAAAGCAATGTCCCATAATATCTAGGCTATGAAGGCAACAACCCATAATAAGTCCACTCCAATACTTCGCTCCATTTTGCCGCTAAATCTGTGAGCTTATCATGGGAATAATACTGTAGAAGAATAAACTATGCAAAACTGATAAACCACTTGAGGACAAAAAATCTAATAAAAATGTCATGCTCTGCCTTAAAATCACTTTCACAAAACATGTGTTACATATAATTTAACAGCTGACCATCACACTAAGCATGCAAATGGAGTAGTGTCAGAACACAACAGACAAACTTTCTTCCAGAATTTATATCATGTTGATATTTCCAAAATTACTATTTCTTGATAAAAAGTCTATTGTTAAGATAAAAGGATAAGTTTATATATAATCTCTTGCATATAACTAAAGTTATCCAAGATTCTTGATGATATAAACACATTTACCAATGTTACAGAAATAGAATTAGATATCATCTCTAGATCTAGACATGGTAACAAGTTCAGCCAATCAGATTTGATGCAAGGCATGTGACTGATATGGACATATTTCACTTAATACAGAATGTGTCTATGACAATGATATTGTAAGCTTTTCTACCATGGTGTAGCAAAATCTTATTGGAGTTCAGTCTCCAGAAAGGTAACAAGCTGGGTCAATCAAATCAAAGACTACCTTATTAATACAAACAGATCTTGCCTTTAATCCAACTCATTCAACATCTTGATAAAATAAAAGGTGTTATTCAATTTTGATTAGAAATATAATTGCTAGTGTTCAGATGCGAGGTCAGATTGTGTGTGAATTTACTCATAATAATACTCATCCAAGATCTCGATGACAAAGGCCTCTCTACTAAGTTTGATCAAAAATGCAGTCTCAGGAATGATAACAAAATATTAGCCAATCTAAAGCAAGATCACTTTGTAGATGTGCACGTGTCTCACTAGTTAATAAAATTATCCAGCATCTTGTCCTTATTGGCCTTCAAGTTGGATAAAAACTTGACATACTGCCTCTCCATCAGTAAGAAATATGTCAATCATCTGCAAGATTACATCATTATTATGCCTAGATCTTACTCGGATCAAAACATGGCATAAATCTTGATGAAATAAGCCTATTTACCAAGTCTGACAAAAATATGATCAGAAATTGAGCTGCCAAGTGCTGACAAGCACATTTAATCAGATGCAAAGTCATGTCATCTACATGCATGTGCTCTTGCTCAAAACTGAACTCGTCCATAATATTGATGATTGAAGCCTATTTACCAAGTTTAATAAAAAACTGGATCACAAATATCGGATGCAGCATCAACTAACTAATGGATCTAGCTCATTTTCAAACTCACGATCGAAACTGGATCAGAAATATGGCTATCAGGGTGATAACAAGATCAGCTATCATATGCAAAATCGCATCATTAATAGGTATGAACCTTTCTCATTTCTGAACTTAAATGAGATTTTGATTTGATTCAAAACGGATAAGAAATATGGACTCCAGAGTGTTAATAAGCTGATGTAAAAGACAGACAATAGATGCAAGGTCATACCCTAAGGTTATTGACATTTTGATCTGGAGAACACAGGAAACTGTTGAATGATTCTTATGAAAATAAAATGTACTCTCCAAAGATACTTATAAGATTAAAAACTTTTGATTAGCATCAATATTAAAAATGCTATGTCAGCATTATGAAGTTATGTGTCTGTCCACATAGTGACAACTATTTTAACAGCAAAAGGATATTGATAAAGACCCCTAGTTAATGTCATCATTAAATAATTTCTCAGCTGTCAAGTTTTTGTCCTATACTATACTGTAGAAAAGACATTAAAGAAAACCTTCAATGTACTGTAAAATTAGCAGGTGCCAGATAGACTGACATACAATGCCATGCATTAGGTGTCACAGCCAACTGTACTTATCTAAAGGGACATAAGTAACATATATATTATATTAAAAACTTCATGATAAATTCAATCAAGATTTTGACTAAACCATAAATCCAACCCCATCTCTCAAAACTCTAAAAGGCTAGGATGAAACTGTCTGGACACTTACTTGCCATCTTCACGCCAGTGTGCCAACCTGGGTGGCCAGCCTGCTTGACCTTTAACCTGGGGTGATGCCTCCAGTCTAGAGGGAGTGGAGCTGGAAGGTAAGTGGGCCATACCATTTTGCTTAAGTGGCTCAGCCACAGCAGTTGGAGGCTGCAACAAAATTAAGATGGATTTAATAACATGAAAACTGCCAACAAGTCCAATAAACAGTTGAGCAAGAAATCTGGGTGAACAGGATCCTTCATGCAGAAAATTCTTCCAATAATGTTTTGTGCTTATATTGAAAAAATTTTTTCCTTGCTTTCAATACTTTCATCTGTTCAGCATTTTATTTGTCCAGTAGTGAAGATTTGTATGCCAAAAGGGTTTTAAAGTTGGTCAAATTCTGTTATGTAATTTTTTTTTATGGCAAAGTAGTTGAAATGTTTTTATATGTTTTGTAATGGCAGCCATATAGATGATGGTGGATCAGAATCCGCTCAAGCCAGTATGCCTCTTGTCAAATTTTCTCAATTTCTATGGTGTGCTTTATAAAAAGTTGATTCTTTAGTAAGAGTGACAGCACCTGATGGAGAAATTGGCATGATTTATATAAATACTTAAGGTCATCAAGACAGGATGCTTTAAAACAAATTTGGTCTAATTCCTGTTCCATGGAGTCTGAGAATTTAAGTCAGAGCTAGTACTGGTAAATATACTTGTCTTCCTTGACAACTCATGCACAACAGGATTAAACAAAAACAGACTGCACCATGCAAGTGCACGAGTTACTGAGGGAACAATAAAACAAACATGAAGGGGACAGAGAAAACCCGGGAGTGTTCTAAGTAACTGATTTTTAATAGATGCAAAGTTGTTTTATAATTGCACTGTGTTTAATTGTCAATAAAGAGCTTTTTCTAATGATACTCATCGTGTTTATGTATTATCTTTATTTTCAAGATACATGTACTCAACATCTGAAAGATCCTTATAAACACAGTCCAAGAGGTTTCATCAAGCTTCACAACTATGCAAAAAACATTGTGTATTAGGTCTCTATTTCTTGTTGTTGCTTATTCACAATGAAACAAGAAATTTTTTCACAAACTTGGGACATTCATCTGTAAAGCAACCAGCAACATCTTAATTCATATTTTTATTGTTCTCTTAAAATATTATTGAAGCCATTATTTCATTGCAGGAAACAGTCAATATTCTCATTCTTCAGGAAATCTGTGTAACCAATTCAGGAATTTTAAGTGCTCTAAAATTTCTTTTTTATTCACAAGTATTCATTTTGCTTGGTTGCCTTGCTCTTTGAACAGATCTGTGAAACATTCAATATTACTTACAAATTTATATTTTAACAATGATTCATTGATCAAGAATGGAGTTGATACTACACATGGCTGATTTCTACCTCATAGCAGGTACAATTTTCATGCCTTGTAACTCTTCTTTAATTCCAATTCCTTTATCCGATTTGATACAATTATGCTTGCAACCATGATAATAACTGTGCTAAAAATGGCAAAAAAAATCAAACAAACAACAGCAACAACTTTTTGGGTACTAGCCACCTTTTTGTTTCCATGAAACAGCAATATACAAGTACCAAGGTTTCATTTAAAAATTTTCATAAACAAATCGACAAATTTGGGGGGTATTTTCAAGCCAAATAATTGGGAACCATACCTGATCTAGTGTTATAAGCATGTTCAGGAGTTATTAAGGCGCAAATTCTTAAGGGAGTGAGTATGATGATAGGTCATGATCAGTTTTCGAAACGAATGAAAGCCCTTCATGCCCAGATGCTTTTGTTACATTTGGTCCAAATCTGTGCATTAGTTTAATAGAAAGAGTTTTTTTTACACATTCAATATTTGGCAAGGCAGTCTCTTAATGGGGGATCACAAACTTGTATCAAGTGTAAAGCCCATTACATGAGAATGGTTCTGTTTGAATTGTGTTTAGCAGTTTTAAGATGAATCATTAAAAGGTTGTTCTGTAGTTAGTAATGGCAGCCATATTTGATGATAAAAAATACCTTCATGCCAGTATATTTTCTGTCATCTTTGGCCAAACTGTAAGCACTATTCTAATATGCTGTTGACAAGTGTTTTATTTTATATAACTGGCACCATATCTGATTGCTGGTCAGCAAGATTTATACAATAAAACCCCTATGTTTAAAGACTTTTCCAATTCTCTTTTTAGCAATCTTTGAAAGGAAATTCCAGTCTTTTTATCATTTTTAGTAAAGACAGCTGTATTGGATGGCAAATTGGCATAATTTGAATAAACTTGAAAGACTGTCATATCTGTTTTGGTATCTGTTTTGGTATAATGTTATTTTTTCACGAAAATATTAATGGACAACAAACAAACAATGAGCAATACACAATGGACATGGGGCAATGCACAATGGACATTGGGGCAATGAACAATGGACATGGGGCAATACAAAATGGACATGGGGCAATGCACAATGGACATGGAACTGACCCATAAGTTTACTATGCCTTACATGTAAGTGAGCTGAATTGTGTCAATATTGTGATGACCTAAAATGTCACAAACTTCACAATATATATAAGAAGAACATTTTCAAAGTTTTTTTTTATAATCTAAACTGCTTTGAATAAAGCAGTAAGCACACAAAATATACAAAATTCGTCAAGTCACCACATTCAATCAAAGATGTTCAACATCCTACATGATCAAGACAAGGGGAGCACACAACTTGAATGAACTGATAAATAAGCAATTTTCCAGCCATGTTTGCACAAATAACTTTCACTCAAATACAACTATAATGACTTCATTCTGTTATGTAATCATACTTTCAATGTTACCCTTGCAAACTATCCTATTTATGGCAGATGAAACCAGTTTTTGGCAGATGTACAATGCACCATGCTATTGGTTAGTTGACATATACTAATGGAGGCAACAAATGAAATCCAATAAATGTTGTAACGAAAAAACTCCATATATAGCTGTTCAATCTGCCAAGGTGAAGATAGGGTTATCGGAACCTTGGCTAGTGAAGATGCTTCTCATGGATCATTTCTTCTCGGGATTTTCACAGGTTCTTTTCTCTGCTGGCTATACTGGCCACCATGTATAGCTTATTTTGTGATAAAAAATGGCATTAAGCCCTACATAACAACAAAAAGCATATACCTGTAAACATTTATACCTGAAAAACTGAGCAAAATGCAAAAATTAACCAAACATACGAAAGAACTACTGGACGGAATGGATGGACAAGTATATTTCTGTATGCACTTTCCATACTCATGAAAGGGCACACACCATTGCTGAGCAAAAGTTTGTCATATTTACAACCACTTGCATGATCTTTAGGAAATAGTACCTTTTCAAGGAATAGCAGCACAATGAAATAACGAACAAAATTATGACTGTCAGTAATAGTGTTTGCTTTGGAGACTTCAAATGTAACATTTCCTCGTCAAAGGAAAAAAAAATTCTGACATATATCACATTCATTACTACGGTCTCAAGACTGAATTTGCTGCGACTTTTTGCTGGCAGCATTTCAACTGAGGAAAAAAATATACCATGAAACTGTGACAAGACTTGCTACACAGATCAAAGGTCCTCTGACCAAGACATCCTTAAGATGTGTACCGTATTTAAAAAGCACAAAAACAGTATGTTGTCTGCACTTGTTTATAAAAAGCACTTTAACATACTGAAATTGAAACTAATTTAGGTCACTATTCATTATAAGCAAGCCTCAAGTCCTGATTGTCTATCTCCTTGATAGAAGTTTAACTTAACACCAGCTCTTTTAGAAATATCACTCATAAATGTTAACATGCTGAAAAAATTGCATATTATGGCAGACAGCTATTTGACAGTGACACCTGATTTATACCAAGCTTGCATATTCGCTTCCTCAAACCTGAATCTAATTTATCAAGAAGCACTTTTAGAAACTACCAGCAGTCCAATGAACAGGACTGAATCCAAATTTATTAAGTACTTTTAGATGTTACCAACAGTCAAATAACAGGATACAGCTCATAAAACAAAATTTACATATTTGCATAAGCCAAGACTGCATTTATAAAAAGAGTTGATAGCACTATTTAATTACATCAGTAAATCAACCTTATGATATACTAGGTTTTATATCTATTGCATAATGGGCTTAATGTCTGTTGTATACTGGGCTTCATAAAAAATGAACCAAAGGCATGACTTGGAATAGGGGCAGAGAAAGAAAAGCTTCTTTTACATTTATATTTTCTGGATCAGTTCTGTCACCGTAACATCAATCTTGTCTCACCTATTAAGAATTATTGACAGTATCAACTCGCTTACCCCACCTCATCAAAATAATCACATACCCAAGAAGAGCTACCATACATTATATATTACAAAGTAATTATTTATTTTCTCAGAGCTGAGGATGGGACTGTTGTTAAGTATATTTGATTTAAGTCATTTATTTTTATTTTAATTTTGATTGTTTGTCAGATTCAAATTTGACATTTTAAGTTTAAAATTCATTCATTGGAAGATATTTTTTTTTAAAAAGTGGGACGACTTGTACTTTACAAATAAACACCAGATGTTGACCTCATTTCTGACCTAGCTTCAGAGTTGTAAACAAGCTTTTAAAATGATTGGTTGATTCCAAGGACATTATGGAGCTTTGTTGTAAACATCTTTCTATTTTTAGTTGGGTCATACAGTGTGCACGAGATTTTTTGAACGTAGATTTGTTCTAAAGATTCTAGAAGATCATGTGACCCCTTCTTTGTTTATGTAAAAACAAGTATATAAATTATGTTTTGGAGTGAACTATTTAGTAGAAGTTGGGCTGTTAGAATATTAAGTTGTTTCGTTTTGAGTAATTTTAAATTACTTTGTATTGGAAATTATTTCAATTCGTTTGGATCAAAAGGATTTATTTTGTTATTTATCTGGAAAATAATTGTGCTCATTGAATTTTATAAGACCAGAACTGACTTCATCACATGACATCGTCTTCCATCTAGGATGCTTCACTTACATTCGAACTGGGAATTATTTGGACATTTTATTACCAGGACTTTTGCAATTTCTCTAGTGGATTATATTTTGAATTTATTTTGGATTAATTTTGGAATTGATTCTTAAAACCGTAAGTATATTTTCTTTTCTGGAAAATATTTGTGCTCAATAAATTATTTATTAAGTTTTTACAAGCTTGTTATTTTCACTCTTTCTATGTTACTGTTTATTCGAGCCTAAGCACGTAACACTGTGCACATAGTCTTTTCTAGTAATTATCCAAAGCTGATGTACTTCTTTTTTCTAAATATGCAAATATGTTGTTCAAACAGCATTGAGAAGCTCTTAACAAAAACAAATATTATTATGGTTCAGTGATCAGATGTGTTTAAGATGAATTACTGAGGAGTTAATTATGACAAGTACCATATCCACAGGGTCTTTTCAAGGATTGGGGAGGGAGGGGGAGAAAAAAAACATTCCAGACTCATTTTCCTAGAAAAGGTGCGAGTTTTCTAAATACATGACCAATTGCATTTCTAAATACAGGTATGGATTGAAAATTTAAAAATATAAGAATTCAGCCTTATTTGTTTTAAATGTGTGCAATTCTGGCAATAATGAGACTAAAACAAATCCTGCATTCAACAAAGTATCAAATGCATCCAAATACAAATCAAATAAACCCAGATATGTCCAAACATAATCTGCCTGCAGATGAGGATCTCTTGCTAATTACATTACCGTTATTACACAGTATCTAATTAATTGTACATGTACCTTTGAACTGAATGTATCATGTTTAGTTACTACAAAAAATAGGGGGCCCAAAATTCTGAGTGGTCTAAAGCGCTTTCCGTTACGAATCACTGCCATCTCACCTCTGTCTGCGTAGGTTCAAATCTAAGATTCAGCTCATGTAGTTATGTGAGAAAGCTTGCCACTTGCTTCTCGTGGGTCAGTGGTTCTGTCCGGGGGTTTCCCAGGTTCTTCCTCCACCAATAATACTGGCCGTCATGTATAGCCTATCGTGTGCTGAAAAATGGCGTTAAACCCTACAACAACAACAACTACAAAAAATACATCAAAAGCCCATGCAATGGTTAGAATTTGACTATCATTCAAGTAATTATTAAATGGTGATTTGGACACTATACTTTAGTGCTTTTTCTCTATTCAACTTGCATTCAATCTCACCCATTTCTTTTCAAGTGCAACACAAATATATGAAAGAAAAGTTCTTTTGTTCAGTGTGCAACTACACAATATTAACAGCAGAATTTGCAATAGCTGCATGTCTGTCTCCAGGAAATCTCTTTCTTGGGCTGAAATGTTTATTTCTTTGTTCCTATAAATAACCAGCATTACCATAATGTGTTCTGTTTAGAATTTACAATCTCACTGCTGATCAAGGTGCAGCAGACACCTCAGAGCAAAAAACTGGAAAAGTCTTGATAACCTTTCACAATCTGGTTAATGGCATAGAGATTAATTAACCCTACTGGAAGTCTGATACAGAAGTATTGATTTGTTTACTACTGATTTGCCAATGAAAGAGTTTACTTAACAATAAAACTATGTTTGCTGTTCTTGTTGTTAAACATAGATTTTCAGCTATTCATGATGACCAGTTTAAGATGATCCCAGGAAAACCTTTGGAAGAACCAATGATCCACAGGAAGCTACTCCAGGCAAGCTTTCTCATAAACACAAATTGGCCAAGCCTGAGACTCAAACCCCCACAGACTGAGGTCATAAAACTATGTAGATTTGACCCAGAATTTTTAAAATCTTTGTCACTGTAATTCTGCATTCGCCAAATATACTTGCTTGTGAGCCAAGTCCAACTTCAAACAACAGAGACCATCATCACATAATGTACCAGCTCAGGGTTGGTGTTGTTTGTTCTACTCATTAACACATTAACCCCTTGCAACGACTTTACGGGGCATGAGGTAGTAGCCTACTTCCAAGGTCTGTAGCGTCAAATTATAGAAAGGTAGACAGATTTAGCTCTACAATGATACTAAATAATCCGGACATTTTAGTTGCACTACAAAATACAGAAGGAAAAACGTAAGTTTTTGGACTTTTTTTTCACTCAAAATTCGCCCATGGTTGGAATCAGAATTTGTTTCCCGATTTTAGACTTTAGGGCCTAAGACCTACGGCAGACCGGTCTGAAATGCACACGAACTAGTGAACCTGTGCAAAAAGTATGATAAGGTGGATGTTTTGAATAAAGAGTCTTTTCCATACGGAAATTATGGGTCTGTTAAGCAAAAAAAAAAATTTAAAAAGAAGCTCAAATTATCACCTTCTGCTCATGCACCAGCAAACTAACGAATGAAAAACATTTTCTTTAGTACAACTAGTCATTTGTCTAATGGAATATTGCTTGGAAGTCAGTGTATTAGGATGTATTCAGAAATAGTCCCCAAAATGTGTTTCCTACTCGCATTTCATGCGAAAACAGCAAAAACCTCCAGAGGTTAACACTAACAATCTCCATAGACATTATCTATATACTGGCACATTATGCAATGACAAGTCTATGTAGGTTTCTTTTACCTCATTTCCTAGCAGGACAGTATCACCATAGAACAATTACAGGATAAATGCAATGAGTTTAAATATTAAGGTATTGAGAGGTAAAGACACGACATTTTTAAATTCTGCTTAACTGTTTCATCTATACATTTATTATCCTAGTTTTCAACATTTGTCACTGCAAATTAATTTTTACCCACATAGCATGAGGTATGGCAACATCTGGATCTGCTGCCCCCACCCCCTTCAGGTAATCTTTGGTATGTAAATGGATTTGATGGTAATGTTTACAAATGGTAGCTACAGTGTTCTGATTGTTTTGGTATTGTATGACATAGCCATGCAAGTACTTTTATATAGTGCCAATTCAATTTGAATCGAGTGTCTCACCCAAAGACACACCATGGCATCCCATCCTGTCTTATCCACTACATATAAACGATTTCCATTGCTTAACTTTTTATTAAAATTTATTATATGCTATGGATACTTGTATTTTGGACTGTCCTTGTCCAAAATCAAGTTCATTTTCTACCTGACCAGACTACATAATCTTGTTCGTCTAGAAATTATTCATTTGTGCTGATAAGATCTGAACAGAATCAGTTGTATTATTGTTGTGTCCAGTTTATTTCATTTGGGCTGGAATTTATTTAAATTATGTAATTTCTTTATTTTCTCTGGAATCAAAAAGTGGTTAAAAAACAAGATACTTAGATTTATAGTGAAATTCAAATAAGGTTACGTTTTTGGATTGTATTGTGATCCAACAAAAGATTGTTGGTATATCAATATGACAGAGGACATCACAGGCACATCAATACATCCAGTGCTTGGATTTATTTTTGAATACACTAATGTTTATTCAGAACTTTAATTATTACAACTTGTGTTAGAAATTCTAGGATTATTTGGAATTTAATTCTCAATACCATAAGTTCTTTCTATATTTTTTTACTTTTGAATTGTGGGGAAATAAATTGTTTAAATTTACAAAACTTGTTGGTTTTTGCTTTTTTTCCTATTACTTAGTTTAAGACCATGGAGTTGTAATAATAGATAATACACCAGTTACCAAGGACCTAAATAAAATTATGAAAGGAATCTGAATAACAGTTAAAGAGTGAGAATGGTGATGGTGGGTGGGTGTGAGGCATGTAAAATGGTTGGGTATTTGTTTTATAGAAAGTGCTGATGTTGTATTGCCCAAAAGAAAAAAAAAAAAACAAGGTAAAAGTGATCCACCCAATGAAAGCTACTGACAGCTTTCTCACACACCCACACTGGCCAAGCCCGAGACTTGAGCACAGGCCAACAGAGATGAGATGGCCAGTGAACAGTAAAGCTACTGCTTTTGAAAAACTTGGCATCATATATGTTTCTAATGTAATAATATTTTTTAAAGTGTTCAGTTGGTTAATTTTTAACAAGTTGACATTCAACTGGGTAGGACTTGCACATCTTTCAACTTTCAAACCCTTTAACTGACTTGATACAAGATGTAATAATGTGATGGTACAATTTTAATTGATTGTAGCCATGCAACAAACACTAGACTAAGAGATCAAACCAATATTAGGAGCCATTTAGGTTCCTATGAAATGCTCAGGGCATCACTGTAATGGTTTTTATCATAAGAGAGCATATGGCATTTATGATAACTACATTGAAACTGAATTAAAAGATAAAATTGAGAACACGTATTTCACTTGAAAAGTTATTTAACTGGAATTTATTTCATAAAGTAATGCCACTAGCAGGCATTAACAACATTTTATTTGTCGTATATTGTTATTTACAATCAGAATTTGTTTCTTCCTATTACAAGTTGCAATTTTGATAACATTGATTCAAATTTCTGGACACTAACTGTGGTTATGAAGAAAAAAAAATGAGTGATTGATCAGGGTTTCATTTATCAATTAAATAGCAATTTTATTCACATTCAACAAATTGTGGACATTCTTTCAATTTTTTTTTTACAAGAAAACAAATGAAATCCACACCTGTCCTTTTGTTATAGATTGGTCTATGAAAAATTATCTGGCATGATAAAATGAGGGAGTGGTGTATTTGCTATAAATCTGAATATAGTAATATCTGTCTATAAAAAAAAAAAATATAGTATCCTGTCAAAAAAATTCCAAGATATTATAATATTTTTTTTTTGTTGCAAGCAACATTATTGCTTTGCTTTAGATACAATTCTAGTCTTATGTAACAGTCAATCACAGACATATCTACAATAGAAACAAAACCTATTTAAGAAAAATATTCTTTTTTCCACCTTTCTGCTGTCAAGTACTATAGCCAAATTTACAATTTATGAATCATTTATCTGCCTTCATTTACATATACCTGACTAAGACTCCACCTGATTTTGCATTATAGTGTTAATAAATGTACATTAATCAAATTTCTGCAAGTAAGAAAAATAAATAAATTATCATACTAGTCCAAGCTTACAGAATAATTAATATCAAGGATTGTCTGATAATGACATCAACTCCAGTTGCCTAATGATTACCTCCTTCACAGCAATTATACCAAACAAGAAGTCTTGCTTATTTTAAGCTTTATAACATTTTTCCTTTCATTTACATATATACAAGTAAACAATTACTGAAAGGTTATAAAATGGCAAGTACATTATGATAACCCCTAATTTTTAAAAGAAAATCAAAAGAAAAGAGGATCTAAACAGTTTGTAAGATGGTCAATTATGGAGAGAAAAAAAATTATTGCACCATAACTAAGCAAACCTTGTTGCTGTAGGAGTGCGCTAGGCGACAGACATTAATCTGAAGATAAAAGGGTTGTGTGTATTGGTGTCAGGTTGCTAAGTGACCCATATCAGCCTCAGTTTCATTTGAATTACAACAAGATATCTGATGTAACAAGAGCGGGGATTATTGTTTGATCACAGAAGTTAAAATATTGCATATTTATGTATTTTTTGGAAAAATAGCTGCACATGTGAACATACAGTTGGGAAAGAGTTGACAACCAAATTATTTATGGTTGATGATCCATAAGAGGCTTATAGAGACAGAGAGAAAAGGAAAAGCAATATAGTGACTGTGGCCTGTCATCAACATTGAATTTGGAAGGACTGAAAGTCACCAAATTATGCAGGCATGCTGAGCAACAAACTTTATCAATCACTTAATTCTACGATGAAATTTATTTCATCAGTACTGGTATACCAGAATAGCTACATTTTATTTCTTTTTTTAAATTATTCTAAGAGAAAATGTCTCATTCAAATGTCATACATGATTAAATTGTTCTAATATACATATGATGGCCCATGTTATACTATTTCATTTCTTAGATCTGTTATTCCACCTATTAATTTATATTTTATTATTTCCTCAATCCAGACAACAACACTGTGGTCAACCACCTCCTAAATAATGACAACCAAACAAAAGGCCACATACGGGCACCATTAACAAATATAAATCAAAATATTACAATAATATTAACTTATGATCATTGTATTTTATATTAATCTTGAAACCTCTTTCCAGCTCTAACATTTTTTTAAAAAATCTTGTTGATTTTATCTACCGCATGTAAAAATAAACCTGCCTAGGTTCATGTAAGCTGACGTTTTCTGATATTTTGTCCCAAGATCCCAAAGACAGCATGGATAGATATCAATCTCATGTCCCCCAACATAGTGTTCAGTTTTATGGATCTGATCTTGTTTCTACCAGTCATATTGCCAGAAGATTTCTCACACATGAAGCAAATAAAGATTGGAAACAGAAATATGATGCACGCTACGACCAGGACAATACTGTTCAGCTGCATTCTGCTGATATTCATTTGATCGAGTTCCATTTCCTCAGCAGCACATATTGACAATATTGTGCTCAGTGTGCAATGAAAACACAGCAAGCCAGCCAACCTTGTTCCTTGTGTGTAGTTTTTCGAAATGTCACATGGAACTATCAATGATAGTTAAAATTGGAAATTTATTTCTTCTTCTTCCTGGGCAGGAAGAGAGGAGAGCTAGGAAATCTGCTGACAGTAAGCATTTTTAAGTTACACTCTTAAACAATGACCTGAGCATTTATGGAATTTGAAAAAAGCAGTTTAAATAAGGTGATTCATGTGAATAAATAGACTATTACATTTAATTTGACGTCTTTTTTAAAATAATGTACCTGATGTAACATTTGGACATGATCGTTAGTACACTGCAGAGGGTTAATATCCTGCTTACCTTGCTAATTTCCACTAACTTCTGCTTTACAGTGACCTCTGCCTCCTGGTTAGGTGCTGCATTTTTGTGAGCTTTTAGTTTTTTGATCTGCCGATCTTTCTGACTTTTGTGACTAGATAAGCTTTCACCACTACCTCGTCTCTCCCTTAACCGATCAGGATGTTTCCTGTCCCACTTCCTGTCATCTTCATGACTATTTTTCCTGAAATAAAAATTGAATTAAAAAGGTAACAAGAATTTGGATGTTAACATTTTTTTCTGTATAATATCTGTGGGATTATGCATCTTTTAAGAAAGGCTTGTTTGAAAAAAAACTAGGCTAACAAACAGAAAGCAAATAGTTTTCACAGCCAAAAACATTTTACTTTATGGAAACATTGATTAAAAGAATACAAGATAAGCTATACATTGTAGCCAGTATAACCAGTGGAGAAAGAACCTGGGAAAACTTGGGTAAGAACTTCTAACCCATGGAAAGCTGCTAGAAGCTCTCTCACATGCCTATATACTGGTCAAGTCCAAGAGTGGAACCATGCAAACAAAAATGAGATGGCAGTGATAGGTAAACGAAAACACTTTACACCACTCAGCCACCCAGGGCTGCAAAGATAATGTGGTTTATAGCACCTCAAGTACAGATAAAAAATATTGATTTAGGTCAATATGACCTCCTTTCACCAGGCCAGATGCTGTGTAAGATTTTATGATTTAACTTGACAATTACAACACAAAAATGTACTGCAAATATTTTTTTTTTTTAGAAATATTCAAAACCTATCATGCACTTTCAAAAAGTAGATTACAAAAAAAAAGTTGAAATATCAAAGAAGCATTTTAATTTCTGGTTGGTAGCAATTACAACAACAGTTCCACAAAAGTGCGTCTCAAAAGAAAAACCATTACCTAGGCAGCAAAGAAAAAACAATCTGTAAGGTTAGGTAATACAAATTTTTTAATTTTGTGACAAGTGAACACTTGCAGTCAAACTTCGGACACCAAATTTGTGCTTCTGTTTTTTTTTTTTTTAGGAAACCATGGTTCTGGTTTTAAACAAAAAATTTAAAATATGCAAATATTAACCTAGGGTGAAATACAACACCAAAGCTGAGTTGTCCATTTCAATATTAACATCCTTTGGCTGGTTTATCTATTTAAAAAAATCATTGAAAGCTTGGAAAATAGTTAACACATTTGTTTAGTTGAGATGAAATTGGTAAACAAATATCCTAAAACAAAAACACTCATATTGGAGGTGAAAAGAAATTGGACCCAATAAAAAAAATATTAGATACAATGTACACACCAGAGATGGTTCTCTAACATGGATACATTGATTATCACAACACTTACTCTGGCAACAGTTACCCAACAGTGACTTGAGTGTCCACAATTATTTCCTTTCATTTGTCTTTCATTACATATGCATGAATTCACAGGCAAATCTATCAAAATATAACAGATTCAGTTAAATTGAGGTCTGCATATTAAATTTATTCATAAGCTGATGTTGATATTTGGTGCCCAAACATATTTTGAAAGGTACTAACAGCTATAAGAAAACACACACACACACACACACACACACACACACACACACACACACACACACACACACACACCTTAACTTTGCGTATGCAAAAAACATTAAGTCTTAGCATGGACAGGTAAAAGTCCAGCAACTGTCCAATCAGGCAAACAAACACATACACACACACACACACACACACACACACACACATCTTAACTTTGCGTATGCAAAAAATTAAGTCTTAGCATGGACAGTCAAAACCCCAGCAACTGTCCAATCAGGCAAACAAAATATCATAGAATAGATGTGCCCACTGCCAAACAAAACAGCCTTGCAGATGCCATACCAGCTTGGTCCTTTACAATGATACTCAATACACATGTACTTTCACAAAGGAAAATGGCATAAGTATGTACTGTGTTTAGTTCCCAGAGTATAAGTGATGTTTTGTTGGGTTTTTTTTGGTCAGAGTTGACTGTAAACTAACAGTATCATTAATGCCATGTTTAACAGTCCCCTAAGTATGCAGTAAAATAATTTGGTCAACTCTGGGGATTACTGACCAGCTATCTCAATGATCTGGACATCCACAAAATTTGGTCAAGAAACTCACTCTAGAGAACAAAACAATCTACAAAACCAATTTTTCTTTCAGAAGCAAAGATCTTATCCGTTAACATTTTGATCCCAAAATCAATAGGTTTCTTCAGTTCATTCAGTGCATCCCTTCAACAAATTCTTGTCATGGTTCTAATATACACCTATGCATTTATTATGTACTGGTATTTTTAAAGGTACCTCAACACTCAAAGCATTATGAATAACCATTTTTCATCTTTCAGTCACACCAACCTTGACCTATGATATTATGACCACCAAATCAATAGACACTTCCTTATCCCATTTGCAAAACATCCATTGATTTTGGTCCTGGAATGTGATGCAGAATTAATTTCATTTTTGTGGAACCATTTTTCTGGTTTCAGTATGTTTTTGTCATCAAACATTTTGACCCTGAAATTTAAAGGGTTCTTTCTTGTCCCAAGTGCATGCCATTCAAAAACTTAGTTAATTGCAGATGTTGAAAAACTTTTAATGTCATAGTGGATCATGACTTTTGGTCTTTTGACAGAGATATCAACAGCCTTCTGCCATACCTCAAGTGCAGTCCATATACACAAAGACTACATAATAATAATACACTGTCTTATGGCAGGCATATGCTGAGACTCAAAAAATCAAAATCCAGGAGTATCAAACGTTTAGCACTATCTCTATCCAATTTTCATATAACATTGGAAATGTAAAAGTTGTGGTTTTAAGTTTTGCTATGGGACTGACCATTTAAATTTTGGGTTCATCTTTTGAACCAGATTTTGTTTGTTTGTTTACAGCTTATTTTTCTCATCTAATTTAATAATAATAATAATAATAATAATAATAATAATAATAATAATAATAATAATAATAATAATAATAATTACTTTTTTCAAGGTATTTTGAATTGGCAGGCCTGATCAATAAAAAAAAAAATCTCAGGCACAGACTGGAAAATTAAGTCTGCCTGAGATCCACTGTTATTGTCTGAAAATGCATCACAAATAGTCCTGCAATGACTGGATTAGATGTGTGTGTGACAAGATTAATCAATTCTAAGTGCAATGCTTACTTATTTCTTTACAATGCTACCATGTGCTTCCTGTCTACTTCCAAACTGCTGTAAAATAACACTGGACCAGAAAATATCTGTTAAATTAAGGATGGAAAGCTAATACTGTTTGTTATACAACAGTCAAGTCAGAGGTAAGACATATTTCTCCTGCTAAGAAAACTGAACAATTTCCTCACTATTGGTCTTCCCAGACATCGATCATTAGCAACAAATATAGGTCCTACATGTGGGGGTCATTTTGAGAAGTTAGTTTTAAACCATGCAAAAGTTTTTCATGTAAATCAGATATGGAAACATGATAGGTCTGATGTGAAAAACTCTATACCCTATCTGAGAGACCACCCTTTTGATTGAAATTAATGTATCACCATATTATGTTTTGGTCTCCCTAGGTGTTCTTGAAGATTATACTAAAATGCAAGTCGTGTCAAATTCAAAAGCCCAGTGAAAACAGCCATATAAATGAGTGAGAAAAAAACACTTAATGTAATAGCATCACTAAAGCTTTTCTGAGTGAGATATACCACAAATTTAATGTTGTGGTATAGAGGCTTTTACAGTTGCAACAGAGGTACTGATTGTAGTGCCTAAATTACTTTCCTTAGCTCCAATGCGTAATTGCGTATGCCCAAAAAAAAAAAAATCCAGTTCTGGACATTTCAGAATTTCACACAATTTTACACTTGGTTGGCAAAACACAAGAAAACAAAGGAAGGAATCAAAGCTGTACTACAGATCATTATGGTTAAACCAACGAATAAATTACATATGTCTAACATCTTTTGTTAATACTTGGAGAACAATTATAGACATTACATCAGATAATTAGATTCGGTGTCAATATTTATATTATATCAGATAAATAATATTTACTGTCCATACTTAAATGATATCAAATAATTAAATTAAATACACTGTCTATAGTTACATTATACCTGACAATATAGATTCATTATGCATAATTTCAGATACATTTGTAGGAACATTTCCTCTTGCTCTCTGATTTTAAACATTTATTGCACATTTTTGGTTGCACAAGTTGAATGAAAACTATCTCAACAATTTGCAATGTTAATATATCTTTCTTTCTTAGTTATTTTTTTTAAAGGCTAATAGTTCATTTAGAACAAGAGTTAAGAATGTTTGATAAGAAAATTAAAACACGAGTTCACATGAACTGTAATGCTGAATGTAAGTCAATAATAAATGGATACTTACAAATATTCATATTTTTTGTCTTTATCTATCAATTACTCTTTCTATCTTAGCACCATTATTTACACATTTTTAACCAGAAGTATATTTATATAATATACGCATGCAAACATGCATTCATTTAAGCATATAAATTTACATACCCATGCACCAGATAAAATAAGACATACAGATAGAGAGGTAAGAGCCACAAACGGCCTATATATGCTTAGAGTGTCTGACATCGATATTTCTCCAAATTGTATACAAATTCCATCCTTTCAAGGAAATAAAATTAAAATAACCATCAAGGAGATATCCTACATACAACTCAAGTTATTTGATAAAAAATATAATGAACATCAATAGAAATGAATGCAATAAGCTAAATCAACAATAAAAGACCCTAAAAAACATTCCCATCATCATTCAACCTTCAGTAACTGCAATGTCTAAAGCTGTACAAAAATAAACATTTTGATTATTCTTCAAGAAAGATAAATTGCAATAACAATCTTTTTATGTAGCGATACACTTTCACACCATCAAATAATACAAACTAGAGCATGAGGTAGTAATGAAAAGATAATCAAGTTCTGAAATGGCAGAGAACATTTATTTTAAAGCTGGGAACAGAGCAAGTTAGTGAAAAAAACAAAAGATGTAAAAACAAGTGATAAAATATTGATAGAATTTCTTTTTAAGATAGTGTGATATCAATCTTGATCGTGGAATGTGAGCAGTGTCACATTTTCTTGATCTACATCTGCTATCTTTACTGACTGAACTATTTGGAAGTGAGCTGCAATGAGATGCCTTCTGGTGTTTTCAAGGGGGGATAATCATAAAATTAGTCTAAAGATTTCCAACATACTCGTCACAGATACAGGACTTGTGCCATAACATTATGGCATGTTCCCTTGCCTTCTTCTGTGAGAAAAATCCCATATAGCTCTTCAAATATTTCTTAATAAACACAAATCAAACGACAAATTTTAAAACAAATGCAAAATATGAAAACCATCAGCTGCAATCTTGTATGGTACCAGTAAATCTGATATTCTATTATCTTGTCATAAACAGTCATCGTCAACAATGCAGGATCAGAACAGCAGAGCTTTTGTTTATGTGGATTTCAATGGCACTTTTAATACATTACTGGCTATAACAAGGAAAAGTGGCACCTAAGTACCTCTCCCAAGAACACAAAAGCTGCCAACTCGGCAAGTCTAATGCTTTGTGCTCCCTAATCAGCAATTACATCTAGATAACTGCTTGTAAACTGTTGCATTTTATTTTTTGAACTAAAATCACATGCAATTCAGCAACACTTGACATTCTGATGGTTAGAGTTTATTTTCTTGCTTTAACCTTTTTCAAGTAATTCTCTCTCACTCTCTCTCTCTCTCATTATATATATAGAAGCCGACCTGCAACACAACACTGACAAGTTCTCCTGCACAAGCTTTGGTCTGACCATCAGTATCAAGGAGACTGAAGTCCTGTATCAGCTGGCCCCTGGAAAGCCCTATGCAGAGCCAAACATCACCGTCAATAGCCAAAAATTCAACGTAGTGAATCGCTTAACCTACCTTAGCAGCACACGTCACAGAGCATCACTACTGACGAGGAGGTTAACATTTGCATTGCCAGAGCCAAGACAACTTTTGACAGATTGTACGCCAACATTTTGAATAGAAGAGATATCAGTATCCATACTAAACTAAAGGTCTACAGGGCAGTTGTGCTCCCCACACATGTGAAATGTGGACGGTTTACCAATGCCACACCAAGAAGCTGAACCACTTTCACACAAGTCTCAGGAAAATCCTCAATATCAAGTGGATAGACAAGGTTCCAGACACTGAGGTACTCGTCCAAGCAGGTCTTCCCATCATCCACACCATCCTGATGCTATGCCATCTACGCTGGGTGAGACATATACACATGCCAGACCACCAGCTGCCTAAGAAAATCTTCTATGGCAAGCTACAGTAAGGACAGCAATCCAATAGAGGTCAGAAGAAATGCTTAACACATTAACCCCTAGCGACGACTTTACGGGGTATGAGGTAGTAGCCTACTTCCATGGTCTGTAGCGTCAAGGTCATACATGATACACTAAAGTGGGTGGTATCAATTAAAAGTAGACAGATGTAGCTCTACAATGATAGCAAGTAATCTGGACATTTTTATTGTATTACACAATACGGAGGGAAAAACCGAAGTTTTTGGACCCCTTTTTTTTCCACCCAAAAATCGCTCATGGTCGGGTTCCGAATTTGTGTCCAGATTTTAGACTTTATGACCTCAGATCTACGGCAGACCAGTCTGAGACGCACACAGACAGGTGAACCCCTGTGCAAAAAGTAGGATAAGGTGGACATTTTGAATAGAGTCTTCTACATATGAAAATTATGGGTCCGTTAAGCAAAAAAAAAAAAAAAAATTCCGATTTTTGCCCTTCTGCTTATGCGCCAGCAAACTAACCAATGAAAAACATTTTCTGTATCATTAGTAACCATTTGTCTAACAGATTATTGTTTGGAAATCGATGGATTACGATGTATTTAGAAATAGTCCCCAAAATGTGTTTCCTACTCGCATTTCATGCGAAAACAGCAAAAACCTCCAGGGGTTAATGTGTTAAAAGACAATATGAAAGCTGCATTGAACGCATTCAACATAAACCCTGATTCATGGGAGCAAACAGCATGTGATAGAGTCACTTGGCGTTCCTCTGTACACAAAGGATCCAAGTTGTGTGAATCTATTGTTACAGCAGCTGCAAAGCTGAAGAGGCAAACCAGAAAAACACATGCCATCAACCCTCTTGGAGATGTCCCATTCATCACCTGCCCCATATGCAAATGAACATTCCGTGCAAAGGTTGGCCTCATAAACCACCTAAACACGCAAAGAACAGAACCTGCCCCTCCAACCCTCGGATGACTAGAAAGGTCCTAGTCAAATCGATGATTTAACAAAAACAACATATAACCAATTACACACTATGGCCTCCATTAATTATCTCTCAAGAAACCAATTACCATGGATACAGCCTCCATCAGTCATCTCATACAACCAATTACTCACCATGGCTACAGCATCCATTATTCATGTCGTACAACCAATTACCCAGTCCACAGCTACAGCCTCCCATAGCTACAGCTTCAATCAATCATCTCATACAACCAATTCCTCACCATGGCTACAGCCTGTTTAAAATCATCTCTTACATCCAATTACACACCAAGGCTACAGATTCATAAGTCATCTCCTATGACATGACCCATGAATGCAGCCTCCATTAGTCATCCAATTACACACCATGGTTACAATACTAGTATACATGTTCACTCCTCTTTCTTACACAAACATCATGATTGGATCAATTTCAATATATCAGACATTGATAACATGGCAATAGCTTTAAAGTGTTCATTACACATTACTAATGCAGTGCCCTCTATCATAAACCTCCTGTGTCAGAAAAACTGAGATATTAAAAAGCTGCTTTTAATAACGTGGGCAAATCATGGTAAAATTTGAGGAATGTAATTATAATTTTTTTAACTATACCGACTAAGAACAAATTTTACCTTGGCCTGAATTCTCTTTTTTAATGTTAGGTTTGATCTTTCACACACTGTGCAATGCAGAATTTCTTATTATGAGATAAGTAATTTTATTAGGGTCCTAATGGGCCTCAGTGTTCTCTATATAAAAGATAATAAAAATATTACAGAATCTTGCAAAGCTTTAAATGAATCCTAAAATATTTTCCCAAATGTTGACCAATTCATATTTCTCTCCAACCCCCCCCCCCCCAAATGACAGGTCAAGGCCCTCTTCCTAAATATTCTGGAAGATTCAATACAATTCCACCCAAGTTGCAAACTGGGAATAGAAAAACCATGTAACTAGAGAAGCATTTCTGAACTTCTTTGATTAGCTTGACATTTGGGTGGCCTGTTTGAGCTGAAGGTAAATCTAATCAGATCCACCTACAAGGCAACACCAGTGTGTAAATAAGTGTACTTCAGTTTCTACTAAGCCCCACTAAATAATTTTATTACATTTACTATTCTTGTTACCCCAGCATTCAACATATTCAAGACAAATTTTGCACTGCATATTTTAAGTCTGTCTGGACTTTTCTCTTGGCAAAAGGTCTGAGAATAAAATTGGTGCCAAACAAATAAATCCAGCATTGCAGTATAGTGTTTCTCTGGGATCTAATAAGGCCATTGTAATTATCCTTCAAAAGGGCACCTTACTTTATCGTGAGTTTTTGCACTGATTTGAGGATTGGGGTAATTCAATTTTTGCTGCTCTTGTTGTATAATTGCTTCAACCTCATACCAAACACTTAAATTCACTATCTGGAGTTATCAAAATCATCTCTCAATATAGTGAACTGCATCAAATTACTTTTAAAGGGTCTATACATTCATTTTATTTGTATTACTAACACCTTAGCCATATTTGTGTTTGTGGTAATCTGATAGTTCATTTTCCTGCTGACTAAATTTTCTGCATTTGCTTCCATGTCTGTATTTTTCAGGATCTGTACCATTAGCTGACGATGTCAGAACTGATCATTTTTTTTTACCAGTCAATACTGGTTCAAAGCCAGACCAGTCACATGCAATGATGGCTGACTTAATGCAGGAAGTGGCAGTATGAAAATTGAAAAGACATTTATATTGTCAATTCAGTTGCATAATCCAACAATTTTTAGCATGAAATGTGGTACATATATGTAATTAGAAATTAATAATGTAGTTTTATGGTTGCTGCATGATGATTCTTAAAATCAACAGAAAGTGCGGTGGTGTGGTGATAATTTTCAGGTACCATTGTTAATTTTCAATCACAAATGAAACCATTTTACTCACAACTTCAAACACTTGAATGCATTACAAGTTATCATGCACAAAAGATTTTTTTTTTTTTTTTTTACAAATAATGATCATTAATTCTTGTAAAAGTGACACAGTAATTTCCACATTACATTACTGACTGTATTTTTCTTTTTCTTTCATGCATCATCAAACTATAATTTATTTAAGCTTAGAATCTGTGGGCTTACTATTTCATTAAATATGCCATTCAAAAAGAATCCTACAAACCTGTCAGCTTTTGATGTACTCTCAGATTTTGTCATTTAAATGATATTTTTTTTATATCTTTCCTTATTCGTTGATTTTGTGCCATAAGTAAATTATTAACTGACAGACATCAAAACGTGATCAGAATCTACTTGCTAAAATAAGCAAATTTTCTGACAAGACCAGTCAATGCACTGATATGTCTTTGCATTAGTTATACCTTCTCTGATGAAAAAATAATAATCAGTGTGCCATTAAGAATACACAAAACTGACCAAGTGTAGCCCACAGCTGCAGAAACAATTCAAAATAAAAAAAAAAAAATAAACCTTTTACTTATATTGCATCAACACAGCTTAAACAATAAAAATACTTTCATGCATTAATGAGTGGTGCTATATCAGTTGTCATCTGCAACACAATAAATGCCTAAGCCCTGGGCACAGCCATGTGGCTAATTGTGATCATACAAATACAAGAAATTTAATTATGCACAAATGTTACTGTTTATTTTGACAAGAATCAAACAGGCATTTTGCAGCCAAAAAGTGAGTTAAGTTCCTGTGATAAAAAAGGCCTGGCACTGGCAACAATAGCCTGGCATGGTAAAGGATGGCATAGTGTGGCACACTGATAAAATTGTCTCTGGGAAAACAGTAATGCAAGACCATAGGTTTAATTCATTTTTGACGAAATACATAACATTTATAAAGAAATGATAACTGTTGTTAAGTGCTTATAGCTAGGTGGTACCAGACAGGTTGTTTACATCTGTGCAAACAAGTATTTGTTGAATTTGTGAGTAAAATGGGAATAGTATATCACCTGATGTGTTTAGTGTTAGGATTCTTAACTTTATTTTTGAGATGTTAATGTTTTCACATACACACAACAAATACATTAATATTTTTCATGGAATGTCATCAAGTGTTTCAAAAAGTTTACAAGTTAATTAACAAAGGAATAATGTATTAGACTTCAAATGTAATCTAGTAGACACAATTATGCATTTGAATTTATACATTGCTAGTTAGTGATCATGACATGTATACATTTGTATTCTGAAATTAATTATTCTATACATTTCCGTTATTCTGTATGTATCATTCTCCATGTTATACTTTATATACATCTTTTCTTATGTCATTCTCCATGTTATACTTTATATACATCTTTTCTTATGTCATACTGAATATACCACTTTCCTTAACACATTTACCCCAGCAGCCTCGATAACTCGTCGCACTTTACCCCTCTCATCTCCGGAGTGCCTCGATAACGGGGCTGAGTTTGCATAGCTTGTATCCCAAGTGCTGAGTTTGAGTGGCAGTATTTTACTATGCCTGTATCCCGAGTGAAGAGTTAAATCGGCACAAACCATTGGTTGATTTGAAGCCATTTCCTAATTATGCAGGCAGTTTAACCAATAAAATGTTAGTTTATATACACAGAGTGTACATTGCTGAAGAAATGTGAGAAGAAAAAAAAATGACTTCGATAGCGGCAAAATTAGTGGAAATATTTAGATTAGAAAAAAAAAGAAATATACAATAATCAGCCGCTGGAAGTAGACTTTTACTTGACAGACTGAAGAAGTATTTACACGAGGTTTAGTTTGCAATAGAGATGACAAGTGGAATTTGTATATACATCAAATGGAGTGAATTTCACGTGTTGATAGTGTAAATTATTCAGTGTAAATTCATCATGGATTTTTAAAGATTATTCATGGCAAGAAAAACAAATTGGTACAAAATTCATTTTATCTTTATGTGTCAGTTTTATTGCTGCATGTAGTTCGAAATATTTATACAATTTTGTATGTCATTTTATTGAGAACTGCTGTGCCAAATTTTAGCTTAATTAAAGGAAAGTAAATATAAAAAAAAGTAACATTTATTACTCGTAGCTCTCTGAAAAAAATCTGCAAGCCAAGTATTGTCAGCAAGTCTCAGGGATACAGGCACTGGTAAGGCTACCACATCCTTCCTCGTATATATTTTCTTATGCCATGTGATACTGTATCTATCCACATGCTATACTGTAAAGACACATGCTGCTGCCATTTCTGCTCAAGTCTGTTAAAAATTGCTTGTACATGTACTATAAATGGTGCAATTAGCAATTGTAAATTTTTACTTGATACAGTAACTATATTTTAAATCATTTATCTTCAACAGCCTGAAAACTTCCTGGTAAAAATGTATACATCTGTATTTGAAAAGTAGTCCTGGCTTAAAAGTACTCTTTTCTTTTTTGGCCTACTCAACTCAGACATTGAAGAACTCGTCATCTCTCAAAAGATTTCACTTCTCAATCTCATCTTATCAGAGGGTTGAAATCAATATTAGCTGAGGGACATCAGCCGATAAACAAAGATTTAAAGTGTTCAATGGACTGAGGCTTTGACTGGAATCTTTTTAGGGCAAATAATACATTTTGAATAACAGCAGCTTTCTGCAGTTCTGATTATCACAAACTGTAGAGCATTACAATACAATCAAATCTTTTAAAAGCAAGTTAGTGTGTCCATGAATATAATATCTTCTAAAAGTGTAAATAATCAAGTTTTCCTCACACAACTGGCAAAATCTTAACCTTATTTAACTGCGAACAAACCAGGATAAAGTTTCTTTTCTTTTTCTATTCCTTTTTATACAAAATGGTACATTATTACCATATATATTAATGTTCAATAAAAAAAAGTTTTGAAAAATTGAAATCCAACAGATATTACGATTATCATTCCAGTATCATTCACATGACATTTATTATGAGTCTATCAAAACTTAATATTTTCCAGCAATATAGTTTGGTCATATGAACTACTGAATCAAGTTTGCAAGAGACCTGTTTCATGAAGACAGGTTAAGTTTTGTGTTACCTTTAAAGTCTGAAAATTTTTCTAGTGCTAACCAATGTCTGTGGTGTGCATATTTGAAAAGGGGTGGTCTAAGGCATGCACCTTTACAGATCAAAGACCTATCACCTCCATTAATACAAGTTAAAAGTCTCAGCTCAACCAAAGCGGGTAGGTGAGAAATCATGCTAGTAGCTTCCAATGGGTCTGTGACTCCCCCTGCCCTACATGTACTGGTCACCAATCATGTGCTGAAAAAATGGCATCACAATAACAAACATAAACATCTGAAACATATTTTTGTGCACATCATGAATATTGGGTTTGTTGGCATGATGTTTCAGGCTACCAAATATATACCAGTAAACCTGATGTGGATGAAAGATGGCATCAGTCTGAAAGATGATTACAGGATAACCAGATCATAGCTGTTGCAGTGGAGGGTGAGGAAGGAAAACAGCTTTTGGAAGGGACACGTAGGTTTAGGGAGCGAGCCTTATGATTAAGATCTCACCGCCATCTAGAAAGCTGCTCCTATGACCCACATGTCCCCAAAAATTATTTAGTTTGATGCAAGGGACATCTTGGTCATTTGCAAGTTGATGGAAATGAATATGGAAATCTGGAACCTAAATTTTGCTTTAACCTTTGATTTAACCACCCTCAAGTACCTGAATATAACAAAGAGCCTGATAAAGACTGTACCCATAATCAAAATAAATTTTGTTTATAGGTTTGTGTGCAATACTGAGAGAACTTTTAGATTACTACAAATTTGACATTTTTCTATGACAGGACAAAACGCTGCTCAATGATATGTGGCTGAATGCAAATCATAGGCATCTGCTGCCTACAAATGAAGAAGCAAACACAAAACACAACAAATAAATGCCAATATTGTCTACCAACACCATGAATTTGAACAACACAAAATACGCACTCTTTCTCTGGGATCTCCTCTCCTGAAAACTTCACTGGGGATCTGGACGGTTCAGATTTTCTCCTCTTTGCATCTTCATGTCTGTTTATATCTAATTTGCGTTTTTCATGAAGCCTTTCTTTTGCTGGTGATGAATGAATTTTTAGAGGTGAAAAATGAGATACCGTTTCCACAGATGCATAGTTTACATGAGGATCTCTGAGTGGTGAAATAGGTTCAGATTTAAAGCTCTCTTTCAGAGAATATTCCAAAAGAGATTTCTCACCCTCCTCCATCTTATTCTCCACCTCTTCTTCCTCATCCTTTAATTGTCCTTCCTCCATATCTGAACACACAGAATCTGATGATGAATCCGATGAATCTGATGATGAATCTGATGATGATGATGATGATGATGATGAAGACAAATCCGCCTTTGTGGGTGAATTTGGTGTCGGAGATTTTATCCCCTCAATGTTTTGGAGTAAACTTTGTATTAATTCAAGACTTAAGTGCACTATTATAGACGGCTTCTTGTCTGGTGGTCTTTTAAACACACCCTCAAGTCCATCATGTGGAATAGGAGACAATAAGTTAAATGAATTAGCAGTGGAAGTAAAAATATCATCCATACTCTCAATTTTTGATAAAGACCCAGACATATCCAACTGGTCCTTTTGTTGTGAACTATTTATATCACATTCTTTGGGCTCCCATTCCCTCGTTTCTTGAACATACACTGCCAGTGGGGAGGCTTTACTTATAAAGGGTGATATCATGCTTTTACTTAAGACTTCTCGAATAATTGAGTCTGCTTCCTCACTTTGATCAACTTTGCTATCATTTCCATAACCTTTCTCCATCCTCTCCTCCTCAACACTACTATCACTTGAGACACTACTAGATTTTGCCCGTGGAATACATTTCGTAGCAACAACAACTGTTTGTGGTTCTGACTTGGTGACCACAACTGGTTTCTCCTCTGCACTATCCGAGGAGGAAGAATCAGAATCAACAATTTCTTTTGACAAGATTCTTTTTGGACTTTTATTACCTTTTCTCATTCGGTTTGTTCTTGGAGTTCGACTCTCTTTTTCTTGTTTGCCTTTGTTCAATTCCTTTGTTGGAGCTGAACCATTTTTACTTGAGAGAGGTGTATGTTTTGGAGAAACATACTGGTTATTTACAGAAATGGATTTTTCTTCAAGCATTTTTTCTGATGCGCGATGATTTGGTGTGTGTTTTGCTGAAGGTTTCCTGCCTGGCTTTGTGGATGAATTGCTGGTTGTACTTCTGGCATCTGGAGATAATTCTACAGAACTACAAGAATTTCTGTATGTTCTTTTTGAAATGCCAAGATTAAGTGTTTCATTGGAAAGAGAGTTTCTTTCTGAGACTTTGCTGTTCTCAGTGTCCAACTTTGTGGCAATATTTGATTCACCATCTAATACAGTCCTGGTGTCACTCATAGGAACTGAAAACAATCGGTTTTTGTACTGAGGAAGATACTTTGAAAGGCTCCATTTAGCTTGCTGTGGTTTACCCTAAAAAAAATAAAATAAATCAGTTAACTCCATTACATATGCATGTTTTTTTTTAGTTGTCATTAACTTGTACAATGGATTGTGTATAAACTTCTAAAAGCTACAGTGCCTTTAATTGCAGAGCATTAATATCCCAGGTATTCTAATGAAAATCCAAAATACAAAGCTTGTAACAATTAATTCTCTTATCTTACAATGATGAATTCATCTTCTTATAACAAGTGCAAAATGTTAGTGCTGTACAAAATTCCTGTCATGGCGTTTGATCTTCAACCGAAAATCACTGATTTCATGTCATAAAAAAGCTATATACCCAGTCTGGTTATAATCTAACATAGAACTCTGACCAAAATGTCAACATAAACCTTGTAATTTTGAGATTGAACAAATGAATTTCTGCTCATAATCATTATCCTAAGTGTAAAGAGAACTCATCAAGAGGTTTCTTAAAAAATGTAATGTAAATTTTCACGCTTATGTACTGTGACTGTGATCCAAAGGTCAAAGGAATGAGTGCATTGCTGAAAGACCTGTTCTTGCTTCATATCATTTCTGGGGGCCCCGAGCGGCAGAGTGGTTTAAAGCGCTCTTCGTTACTGATCACTGCCATCTCACCTCTGTCTGTGTGGGTTCCAGTCTAAGATTCAGCTAATGTAGTTATGTGAGAAAGCTTATCAGTAGCTTCTCGTGGGTCAGTGGTTCTTTCCAGGGGATTTCCCGGGTTCTTCCTCCACCAATAATACTGGCGCCATGTATAGCCTATTGTGTGCTGAAAAATGGCGTTAATCCCTAGAACAACAACAAAATCTTATCATTTCCAGTATGAATACAATACATTTTAGGGTCTAAGACATGCATAGAAATGAAAAACTAATTTCAACAACATGGGCTAAAATATTAATGTTCCAAAACTTGGCAATACTGGGACCATAGGTTTTGTCCATTTTGAACAGGTGACCAATTTAACAACGTTTGAGACTAGTATAGCATTTACTGCAGTTTAATGGCACATCAACTCAATCATGGCAACACAGTGCTTAACAAGTACTAGTTTTAGCTAGAATGGTTATGACAAAAATCTTGCAAAATCTGATAAAAAGAAAACATGCAGCTTTAGGCAAAAATAAAATGTAAAGATGCTACAAATACATTTAAAGGGAAGGTCTGTGTGTATCAGCTCTAATAGTTAGCAGAACAACTGTCAAGAGTTAAAGAGAGCCAAGGTTCGAGCCCAGTTCTGCTGTGCATATTTCCCTGTTCCATTTTGTCATCACCAATAGGATTCCACGTCTGCAATACCACCCAGACAAAAATGACCCAGTTAAATGGAAATTCAACCTTGAGACACAGGGACATGTCTAAAAAATGCAAAAAGAATATGTCATGGGTAGCACTGGGTGTGTCAACTCAGATTACTTAAATGGTAGAGTTCCTTTTTAGGGTTAGGAAGGTACTATGTTCAAGCCAAAGTCTGGCTGTGCATTTTTCCATACTAAACACACAAACCTCACTTTCAATCAGAACTTGTGAGGTGTAATGCATCAATTGGCAGATTCCCAACGGAAACAGGCTACTTCCATTAGTTGCCACTCAAGACATACTGGAAGCAGTATCCAAGTTGTAGATTAGAAAAGTTTAAACAGTGCATATTTCAGAACTGGTCAACTGGAACCATATATGGACTGCCTGCAGATGAAGCCTTTTACAAATGGCATGGTTTAAGCACATTACACAGCAAATCAATGGGGGCCCTAAGTGTCCGTGTGATATAAAGTGTTCACAGTTATGGATCATTGCCATCTTACCTCTGTCTGCTTGGGTTTAAGTCTAGGGCTCGGAAAATGTGAGTACATGAAAAAGCTTGCCATTAGCTTCTCATGGGTTGGTGATTTTTTCCGGGATTTTCCTGGTTTCTTCCTCCACCATTTATACTGGACACCATGTATAGCCTATCTTGTGCTGAAAAATTGCATTAAACCCCACAAAATCAACTGCATATGAATGAACCAACAAGTTAAAGGCCTAAATCAGGGATGGGAGAGTAGTTAAAACTTTCTTTGCACCCTTATGGTCTGAAGTTTGATCCCTGGAAGCAACACAGGCAAGGACTAGTGACTGCAAATCCACAATTTTCTGTTTTTATCAACATCACTGAGCACCTCTCATCACTGTGCAGCATCTAAAAATACTTCAAACTTAAGTTCATAGACCTTGATGTATCATACCCACTTATGCAACACTGATCAAGCTGAGTATAAAACAGTTTTAAGTTTACCTCTGTGGGTGAGGGAGGAGACAGTGTTGTAGCAACCAAAAATGGTGAGGCAGGTTTTACTTTCTCTTCCTTTTTATTCTCATCCGTCTTTTCTTCTTCTTCATCGTCATCATCATCATCATCTGATGTAGGGCTGTCTGAATCTGACCCACTTGCAGAGCTGCTGTCCGACTCGCCACTTGAACTTTCACTGCTGTCTGACATCTTCCTCCTAAAATTGAAATGTAACACTTACACAGTGAAGCTATGATCACAGTCACTGACAACTAATTTAATCATTTCAATATGAAACTGACACAGGCAGATATAATTACAGAATTAAGCGGAAATACATTCTAAGCACTTTGCCTGCATATCAACATTTTGCTCAGATTGAGATTCTACATTAACCTGCTCCTGAAACTTCTGACCATATTGGGATTTTCCAAAGTGGCTGACATTTTTAAGAATGAAAAAAATAGTACCTTCATTTAAAAGCCAATACCAAAGAATGTTTTTCTTGCAAATAATTGGCATGTGTCTACCCAATTTAGCTCACCTGACTGATATGTGTCTAATAACAAAATGCAAGAGCACCTGGCCAAAAAATCTACATTTTGCAGAATGCTTTGTGTGAAACTGTCCTCTAAATGCTTCTAAATGCTGTTGATTGCAAATGTTATGAAAATATTGTCACAAGTCTATCTTTGTATCTCATCAATATTTGAAAGCTCACCAACACTTATTCCAAAGGTGGAAGGTTCTATTGTCAGGACACTATTTGTTCAAGATGGCTCAATTATGTTATGATTGTTTTGGGGTTATGGGGTTTTGGGGTGTGGGTGGGTTTATTGAGGTGTGTGGGTGGGGGCAAACATGTTTGAAGGTTTTCCTATTTGTGGTAATGGTTGCCATATCTAATAAAAGTTCTGCATCATCTGTATCAACCTGTAAGACATTTCTGTCAGGATGTATTCCACCATATTTGTTACATTCAGATGGGCAATTTTTGAGAAGTCTGTTAATGATTTTCTGTTGGGAATGTTTTGGTGGTAGGTCGTATCATTTGTACAAATTTCTTCTTCATGCAATGATGCTTACTATCAAATTTCATCCAATTCTGTGAAGTAATTTTCAAGAAATCATTTCAAGACTTTTCTATTGTTAGTAATGGTGGCCATGCATGATGGTATATGGCATCTTTTATACAAATTTGGAAAAAAAATTAGTAAAAGTTCTTTGCCGAGTTAAAAAAAACAAACTATTTGGCTTCAAAAGTTGAAAATAGCATATCTTCACAAATTCATTTTTGGATGATGTACAATGAATGCAGTCACACCATAAGCTCATCTGACCTTTACCACCAGACAAGGGGGGGGGGGGATTAAAACAAAAAAAAGACTTGAAAACTTTAACACATTACAAGTATTATGTAATTTTAAACCTTGATACCTACTAATAGTTTGTTTCATAATGTTTATAATCAAATGTTGAAAACTGTTCAATTGTTACTGATGTCACAAAACAAACTGATAGTAAGGCATATTAAAACTGTTGCAGCATAAACTAGTGGCATATATTACATACCTGTCAACCTCCTGAGACAAAAACCTGTACACCAGACAAAAAAAACCCTTACAAAGACCAGAAAAACCTTACGCCAAAGACCTTATATTATTTACTAGATCACATATAAACATAACTATTTACACCTGACTAAGCCATATATTTGCATACCTTGTTACATCTCAGTCACTGGAGTGAGCTAAATTGTACGCTACACTTGCGCCTTTTGCCATTTCCAGTAGTGAATTTGGCGTTTAAAAATCCATGCAACATGAATCAGTGTTTATTTTGCATTGCAAAAATGCTATGAGTGTATCTGTATTCCGGGATTTCCGACAGTCTGTGTGGATGTTTTTCATCATGGAGAAGGACCTCTCACAATCAGCAATGCTATGTGGCAAAGTGAGCAGTCGCTGCACAATTTCCTTTAGATGAGGAAATCTGATGTTGCAAGTGCTGATCTTGGCGAGAATCGCTGACATTTTTTATTTTTTTTTAAATATTAAAAAAACCTTACAAAATGCCTGTATGGCCTTACACTGCAAAATCCACCGAAAAACCATACAAATTATGGGATTCCCTTACAAGTTGACAGGTATGTATATATCCAAATCAAAGGTTTTAAATACTTTCTAATGCACATGTCACAACCTGCTGACAATAAAATTATATTTCGCAAGGATTTTCACCAGACTCCAAACAACACGATACATGTAATGGGCTTTTCAAAGTGTTGGTACATTGCTGAAAACTTTTTAAAAAAACCTAGCCTATTGTAAGATTTTCAAATCAAAATGTAAAATATGCTTGGTTCTTGACATCCCAAAAAAAAAGCATAAAAAATGCCATACTTCCGCTAAATCATAACTTCTACACAATTCTATAATATTTATGCTTTATATTCTACCATGCTACACTTCATGTTTACATTTATAGGTTATATACAAACTCTTCCTATTTACGCTTTTTAAATTTTACTTCTTTTTGGCACCACAAAGTCACAATTATGCTGACATTCTGTTAAACACAACATACAGTAGCATGCATCCATTTTGTTAGACTCAACTCAAACTCGCCATCTACTAATTAACACCGAATGATGTGCTTCATAATATTGCCCCATGATGCCGAAACCACACCAATTTCAGAACATTTTTATTGCAACAGCTTGTTGGGCACAAAGTAGACAGAGATTCCTCAAACCTTGCCATCCCATTTTTTACATTTGGACATTTATGTTGGGGTGTAGGGTCAGAGCCAACTGCCTGGATTTGCCAACATCATGCAGTATCGGCATAGGGTAGCCACTTACTGGACAAAGTAGCTAAAATGAACACCCTAACATCAGACCATACCTGCATGAAATGAACAAGAAAGAATTTATTTTCTCAAAAACTGCAAGTATAATATTCTGTGCGTCTTTATCGGTCGATACTGTTGAAATGTAACAACAGCGCTGATGAAATTTTAACTACCGGTACATCTGCATTGCTGAACTAAATTTTATTGGCACATTATGCCCTGGAACAAGCATTGTCATAATTTGCAAATGCCTTAACCCTTAAAGTGCTGCATTGTTTTGCAGTAAAAGGTCCCTCAGTGCTGAATTGTTTCAGGGAAGAAAAGAAGAAAACTGCACAGTCTTTAAACTGCATGTATTTCATTAAATATACACTATTGATAGACAACCCCTATATAAAAAATGATGGTATGTGTCTATACTTTAAGATTAGCATTAAGACACATGTGTAGGTCTAAGATATTTGCAGGTACAGGTGTAAATACAGGTAAACTGACAAGTTACAATTGTATTTCATCAGTATTTTTGTTTGTTTTTGATGGAAAAGTTCAAATATATCTACGAAATGTTATATTCTTTAGTAGTCCAAACATGCACATGTTATGTCTGTCACAATGTTATATATAAATTGTGAAAATCACAGGTAAGGGCAAGGTGAAAGTTTTGCAAAAATCCACTCCATGAATGTCAGATGTATGTTTAAACCCACCAGTCAGCAATTAATGTTCATGAAAAACTATCACCTGTTATTTATTATAATATCATCAAACTGAGGTCCATATCTGGTGATTAAACCTCAGCAACGGCTTTATTTTTGTTCAATCATTGGGCTGATTTTGTGAAGAGTCACCTTAATTGTTCTCATTGTCTGACAGGTGTAAATTGCTTGGAATAGCTTGAAATCTATCCCATACTTTTATTTTTTGCTGAAGTATGCGGTTGATATCACATCATCAATAGCCCATTAGGAATCGAGAACAGACATATATACCAAACCCATTGTTTTAATCGATGCGAAAACGTTTTAGATGCACAGGTAAGACCGGCCGCCATTTCTTCATGCGACTTTTTTCGTTCAAGTCTGCCCCATGAACTCTCTGATCTGCATTACGATTTGTTTGATCTACTATCAGATGAAATAGCTCGTCATCTAAGAAAAAGTCTTCAATAGTCCGTAGGTTCATTTTTCACCATCTCGACATTTAATTTTTAATTACCAGTGAATGGAATTGACAGGCGCGCCATTTTTTCACGTCAAGCGAGCATGTACATCCGACTCCAGTTCCACGTAAATTTCTCGCTCAAAATCATTCATGTGTATTTCCATCAATACCTCGCTTGCTCCAATGTCATTTTTCTCAAATTATTCAAATTCACTATTATCATCACTATCAGAAGCGAATATTTGTTGCAAGAAATCACCGTCGTATTCAGTGTCGGCCATTTTAGCTTTGCACATGTACCACGTGTTTAGAAGTGAGCATTTGTACAATTACATCGTTAATAATATAGTAAAGTACTGCAGAATGCTCATTCCGGGCCTTTTTAAACCAATCAAATATAGTTTTACAGGCATTTATGGCAAGATGAAGTTACAGAATGTGATCAGTGTTGCTCACCTCTAGCGGGACAATTGTCGCGACACGCACTACGGGACCACAAACAACAGCGCGACTATAGTCGCGACACGCACTTTAAGGGTTAAAGAAGCTGTAAAAATACAGGCTACCTAGAAAACACAAAATGGCTGATTTCCAGCATGGTTCTTCTTCAGATGATTTCATTTGACAAATATTGTATTTTGATAGTTATGATGACAATTTTCACAGTTGTGAAACTTAACACATTAATGGAGATGAGAAAAGTGTCAATACCCATAGGTGAATCTGAGACTGAAAATGGTGTTAAATGACATACATGCTGGATTGAATGCATGCTGAACAATCACCTTCCCAGCAAATGCAGAAATGGCAGAATATCAAGTAAAAATATATAATAATTTCAATTTAAAAGAGTCCAATTTTCTTTTTTTTTTTCCTCAAACAATTCAGCCTTATGGAAACATGTGCTACAAAGCTACATTTCCCAACCAAGGTTAAGATAAACTGATAAAATAAGAATTTTAAAAAATGAAATTGAGAAGTAAAATTATTTTGATCAAAATTTGTTTATATGATAACTAAAGCCAGTGCTGCATCTGATCACATGGAGCAGCATTACATGGCCTAAACTGTAGAATAGAAAAATAACAGGTAGTCTGTTTAAAAGTATATTTGTTGTTTTGTCATAGATGATATTGATTTGTTGTTGTTGTTTTTTTATGGTTTAACGCCATTTTTCAGCACAAGATAGGCTATACATGGTGGCCAGTATTAATGGTGGAGGAAAAACCCGGAAAACCACGGAAAGAACCACCGACCCATGTGAAGCTACTGGTAAGCTTTCTCACATACCCACATTGGCCGAATCTGAGACACAAACCCACGCAGACAGAAGTGAGATGGCAGTGATCCGTAACAGACAGCGCTTTAGACCACTCGGCCACTCAGGGCCCCATCATAGACGAGAACAGTATATAAATGGATGCTAAGTACATGTCTGTAATCTGCATACTGGAAATACTACCTGTAAATCAAATAAAAGGCCACCACCTTAAACACTGACAGACCTTCTAAAGATGAAAAGACTATCAAGTTAATATATGTATCGAAAATGTAGCGTATCACAGACTGTGCATCATATACTGTATCAATACGCAGCACAGGTGTATCATTTCACACCTAACAAATCCACACACAGGAGTGTTTCATTAGACAATGTCTGCCTTGATAATGACTTGTTATAGTAAACAAGTTCATGTGCTTAATACTGCATCTTAGTCATAATTAAAATAAACTAAACAGTATTAATACTGAATTCATCCAACTAAGGGAGATCTGCTTACAGATAAATAATATGGCAAATCCAGCCAACCCTTTTGTTTTACTATAATATTTTGGGAATACACTCTGATCTGCCATTTTATCATGACACCAGATCTGGGTCAATGATGTCTGCAGTTATGTGTATTTTATACTGAAGTAAATATGATAACTATCACCATGTGCGGAGTGCACTCACCTCTCTACAGCATGATTAATGTAACTGAATCTGGATTAATGTTTCACAAGTATTCCCAATGAGTGAAGCACACAACCTCCACTCTTTGATTGATAACATATGTAAACATAGCAATTACAGTATTATTCCTCCACTCTTTTCCCAACACATCACTATCAGAAATCACAGTATTAAACTTTTATACACTAAAAACAGGGAGCCAAGAAAGTAGTACAGCTCACTGTGCCTTGAATGTTCACAAATTTTGCATATATTTGAGATGAACCAATCAAAAGTTTTAGCTGAAATATATGCACTGCTCACTCACAAAACAGCTCCCAATGAAACAAAACAGTGTATGATGTGAAAATCAAAACAAGATACAGGGAAATAAATAACAGCAATAAAAGTTCCAATGCTTTACCAGCTTTGGCTGATTTATGTTTATTCCTGAATCTGTTGAATACTGAATAAACCAGTATATTAGCAATATTTTTAACTACCTTACTCCACTGTGACCATCAATTAATTTCCAATATCAAAGTAAATACTGAATAAAACAACATGCAGCAATACTTGAAGCTACCCTACTCCACTGAGACCACCAGTCAATTGCCATATCCCTCTAGACAAATATTGCAGAATGAAAAATTGTAATACCCTATGTTCCTGTTTTAATCAGCTCATACTACTATGAATGGTGTAGAGGCCCAGAGTGGCCGAGTGGTCCAAAGCGCTTTCCGTTACTAATCACTGCCATCTCACCTCTGTCTGAGTGGGTTCTAGTCTAAGATTTGGCTAATGTAGTTATGTGAGAAAGATTGCCAGTAGCTTCTCGTGGTTCGGTGGTTCTTTCCGGGGTTTTCCCCAAGTTCTACTTCCACCATAATACTGACCGCCATGTATAGCCTATCGTGTACTAAAAAAATGGCGTTATACCCAACAACAACTATGAATGGTGTACACATTAATTATACTGTGCTTGGGAAAGTGACTCCTGGCATTGTCAATGTAGGGTTCAACTGACTCCTGGATTTGATAACATAATATGCAGTTGCTAGTGCAAGCCCTGCTTTATCATTGGCGGCGACAAGCTGCAAATCCATTTAAATTGTGAAGGCGGGTGTGGATCCCCCAATTTCTCATAGAAAAAAGGTTTTAAAAATAGGCTATCTGCTGGACACTAAAAAAAAATATAACTGAATTTGGTAAATGAATGCTTATTGTCAAAAATTGGGTTAGTGAATTTTTAATCATCATGAAAACTGCAAAAACAATGTATCATTTTTTTTGTTTGTTTTTGGAAGGATTTTCTTTAAGAACAATCTTTTCTTAACAACACACCATCTATCTGAATGTTAAAAAAGTAAAATGTTTATGGCAGTGATGTGAAGAGAAATTCCATTTAATTCTTTCTCTGTACCCAAATTGACAACTAATGAACCTTCAGCATGATGACAAGCTTATTAAATGATTGCTGTCTTCAGTGATTAAGATACAGGACAGATGATGACATAGTAACACCCAGGTGTAGATTTACATTTATTGCTTGTTCAAATGACACATCCTAAGACAACATAGGAACAATCTCTGCTATTTTGACAAAATTTTAAAAAAATGCCTCTGATGCATGTGGGCACAGTAACTCATAACAAAAATTATAATTTTGTTTACCCAACATTTCTACACTGAAAAGAAGAAAAAAAAATTGAATCTATTTGAACCATCTTGGCTATTCTATAACTGGACTGGCTGTAAGATTGACCGTTAAGGTACAAGTAAACAAATACTTTGATGATTAATTTAATCATTGTTTCATAAATTGCCAAAGTAGTCAGAATGGTAGCTAATGACATGCCTCTCGGAGACATGCTGTCAAAACGTTGCTACACCCAAACCAAACTTCCAGCCCTCAGGATTCCTGTTTTTGTTGTTGTAGGGTTTAATCCAATTTTTCAGCACACAATAAGCTATACATGGCGGCCAGTATTAATGGTGGAGGAAGAACCCTGGAAACCCCCTGGAAAGAACCACCAATTCACAAGAAGCTACTGGCAAGCTTTATCACATTGACACATTGGCCAAATCCAAGACTCGAACCCACACAGAGATGAGATGGCAGTGATCCGAAATGGAAAGCACTTTAGACCACTCAGCCACTCAGGGCTTTTGGATACCTGTTAAACCCACATGCAAGTTATTACCATATAGTAAGCTAAAAGTCTGCTTAATTTCTTTCTGAAAAGCCTATTAAAAAAAAGAAAAATGCATATGCACACAAGATCTGCTTTTATCTAACTACCATTCATATCTTTGAAATCCACCACCCAGAGATGAGGCTGCTTCATAAGCATCAATATCAACCTGCAGTATTTAACATTTTAAATGTTAACCCAGAAAATGATCAGACATCCTCACTCCACCTTCAGCAAGTGGTCCCTCAAGACACAGTCCTCTTCAGCCAGGTTTGACTTAACCTTGTCTGGGTCATGATGACAACCTTCTGGACTTCAGACTTACTGTAGAAGATATAGATAGCCCCAAGCCAAAACTAGAGTCTCACAGTTCCTCCTGTTAAGAAGTTAGGAACAGGCCAATGCCATGACTTAAGTCTGCCAGAACCTCTTGCTAACAGGATATAGGTCTGACTGACATGTAATGGTAGGTTGAAACTGAGCATACTGTTTACAATAAAACACAGCTCTCAGCTGTATCTATCACATTCCATGTACTTCAATTACCACAATGGAAAGATGCAGAATGTTTAAGTCAAAATCTTGCTATTAATGAGGAAGACTTGAGGAAGACTTTAGACAAATCAACTCCAAGAATTACTGTATATACTCGCTTAATGAGTTCAACTGCAAACTACAAGACCTAGATTTGCCATCACATAATGCACTAGCAAATCATAGTCTGTGCAGTTTGTTGGAAGCAATCAGTTGAACAAACATTGTGCTATGTCAGATCAAAATCTTTGTTGTTTGCAGTATGACTCTACTTTTAAGCGAGTACATACAGTAAATATTTCCTCTTTTACTCAATGGAGTGCAGAAGTACATGACAAGGAAATCTAAAGATGGCACTGATAATAGTCCTACATTGTAAGACATAGTAAATGTAATTATTGTTTTAGTGTTATGTCTTACTATCCAAATAAATTGGCCTTGTATAGTGTGTTCTGATGTTGGTTGATATCAGAAGAGTAGTCAAATGTTTCTGGAATATCTCGCAAACTTGGCAGCCTATATAGACTTCATCTAATAATTTATGTGCAATTAATATACTTACTGTGCTGTCTTTATCCTAGTGGATCAAAATATGACACTAGCAAATGGGTTTATTTTCATGTTCTGTTGACAAGCATCTGAATTTTGTTGAAATGTGAGGTAGTCAAGGTATGATAAACTATGTTCAAGTAGGTTCATGTGGGGAATATGTTTCTTGAAAGAAAGGAAACATCGCTTACAGTTCCAATAGGCATAATGTTTTTATTCCTTTTGTTAACGAATAAGATTTCAACTTAACCAGATTTCGTTATTCTCTGCTTTCATCACTCTCTAACCAAGTGAAATGTTGGCCATCGAAACTTGAAAACAGGTCAATTTCATTACTGAGAATTTGAATTTATTAGAGAATAGATATCAAGGCAAAGTCTGACTAAAACATTATGACTTTACTTTGTAGAAAAGCGTGGTTAATTTAGTTGCCAGTTTTGTGAGATATTCCTGAAAATTTAACTTGTTCCGATGTTAGTCGACATCAAAACATGCTACACAGCATTGCTAGTTAGGCAGTAAGACCCTGATACCCAAAATATAAATATCAACGTCAAGGTCTTGCATGTAAGACTAGCACTAACAATAAAAACATCATTCTCACTTTCAAAACCACACCATTAGCACATCTAAATATTGCCATCATAAATGCAAATGAGACAGAATAAAGATCTTACAAGTAAAATTATTACCAGTAAAAGGTCATAAATCCACTTTTTTGAAGTGTTATTTCTTTTCTACTGTCTTAAATATTAATAATGAATTGATAACAATCTCTCTAATTAACTGGAAACTACCACTTATTTAACCAGCATTTCTGTTAAAGTCAGATGATTAAGTTTTATCTGAGCGCTGTTCATCATCAGGTCCAAAAAAGATCTTGTAGGATTATAACAAAAATTAGCTGTGATTGCTAGTATCTCTTTTTTTTCTTAATCTAGGCTTAAAGCAGTGCTCTGATCTGAAGAGATCTTGTGCCTACATATCCTGACACAAACCATGTAGTGGAGGGACTAATGTACCTTCTATTTGTACATAACCTTGGGCTATCACAAGTTCAGGTTGTTGTTGGGTTGTTTTTTTAGGAAGTCCAGTAGATAAGCTTTCACACCTATTTTTCTCCAGGTTTTGTGTCAACAGAGTGTTTGTTTATACATTTGGAAAATATCAAACAAGCTAAGCTAACACAACCTACATTTATTTACAAAGAAACTTGTCAACCAGACATAGTAAGCTTAAAGTTAAACTTTCACTAGGAACAACTTTACATTAAGACCCCCCAAAAAATCTGTAAATTACATATAGTGCCCTATACAGTTGACTTCCTTGAGGTATTTATTTAATAGCTGAATGCATAAACAAATCAAAGACATGTATCTACATCAATATTTTAGAACTCCTATAAAAACATTTGCTTGCTCAGGCTATGTGCTTGGTCAGGACATAACAAAATAAATCTCAGTGTGTGTGTGTGTTATCTCAGCTACTGATCTCTACACAAACAAAACTCTAAATACTTTCACCATTTGATATATACTAGTATTGCAATGTGGTGTAATGAGGATCTGATGAGTTGATGCATACTTTATTCCAACAATGGGGAATTTGCTATAAAAAAAAGTAAATGTTTCAAATGGGGGGGGGGGTGATATTGTTGTAGCTGTGTGGTGTATATATGTGGCAGCTACATTGTGGAATTAGCTTGTAGAGCAAACAACAAATATATGTTGGTTACATATTTCTTTAATGGTTTCTTTTCACTGTACCAAATTCAAAAGTCCCCCCAACCATTTTTGCCTCATATATCACATTTCTATAACTGGCTTGATTGTTTCTGCTACATAACATCTGTTTCCTACATTAAATTAAACAGTTGATATCTCACTAATGAGTTGTATACAAGATGATTTGAAAATATGGAAATGATGATAACATATCTGATCAGACTCACACTCACTTTCAACCTCTCACTTATAATATAAATGTTAAATAATTTAAGTCATGTGTAAGGGATGGCAAAAATATTTCTTTTAAACTCTATATTTAAGTTACTGTTGCTAATTTGAGAAACTATCTTGTCTCTAATATCATCTGCAGTTTCAAAGTCTAAAACTAATTATAAGTCATGGAAATGATTATTTAATTAATTAGCATAAACACAAATGCCTGTTGTTCTTACTAGATAGAGCACAGAGCTAGACCTGTTAAACAAAATGTCTTTAAGGTCATAGGGTGAGTGTGCTGTAAAGACTGCTTGTATTTTTTTTAGACTGCAAAAGCAGTATGTGTGTGATTGGGTTTGCTAGGATGTCTGCAGTGGTGGAGTTTTATAGTGATGTCTAGCACTGGGACATGATGCCACAGACCTGTAGCATGATGTCCCACTCAGTAACATTATCCTGACACCAGGCCAACCAGTCCTATCACTAATCTCTAAATGCTGAGTGCCAAGCAAAGCAGCTGTTAGTATGTTAGTACTATTTTTGTAAGTCTTTGGTATGACTCAGTTGGGGATTCGAAACCACAACCTCCAGCTTCCACAGCAGACCCTCTAACCTCTAAGTCACCTTAGCAGTGACTGTAGAAGCAGAACATTTCTGTAGATTTTATCCAATGAGGCTATGCACAAAGTGTAGACAATTTTAAAACAGTTGAATCTTATCAAAAGTCTTTACTACAATGTACAGTCATTTGAATGACAAAGGAAATATTTAAAAGCTGCAAGCTGTTATATAATCAAAGACTCACAGGAGGTCAATGATGGCAAGAAATGGGCCAAAGTTCTATAAATCTAAACATTAGTTTGATGGAGGCTTTCTTTTTATGAACATGATAGAAGAAAAGTATGAAATTACATTTTGCAATATTTTCTACCTTTTTTCAAATTCAGATGAAAATATTTTGTGGCCTAAATCTCGGACAAAATTTCAAATATATTGATTTGATAAAGATTAATTAAGATCTTTGAATTCTGAGACCATGTCATGAACAACTTTTTTTCTAAGGTGCTTGCAGCACTTAAGATCAAGCTAGGCTTATATAACCAACAGACATGGGGGAGAGAAAGAGAAAAACACATTGACCGTATTCATCCCAACATGCACATTTTACATTTAAAGAAATTATTATCTGGGTAAATTTCATGCAGCTTAAGCTCATGGTAATAAATAAATATAATGACGATATTAAAAACAATGATCACGCTATGTGTATGCTCATACTAGAAGAGTCAGCTCCCTTTGACTATGATGGGACCTCTCCACTTTAAGGTACACTGTAACTATGGCAGCATCATGTAAACCATACGCAAGATCTGCTTTTAGTATTAATCTAAATGTTAAATAATTAGACACAAAAAAATGCATGGAAGCAAAAAAAAATTGGGTCAACTGTGATCAAAATGTGGCCACATCTTTAGGAAATCTACATTTGTGAGTCAATAATTACTCAGCAGCTGAAGATGTTGTGATGATTATTACATCATCGCCATGACATCAAGTTTACCAATAGGGCAGGTGAATCAAAAGTGCTATGAAGTCTAGGAAAGACTGGATTGTGAAATGTTGTAACATTTTTGTTTCTTGATAAACAATAAAGAAATCAAATGTTCATATAAAAAAAATTATAATTACAAACATATTCCTATGAAAGAAAATGATGTGTCAAAATAGTATACAACACTAAGGGAAATATTTAGCAATTTATGAAGTGCCATTAAATGACATATTGTGGAAAACCAATGTGATCTCAAGAAGAGTCATACTGAAAAATTCACATGCCATCCTAACCATTTCTTTTTATTTGATGAGGAAGCCTTATAATGGTCATTCCTACATTAGCTGTTGCAAAATGTGGCAAGCTTGTACATACTTAACACATTAAACCCTAGCGACGACTTTACGAGGTACGAGGTAGTAGCCTACTTCCATGGTCTGTAGCGTCAAGGTCATACATGATACACTAAAGTGGGTGGTATCTTTGAAAAGTAGACAGATGTAGCTCTACAATGATAGCAAGTAATCTGGACATTTTAATTGCATTACAAAATACAGAGGGAAAAACCGAAGTTTTTGGACCCGTTTTTTTTTCACCCGAAAATCGCCCATGGTCGGATTCCGAATTTGTGTCCAGATTTTAGACTTTATGACCTCAGATCTACGGCAGACTGGTCTGAAACGCACACAGACAGGTGAACCTGTGCAAAAAGTAGGATAAGGTGGACATTTTGAATAGTCTTCTACATACGAAAATTATGGGTTCGTTAAGAAAGAAAAAAAAAAGGAGTCTGATTTTTGCCCTTCTGCTCATGCGCCAGCAAACTAACCAATGAAAAACATTTTCTGTATCATTAGTAACCATTTGTCTAACGGATTATTGTTTGGAAATCGATGTATTACGATGCATTCAGAAATAGTCCCCAAAATGTGTTTCCTACTCGCATTTCATGCAAAAACAGCAAAAACCTCCAGGGGTTAATGTGTTAACCAACTATTATTTTATGGAGAATTAGTGACATCATACCTTTCTATGTAATGACCCATACATATAAATAATATCTGCTACAAAAGTACAAGAAAAATGCAAACAAACCTATATGCCAGTAATTCTATCAGGTTTAACAAACTTACATACTCCAACATTACACAACCAATCATCCTTAGGGTACCAAACAGGATTCAGATTACAGTATCTACTCACTTGCAGGTTATCTCATTTTGTAAACAACATAGATCCTACTCTGCCATAGCATAATGCACCTGTAGATCAATGTCAATGCTGTTTGTTCTGCTTACTTCCAAGAAACTGCACAGACTCAGATCTGCTGGCACATTATGCGACAGACGACATGAGTCTGTGTATTCTGAATTTGTACTAGACTTATAAGACACTAGTACATCTAACCATCAGTAAATCATACAGGAAGAATTGGACACCTTCAAAATCAGTCTCACTACACAGTTTCTTTATGTTAATTCATTCTTTAAATTTTACTTAATAGTGGTGGTTTAAAGGTAATGTATAGGAATCTGCAGCAAGGACATTATCTCTTACTCGAGAATTAACTGCCATTAGAATAATGTAAACCACCTTCTCTAAGAATAAGTCTGGTAAATATTAAATTACACATGCTATATTTATTTGTACACGTCATTTAATTCAAGGACAAAACACGATTTTCACAACAATTACAAAGAAAACAAGGCAAACTAGACATAAATTAAAAGCACAACACCAAAATAAATAGACACTGTCTTGTTCTGTCCAATTCATTGAAATTTGCTGTCAAAAATATTAATATTTAAGTATTTCTCTTTAAGAACTGGCAGAGGACCTGTTTACCAATTATAGCCATAAGGCTAATATATATTACACAAACTGATGAAGTTTTATTACTTATGGACAACCTGGAAATGATATGACACAAAATAAAAAGAAAACTCGCCATTTTAAGACATTTTATCCCTATGGTAACAACTGACAAGTAGCAAGAACTGGTCTATGGCCAGTATTAATATTATTGTATTTCTTACCACCTAACATGAAGTTTATGCCATGTGAAAATTGCTAGTTGATTTCTGTACACACCATATAAACTTCCTTACAAGTCCAACTCCAAGCTGCATTATCCCTAATCTGCCACTGTATAATGCACCACAAATCAGGTCAATTTTGTTTGTTCTATTAATTGCCCTGACTAAACTGCAAAGACCCAGATTTTCAAAGCATTATGTAACAGCAGATCTGGGACTATGCAGTTTGCAGTAGGGTTCAACATACAAGAATATCAAACTAGTGCTAAATAGTAGCTGCATTACATGTAGTAGGTAATGTTTTAGCAGCAAACTCAACTCAAGCAAAAGAGGAGCATTTTAAATACTGCTTACACTAAATTTAACAACTGAGACATATATCATGGGGAGTTACTCAGTGCAGCAACAATACAGCACATCAAAAGTTAGCTGTTAACTTGTTTTGGGTTTAGTTTATTTCTTGGGGCACTTTCAACTCTTGAAGGATTAATGCAGGCCAAGAAAATGGAAGCAAAGTGTCTTTAACAAGGAAGGTAAGTCTGAGCAGGTATTGAACCTGTGACCCAAGGATTTAAGAGTCTGTTGTTTTGCCCATGGAGCTAATATGGCTCTCAGTAACATCCAGACCTCAAATCCCTTCAGAAGACCTGTAATAAACTTGTCCACATCTACAGTATTTACCTTCCCACAGGATAAATCAAACTATAAATAAAGCTGACACAGGCATGTGGTGATGTAATGGTCTGACATATAAGGAATTGTTTGGTATACAGTCAACTCTGCTTATATGCATAGCATTGGGACCGACCCAAGCTATGCATATGAAATGGAGTATGCATTCAAGCAGAATTCATGCATATTTAGTGAAGGAAAAACTGGACCATACTTTTGTTATGCACTTGAGCGATTTATGCAATTACATGATATGCATTTAAGTGGAGCCGACTGTACTTAAAATGTCTTCATTACTGAACTGACCCAGTCTGCGGCCACATTGCAAGATTAGATCTGGGTCTACCCTTTTTACAATTTGACACCAGTCATGCAAGAACAAACACTACTGCCATATGTTTGATAGATCTGGATCCATATAATTTACAATCAGACACAAGTTGTATATAAACAAACAGACCCAACTGGGTGCCACATCATGTTTTGTTAGATCTGGTTTGATACCTTTTACAACCAAGCACAAGTTGTATACCAGTAAATAGACCCAACTGGGTGCCACATTATGTGATGGTAAATCTGAATCCATGCTGGTCACAAATTTTTTGCTTCTTTTGTTTTTGTGTTTGAGCAAAGTGATCCATTCTGCCACCCTTGTGATGGTAGATCCATGCTATTGAGGCTCTGACATGTACATGGATAAATATGGTAATAAAAATGCAATACAGTACCTATCAATCTAGAGAATAAGCATAAAAATAAAAATTAACTGTCTGAATTTTATTTTATAATCGCTAATTGAATTACATGTTTTGGTTCTTTGCAAACAAGACAAGATTTGCGATAAATACCCTATTTTTCAGTTATGATGCACTAATACAGCCTTGCGAACATGCTACACTGCCATTTTTAATGCACCTATGAACAGAGTACACCAAGGCAAAAACTGTCACTACTGTGATTTCTTTCAATACAAATGATTATAAACCTATAGTTGAAGTGACATGACAGGAAATCGTTTATGTCAATGTCTTTCAATTACATGGGTTACATCAATATTATCAAAAGATGAGGGTTTTTTCTGCTCTCACATGAAAACAGGTATGCAATATTAAAAAAAAAATCAATCTTTATTGATCAGGACACAGAATTTCAAGGACATCCACAGAGTGTTCTCAGGCAAGCTGTTGATATCAACCAGTATTTTTAATTTATTAGATACAAGAGTATTCTACTGTTGATGTGCATGGTGTTACAGGTATGCAAATAGTTTTGTGGAGTGGTTCATACCATGGTTATTTTTCATGTACCAGTACTTCAGTAGTTTCCATCAGCATGAATTTTATGTTATTAACAGTATGTTTTCATTTATCATGATAAAATAGATCAAAAACTATTTTTTTAAAACAAAACAGTTTTATTTGTCACAAAATAATTTTGAATATTACAAATATAATTATATTTATGTCAGGATTGATATTCAGTCTAAATAAAACATTTTTAAAAAATATATATATTTTAGTTGCATATTAAAGTGTCAACTAGTTATTCCTTTGCAAGACTGCAAATTATCCTAAGAGTTTCAGAACAGTTCTTTTCTGTTTACATAATTTCTCAATTCCACTAAATATTTTCCTGTGTATTGATTAAGTTTGTTTTATGTTTATTACACCTTTCTGAAAAATAACTTCCCCATGTATTGGCACCCCACTCAAAGTTTCTATGCCTATTAATATATATATATATATATATATATATATATATATATATATATATATATATATATATATATATATATTGTAAGTAGTATAAATTGTAGGTTGCAGTGTTGGTACTTCCTACTTTTATCAACAAGCTATCTAATGTCAGCAGTGTTTTTCACTGGTCGTCAGCTAGTGTCAGCATAGTCATCCCACTTCAGTTAGTTTTTAAATTACAACTAATAAAAGATTACATATATTTTAAAAAATGGATCTACTAAAAGGTACTGACTATTTAAATTGTCAGGGCTGGATGGGTGCAAGTTTTGCTTGAGGTGAGATGTCTATTTTTTATCTGCTTTTTAAAACTGTTTAGAATGTTTGCCATCTCTCCGAGTCAGATACTAAATGTGCAATGTGGTACACCAGTGTTTTTCCATTTTTTCCCCATTAGTTATTAGACTTATCTCTCTTTTGTTTAAACACTGCTGTAGTTGTAACCCAGAGAGTAAAAGTACATACACTAACAGAACAAACCGGATTCTCCACCTAACTGGATGGATCTGGTTTTTTTTGGCAGATGTAGTGGTCTCAAGCAAGTTACCTCATAACTGACCCCTTTATATACAGCAAGATAAAAAAAATACATTGTTTCCCTGTAATGTACATCAGTCAAGGTATGCTGTAACTTAGGTCAATCCTAGTTGACCACTCTGGTGGCCTAGCGGTTAGAGCCTCTGCCACAGATGCGGGAGGTCATGGGTTCAATCCCCGACTGAGTCATACCAAAAACTTATAAATATGGTACTAACAGCTACCTCTCCTAGCACTCATCATTAAGAGGTTACTGTTGCTTTAACAATTTTTCAGTCATATCGCTACAATGTCTGGAGTGTGACAGTTGATAGTGATGTCTAGCACTGAGGCATCATTCCGCAGACATATAGCATCATGTCCCACCCAGTCACAGGATCCTTACACCAGGCCAACCAGTCCTAACACTAACCTTTTAATAGCCAACAACATTGTAAAAATTGTTTCTGAAAACAGTGAAATTCAAACTTAATCTGGTTATTCATGTCATTATGCCTTGTACAAAATCTAGTTTCATTGCATAAAGTCAATTAATTGAGAAGAAAAAATTCGAACACAACTAAAGGGCAAAGATAATATCAAATATGGGGCTAGAACTCCCTTAAACTTTGCTGAACAAATATGATAAATGAAACTGAACCTAGATCTTGTTCTTGCAAAGAATCATATCAAATTTTGTTTTACCCATCGGTTCTACAAAAATAACTGAGCAGATATGCAAATAACGGGTTGGTGGGGGGTGGGGGTGGTGTCAAACAGGAAGCTGTAATTCTTGAAACTTGTTCCAAAAATGGTAAAAGTTAATCAAGTCCTCAGATACTGCTTCCTACTTACAGTAATGCCAGAAAATATGGCCTCTTCACATTTTCAAAACAATAAATATTTGGTGAGCTTAGAGTGAATATTCTGTCAATAAGTTGGGCAAGGCTCATTTGCCTGTCTTAAAAATTGTGACTCCTTTTCCATTGTTAACTTCACTGTAATTTCATCTTTATTATCATCCATGTGCTGAGAAATATAATATCTAGATTGACAAAAGAATGTTGACTGTGAAGCCAACTTGACAGTATGTCAACTTTTGACATTATTTCTGGGCAAGCCAGGTCACATTTTACAGTGGCATACCTTACAAACTCAATTATAACATAACTACAATAAACAGAGACACTAACAGGCACTGCATAATGTGCTAGCAGACTAGGGTCTATGTAAGTTGTTTTACACACTATTCGTAACAATCTGCATATATCCAGATTGGTCAGAAAATTATGTGAAGGCAGGTCTGGATCTTTGCAGCTTGCAGACAACTTACTTTTAAGAAAACATCTAAGGTACTATACAAGCTGAGGACTTACTTTTAAGAAAACATGTAACAGGTACTATACAATATGCTGTATCAAAATCAATAATAGTCTCTATATACTCCAACAAACATTTATGTTCTGGGTTAAAGGCTAATTTTCAGACTATGATAGCTATGTTGGCTGATAGAATAACTGTGGATCAAGAATCGAAACCCCAACAAGAACCACCAACCCACACACAAAGCTACCCACAAGCTTTTTCACATATCCACATTCTGGTGAAGCTCAAGATCTTAACAAACAGGTTGGTCACACCTGGTCATAGCTTCAGCACTAGAAATAAGGGAGGGGGGGGGGGGTGTAGTTTACCTTGTTGATTCATGTTGTTACAAGAATAAGAAATCTACTCATCTATTCTTTTTATATTAATATGGCTTTTCAAGTTCATTTAAATGAAAATACCAATGGCACTGGGTAAAGTCCACGACATACTTGAGACTCCAAGTAAACATTCCCTGAAGATATATACTGGAAGGCCCTCATTGCATACTGGCCCAAATTTGTTTTCTTCTTTATTATCAAACGTGACTGCTTATAAGCATACCTTAAAACTTCATATCATGCACATTAGCATTGACAAATGTCAGAAAATTGTTGATGTTTATGTAAATAACACCTTGGTTTAATTGCCCTTCTACCATCATTGACCTGAACATCTGAACATTAAACTGGGTTCAATACAATTATTATAGCATTATTTAGTGTGCTATTAATGTTATATGATGTCATTTACCCACAAGGCACAACACAATTGGCCATATTGTTTTATAGTGTTCAGTAAACCATATCAATGTTTCCATTTTTATATATGTGATAACTTTTTTGGTTCTCCAAGAGGGTCTTTTAAAAAATTGTTAAGGAACCTGGACTGCCAGTTCCTGTCTCTTTGCACGGTTTTACCCCACAAAGATTTATGAAGATCAATAATAATAATAATAATAGTATAATAAAAATAGTATCAATAATAATTAATAATAATAGTGGTGGATTTTTAATTTTTTCCTTTGACAATTCAGTTGTAAAGCTTTGGTAATGAATTATGATAATAAAAATTGTTTCACTATGCCCATTTTGAAACAGTAAAACCAATCCTTTGTAATTCAATCTTACAATCCCCTCTGAACAATCCTGTGATTTTAAGTGAATGATGGTAAAAATGTTTTTCCCCCATGTTAACAAGCACAAGCTATTTCATTTAACTGCCATAATGTTACAGATTTAATACAAAGACTCCAGGGACTGGACTTTTAAATAGACTACATGTTCACATATCCTTTTTTTACCATGCATTTTTGAAATAAATGATTAAACATGCTGACCGATATTTTGATGGAGTGGGACGGTCACTATGATCCAGTGGAATTTCTTAACTTGAATGTTTCGTACCCAACATTTTATACATGCTTTTGTTATTTCCATTAACATTACCGGTAGTTATTTTAATAGAAAAGAAATACTAATGTTTATAATTTATACATGTATGTATTTTTTAAAAGTCAAATTTTAGAATTGTTGTAAGTACAATAAGAAATGAATAATAAGAAATGATTCTAATTTGGATCTTAAAATAACGGTTTGTTACTTAAGTATTATAGTGTATTAAATTGCACGAGTTTTTAAATTATGTTTAAGTCATGTACAAATGGAAACACAGTACAGTTTTACATGTAGGTTAAGTGATCAATCAGATTAAATACTGCCTCATTATGATTAAAAGTTAATTTGCTTTATCCATTTTTCTAAGTGCAGTAATTTATAATTTCAATAATGATACTGGCCAAGTCATATTCATACAAGCACAAACAGTAACCTTTGGCTTGACAAGCAAATCTGATTTTCAATATGCTTGTTATAGTGTACATAAGTTGGTATTCAGATTTCATTCACGGCCGACATATTGCCAACAAGTGTTTTAGTGAAAATGTTAATATCAATTAGGAGTGGAATTGATACACCTCTGCTATGCATATATGATTCACAATACACAGCTTACGATGATTTATTATCCATACATAAAATATATATACTAGATGGTCTTTAGATCTTTCGAAGGTCTCTCAGAGGTAAGATGGTGCCATTTTATGTGCTGACATATTGGCTTATTTCTTAGCATTCAGATTATACATGTATCTCTGACCAGATAAAATAAATACTTTCAAACAGACTGTGTAAATTCTGTAGATGTCATAAAATATATATACTAGATGGTCTTTAGATCTTTTGAAGGTCTCTCTGAGGTAAGATGGTGCCATTTTAATTGCTGACATATTGGCTTATTTCTTAGCATTCAGATTATACATGTATCTCTGACCAGATCAAATAAATACTTTCAAACAGACTGTGTAAATTCTGTAGATGTCATTTTAACTGAGTGAACATTGCAGATGTTAGTATTACAAGAACCATTATAAATTGATGTTTGGCATGGAATTAATTAAATTCATGGTCAGGGGTAAGGATATGGTAGTGTAATGGGTCTGGTGGGAGCATGATTGATTCTTAATAGGGTTCATCTAATATCTGTGTCAAAGAACTGGTCAAGAGGAGGTAAAATGGTTTCATGAATAGAAAAATGCCAAGGATTGAAATGTTGCAGAAAAAAGCATTTTAAGCTGCTAAAATATTTATCTTAAGTTGAAACTTTGCATAGATTGGTTTATTAAGGAAAGCAGCAAGGGTGTGAAATTCTCCAAACCCTGGATGGGTGTGTTAATAAAAGCAGTTAAAAAAATATTAAAATCTCAAATGGAAAAGTTAAATTAGGGGTGGGTTTCTCATGATGCAAATTTCGTGTTTTATAAATATATCATACTGTAAAGTTCATCAAAGTTTCTCAGTGGAAGGCCAGATGCCTTCACCCTGAGGAAAGTAACAAGAGTATTTTTCTCACAAAAAGGTCCAAGGGATATAGTCTTAAGAATGATCCTGTAAAAGGGAAAAGATGCTAAGGTAAATTGGTTCATACAATTGTTCATCAATTTTTCTTTGATTTAAGACTTACGCTGTGCCTCCTGCATATAATTACTGCCCTGCCTACAAAGCCTACTAAGCAGCCTGCCTAAGAATCTAGCTGCTGTTTGTAGGCTGAACCCCGGAGTATCATTATGGTTGCCCACGTAAGAGCTTTTGTTAGTGCACATGCTGTTTACATTTTCTTTATCAATCTTGCCCCATGCAAACTATGTAAACAAAAACTTATATTTAAACTGTTACCAAAGTTTTGTGTCCCTCATTTCCATCAAGTACATATAATCATCAGGAATCAATGTTTACATATTCATAATAAAACATATACCTCAAGATATCTCTCATTTTTATAATGTACTACTTTTCTCACCACTATTTAGCACAACTGGAATATTTCTTCTGTAGAAAACTAATAAGAAATCTCCCTTGCATTTTCATCGAAATTAAATGTTGGATCTGAATCTGCTGTAAAGTCGTCCACATGTAACAGTCGCATGTGTTCAAACCAAACAAGATCACGCATTTCATTCTCAGATTCAGATAAATCTGAAATTTCAGGTAATAAAACAGGACCTGTACTAATGTCCGATCTTGCACCTTTAGTCGGATCATTAAAGGCAATTTCAGTTGCAGTGTCATCAATTTCAAAGGCAATTTCAGTTGCAGTGTCATCAATTTCAAATCCTTCAAAACTTTTGTTGCAATCTTATGAATGTTGCCATTTTGTTTCACTTTAACAATTGACCTCATTTTCAAAAGGAAATTCCCATTCATATGCTGTAATACTACCAATAGAGCACTTCCATAATTTTATGTAATGACTATTATTATTGGCTCTATACTGTTAAAAAGACCAGATGTGATGTTTGGGATTTCATCAAATGCAAAGCTTTAAAACAAAACATTTATATGCATCTCTGGCGTTTCCCAACCCTTGGCCTAAATCGCATGAATGATAATCATGACTGAGTATTATTAGCAGCTTGTATGACTCGTGTATTTTAAGAATTTCTTATATTTTTTTCTTATAGAAATCTTGTGATAATTTACTTGTTTATACATCACATGATTCATGTATGCTAGGAATTTATTATTTGGTCTGAAGAATGTTTATGCCACAGACATGTTCGTTAGCAAATATTGTAGTTAATACAAGAAGTAAATTATTTTAAATTCACTTATTTAACTAAGATTGAATTATCTTAAACAATGAGTTGGTGTATTAGCACTGGAGCAACAATAGGGACCATAGGTATTTTTATTGTCCATCATATGTGTGCACCTGTCCATCGTTAGTCAAGGTAGTGATTCACACTGCAGGGACCTATCTGTTAATTGAACAAGAACAGGCTATGCCTTCAATAAATTAGTAATTATATTGGCTGTATCAAGGGATACATTAAGTTCCTACACTATTTAATGAAAAGGTATGTAAACAAATCACACTGGTATATAAAGGTGATGTCCTAAGCCATGTTAGCAGTTAGGCATTTCTTTGTAATATGATACAAGAATACTCCAAAGTCAATGAGGGAGAAATGTATTGATTTGTGAGGTTATACCAAATAGAAATTTTGTGTTCATATTGTACTGATCAGTAAAATAGCATCCACATCAATGTAAGAATGCAAGAACATTGGACAGGAGTCAAGAGAAAGGTTATCTCACTGACTTAATGTATCTATCTATGCTTGAACAAACAGCATAAACAAGAAAGAACCAAGTGTTGCTATGGAAATCAGATCTGATGTAGCCAGCAACTAAGATCAGGCAATGCAGTCATGCTGACAATTATGTTTGAAACGCTAAATTTTATAATGAAAAACTTTCAACACAAAAGCAGTTTTTATAATAAAAAACTTTCAACACAAAAGCAGTTTGAAGATTAAATGTTATTCAACCCTTTGCTTCCGATATAAAAATCAAACCATATTACCGGTGCTTCCCATAATACGTTCAGGACATCATACCCTTGCTCCCCATAACAAAAAACATGAAATATAAAGCAACGTCATCATCAAAAAATTATATTCTCGCATTGCTGGAATAGCCTCAAAATAACCTAATCATTTCCACTGCAATTAGTATTTGTTATCAATGCCAGATTATAGTAAGTTATTATTTGTTATCATTTTATGATAAATACTACTACCAGTACTACTGATGCACAAATTGCATTGTTTTAATCACATCAACTTGTCCGTCAAGACTTTAAACATCAATATGTATTTAATTAGCATATTTGGTAACAAAAGCAAAGAAAAGTGTACCTAGAGAGTAACAGATTAAACCCTTTGTGATAATCTTTTCATTAAAAATTCTGAAATAATTATTGTTTCTATCAGCTAAAACTGAGAACTATCAGGACTGACATGAATGATAAGTACAGCAACTTTAAGAAGTAAAGCATAAAATAAAAAACTTGTATTTAGATAATAGCAATAATAGCAATGTTTCTAAATATTTTATCTGATTATGCAACTGCCAAACGAATGAGAAGCTTATATATATGGCTTGGAATGTTACTACATGTGTTTGTCTGCAATCATCTGAAGTGAAAAGTCTAGATATACTGTCATGGTGAGATATAAATGTATTTTTAGTTACAGTAAGACTTGAAACTCTGTTTTTTAACAGAGTGCTTGAGACTACTGTGCCATTGACAATTTCTCGAACAGAAAGCCAATATCATCAAACACTTGAAAGACAAAGTCTTATCCCAATATCTGTAAAAGAACGATTTTAATGTGTACTTACTCTGTTATAAATTTAAATAGTGTCTTAAATAACTTTCCAATGGATTTAAGCTTATTTGAACCCTACTCAATACTCTCTGAACTTCCCTATACATCTGCTTTAGGACAGCTCATTCTTAATACATTAACCCTGGAGGTTTTTGTTGTTTTCACATGAAATGTGAGTAGGAAACACATTTTGGGGACTATTTCTAAATACATCCTAATACATCAATTTCCAAGCAATTTTCATTGTTTAGTTTGCTGGCGCATGCGCAGAAGGTGAAAATTCTGACTTCTTTTTTCTTTTTCTTTTTTTGCTTAACAGACCCATAATTTTCATATGGAGAAGACTCTTGTCCACCTTATCATACTTTTTGCACAGATTCACCTGTCTGTGTGCGCTTCAGACCAGTCTGCCGTGGATCTGAGGCCATAAGTCTAAAATCTGGACACAAATTCAGATTCCCGACCATGGGCGAATTTTGGGTGGGAAACAAAATCGGGTCCAAAAACTTCGGTTTTTCCCTCTGTGCTTTGTAATCCAACTAAAATGTCCAGGTTATCTGCTATCATTGTTGAGCTAAATCTGTCCACCTTTCTATAATACCATCCATTTTAGTGTATCATGCATGACCTTGACACCACAGACCTTGGAAGTAGGCTACTACCTCATGCCCCCCCCCCCCCCCCCGTAAAGTCAAGGGGTTAATGTGTTAAAACTGATGCATTCTATTGACACAGAAAACTGTTTTCTAACACTCCTAAGCCAACAACAATGAATTGTGTTCTCTGTCTGCTTCACTGCAAACAAGGATCTAGGTTAACACTATCTGCAATAGAACTAAATGCCACATTTCAAAACATCACTGGAAAGAGCATTGACCAGTTTCAAGCAGCAATGTCACTGAACAGCAATGACTGTGGCAACCAACTTGAAATTGATTTACAAAGTTATCCTGGATGTCAAACATGTCACAATTCATCCCACCACTAGAAATGTTTTTAAAGAACAAATCATTTTCAAATCTGGCATAAAATGTATGATAACCATCTGTGTATTTGTCACAACTACATAGTGCAAAAGAAATTTCCTCTCTCAAGTTCATTTGCAAAAAGCAATGAATAGACCTTGCTTTACTGGCCAAGAACAAGAGGGTATATCAGGTAGCCACTTGCAACACAATGACTGACAGTGTGTTGGGCAACCTGATCCTCTTTAATTCTCCTCAGAACTAGCTTTGACACCACACCAATAAAAAGTGTAATTTACTGCCTAAAAAAAATCAATTCTAATTCAAGCAAGTTAATGTGCTTCTAAGGCACTGCAAAATCAAACAACAGTCAGTAGTTAAGGGGAGATTAGATTCCTGGTTTTCACATAAATCCTCCACTGCAACACATCAAGCTGTTAGGCTTATCACTGGTCACAGATCTATGCTTTTCCTTGTTAGCCCAGCGCCTTGTACAAGTAAAGACAATAATTTCTAAATACAATTGTGTGTTTGTGCTCCTATTAGTCTTATATGAACAAAAATAAATTAGTGGGCTATAACATATTAAAGTTCAACGGATACCTCAAACATCAATCAAACACTTTGTATTACTAAGTTATATTGTTCTCTGCAATCTTGAAACAAATCAAGCTGAAAAATCCAATAACAGTTTTGGTCCCTTCAAGTCTAGCGACCTTCCAGTTTAAACTTTTGGAGCTAATAAAATGAATAAGTTAAAAGAAATGATGGCCATTATAAGAATTATGATTATTCATTGGAAAAGAATATTTCTTAAAAATACATTAATGGATAATGATGGGTCAGCTGACTCAACAGTTAGAGAGATAGGCACTTGTGTGATCAATTCCCACAAGCTGTCCATTTTCTGTATCTATTTATTGGACTGCTGATCAAAATCATGTACCAATGTAATTTGATAAACCAAATGTGCCAGACTAGAAGTGTCCTCAGTTCTAACAATAGAGAAGCCTGTGGCCAATTTACAGCCAGTGATAAATTGCAAAAGATTAGCCAAGGTCTTGTATAAATTTAAGTTACTTTCTCATTGTCTATCATGTGACTTGTTAACAACACATTTGTCTTTGTGTGTTATATAATAATCAACAATTAACAAAAATATTATTCTATCTAAAGCACTGGATTTGCCTTGATAAAATGTTAAGCATATTGACAACATCATAATGTAATGATCACTTCATTTGTTTGTTGTTGTGTGCTTAACACCATTTTACAGGACATGATAGACCATACATGGTGGCCAGCATATCTGGTGTTGAGTGAAAAATGTGACAAATCTCACAAGAACCACCGGTCCATGGGAAGCTACTGGCAAGCTTTCTCGTTTACCAACTTCACCAATCCCAACATGAACCCAAGTGGACAGTGGAAAGATGTTGGTGATATACCACTGTACCACCCTGGGTAATGACGTCACTTTAAGTTGCATAATAAGTGCTATATAAAAAAATTTAGACTACCATAAACTGCCAAGACAGGAATCTCAATCAGATCCAGGTACAAATTTGAGGTTGTCAGTAATATTGTACGACAGTGTTTCAGTTTAACAGATCTAGAATTTAACATAAATATTTCTCTAAGCTGAAAAAGGACTAGCAGATGGGGAAATTTACTGAATCTTCACTAGTTCTGCAACAAAGCTTTTTTGTCTCTCTGAATTTGCACACTCCATACGCCTGTTACACTGCATAATTTTATTCTCATGTATCATACACTTTGTCTTTTGTTCAATCCTGCAGACACAAGTCATTTACAAGCATTTTTCCTTTCTTTTTCATTCTCTTTCAGCTTTTTTTGCAGTGACTGGTCACCTACAAATTCCTAATTTTCCTGTTTCTGAACAATGCTACTGCCTCATTTTGAAAAGTGGGAATTATAGCCTCCTTGTTTTGAAATACAATTGTCCTATCTCACTTGGGGGCAATGGGTCTCAAGAATTTATCGAATAAGCTTTGAGAAAAATCAAACTCTATTTGAAAGGTGAGAAATGAAGGATTGCTTTGAAACGAGACGTAAAATCACTATTCATTCTAGCCCCCTACTGAATATATCAATGCTGGGAACTTTTTTTCTTCATGCATTTATCAGAAACAAAACTTCAATCATGTATATATTTCAAAATTATCTACAAAGGTGTAAAAAAAAAAAATTTGGTGAGAAATGAAATTGTACTAACCATCTGTCTACTGAATTTGTGGAGACTATTACCAAATGCTTCAGATGAACATAAGCATTGGAGCATTCATTTTCCTAGGATCTTTATTTAACAAAACACTAGCATTTTTGACAATGCCAAAGACATCACTGCTGTTGCTATTGCTCGAGAAGTAAAAGCTTTATCTTAACATCAGCAGGCAAGACAAAATGTTGTAACATGGGTTACAAGACAACAGGGTACTATTTCTTACATTTGAAAATAAAATTTCAAACATATCAGACTACTATATTTTCTGTTTTCCGGCCTACAAGTCAATTCGGAATATAAGTCGAATTCACCAATTTTGTAAATTTTCCATCCTTAGTCCATACGCAAGTCGATTAGGAGTATTATATAAGATGAGGCCAGGTCAATATCTTGGCTTCAGATTTTACACTAGTAATGGTATTGTTGTATGATATTCCATATTACCGGCTGTAAAGTGCCAAATTTTCGGTCAAATCCATTAAATAACACTTAGTTCTAGCCAGCAGCCATTTTGTTAGATTTGTGTAACATTCGGCATGGAGAGAGATTTTGCTAACCGAGAAGTGAACTCTTGGAGGAGCATTCTCTCATGGATCATGCATACATGCCAACCCCTGACGAGGAAAAAGTGTAATCCAATTAGTGGTCAAAAAGAGGAATCCAAGCAGAAAAAGAGTAATCCACATATAACATACTACAATTACAATTAACAATGATTTATTTGCTTTTCTCGTCTTTTATCATTCATTAATGGTTCAAGTGTTCATATGTAGCACTTTTAGCTTTAGAAAGCAACAGATTGTCATGTTGCATTTCAAAACATTTTGTACCAGCTGAGGCCATGAATGTTTTGCATACCAGTAGAGCACTCAGTACCGGGTTACTTAGCCTGGACCTGAATTCAGTTTTATTTTTGTTAACAACACTGAACAATCTCTCACAGTCAGCATTAGAATGGTAAAGAACCAATATTCCTTTCATAACCTGACAAAGAAGAGGAAATTTATTTCTTCCAGTGATAGAGTCTTTTAGCTGGGAAATAAGGTGCCATTGCACATCAACTCTATCTGCATTAAGTATATTGTCAGGTAGAATCCCAACTTGATACTTCAGGAATTCTTCTTCCAGATGATCCAAGTTAGACAAGGGTGGCAATAGAAAGGGATATCTCTTGACAAAGAATCTAACACTTTTGAAGCTTTTTGACTGTCTCTCATTTACATAAGCAACTGAAGCATTTAAAAGCAGTTCATCTCCATATGGGAATCTATGGAGCATGTAATCACAGATATCTATTAATAAATGGCCAATATCTACTTCTAATTTATCAGCAGCAAGGTGCATCAAATGACAGGGGCAACCTGTTATGAACACTGATGGAGACATTTTCAAAATATAGGATGCAACTCCTTTATGAATTCCAGTCATCACTGATGCATTATCAGCTGCAAACCCCATACAGTTCTGCCAACTTATGTCATGTTTCTTCAAAACATTGTCAAGCAAATCAAAAATGTTTTGTCCAGTGGAATCTACTGTTAATTCTGGTAAAGAAAGAAGAACACTCATGACTTTGGCTTTTTCACTGTCAAAGTATCTAATACATACTGGGTACAACTTTTTATCATCATAATCACAACTCCCGTCTGTGGCAATACTAAACGGCCCAATTTTCATTGCTTCTGCAATTTTAAGTGAAGTATCTTCTGCTAGGCACCGAACAATGTGAGATGATTTTGTTCTTGCACAAGCATATTTTTCCGCAATTTTCGAATCAGGAAACATCCGCTTGAACAAGGGACCAACGTGGTCTGCTACCGCTAAGGGTAGTCCGTGTTCTATTAAAAACTCGGTAAATAACACCTCAGCATTTATAGTATTCAAGTCTGCACTTGAGCTCTGCTGTAAATAAGAAGTTACCTTAGTATTAGAGTTTGTAAGGCGAGCTAATTCGATGTGTTTCCTTGTTTTCATGTGTTTTTCCACATCAAATTTACCACCATGACCAATGCTAAAATCGTTTCCGCACAGTCTGCAATGAGCATGATGCTGTCCTAGAATGGAACGCTGTATTATGCCATTCATATATTCATCTTTGAATCTTTGGAGGACTCGTTGTTTTGCTTTTTTCTGATCCATCTGCGAAATTCTTGGGGAAAAAAAATGTGCTCTAACATACACAAAGACTAGAATCCATCTTAACATCTGAAGCTATTTAGCGCCAACGATTAGACGTCACGTGATGATGCCCTCGTCGTGTTTGGAGGATTGATTACATTTTGCTTTGTTTATTATTGACTTTTTCTAACCCATCTGTGAAATTATTTAAGAGATATTTTTTGCACTCATAAACGCATTGAGAATTTTTTAATACTTTTAGCGCAAAAAAACTTTTAGACTGGTTCTGCACTATACAAAATTAGAACAAAGAGTATGTGCATAATGATTTAAACAAAATAGAAACCAGTCTGTTCTCTCCTCACTAAGCCGCTATAAATAGAATATGAGGTCGAAAGTTTGAAAGTATCTTAGTAACATGATAGTTGCTATAAATAGAACATGAATATTAGGAAAGTCCACGGACAAGTATACTCGTATATCGTAGTTATGTAGAAGCGGGGTATTTTTTAATTAAAAATAAAACAGTATGTAAAAAATAAAGTAATGCTAATAAAAACGAAAAAAATTTTTTTTTTTTTTGCAAGATGGATATATCGAAAAAGCGTAATCTATAAACGTTAACGCGTAACGCGGAATTTAGTGGGAAAAAGCGTAATGATTACGCCAAAAGCGTAATGGTTGGCATGTATGGATCATGTGAGAATTGATGTGAAATCGACAGCGTGGCATCTTGATGATGAAAACTTTCAAGGGGAAGCTCAAGAAATTATACGGAGAAAACTTATAATACATATATCCACTCGTTAAAAATTTACTCCAGTCTTCTGGAAGGTCCTTTGCAAGAAAGCAGTGTAGAACTACTATCATTAATTCTGGAATAAAGACTCCGGAGGTATTTTTTTACAGTCATGCCTTCGAAAAACAATAGGCAGAGAAAACTGCCAAATCCAACGGTGTGAAAACGCATAAAAAACACGAGGTATTTGTTTCAAATCCACACTTATTATAATGTAATTGATATAATGTTTCTTTGTTACAGATCTGCATGATTTGTTGATACATTTGTATGAATAATTTCATTTGTTTCATTAATTTAAGTAATGTGCATTTTAATTATGAATTAGAATTCGTACCTTTATTCATAGTAAGAATGATGTAGTGTTAATTGATGTGTAAAAGCACTATGTAGAGACGATTGGAAAGTGTTATGTTCATTCTTGAATTTATCATATTGTTTGAATATTGATTGTGTTCAAAGATTTAATGTCTTACTTCAAGTAATGAATTACGGGAATACATGTGAGTTCCCCAAATTTTGATATCGTAGATAATTTAGCGACAGTATATAATGCATTAGGTAATAGCAAACCGAATTAACAGGTGGTTTAGCTGTATTGATCTGAAGACATTTGTAGTTGATTACTAGCCGTAAAATTGTTATCACTGATAGTAAAATCTGATCTGTTCGAACCAGCAAAACGGACAGTCTCAGCTACTAATGTGTAACAAGAGACTTAGTGCGTTTTACTTTTTCTTTTGAAAGGAAAATAGTTTTTTATTTGGAGAGAGCAGTGCGAGGATAGATGAATGTACAAGACGGGAAAAAGATATTGTACAGTAAGAGTTGCAAGGAGCATACATTAACACAGAAGGCTAAGTCAAAGTTCGAGGAGTGAGCAGAGAAAACAGTTCGACAAAACAGGTCATGAAAAACGAACGTGGACAATTTTTATTGAACACTATGATGAAATTAGCTATCAGCCATAAAACGGCTAGATTTGTTTAATACTAAATGCCATTTATTTGAAATTTGGTTAAAGTAAATTATGAAACCACGTGTATTCAGAGGGAAAAGAAATTTCACTGTCTATGTTTTCTTTTTTTCTTTTGTGATTAAATTGTTTATTTATCTTTACGGGGGCTCGTAGTTCTTTGTTCAATATATTATCTCAGTTTACCATATACACTCTATACTTGACCGGGCAATTACACCGTGGGCGGTCATCTCCTAGATAGCGAGTATTAAGGGGAAGTGGTTTAGAGTGTTGTTCTTCCAAGTTGTGCAATACCTCTGACAAGTGGGCTTGTACAATATTGTACGAATAGCACTCAAGACCCGAGACCCCTGTCACACCGGCAATCATGAAATTGCATTACAGATGCTAACATGCTTGTGATTTTGCTTGTGAACAAATCACTGCTATATTGTTGTCAATTGACACAGCAGAATACAGTCCATGCTTGTTTTATTATAATTGAAAGCACATCCATGTTGTAGTTCATTTTATTACCTGTAGTTACGAACGTAACTTAGTAAACTTTCAATGACACAATCCATATACAAGTCGATTTAGAGTTTAAGATGAAGACCTGACTTTCAAGTAAAAAAGTATTGACTTGTAGGCCAGAAAATATGGTACAAAAACATTTAAGTCAAGAGTAAAGAAATGAAAATTTCAGTTTTAACTATTTCAAGAATTCAGACCTCTGACCATTTGACCCATTCTTTGCAAATTCTGTAGCATATATTCAGAATAGGATGACAACAAATTTAAAAAAAAAAAAGCAAATAAGAAGTGAAGGCATCATCCATTCCAACAAGACATGATGGTATTTTCCTGGTGACATTTAATCATAGGAAGAGGGCAAAATACTCTATGAACCAATTAAGGCCTACAAACATACAAATTAGTTTTCTTACTGGTATAGAAATATGCAGAGCAAAAAACTAACCTTCAATATAACATATCTGCGTCCTCCATAACTGAAAATGATGAAAGTTCAACATAATTACATAAACTTGTCTAAGGATCTATATGGGATTTCTTATCTTTTAAATTACTATGTCTGTGTATACCATTAGTTTACTTAGATTTATCTCAATTAGAACATATAATACCTCTTTTGAGGCCAGGCCTGTGGCTGCCAACTGTTTTTGTCTGTACTGGTAATGAATGTCAAGAACACATTTTAGTTCTGCAGTCAATCCCTAGTCTAGTTGAGATTCCATTATATTTTTTTTGCAACATCATTAGGTTTCAAACCCAAAATTAAATACCAGCCAACATTTTAGTTTTACTTGTATTTATTTGGAGTGATCTCAATAAAGCAGAAGATTATCCAAGGTAAATTAACATTAACTCTGGCATTGGTTTCGCAAAATTCTCAAAAGTTCTCCCTAATTTGTGATTTTACATTATCCTGCTTATGGTACTTCAGTCATCTGTATTTTCATCAGAGACAGAGAGAGCAGAAAGGGTGCAAAAAAAAGCACACATGGTGACCATAAAAAGCTGTGGAAATCTTCAAATTTCCCACGAGATAAGGCAATACACCTTCAAAGAATACAGCTGTTTTTAATAACCGATGCATGCAAATATACTGTGAAAAAAGTCAATATTACCAAGCAAACAATACGATATTCAAAAACCTCAATCTGTGAAAGAAAATTTGCAATATTTTCTGTAACTGGGACATCCATCCATCCAAAACTGTACTCTAGTCTTTTCACTCAAAATGTTATGCCATACTTGGACAAATTTACAAAAGCTGAGCCGTCTGATATTGGCCAGAATATTTTCAAACACACTTAATAGTCAATCAAAAGGAATGTAATGGAAGAGCCAGATCATATTATGTGTCAGTAACAATTTATCAGTCCTTAAGTAACTTGTAAAACTGCTTTGATTTACTCCACGTGTCAACAATGCACCAAAAACAATAGGGTTAAGTTTTTAAAAATATTTATACCACAAATACTCTATTTAAAACAAAAAAACATCATCAATACTGTGTGCCAAGTTTTATCATCTGCCACAAAACTTGTATGTAGGAGTCAGATAAGTACCCGAAGTCTTTTGTAAATGTCTATATCCACTAGACATGTATCTTTTATGTCTTTTGGGACATTCCTCATGTAAATACAACACGATCCCAATGTAAATCATGTAGCATTCCAAATTTCTACCAGACATGTATCTTTCATGTGTCTTTTTGGGACGATTCTAATGTAAATCATGTAGCATTCCAAATTTCTACCAGACATTTTTATCTTTTATGTGTCTTTTGGGACATTCCTCATGTAAATGCAACACAATCCCTATGTAAATCATGTAGCATTCCAAATTTCTACCAGAAGTAAATTCTGAAAATTTTATTCCCAACTGATTTTATTTTTCTCAATATTAGAACGCCCAGGTACTCCATACCCATCCACAGAAGAAAGTTTACAAGGACCCAGTCAAAATTAAATATGCCTGGTATACAAGGACCAAGTCAGTGCCCAGTGACATAAAGCACTTAAAGATTTCAGCAGCTTCTATATACATTACCTTGCATACAGTAAGGCATACATTTAATGGATTATCAGTTATATATGTAGTTGTGAATGACTAATTATCCTAACATTTTTCATTCCAACAACTGTAATGAATGAACTAGTTCTTGGCAATGTGAACTTCAGCACTAAGTGACTTGTTACCAAAGTGAAGGAGGTCTGTGCTGCATACTAAATGACTCTCAATATCTGCATCAATGCCACTTAAATTTATGCTGGCACATACAGAGGGTCATTTTGGAAGCAGCCCGGACCTCCTCCAGTCAGATACAAAGTGGCTTAGTGCTAAGGTTAACCACTGCTACAACTAGGACTGAAAAATATGATACTGATAATTACATTAGATCTTTACAACTAATTGGTATTCCATGAAATATATATCCCTGTATGTTAAGGTAAAGAATATAAAAACAGTTACTTTTAGATACTTATGTCCCTAGGAAAAAGCAGGAATTTCCCCCAGCAATCTATTTGATCACCAGTTTGAGGCTGTTACCCATCAATACTTCACAGCATGATAAATAATATAATAACCATTAAAGGGCCAACCAGCCTACATTTTTCCAAATGCTTATAACAACAATAGTTTGTGGTTTTGTTTGACCACCTAAAAGGTTAGAAAATGATTTCAAGCATGTTTGATATTTTTATAACGGTAATTCATTCACATGTCAAATATACATTAAAAACATTGAGAAAAGTGAACCAGATTAATCTCTTCCAATACTATGCCAACATCCATTTATCATTTTTCAATATTCAACAAGATTCAAGTACAATTAATTAACACGGATATACGAAGTCTTTTGTACCATTTTTCAGGAAAAAGCTTCCTGAAGAGAGATTTTAAAAAATACACAAATCCATGCACATTATATATATATATATATTATATATATATATATATATATATATATATATATATATATATATATATATGGCACTGAAAAAGAACCACTGCCATATATTTCTGTAGTCAAGTAGACAAGATACAAATTAAAAGAGAAACTTCACATAAAACTGATTATTAAAAGAAGTTTAATGTACTTCATTAGACATGGGGAATATATTTGGAATGTCTCATTTAAGCTGATGGGATAAGAAAATTAGCATGGTATTGGCAAGGTTAATTGAACAAATTATAAATGTCCCCTTCTGTTAAGTTTGTAGAAAGCTTGCTTAGTATCTTCCTGTTGTTGGTGGTTCATGTAGTAGTGCTTCATCCAAAAGATAATCTGGCTGCTATGTATAGCTTTTTAACTTTTAAACCCATGTCAACAAACAACAACCAACAAATATGTGTGCTTGGGCCTCCAACAGCTGTCTTGTGATTTGCAATTTGAAGAACAAAAAGGCAAATTTTTAATCAATATTTATGACTGCTGAAGATTAATGTAACTTCCATTGAGTAAATATCATTTTGTATTGATTTTCTACCTCTTGTATCAATATGTGCATCAATATGGCAAAAGTATAAATGAATTGTTTCAACTAAACAAGCACCCATAGCCTCATGGCCAAGTGAGCTTATTACTGGTTAATACTGTAATATCCAGTTTCCTAGGCTTAAACATTGAGGGATCTGGTCTCTTCAGCATAATGAATGACCAATATGCTCAAGTCCAGATACATTCACACTTATTAAATTAGATTCAAAATAGTGTTCCATATTCATCATTTGGACAGATCCGCAGCATTTGCATTCTATCTGCTATTATACAAGATTTCAAGCTAGTAGGTGTACACATGTACATCTACTTGTCAAAATAATGAAATTCTTGTTTTAAGTGAATGCAGTCAAAGGTATTTTTTTAAAAAAAACATTCGAGCAGAATGGCAATTTATGGAGACAAATTACAACATATTCTGCAAAGCTCATCTGAAATACAAGGAATTGTGATCATGGTTGGACAATTCAGCTCACAATATTCAAATTAAATTTAGGAAAATCAAAAATAAAGTAGGCAATGAAGTAGGTATCTTTCACTCTAATGATGCAGGTCTTTTGTCACAAACAACAGTCTTAAAATGAAAAAATGCTGTGAATTTTCAAAGCAAGAAAAAAAAATATTGGAGAAAATTATGTTATTTGCCTTCTTCAAGTGATATCTGCACAACATATTTCAAAACAACATCCTTATTTTAAAAAAGAGGCTCAAGTGGACCTACTATTGCTCACATTCAGATATCTGCCTAATATCCAAACGGCCAAGCAGTTGGCTAAGAAATCTGGGTCAGTAGGATGCTTTTATAAGTAGCTGCTAGCACAAGCATTCTCTACACTTTATATCTTCATCCATATTTGATGACACATGAGCAATGCATGTCCACTAGTAAAAGGTCCCTATACCAGAACGAGTTCTGTCAAAAAGAAATTCTGTCTAGTGTTTGTGTATTTTTAATACCAGTGCCTACATTTGAAGACATTAATGTTACTTGTAAATATCTGAAAGACTTTAAAGGTACGAGACTTTCTCAAATTCTGTCGAATTCTGATGGGCGGTGCTTGAGAAATCATTTCCAGTAGCAACAACCATATTTGATGACATATTAGCACCAATTATAAAAAAATTAAAAGCCCCTCATACTAGGATTCTTTTGTCAAATTTTGCTTAGCGATTTTTGAGAAGTCACTTTCATGACTGTCTGTTTTTAGTAATGACAAACCAGCATTGAACATATAAACTTGAACTATCATCAACGCCATAAACCATTCTTTGAAATATATAGTCAAATTATCCAGTGTAGGTTGTTATGTGAAGCTGGTGAAATGTTTTTCTATATTTAGTAACAGCAGCCATAGTTGTTTAAATGACTTTCCATTCTTGTAATGATGGCCACATGTTGGCAAATCAGTGTCACAGTTGCATATTCCGTAGTTATAGTGATGGATTTTGGGGCAGATTAGATTTATCTATACAAAACTAAAAGCTCCTAATGCAAAAACACTTTGTCAAATTTGGTCAAATAGTGTTAACGAGTTTTTAATCATGTTAAAAAAGTGTTAGTAATAGTAACCTTATTTATTGATGCAACAGCAACTGAATACACCTGCAAGCCCATTATGTCTGGACACTTATCAGATTTGGTCAATTTCTATAGAACAGTTTTAGAGAAATCATTTGAAGGTTTCTGCTCAAACCTAAAATCATTTAAGCTAAGACAATTTTTGTCAAATTCTGCAGAGTGCTTTTTCTTAAGTTGTTTAAAGATTTTTCAAGATTTAGCAGTGGCCATATTTAATGTAAGGTCTGTATCATTCGCAGAAAAAGCTTCAAGTCCTCTCTCAGAATGCTTTCTACAATATTCTGTTCAGCAGCTTTGACATTACATCCTGTAAAAGTTTTTCTATTTTAAGGAATGACAGCAAAATTTGATAAGGAATTACTATATAATAGCAAATACCTTGATATGTTACATGGACATGTTGCACACCAAGCTTACTGGCCTTAAAAGGTAGGTGAACTAATGCTGTAAAATGTATAGAAGAGTTCATCAGTTTAAACCGCCACAAGAAAATCAGTTAAAATCCAATGATTGCTGGTTTTGCAATGGTGCATAAATGTAATCTGGAGACAAGACTTCACTTATTAATCATTTTATATTCTTACAATTGTTCTCATTGCAAGCAGATGCTGAACATAAAACTCATCCATCATCATATCAATATAATACTACACATCAAACTGAATTAGTATCAATCATTCATTAATAAAATTATGCTGCAGAAACCAGTCTATGGGGATGGGATATCAGATGCTATAAGCCCTAGATATCTGAATTAAGAAAGCAGGAAATATGTCTAAGATCTCCTTAACATGAAGGGGATATGCTTAACATGAAGGGGATATGAAATTTATCTAACTTGGCTATCTTATGTAAAGTTGTACTGTAGAAACCAAAGCTATGAGGATGGTCAATATGAAATTATAAAATGATGGAGAAAACACTACAAATCAAACCAATTAAATATCTCATCAATTAAGAGCTACATGCTACAAGTAGTTCAAGCCATACAATGACTAATAAAATTATCCCACAAAAAAATCCTCTAAATGAACACTCAGAATGCAGGAAATAACTCAAAAAGAAGACTCAGAATGCTGGAAATCAACTCTAAATTAACATTTGGAATGCTGATGTCAACTTACATGAAATCTTATCAATAGCAAACAATGCCAAACTTGGATGAAATTCCACAAACGCTGTAACGGTACCATACCTAATAGTTTTATAGTGGCTTTCTATTGTATTAAAAGTTAAATCATTGGATATATTAGGACAAATTATGGTGAAATTTTGTTCTGCACTATTCCATCAGTTTCGGACTTCAAACTATTATAGTAACAGCTCATGTTTTGACAAACATGATGTGAACTAAATTTAATTGGATATAAATTGATCATAGATTGGTAGAAGATACTGAAAAACACTCATGAAACTGTGTCCAATTTCCAGCTTTAAATCCATCAATTAAGTCATAGATTCTATTTCTGCTATCAGCATCCCTTTCAAATACCATAAACTTGCATATCAATTATATTAATAGCCAGAAAGCCAGAAATATCCCAAACCAAAATGCATCCTTGCCGCAAGCTTGTGGCAAGCTTGCGGCAAGCTTGCGATAAGCTGATTTGATGTTTATAAGCTAACATGGATGCTTGCGCAAGCTTGTGCAAGCTTAAGGCAAACAAGCTGGATATAACCGCAAGCTTGTACAAGCTTGTGCAAGCTTGCGCAAGCTTGTACAAGGTTTCTTATTTGCTTCAGAAAGTAAAACTAGCTTACCGCAAGCTTGTACAAGCTTGCGCAAGCTTGTACAAGCTTGCGCAAGCTTGTACAAGGTTTCTTATATATTTGCTCCAGAAAGTAAAACTAGCTTGCGCAAGCTTATTTCTTTTCTTCAGAAAGTAAAACTAACTTGCTCAAGTTTTCTTATATGTGTCAGAAAATAAATTTAAAATAGCTTGCAATAAGTTTCTTCATATATTACCATTCTTGTAAAAGACTGAGACCATGCATGTATCAAACTATCATGCACATGTTTGCAGTGAATGAATAAACTTGAAAAATGAAATTTATCATAATGTTTTTGCTGAACATATTTGTTTTCCACTACATTTCAACTATAAGATTACATTATTTAATCATTAAATATGCAGGTAGGTCAAGTAAATTTTAACCTTCTCAGCATTTAGTAAGTCATAATTTAACTTTCGCAATTCCACAAAAAAGCCATGTAAGAAAATCAAACTTGTACCAGAATATGAGGTATACCTGACACAAGGTCAGATGATGTCGGACCTGAATACAGTATACGTTTTGTGGGGGCAAAAAATACATTTTTTTATTAAAGTAAATAATAACAGTTTCTTTGGAATTTTCAGTTTAGAACGCGCATTTGGTTCTATTTTGATAGAATTTATCACATGTATACTATTTGAATGCAGTTCTACAATACGATTGGTTCATTTGAAATCGAGGCTACTGTGTCTTTATCCGCCATATTTGATTTCGCAAAAAGTTACCGTTGTTGAAGAATCTCGTCTTCGTAATCTTCAGCTTCTAATCATGTTAAATAGGAAAGAGGAATATTCAGAATTTTCTCAAGGAAAAAGAGAAGGAAAGAACTGGAAGGACAATTGTGCCGTCTTGTAGAGATTTATGAAGCCATATGGTAACGGAGAAAACGACGTTTTGCAAATTGTGTAATGTGATTTCGCTATTAGTATTAGGCATGAATGCGCACGAAAACGCTAATAAGCATCAGGTTAGGACAGAGAAATATTCAGAATTTTCTCCAGGAAAAAGAGAAGGAAACAACTGGAAGGACAATGTGCCGTCTTGTGTAGATTTATGAAGCCATATGGTAACGGAGTAAACAACGTTTTGCAAATTGTGTAATGTGATTTCGCTATTAGGCATGAATGCGCACGAAAACTCTGATAAGCATCAGGTTCCTGCTTCATCACACATAACTCAGCCTGAACTTGTGACATATATAAATACCAGAGAAAACCTTAATAAAATTCGATCGAAATTATATTTATTAAATTTCTTTTCGAAATAAACCTTTATCTTTCAGTTACTAGTGTTGCTGGTGAGTTATTTTGTACACGTTTTCCAAACATTAAAATCACAAAGGATAACTCGTATGCTTTTGTTTTGAAACATTTTAAAAAGGAATTAGGAGGAGAGCCCTAGTAACTGTCTTACTGAAGCTAGCTTCAACGAAGTTATCATAAATGTGCTACAGATCACAGGGCATCAACAATTTATATCATGTACTGCACTTAATTGTTTGAAATTGTTGTTACCTTTTTAATGCTCAATGTTATTTTAATTGTGATTTTTTTTTACAAAGTTCAAGTTTATTAGCTTTATATTTGCAAAACATGGCATCTGTACTTTAGGGTTACTGACAGACCAGGACACAACAAGTTTGAATGAACTTTTAAAAAGGTTTTAAAAATGTGTGGAAATAGGAATGGCTTGAGTGCATGAAATAAGCTTGCAATTTTTGTTTGGGTTGCGCAAGCTTGCCGTAAGCTTGCGCAAGCTAGCGGCAATTCCAAATACAAGCTTGCCGTAAGCTTGCGGCGATTCCAAATACAAGCTTGCGCAAGCTTGCCGTAAGCTTGCGCAAGCTTGCGGCAATTCCAAATACAAGCTTGCTGTAAGCTTGCGCAAGCTTGCAGCAATTCCAAATACAAGCTTGCCGCAAGCTTGCGGCAATTCCAAATACAAGCTTGCGCAAGCTTGCAAAAATAAGCTTGCCGCACGGTTCCAAATACTAGCTTGTGCAAGCTTGCAAAAATAAGCTTGCGCAAGCTTGCAAAACTAAGCTTGCAATTTTGGTTTGGGTACCACTAAACCCAATGCTGTAAAATGTGCAACTAGGATTCCATGTTAATATGATTCATATAAAGTACAAAGAAAATTTACCAAGGATTTAGAAAATATAAGCAAATGAAAGAACAAAAACTTAAACTGCAATACAAATTTTCTACAAGTGTGACCTTTCTCCCCCCAAGCTCAACGAGGCAAGCATACATGTCTAACAGAGAATTATTTTTGCTTCAAAATGACTCATTCTAAGTATGAAGAAAATCAACCAAGAGGTAAAAGGAAAGTTGTTTAAGGCTTTAAAACCATTTTTCAGCACATGATAGGCTATTTGGTGGAATAACCAAGGAAAACCAGGGGAAGAAATATTGACATACAGGAAGCTACAGGCAAGCTTTCTCACATATTCATAGAGACAGAGCCAGTCTCAAACCGGCCCTCTAGGTCAGAGACTAGATGAGACAAACAAAACAAAAATATAACCAAACCATTCACACATTTCAAGTACATGTACTGTGATCTTGACTCAAAAGTCAGACTATCAACTGTGTGAGAGAATGAATTGTCTTGGCTTCATAATGATTGATTTTTACTTTGAAAGAGTGTACTTGCAGTGATAATTCATTAACCCTGTTTGCCATGTTCATGGGTCATGAGGTTGTACTATACTTGTGAACGTGTTAAATTGCAGAAAAGAATAAAGATGAAGTCTTACAATGTACGAATTTATGCAGACTTTTTTTATGGTGTTAAATTTACTTCTTTAATTTTTGTTTTGTAATTTCATGATGCTTTGTTTTTGTAATATTTTTGTTTTATTTCTTCTTTTATCTAATACTAAGATTTGGTGCTGTTCTATGCCAATAATTATTATCATTATCACTATTATTATTATTATTAATAATTCCATGAATGAAGAAATCCATAGAGATTTAGGAAATGTCATCAAATGATGTAACAATATTTTTATGGATGTGACCTAGAGGCCAAAATAAAAGGGGCAAGTGCCTGTGCCACAGACTAATCGTAATGCTTCATGTCATGCATAATGAAAATCTATCAAGGAGTTTAGGAAATCAATGCACAAAAAAAACCTAAAATATCTAACAAGTTACAGCCTTGTCATACTTCTTACTAATGTGAACTTGATAAAGCAGTCAAATTACTTCACTGCAATCACTCTCATAGTTGTTGGACTATTCAGCAATATGGAATGTTGCCTCTGGAGTACAATTCTTAAAAGTCCATAGGAAAGACCTTCATATGGTAATCCAATTTTGCACTACTACATGTATGGCTCAGTTTGACCTTTCACATTAGATACACTTGATGATACCTTGAAGCTATTAATCAGGGAGGATGATATTGCATTAGGACAACTGCTCAGAGTCTTCTGAAGTGACAAAAAATTCAAGCAATGAGTGATGTTTGTTATTTAATACAAGCATCATCAGGCAGATCTGTGATGAAACACTGCATTTCACTTTCGAGATCACAGCTATAAAACAATTATTACAATGAAAACAATTACAACAATGTGCACTGCATTCTATTGAAATCACAGCCAAAAAACAATTACAACACTGAATTTTACTCTATTGAAATCAATGCCAAAAAAACAATTACAACACTGAATTTACTCTATTGAAATCACAGCCAAAAAACAATTACAACACTGAATTTTACTCTATTGAAATCACAGCCATAAAACACTTACTACAAGTCCACAATTTTCAAATATTATGTGCACTATTGTAGCTAATATGCCTTGAAATGCTGCACAAGCAGCACACACACACCAATAAAAAAAAATCCTTGTTAAAATATCTGCTTTAAAAGCATTGTTGTAAACTAGTAATCAGATTTACAGCCGAAGCCCAAAGAAATTTATCATTATGGAAAACAAGGGTTAAAATATTTTATAAATTCCATGTGACAATTTGCAGCAGCAGCATTAACAGCTTCATGTGAACAGCTTCTGGTTCTGCCATTTATTTTGCTGCCAGTGCATGGAAATACTATTCCTGGTGTGTTATGATTGACCATGATTGTAAACTTGAGATTATATTTATATTTATATCTATAGCATTTAATGAATAACAAAAAAAAAACATCTAACTGTGATAATTTAGGTAAGTACAAACAGACGGCAAGAGTGAGCAAGAATTTCCTTGTAGTGTTTATGTACCACCTTTACATTTCATGAGGTTGTACCTTAATTCCAAGAGATTAGTATTACCAAAAATTATAATGATATATTTCTGCAACATAGAAAATAATTTATACATTCTAGTGGTGCTAAAAAAAACATCGCAGAAATTATTTTTTTAACCTGATCTTTTATTTTCTTGAGAAGTACCAGCTTCGAAACGAGAGTTTGTATCGAGACTTTTGGGATTTTAATCAAAATCAAACCAGTCTGAACTGCAAACAAATGAATAAACCTTTTGCAAAAGGTAAGATAAGTTTGAGCAAAAAGGAGTTAGGACATAAAAATCATGGGTTTGTGCGAATTTTTATTTTTAACATGGCTTTAACAGGTTTTCAGTCATATCGCTATGATGTCTGCATTTTGGTATCTTATAATGATGTGAAGCACTGGGGACATCATGCCACAAACATATAGCATGATGTCCCCCCCCCCCCCCCAGTCACATTATCCTGACACCAGGACCAGTAATAACACTAATTTTTTTATGCTGAGCACCAAGCAAGGCAGCTGTTAGCATTTTTAAAAGTCTTTGGCATAACTAGGGTCCAAATTGTACAAAGCACTGGGGAAATTAGCCAATCAAATGCATTGTCTTTTATACCCCTAAGCATCTGGATAAAAGAAACAGGTTTGACTGGATGCAGTCCAAAGTAACCCAAAATGTATTTTTATTCCCATTTCAAGTGAAAATCTTCAGGTTTAAATGATTTTAACTGTTCCACAAGAAATATATTACCTCAAATAGGAAACCGAATTAGGAACATTTTCTGCATTGAAAACTTTAATACCTTCGATAGACATATAGAAAATCAGAAAATGAATATTAGGTTTATCATTGTTCTTATAGGGTTTAACGCCATTTTTCAACACAAGATTGGCGATATATGATGGCCAGTAAGTATATTAAGCACAAGTGATGAGGCATCCGTGTTTTTACCAATATTGATAATAGTCTGAATGTTTAAAAGTACAAGTTAGCTGTCACAACAAAACCTAATATAATCAATTTGGCTCAAAGTAATAAAAATAAAAGCAAAATTAGGCCACAGGAGAGGTATTTCAAACAATACATTTAACTGCAACAATGGAAGAGCAGGGAGAATCAGAAGATACTTCAGGAAAGTATTAAATAGTTTAATCAAAGGACCTAAACTGAAGAAAGAGATTAAACTGACCAACAAAATAACACGAGATACAAGTGAGTCTGAGATTGTTTACCTGGTTGATATCTATGTAAAAGAAGTTAACCAATAAATTTCTTCTGATGCTGTTCATTACAAATCATTAATGAGTTTACAGTATATCTGGATTTTTAAAAATTATTTTAATCTATATGTTTCACAGAACCACATTATTTTTGCCAGTATAAAAGGGCCTTTAGGGTTAAGTAGAGAAAAATGTCAAAGCAATGGAATCATGTTAATGCAATTAAAGAGATTTGGGATTATAACTGTGTGTGTGTGTGTGTGTGTGTGTTATGTGTGTAAATGTGTAATGCCCTAGTTGGATCACTAAATTGTAAAGGTAAACATGGTGTATGGGTTGATAAACTCAACAACAAAAATATGTGTTCCACTGTCATTGGACATTCAGGATGTATGCACTGGTGGAGATTCACCATTCATCAGGTATACATGGGCCAGACATGTGTACCCTCTAATACAATACATACAATCTGTACCATTTCACCTCATCTCTAGGATTTACTGTAGATTAGTGATGCTGGTTTCCAAATATGGATTTTGATGTTCTGAATCTTGTTGTGGAATTTCATTCCACATGTTTTGGCAAGAAAATAGAACAAGCAGATTTAAAGAATTCTTAAAACCACAATATGGAATCTTCAATTTAGAAATGGGCAACATGATTAAAATCAGATCTCAACTTACCCATGTGAAGATTTGACAGTAACCACTTAAGGATCATGTTCTGGGGCAAAATCAATCATTAATAATCTGTAATATAGTTTCATTTTTAAAACTAATTTCACTTTATAAGATGCATATACTTTTTTGAAAGGGATAAGTATGGTAAATGAAATCTTATTAATAGCAAGTAAACTTCCAATTTTTGTTTAGTAATTGGTATTTGAAACCTTGAGTTGTGAAAACATTATCAAGCAGATTAAACGGCAATTTTACTGTAGTAAAACTCAAAGCATCAATATTCTATCAATCAATCAAATACAAAAGTTAATTAGAGTAGAACCTGTCTTGAAAGACCACCACTTTTACCAAAACATTATGGTCTCTCAAGACAGATGGTCTCATAGCAAGTAACAATGCTATATAATCAAAAAAATTGTGCATCAAGGGTGTGGTCTCTAAAGACAGGTGGTCTCACACAGCAGTGGTCTTTCAATACAGGTTTTACAATAAAATGATCTGGTTTCACTACAGTACACAAAGTTTCTACTTAAAGTGAGATTCTACATTACCTTGATTATGACACATCAGGTAATTTTAATATTTTCAAAGTACAGTGGTACTTTGACTTACGAGTGTCCCAACTAACGAGTTTTTCGAGATACTAGTTGTCTCTCGGCCGATTTTTTGCTTTGAGTTGAGAGCTAAAATTCAGGTTACGAGCCAGCTTCAAATACCCCACCACTAGTTGACGCAACAAACGTCACAGTGAACGCCGCAACATCCGCTGTGCATTGAATTAAAGAAAGAAATAATTGAAAAAAATTACCAAGGTGTGCGTGTAGTCAACTTGGCGAAGCAGTACGATCGTAGCACTTCCATGATCTGCACCATAATGAAGCAGAAGAAGTCAATAAAGGCTATCATGCCAGCCAAGGGCATTAAAATAATTAATAAACAGTGGACATCTCTCCATGAAAATATGGAGAAGCTGCTGATGGTGCGGTTGACGGAGAAGCAGCTCGCCGGAGATGCCGTGACGGAGGCTATAATCTGCGAGAAGGCACGAGCTATTTACTCTGATTTGCTGCAGGTTCTCTACCTTGAACCCAACACCAACCCGATCCTGCAGCCCATGGACCAGCAGGTGATTTCTAATTTCAAGAAACTCTTCACCAAGCATCTGTTTTGCCGCGGATTTGAGGTGATGGAGAGCACAAACCTCACTCTTCGAGAGTTCTGGAAGGACCACTATAATATCGTGATATGCCTCATAATTATTGATATTGCTGTGTTTTTTGGAGGTCCGGAACAGATTAATGCCATTTCAATTCATTTCAATGGGGAAAATTGATTTGACATACGAGTAATTTGAGTTACGAGCTCCGTCACGGAACGAATTAAATTTGTAAGTCAAGGCACCACTGTACTGAAAAAAGTATATGATGTTCATATAAAACAAGATTCATTATTTGGAGAATTCTTGATATTGTGACAGTCACTGAAGCATGCTGAATGTTCTGCTGAAAAATTTAGGGTGAAAAGATATTTCAAAATGTCATTCAGAGGAAGACATTTTGCAATGATCTGCAAAACTTGGAACAGCTACATCCTGGTTTAAAGCCGTCATTCATCATACTTCAGGAAACACAAACAACCATAAACCAGACAAACACATCTGGATCCAAAGCATTAAAGTTTCTCAAGTTGCACTGAATTAAACAAATGTTTTTGTAATTGATGAGACATATTTTCAGTAAGCAGTTATTCAGCACATCCAACCTGTTACAGATCAATAAGGTCATTCATGAACAGTTAAGAACTTACTGTGGAATAAAAGCAACCTAGATGGTTGTACGTGTGCTGCTGCATGTTTAGAGGTAACACTTTTGAAGAATTAGAAGTGACGATTATTTTATTTATTTCATCAGTACATATAAATGAACTGTTTACCATAACTCCACAGCCAATATGCTTGTACTGAAGACCAGAATAAATACAGAGTGATAATTATCTCAATCAATTTATTAAACCCCTCAACCATGTGCCTGTTCAGAATGTACCAATTTGTAGACCATCCTAATAAGGACATTGTTGTCTTTACACCAAAACTTATCTTTCAAATTTAAAAATTCTAATTTGTGAGCAGGCTACATATTTTGAAATTATGCTGCTCCTAAATTTTCCTACACTAGCTCAAGCATATTTTTCCCTTTGCAATCCAGTTGCAGAATAAACTAAAAATTAGTCTTCTCCATATTATTTTTAAGGTATGCACACATACATGTATACAATGTTTTGTGCAAGTAAGGTGTAAAACATTCCTGATTGCAACAAAGGAATTAAAAATAGTTACTTAGCAATCCAAAGCTATTGCAAAAAGGTACTTGGCAAATAATTAACAATATATTTCTTGCTCAGTGAACAAAGTATGTGTATAGTTCTCACTTTCTTTTTTTGTTAAAACAAAACAAAAAAATGAATGCTAGGCAAGCTATTTCTAATGTGGTGGTTCAAAAGCAGAAGCTACCATAATATTTCCAATAAAACATTGCCAGTGTAGTGAAATGTTTTCACAAATAGACATTTAATTACAAGTTATGCGATTTATTTTTAAGCGAGGAACTTACTGATATTCAATTACCAATATACATTCTACCAAGCAAACATGTATTTTGAGAATGTGATCCTGATATTGCCTGTGGGGATGGGAAATGTTTGATTAACCTGAATTGCATATACAGTAAAAACTACTCATAGCTACGTCCGCTATGAATGACCACCTGTCATTTCCAACCACAATCGTAATGCACAGATCAACTTTATTATATAACTGCTCTGTTAAGAGCGACCTGCTGAAAGCAACCAGTGATTGCGATATGTTTGCAGAATATGCACTTCTACACAGCTATAAACGTAATGCACAGACCTCGCAAAAACGAGGATTAATTCCAACGACCTTTATTTAATCCCTGTAAAAGCAACCGCTCATACTGTTTTAAATTTAAAATGAAAATAAAAAAATAAGCTGGCTGCCAATGTCTGACATTTTTTTAGCTATGCCTTTAGTGTTTTATAGTATCTATCCTAAACCAGACTAAAGTATATGTAGATCATTTCCTAGTCTGGTTCCCTGCATTGTTCTCCACCATTCGTATAGGGGTGAGCAATACAGGGAGCATAAAAAGCAGGGAACCAGACAAACGTACATGTCATGAATACCACTGTAGTGCATAAGATGATTTTGTGGTCGCATATATTGTCTTTAGAGTTAATCCATATTGCCAGGGGTGAAAAAGGTCAAGAGAGAATCGTTTGTGGGTCTTGACAGTGTTTAAAACTTGTGATGTTTATTGTTTCCCCCGATACTAAGTGATTACATCTCAATCACAAAGCTGTTGTCTATCTATTCAAGTTGGTATGACCAGGTTACACACATTGCTTTAAAGTTAATCCCTGTATGTCATCTTTGAATGAAGCTGTAGACGTTTGTCTCAGAGTAAATGGTTCTGTTTCTGGATGAGATAAATGTTTCTTTTTATTTCATTAATTGTTAGATATGAAATGCACATGTACAGATTTTTCATACTTTCCCCCAGTCCAGTAAAAACTGTCTTTACATTCGACATTACAACTGAGCACCAATAAATGTAACTCCTAGAACCTTTAATAACAATGGACGAGCCTCCAAGTAAAAAGAAACAAATTTTAACAGTGTTTATTCTCAAGTCTTTCCTCAGTTATACTAACAAAAAGGAGTTCATATGACTGCAAATACTGTGTCAGATGAATTCCAAATTTGAAGAATATCAAGGCAAAGTAATAATAATTATTCATGACTGCTGAAGACTAAAGTAACATGTGTAAGGTAAGTATCATCTTATTTCAATTCTCCATCCAATGCATGGACAAGTGTTGTTGTATGGTTTAATGCCATTTTTCAGCACACAATAGGCTATACATGGCCGCTAGTATTAATGGTAGAGGAAGAACCCGGGAAACCACGACCACCCCTCCCAAAGAACCACCGACCCACAGGAAGCTATTGGCAAGCTTTCTCACATATCCACATTGGCCGAATCTGAGACTCGAACCCACACAGGTGAGATGACAGTGATCCATAACAAAGAGCGCTTTAGACCACTCGGCCACTCGTGGCCCCCTCGATAAGTGTAATGTTACATCAAAAGTATTGATGCTTCGTTAATTTGATGAATCATTACACCACAAGTATCAACACCCATTGTATTAACAGTTATGATCTGCAAGGATCTAACTGTCAACTGTATCAGCTTATTACATGTACAATGTACCTGATTAATCCTACTGGTGATCTTTGATTACTACATTATAAATAATCAATCCAACTAATCAAATTGGTTAACTATATTGTACCTAATCAATCCAACTTATGGTATTTGCTCAGTAAACTGCATCTCTTGTAGCCATATGATGGTTGTTATTTCATTGTACCTAACAAATCCAAGTGATGGTCCATGTTTAATATATTAATATTGACAATAATTATTCATCTACCAATGTAACAACACATTTACAATGATAAATCAAATTTCTTGAACAAAACTTTTATGCTTGAAATTTGTTCATGTTAACAACAGGAATAAGTCAAAACTGCATCTCTTGTAGCCATATGATGGTTGTTATTTCATTGTACCTAACAAATCCAAGTGATGGTCCATGTTTAATATATTAATATTGACAATAATTATTCATCTACCAATGTAACAACACATTTACAATGATAAATCAAATTTCTTGAACAAAACTTTTATGCTTGAAATTTGTTCATGTTAACAACAGGAATAAGTCAAAAAGTTGAGAAACCAAATAAACACAAACCAATATTCCAATTATGGTATAAAACTTCTGAATATAATGTTCCTTAATCAAATACAACCTGCCAATGTATGATTGTTTTGTTTTATTTATGTGGTAATTTTTCACACATTATTGGCTATATTATGTACTGGAAATAGGAACTAAGTGCCTTGACCAAGGAAACAAGGAAGGCAGTCAACATAGGCTTGACATGTTTATCAATCCTCTGACCCTTAAATTAAGGGTACAATGCTCCAGTGAGAACAAAGTTTCATCCTATCCATGACATCACTTTGCCACCCACCCTCACCCAATGTAATGTAAGCATTGCAAGAACACCAATAATCAATATATTTTTTTTATACAAACAGTGACCCTGATGCATTATGTTATGACTAGTCAGGATTTTTGTTCATTGCCGTTTGACTTTACTTATAAGTGAGTATATATTACAATTTTACTTGCCACCTGTACTTCCAGTAATGTATGTAGATGAATATTTACATTTGACAAATGAAGTCATGCCTACCACCTAGACTTGTATATGAATTCTTAATTCTTAATAAATGAAACAGTGCAAATCATCCTGTAATGTATGAATTTCAACATCTTACAAATGCTATCATGTCTGACAACTTGTAATATATATGAATTTTAACAGATGACAAATGCTGTCATGTCTGTCAGCATTTGCTATATATGAATTTTAACTCCTAACAAATGTTGCTATACCAGTCATCTTGTAATATATTAACTACAATGGTCTGACAAGGCTTACAATGAATGAATTTTAACATTTGACAAAGGCATCATTTGAAAATACAAGTAAACGCGCATTTTACTGGGCCTACAAATTTATCAAGTTAACACATTCCAAGTGTTATTTATTTCTTATCTACACCTGTCTGGGAAAAGGTTTTTTTAAAATACCCTCTTACTAACAAATACCTGTACTCTGACAGTCAGTACTGTACCTTGTGGCACACAAAATGTCCTCTTGACAGTAGAATGAAAAGTGTGACAGTGATTATCTATGGTGACAGACATCAACACAAGTTGTCCAATACTGTATGAATGTGCATGTCCAAATGTAATTGCTTATATAAAAAGTGAATTGGTCATACTGTACTCCCTCAGCACAAGACACTTCATTATAACACTGTTCAAGTATGGTCAATGACCCCATTTTATCAAATGGTATTAAAATAATGCATTATTACATGCCCGATTAATCTTGTGTGCCTTATCTGGCATTTCATACAGCTGTCCAGTCCAGATTTCCATATCATGCATCTAGATCCAAACTACTTAAGTTGCCAATTTTGATGTTAACATTTCTATATTTTTTAATGCAGTGACTTGAACTTTTTAAATCCCAATTTTTTTTTAGTTTCATTCATATAGTAAAGCTAAAAACATTTATAAAGCGTATAACAGAGGTATTAATAAATACGAAATTGCATTCAATTTTTGCACGGAGTCAGGGGAAAACACTTGTTTCATATGACACAGGAATACATCTCAGCCTGACAGCCTCAATCTAACCCTAATGTCATATAAACCTCGTTCTTTCCAAAGACACAGTTTAGTGAATTAGGGTACTGTATTTATAAAGCTGGCTATTATAAGGAAATTATACTCTATTTGTCAATGAACAGTGTTATAATGAGTACTGTATAATGAATGAGTGACATCCGATGGCAACTGTATAATGATAAGAAACTTCTGTATAACAAACCTCTCTCCCCCTCCCTATCTCTCTCCCCAACCTTCCACACAGTGCAAAATAGTACATTATATATTCATGTTCCAAGACTAAAAATATAAATAAGCATTTTATTTTACAGTATATATTATTAGAGTCCAATAACAAATTAAGCAAAAGAAAACAACTTTCATCCCAGATGGATATTACTTCCTTTTCAACAACAATGGATTGTAACACGTCAATTTTGTATCCTGTTTTATTTCTACTACCTGTCCAAATTTAGTGCAACCAAGTACACATACATGCAAGTTGGCATGTTTTTGCGGGGTTCCTAAAGGTCTCTTGGAGTAAATACTATGTACTATACAAATATTTAATATAAGCACTGGTATATAAATAAAGGAAAAAATAAACAAATGAAATATATCACTTTTTATTGTTATGCAAAGATTTACTTTACCATGTTAGGTGTACAAGTTGGTTTTCAAGCAAAGATTTACTTCAAAAATACTTGATGTCTACTTGTTTGTTTTGCACTTACACCAATACAGAGTGTACTATCCTCAGAAAAAACTTGATATGTGTACTTGTACAGTCTTGGATTGACATGAACCCAACTATTTACAGACTGTAACTCTTTCCCTACTCCCGAGTTGCGTACCTATCACCTCCAATAACACAGAACATAATCACAGGTTAAACTTATCATGGGAGCCTATCTGTCTCTAGTACAAAATATGAACTGCTTTGCCTGCCAAAATAATCATTAATCAATTGCCTCCTAAATTGTACTTAATGTACCTCATCCCCATACCCCTTTTTCTCCTGTTTTTTTTTTTATATATTAAAAAAAAAACTATCTGAACTCTATTTTGTCTTTAATAGAAACGCAATTCCTCCAACGTATCCACTCATCTCATATTAAGTGGTTGGGGTAATTTCTAAATCAGAAACAGACACAATAAATTTTTTTTAAAAAAAACAAGAACAACATAAATATGGTTGCATCGTATATTCTGGTTGTTTATACTGCTTTAAACTTTGGTTACAAGTTTATCCAAGAAAGTAGAGATGTGTAATGTCAACACATAAAAGAAATAATCACCCTGTCAGCCATTCATTCAAATTACAATTCAGATGCACTAGTCATTGACGGGACATAATGACTCACCTCCGCTCTTTCACTGGGGCTGTTGTTGGGTGTTTCACTGCGGTTACATGGCTACTGGTACCTGTAGATGCCTGGAAAAGAGAATTTAAAACATCCTCTGTAATTCGCTTCACATTATGACTGCTTGTGGTAGTCAGCCAAAGCATTATTGTCTCTTCAGTTTGACACTACCGGGAAACATATCCTATCCCATATAGCACATAACACTGTAGTATGGGCTACAGCATACAGATCAGTGCACGATATTGTAAATCTCCCTAGGGCCATATAGAAACTAGGCCAACTTAGGTTATGAATGACAGACACATATTTCTCCCATACACAAAGAATGAAATATATTTGGTTGATTTGCCTAACACATTTCATGGCAGCAAAACATGATAATGTTTGAGTCTGTCATTAGAAAATCCTACCCTCTGGAACATTCCATTTTCTAACACGTGGGTGTATGGTATTACGTTCTTCCAAGCCACAACTAGTGTATCTTGGGTCAATACATAAAATGCAGTCAAGTCAATTACTGGCAACTCCATTGGAAATAGATTCAACGTCATTTTATATAGCTAACTGATTGCTCCATTAAGCATTATAACTTTTAATAAGAATATTCTACCAATCACTTTTTCATATTAAAAAAAAATTCCCATTTAGTTTCACTTCAATTCTTTTTCCAGGAAGCTGGAAAATTGTAAGGTAAATAAGTAACGAGGTTTCTAAAAATACGACAGTGATCAATTATTTTCTGTTAATATAATACCATCTGACAAGAAAGAAAAGCAAACATCCTGCAACTATCCCATATGTTTCTGTTTTGAAAAAATTCATATCTGCTAATATATGCATTATTAGATCCTTAAAAATGACGGACAGTAAGTCATTTTCACCCAACCACACACAACGAAAATGTCCAATTGAAGACTAAATATTTCATATAAACAAAGTAAACAAGGATGTGGCAATGCATCAAGTGTACTTTGGGTAAAATTTACTATTGGTAATTTAGTCTTTGGTGTCATGTAGATGGATAAACATGTACAAATCAGCATGTATTTATAGCAAAAGACACGCCAACACGTTTGACTGATCGTATACATAGAGTGTCACAGGAATAAATTGAACAGGGTTTTAATAGTTCTGCTCAATAAACAAAGAGTAATTATGGGAAGGATGGAAAAGCAAATAAACAAAAAAGTAAAAAAGATACAAAAAATAAACAATTTTCAAAAGCATAAGGCACATCCAATATAATATTAGCACAAGTTTAATGGAGGTAGTTGATAATGTGGTCTTCTAATCTGGAAACAAAAAGTGTGAATAAAGGAGGGATTGATACACAAACAGGGCTGGAAATATAAAAAAATATCAAAACTGAACAATTGTAACAAAAGTAACTTCTACACAACAATCAAAATAAAATAAACTGAATTTAATGAAGTTATCATAACAGTTTTTGACATTTTGCTGCAGAAGCAAGTACTGGTCATTGATGGATGAATGGAGGGGAAAATGGATAAAAATTGTGGACAATTCTGAACAGCAAACAAAAACACATTTGGATCAATTGTCTAACAAGTGTACCAAACATAAAAAGATATCTTCAACTGTTTTAGAGCTGTGGCTCTGGAAACAAGTGATAAAGATGAATGGAAATCCACTCATATATAATTTAAAAAAATCGGATCCTCTTTGTCCAATATTGGAGAGCAGACAGACACCAATAAAACTTAAAATGTTTTTGTGGGGCCCCAAATGAATGGTCTAGTGTTCACCTTTACAGATCACTGACATCTCACCTGTCTGCATGTGTTTCAGTTTATGAAGGCATGTGAGAGAGCTTGCCAGTAGCTACCCATGGGTTAGTATTCTTCTTCCGCCATATATACTGATCATCCTGTATCATGTGCCAAAAAAAAATGTGTTAAACCCACAGCAACATATCAAAACAAACATGTTTTGGTGACCTCTGAAATTCCCAGAAATCATTTTAATAGCCTGTCAAATAATGTGTTACAAATGTTTGCTGGTAAGAGCTGCCACATTCAAAAAATATAAATTGTGACCTGAATGATGAACTAAAAAGTCAAAGAAAAACAAGGTTTCATATTGGCATCCTTCAAACTTGAACATCTGACTGTGGGGATCTCATTTTAATATGACTGGACAGAAACAATTTCATATTCCCTGCCCAAAAAACAACTGTAAGGATGAAGAGTTTTTTAAGGAAAGAGGAAGGATTCAACCATAAAATGAACTGTTAAGATCTTTTCACCATCGATGACCTCTTGTAAAAGTTTGATATTTTCTTACAGCCTGTATAATGCTCCGCTTCAAGTCATGCTATGATACACTAATACTTAACCCTTACCTAGCTACAGAGTTTTGTTAGTACCAATAATATTCAGCAGGAAAATGGGAGGATATTTTAGGCATGTATTTAGTGTTTCCTGTTGACTGTGACCACAAGGATATTTAGTTACACTACACAAGGATGGGATAATGCAGTCCCACCAAGGTCAACACAGTAAATCAATACAGCATGTTGTGTACTGTGGGTAGATATAACTTCAGTCATTAAAACAATAAAATGTCAGTATCACACCCACTCCATTTTTGGTTGGGGGGGAGGGGGCAACACACATAATTAACATATCTTTGAGAGAACAATTTTGTCCATTACTCTCAACAGCAATCTACAGGAACATGTTGGATCAAAACAGAATAAAAACTATGTTACACAGCAGTCCAACATTTATTCAAAACAAGAATTCCAAGTGTAAAAACTAAAAATAATAAAGTCTTAAAATAATTAACAAAAAGGAAGTTACACAAACATCTCCATAATTAACCCTGTCAAGTTTTTACCTACTGTAAATACTCAGATAATGTACAAACAGATATGGGCCTGTGCATTTTGTTAGGAGTAATCAGTAGAAAAAAACTGCACAGACCCATATTTGATGGTGCATTATACAACATAAGATCTGGGTCTGCATAGTCTGCAATTGGTTTCAACTTACAATAGAATATATACACTTTCCAAGCCATCTTTGATAATATTATGTAAGAATGATAACTTTCAAAATAAGATTTAAAAGATTTGATAGTTATTGAAATGAGTTGGCTTGACACATGATTGACATACAGGTATGACTAACATGCTTGTTAATATGTTGACTTAACCTTGTTGACTTCATTTAATACAAAAGACATATGACAGAACATGTCTACTTTTAACTGATTGTAACTGTAGCAAACACTTCTTCAGTCCCAGATCAAAACACAGCCATCACTTAATTAGATTCTGACGGAAATGCTTATAGGCATCACAGTTGACACCCTTCACCTTTGAATACATACACTAATATCAGGTTTATTGTGACCACACTAAAACCAAACTTTATAAAAATACCAACTGAAACATGGATTTCACTTGACAAGAGTTACTGAATTAGTATTTATTTCTTAAGTGTTGCCTCCAGTAGATATTGACAACATTCTCACTGATTGATATTGTCATATAAAGTTATTTCTAGTAAACTTTGAATTTTTTTTAAAGAAATTTAAAATACATGTCTTACAAAAAGTTGAAACTTTCATGTGGTGGGTTCAAAATTTCTGGGCACTAACTGCTGCTTTGATCAAGAAAAACAAAGTACTGATAAAAATCAAGGTTTCAATTAACAAACAGATCGCAATTTTATTCACATTCAGCAAAAGGTTAGCTATTATGGTATTTTTGATAAGTGTATGATTAGTAGTAGTACTACTACTATTGGGGCCCTGAGTGGCCGAGTGGTCTAAAGAGCTGTCCGTTACGGATCACTGCCATCTCACCTCTGTCTGCATGGGTTCGAGTCTCGGATTTGGCCAATGTGGGTATGTGAGAAAGCTTGCCAGTAACTTCTCGTGGGTCGGTGGTTCTTTCTGGGGTTTTCCCCGGGTTCTTCCTCCACCATTAATACTGGCTGCCATGTATAGCCTATAATGTGCTGAAAAATGGCGTCAAACCATTAAAAAAAAAAAAAAATTGTAGTACAATTTAACCCATCTTGAAAGACCACCCCTTCTGCCATAAAATTATGGTCTCTCAACACAGGTGGTCTCTCATAATAAGTCATAACACTATATAATCACTAAATTTGTTATTAAAAGTATGGTCTCTCAAAACAGGTGGTCTTACATAACAGTGGTCTTTCAAGACAGGTTTTACTGTAGTAGTATTACAGGATGCCTCCTGAAGCAAACGAATATCAGATGTGTAAAACAAATTCATTTTTCCAAAACTAAGCTTGTTTAATAAACAGCTCTGGAAACAAATCCTTGGGATCCATGTTCACCATTATGAAGATATTTTCTTTTAAGCTCAATTTCAAGCCAAGTTTCTGGGTGCTTGTAGTCACCTTTAAAAACCCATCAAATGTTTCTAAAAAACCCAATAAACATGTATCTAATACAAACCAAACATTCGTAAACAGCACTAAATGACATTTTCAATCTAGGTATCATTGACTTTCGTCAACCATTTCAAAGATATCTTCAGTGCATGAGAAAAAACTTCAATCTAAAAGGGGGTGGCCATCTGTATTTATCACATTATTTGTCTGCTGAGATAATGAACATTTCAAACAGGAAATATAATAGGTAAATTAAACAGGATTCCATGTTCCTATGAATTTCCTTATTAACTAAGATACAGTAAACTTAAGCTATTCTACATCTGTTCAAATGACTTGTGATTTCACATCTTCTTTGCCTTGCTGCTGAAGACAAAATCTGGCAGCAAACATATTGCATTTCAGCTTCAATTATGATAAAAACTAGCACTAATATCTTTCAAGTATCACTTAATGGTCTATTCTAGAAGAGTACCAGGGTTAAAAGCAGGATAAGATGGGAAATGAACCATGAAGTTCAAGATAAGCATTTAGTAAATTAGATATTTTACCCACAAGGTTTGGAAACATGTTTTTTGTTAACAAAATATGCTCTGGTAGTTTTGATTACATACCATAAAAACATGACCATATGATTATTCCAGACTAAGCCCTAATCAACAACTGACTTGTTATTGTTGTTGTTGTAGGTTTTAACGCCATTTTTCAGCACACGATAGGCTATACATGGTGGCCAGTATTATTGGTGGAGGAAGAACCCAGGAAACCCCCCCCCCAAAAAACCACCAACCCACGAGCAGCTACTGGCAAGCTTTCTCACATAACTACATTAGCCGAATCTTAGACTCGAACACACACAGACAAAGGTGAGATGGCTATTCATGTACTAATGGCATTTATCAATTTACCTGAATACTGTCAAGAAATTTAATGTCTTTTATGTCATGATTCAGATTGTGTGTTGTGCCCAGCTGATACAGTGACTAGGTATGTTACAAGGTTTCTCTACAACCTTGTATGTAAAAAAAACAATTACTTGCATGATAAGCTGACTGTCCTTGTACAGATAAAAACTTCTGGTTTTTATTTCTGTTCTTTGTTTTTGTTTGTTAAACTATGAGTCTGTTCATCATTCAAATCTGCTGACTTGGGTGACAGGTCACTAAATAGCTCTAATATTGATATTATTTTGCAACGTTAAATATGGTCTTAGACGACAAAATGTAAAATATGGTCTTGGATGATAAAATGTATCATAGAAATAATAAATATCTACAGTATTTATTTTATACTTCTAAAATCTGAATGATTATCCAGTTTCCTTAAAAAATACTGAAATCTATTAGGATTAGGAATTTTTTAACGTAGCTTTAACTATTTTTCAGTCATATCGCTATGTCTGCAGTGAATTCAGGCCGACCAGTCCTAACACTCACTTCATAATGTTGAACACCAAGCGAGGCAGCTGTTAGTACCATTTTTGTAAGTCTTTGGTATGACTCGGCCAGGGATTGAATCCACGACATCCAGTTTCCATGGCAGACGCTCTAACCACTAGGTCACCGGAGCGGTAATCTTAAAGCTATCTCAAGACTAAATTTAAAAATACTGTGATCACTGCTCTCAAAAGAATCATTCTGACTGGTTCAGAAATACCATTATACTGACTTTGAATATAAAGAACAAACTGATACATCAAAAATGAGGTTACAGCTTGGAAATAAGCTTATTTTTTTCATGAAACTGAAACAAGAACAGGTGAAAGTTTGTGCTGCCAATGTTGACAGCTTTATTAGAAATCAAAAGAAACATTCGATTTTACAGAGAGCAATGTTCCAACTGTAATTTTTCAGGGCAGGGGGGCTTTAGAAGAACTTACTTCATGTGCTATTACAAAAAAGATAGTGTCCAGAAAAGTGGATAAGACTTTTGGGGTTACCTGTGGCAAAATCATTTCAGATGTGCACAGAACATTCTAAACTTCCTTCAATACATCAGTGTATATTGATCAAATGCATTATTATAAAATACAGATAGTGATTATAACAAACAATACACCAACAATAAGTGCTTGAAACTAGACCGTTTTGCCTGAACTAAACAAATTTAAAACATGCTTTTAATCAATTTGTGTAAAATATACAGATATGCTGCTATGTTATCAAACTATCATCATAAGCTCTTTAAGGTTTCTTCCTTGTCTAATTGATAGTGAAAGAGATACTCGAAACACAGAGTTCAATCACATAATAATGTAGCTTGAAAAGATGCTGAAACTAAAACAACCATAGACAACTAAAACACTAATACAATTATACTTCAGTACCAAAATATTTCAGTGAGATATGCATGCTTTGTAAGCCCATTTCTAATAGGCAGACAACCAACCTCTAAGATGCTCTACATTTACTTATCTGCAGTATGCAAGCCAAAAACAAATCCAACATAAATAAAAGGGGTGAGTTCTTTACAGTTGTTTTTAGTTCCAGCGGTACACTTTAAAAAAAAAAAACAGAATATTTTATTCAAATGGTAAACACATTACAAAAGGTTTAAAAGCAGCTAAATTATTTTATAACACATTAATATTGAGATACACAAGGATTACTTGAAGAAACATTTTTGAAGATTAATCCCCCACCACAGTGCTTAAAAAAACTGACCTAAACCCAAAACATAACCAAGGCAGCGGTGTCGTTCATCCCTCAAGTTTGAAAATGACCATATCACTGACTGGTTTGGTTATTGTGAGTACGCAAGTGGCTGACCAGGCTAATCTGTGCTCTGAACTGTCTGTGGTGATCATGACCTGAGAGTAACCACTTGGCTTTGTTAGATCATTTGATGATGTGTTACTTTCCTCCAACATGTACACTATTTATCACTGTGGACTGCATGTAACTGTGCTGCCAAGATAGGTGAACTTGTCCACTACCATAAGAGTATGGCCATTTACTCTGATGGTGGGCGGGGCCCCAAGGCTTTCTTGGTGCAGGTGTGTTTATCACCTGTCTTTTATGATACATGTACTTACTTTGGGACCAATAATTGTTGCAAGATAAAGAGAAAAAGTCCAAACTCTGTTGCATGTCAGACTCTGATATGGACTTCAGGGAAGTCATAAGCAAATCCCACTTCCAAAGTATTACAAACATACAGACATATGGACAAAGTCAACACAATTTTGCCCCTTATCACATATGTGGTGTATTATAATATACAAGTCATGAAAGACGGGTTCAACTTGATCAAAATGCTGATTAAATCACCGCTGAAAATATAAAGATCAAACTTAACATCATCTGATTATAAATGCATGATCAATTTTAATCAAGCCAGATTAAACAAGTGCCTGTTCAAATAATTGTAAAAATGATATTGTACCATATATACATGCATATAAATTAAAATACGCTTACACTTGTGTACAACCGTGCAAAGGTAATATCAATGCTCCTAATATGCTGTTCTTTCAATATCAATATCATGAATGCTACAAAGTCATTCCAACTTAACTGACAGTGCCTGTTTTAAAGTGATTACAAGTTCAATGACCTATATACACTAGTGTTACCAGCTGATTAATTTCAACACAAACTTCCTCAAATTTTAATAATTTCAACACAAGCTTCCTCAAATTTTAATGACAGCATTATAAATGATCTGGTTTTAAAAGTTCTTGAAAAAAAAGTCTTAAAGCATTTTATTTTTATATCCCAGGTTGCTCAAAGCAATAAAAAAGGGGTGTTCTACACAGCAACATTTCAACAGTATACTGTGCTAGAAAATATTGTCCTAAAAAGTCTCCACCTCACCCCCAATTGTTACGATTTACAAAAGCTTTTAATAAGATACCTGATCACTGAATCTATGTACAGATGTCCTGTCACTGGTCATCAGAACATGCTGTACCTTGGTTGTGCTGATCTAGGTGACACAAAATTAACTTTTAAGTCTACATACTACAAATATTCCTTGACAACTCAACTGCAAACTACAAAACTGCACCATCAGATATGGGTCTATGTTAGGTTTGTTTGGAAGTAATCAGAATCAATACAATAAACATAGACTCGATCTGCCAGTGCATTATGTGACAGCACATCAGGGTCTTTGTTGTTTTAAGTTAGAATCAACTTAAAAGGGACTATATGGTATTTGCTCTAGTGTCATCCACCCCTTCTATAATTCCATCCTGTCTCCATGAAATTCTAAAACTGTATTGCACATCTACAGAATAATCCCAATGGTATTGCAAAGTCTTAAGTCTGTCTTGAAAGGTCTAAGAGGAGTTGTGTGTCATCACATAACATTTTATATATACCTACATATTAATTAGTCAAACTGTCTTTAACAAGCTCCAATCCAACTCTGTGAGATGGATCAACATTCTGACATGTTTTACTCATCTACAGATAACCCCAATTATATCCCAAACTTTGACATCTTTATTGTAAATGATGTATGGAATTCCACAACATTACACACTCAACCTTTGCAGGATCACATAATAGCACCTTTACTTGAAAAGCACTGTGATAATTACCTCAAAGATACTTGCCACCAAACATCAAGTTCCATTACCTGTTCAATCTATGCTCTTATTCATCTTTGGTCAAACTGTACATAACACAGACCCTGATCTTACAAATCAGGGACTTTCTTATTTGTTCTACTTCTAAGTCCTAACAAACTGCATAAACAATGATCTGCAAGCACATCATGGGATGGCAGATCTGGGTCTATGCAGTTTGAATCTGGTCTCGACTTACATATGACACATCCAAGATAGACATCTCTGAAATAAACTTTCATAGTACATGTATTTCACATCCTGTTCAGCAAAGTTGCTAGTACACAGATTATCTTTGTTATTTTAAACCTATTTACAAGTGCAAAAACAAAAACAATCACCAGCACATGTTTGCTGTAAAACTGGGGGAAAAAACATTAACAGATCTGCTGATTAAGCACAGTTGCATAGTTGCCAACTGCCATATACGTTTATTGTTTTGCTACAATGGGGATTACTCCTTCCAATATTGCATGTAATACAAGTTTGCAAAATCTGTAATTGAGGTGAACTGAAAAATGTTCAAGCATTTGATGTTTTTAATTTTAAAATCATAGTATTTGTCATCAATTGCAACATTTATGACAGTTTTCTTTCATCTTCATCAAACTTAAGTGTCCAATTTTAAACTAGTGTTTAATTTGGGTCATTTATAATTATTTGAAGAAAAAAAGAAAAAAATCTTATCTAATATCTAATGCTCATTAATAATATCCAAGCAGATTCATTAAAGTCCAATCATTTCCATGAACTAGTCCTTGAAAATCTAATAGTTATCTCACACCCTGTATACCAAATTACTGAAACCTCCAGTTGCATGTGTGATATGTGTAAAAATGTCACTGCTAGGGAGTAAAATTAAAGACTTAAAATGGGGACTTTTTTAATCTCCAAGACCAGTTATATTCTGATTATTCCATTACATGATACATGTACTACTGGCTCTAGTAAGCACTGTTTTACATGTTGTCATTAACAACTATGCATTTTGGTATGTTACTTGTGTACTACTTACTGTACTTACTATGGATATAATAAATTTTAATTTTCATTACGTTCTTTCCCCTTCTTTCTCCTTGCAAAGAAAACATACCATTTGACAGGCTACCTTCAATGGTTGTGAGAAAATGGAGAAAACAACTTCCAGGAAATGAGGCCTTGATCTCATGATCGATCAGAGCCCACTGATTGTGTAGGAGAACTGGAAAATCAAAGCTACCCGACCTAAATACTGCTTGCACAATTTCCTGTATTTCCTAAACTTCCTGCCAATAATGAATATGAGATACATTACTTTGACATTAATACATTCTATACTTCAAAAAAGTCCAGCAATGAAATAATTAGCTTAATGAAGACTGTCAAGTTGATGGGTTTATCACTTTCTTCTCTCATGGGAATCAGCATGTATAAAACTTAGGTGATACTATACAAACTAGTTGCATTTTAATTTATTTAAAAAGACACTTTATCCAGCATGCTAAAGCTTCATTCCTTCTCAAAACCAACTTTTAACAAATATTTGCATTTTCGCAATATCAACAATAGTTCCTTAAAGTAACTGATATTTAAACAAGCCAAAATAATGGCCTGGAATCCTTCATAGGACTATTTCTTCTTTTTAACTGCTAAGTCCTGAGACCATCTCTGATATTCTTGAGACACTTGAGGTCAAAACTATTCTCATACATATCAGTTGTTTTTAAAAAAAAAAAAACATTGAAATGCAGGAAATGTCTTGTGTCAAAGTTACTGAACTTCAATCTGATATCACAGATAGAAAATTATTTAACTTGTGAACCCCATGTACCACGTTATGAGGTTATACCCTACGCTTTGAAGCTATGCATCATCAACATCATTTTTACAATAACAAAAAAGGATGATGTTACTGAAAAGTAGACAGATGTAGTTTTACACCAAGCAAGTTTTCTACTTGCAGTACCAAATGCAACAGGAAAAACTAAAAAAAAAATTTCTCTTAAATTTGTGTCTGGATTTTTTACTTTTGTGCCTGAAATCTAAAGCAGACCAGTCCAAACTGCACACAGTAAAAAGTGGCAAGGACATGAAAATCTTTTGATCAAAATGTCTAACTTTACTCTTCTGCATAAGCAAAATACCCAATCAAAAACATCTTTGATACATCTAGGCTTCCAGCTAAATGAAAATCTCTCAGAAGCAAATGTATTTGGATGTATTCTGAAGTAACCTCAAAAATGTGTTCCTACCCTCATTTCATGGAAAAATGAAGAAAAAAAAAACTGAGTTAACTTCACTCATTGTCAAGATACATCCATGTGCAAAGACTGGTTAAATATATCATTATTATTTTGATTTATTTTCCATATAATATATAATTTTTGTGTCACCATTCATGGTATTCATCATTTATACACCAGTATCCACAAAACGGATTTGCTCAAGTTCATTCATACTTGTGTTATGATGCTAACAAACTAGCAGTTAGAAAGTGAAGTCAATAACTTTGACGTTAAATTCACAACAGTGTGCTATCAACGTTATCACTGGAATGCAACTAATATATAGTTTGATTAAAACTCATTCATAGATTACAAGGCACTTTGTTCATAGCTCTGTGAAGAACATGAACACAAGCAATGAATTCAGACTTGACTCAAATGTCTGTAGTCTGGGTTTCAAAAACCTCCACAGCAGCGTGAATTTGACTGTGGTTTGAACCAATTAAAGATTACACAAACGTCATTGCCAATATTCATGCAAGTGACGTAGTAATAAGAAAACTTTTCAATACAACCACCATAGGGTCGTGGTGGTGGTCAGATGGATGCCATTTTCACTCAGAACCAGGTACATACACCTCTCACTTGATACAAGTAACTTGCACAGAGAGTGATGCAAAGACATTGTCATTGACACAGTATAGCGAGGGCAAGAACTAACAATGGTCATCATAAACTCTACCATATATACATATAAGCAAATCAAGTATAAGCCATCCTCTCCCAAGCTGAATAGGTAAAAAATTAAAAAGAGCAAGTCCCATGTGTAAGTCAACCTGTTATGTCCAAGACGATATCAAAAGATGCATGCAGTAATTTCTAAATGCATTTATTTAGGCAATTAGCATTACTAAAATGAAATATCTCCAAGCCTAATGAAAATGAATTTAAGAACATTAAATTTTATGTTAAAATATTTTCAATTTTAGATAGCTTGTTGGATAATAAAATTCTGAAATGATTTGATTTGTACTAGCAAGTTTCTTTGGTAGCTTTTGTGTGATCTTTGTTCACTGAATGAGACAGAAACCATGCTGGTTCATTAAATGTTAAACCAACCAGCCAACACAACAAATTTTGATGAAATCTGCAGACTTGTATTTGGCACCTTTTTCCATTTGCATAGTACACTGACAAAAAGCAGTTCTTGTGTCAAGGTATCCATTCACAAACAAAATCACTCAGTTGTTACTCCAATTCATGGAATGAAGTGATCAAAGTCCAACAAGCTGCTATTTTCTTGCCATCTATTTCTTCTAATCCTGCTTTGCTTTTCACGAAACCTCTACTTGCTTCTCATGTATACAAAATCCATGTGCTGCAGCAGTTATTTCATTCAGCATATTCATTAACTTTAAGACTGAATGTAGCATAAGCAGAATGCTGTCTTTCATTTCTAACACTATTCATTTTTAACTACAGCCGTAACATATTATCCACTCTATAAGTCGATGTGGAGTATATAACTCAAATTCACTAATTTGGTACATTTTCCATCCTTCGTCTATATATAATTAGCCGATTCGGATTATAAGATGAGGTCAGATCAATAACTTGGCTTTGTACTTTACAAAAGTAATTTTCGGCTTCGTGAGCATTAATAGAATTACTGTAAGATATTCCATATTACCTGCTGACATGACATTGCATCACCTACTCTAACATGCTTGTGATTTTACTCCTGTACAATGCACTGCTATATTCTGTTATCAAATTGACACAGCTGAATAAACAGTCTGTGCAACTTGTGTCACATGGCTGTGCATGCTATGTACATGTACATGTTATCTAAAGGTCTAAAGCTTTAACCTGATTATTCCAGTTGAAACCAGTCTTGAGTGCAAGATGCAGTAGAGGCTAACTGAGGCTATCAATAGGGAAATGCGGCTATCCATACAGAAATCAGAAATGTGAAGAAAATTATGAGATAGAAAACAGAAAAGTTACAAATGAAAAATAAATTAAATTTTTTTGTATACTTTAACATATCTGAGAAATGCAGTATCAAATTTACACAAAGAACAATTTTATGATACATGTACATTTTATTTAACATGTCATTTATGATTGAAAGCACATTGATGTTGTAATAAGTTGTATTACCTGTAGCTGAAATGTTCCACATTCTAATAAGAAAATAATGATTAAGAGTTCACTTTATCATCTCCAATATTTGAAAATCCGTTGAAATCTTCAACTTCCATATCGGAATTAAAACTGGCGGCTTTCTCAGGGCTCAGATCATTGGAAATGTTCTCATTATCATCTGTCTCCATTTTATTCCATGCCACGTGGCACATTGTGTCAGACATATTTTTCTACTTTATCCTCAATATTAACCCATCTTGCTTTGCAGTCACAATTTGCTTTCCTTGCTTTTGTTCTTCCTAGCACATAATGCAACTTTAGCTTTATGCCAATCCTGGACACATTTTTCACTGACACCATATTTCCTGTGCGCAGCAATATTCCCACCTCTCTTACGCAAACTTTACAACTTTCAGTTTAAAGGTCACTGTGTATTACTTGCATGATTTGACAGGAGATTTGTGAGATTGTGAGATAAGTTGTATGATTATATATATATATATATATATAATAAGTTGTATGTATATTTAAACAAATGATTATGACTGAAAAGGTTGATCAAAAGATACCTAACTCATTAAAATGTGCCAGTGCTATAGCAATGAAAACAATGCCCATGGCTAAATTCATTATTTACATCCAGAGATGAGAGTGGGCATCATTTCCTGTGGTTCTTGCTCCACTTGATATTAAAAACTGGTTGCATAATTGATGTGGATTAATTATGAAGAACCATGGGGTACCTGCAATATGGTAACTAGTATCCGTAGCCAAAGCCAATATCAGAGTTTAAACAATCGCAGCAACTGGCTTTGAATGTTGTTGCAAACCAAAGAGGAATTTAGCAACTACCGGTATAACAGAAGTGAGACACAGAAAGGACAATATAGGTGATGTGTTGACATTACAATTTGCTTTAAACTGAAATGCAAAACTAAATATGGATCGTTGGTGATCTAAGAGTAAATTTTTTATTTCCTTTTATATATATCTGCTTTTACCAGGATCAATTAGATCTATGAAAAAGTTATGCCAGCAATCGCTCATATATGTACAACAGTATACTGGAAAATCAAATATCTATGGACCAGTCGCTAAAACGTGTGATCACGAAGAAAGATGTATGGTTTAAAAGGATGGATAAAACAAAATTATTACATAACTTTCTTTAGGAACAAACAAATTAATACAGTACACTATGGAGCATCAACTAAATGTGATATGCAGCCCAGTGATTTGTTTTACCAGTAACTGTTTTATCTTTGCCAGTGAGAAATAAGAAAATACATACAGAATGCAAACCAAATAATGACAAAACTTATAAATATAAATGCAGTCATTTTAGTTTATAACAATTTATTGACATAGTAATTTAACAAGAATCTGTGCTTCTAATTGTGATGTTTTTCAATTATGCCTATTAGACCTATTTTAATAGCATACCAGATACTGTAATTCATATACAAGTCAATGCAATTTCAATCAAATAATCCCTATATAAGTTGATTCGGAGTGTAAGACGATGACTTAATTTAAAAAAAGTATCAACTTTTAGTCCAGAAAATACGGTAATTTATAGAGAGTAAAAAGCTTAAGCAGCTTTTTTTAGTGATAGTATCCTACTTGTAGTTCATTGTGCTATTTCTCCATGAGCAATTCATTATCAAATTTTACTGGACAATTATTCATCACTGTGTTTTTTTTTTTATACCTGTAGCTTGATTCAACAAACAAATTTTTTTGTTAGTTTGTAAGTGTGGACATTTTACATACTAAATACTTCAAGCTGTAAAGGCTCTAATCTGGTACCATGACCCCTCCTGTATGTCAGCCAACAATTCCTCTGATGCTATGGATCAGTAAATTCATTGGCATTGTGCAATGAAACATAACTCTTAATCCCTGAGGCATTATGAACTACTGATTCAGCATACCTGTTGTTATTATTGTAGAGCTAATAAAACTCTTTGCTTTACAAACAAAACAATTAGTAGAAGATAAACAGTGATTGTGGTTGCTCAATTTTTTTTCAGTACATCAAGTGCGCTTTTAACAAAATACAAGAGGCTGCCTTTTTACTTCCAAACACACCTGTCAAATGAATCCTATAAATTTTATTATTACAAATGAATCACCATGATTATATATATATATATATATATATATATATATATATATTTTTTTTTTATATATATATGGTTAAACACTTAATGTAGAATTTACAAATATTGTGATTCCTTTGAAAAACATAATTATAGGTTTAATATATGTATGGCTGCATTTCTGTTGGTTGGACATCTATCAAATAGTATGGTAATGACTGTTTTTCATTCATTGTCCTATTTATGAAGTTTGAAGAAGAAAACAAGCTTGTTTGACTTCATGGCAGCATTATCCAATATGATCTATGCTGCATCATTATTGATATTCATGTGATCTTATCTTTGGTGATCTACAATAAGAAAATATAAGACTAATTTACAAATTATTTTTTCCTAAATTATTCAACTTGTGCACCAATATATATGATAAGGAGCAGATGCCTTCCCAATTGGACATCAAGAAGCTGTTGTTTTGGGGTTTAATGCCATTTCATAGTGCAAGATGGACTATTATATCCTATCTAGGGTGAAGGATGAACCGAGGATTAACAAAATTATAAGAACCACCGACCCATGGGAAATTACTGATATCTTTCTCACCTATCAAAATTTGCCATGCCGGAGACTAGAACCCAAGCAAAGATGACATGGCAATGATTGGCAAAGGTGAGTATTTTGGACCACTTGGCCGCCAGAGGCACTGACATCAAAAAGAAGACTGGGGTGGAGGTGGAGTGGAGGTGGGTGGGGGTGGGGGTGGGGGGAGAAAGATAAAATGGTTTAATACTCATTTTAAATTAACATGGGGAAAAAATTTCAATGAAATGTTTTTTTAAATAGAAGCCATTTGCTTTTCTGTATAGATTATGTTTATTTTCAAGATGACCTCTGAAAGCTTGTAAAAGACATTACATCAAAATGTTGCAAGACTGTCATCATGTGTACCTTCGAAAATATTGCGCATAACATCACTGATTTTTGCCAATGAATATGGATATATTCAAATGTTATTGTTGATAGTGTGTCTGATTTGGATTTTAAAAATAGCCTTAAATATTACTCAGTTGTACTGCTACAATGTCTGCAGTGTGGCAGTTTAAAGTGATGTCAAGCACTGGGGAATCATGTTGCAGACATGTAGAATGATGTTCCCTCCACCCAATCACATTATCCTGACACAGGGCTGGCCAGTCCTAACATTAACCTATTAATGTTGAGAACCTAGCGAGGCATCTTTTAGTATCATTTGTATAAGTCTCTGGTATGATTCGGCCAGGGTTTGAAACTACTACCTCCCACATCCAAGGCAAACACTCTAAACACTAGGTCACCAGAGTAGTCATTACAGAAGGATGGTTATTGTTGATTAAAACCAAAACTAGATCTTTCCAAAACTAAGAACATTAAATTAATGAAACAACTCTCAACAATGAAACTTGATTTATTAAAAATATTGTTCTGTTAGCAAAATATTGATTATTCCATTCACTTTATTTTACCCGATACAAAAGATGTAATTAACATGAAATTACAAAGCAGGTCTACTTTCAATTGATTGTAAAAATACAACAATCACTTCCGCAAATTAGGAAATTACAAAATCAGTTGGCAGGTAACTGAATTCTCAGAAACACTCATGGACATAGCTGTTTTGGTCGATCAAAATTTTTCATTTGAATAAAACAAGGCATATAGAATTTATGATGATTGCTCTTAAAGTGCTGCCACCGATAGGAATTACTGACACTTTCATGGGCTGAAATTCTGTTGACTAGTTGATTATAATATGCTACAAAATTTGTTGGTATGAAAACTTAACAAATATGAGCTCTTATTAAAAGTTGCAAATGTCATAATGCTGCATCAGATTTCCTGGTTCTAGCTGCTGTTATTGACAACAGGACCAAGCAGTATAGCAAATATTCATTTACTCATTTTAACAACAATTTTCTTTAAATTTCAACAATTAGCAGCCAATTATCACATCATAAGTGGTCTTGTGAGTTATCTGGGTGCAAGCTGTTGATGGAGGTGTATTGCTGTAATAGTATTTTTATGGTACTTTGATGCTGATAAAACCACCTATTCAGGAGGAACCATATAAGAATTGTCAGGATGACCATGAAAGCAGCTATTTTAGAAATTATTTCAGCAACAATTCAAAATAGTAATAACAATATACTGCAAAAAAGAATGCTTTTTTTAAAAAATGTTTATGTTTTTGTGAAAATGCAATGTAAAAACAACTATCCCTTTAAGAGAAACAGTGATAGAAAGCTCTTCAAGGTGGCTACCATTAATTAGCACCATGTTTATTTGGAACCATGCAGATGTCTTTCGTGAAAATGTAATGTTGATATAAGCATCTATTCAGAAGTAGTTATAACAAGATTTTCAAGATGCTGGATGTCAAGTGGGAACAATTCTGATCTAGGCCTAAATTGGCAAGTTAAGAAGTTCATTAGTGAAACTTCCATGTTAATAACACCATCCATTAGGAATAACATTAATCATAAGATGGCCCATGTGATAGACAAACTGATGTAAAAGCACCATTTCATTAAAGACCAAATAAACATCACTAGAAGTCTTACATGCATGTAAAAATCCCACATTGATATGCCCATCCATTTGACAAGCATCAATATTTTCAAACTGGGCACAATGGCAGACATATTGTATGTTAGATAAGCACCATTTCATTAATTTAGGACCAATCAGACATTTTAAAAAATCTTTTGATGAAAACCCAATGTTAACATCATTAATTGAGGTTGAGTAGCAAAAATTTTTTTTCAAAATTGTGGCATATTGTCTTTCTGATTAGATATTCACATCATACAAAATCTTCTAGTGAAAACACTATAACTTTCTAACTCTATATCTCTATAACACTTTCCATTCATATTTTTCCTGATGACCTCCATGACATCCATACTGGATGTTAGATTGGCATCACTTTTACTTTAGACCAACAGGGGCCCTGAGTGACTGAATGGTCTAAAGTGCTCTCCGTTATAAATCACTGCATATCACCTATGTCAGTGAGGGTTAAAGTCTCAGATTCAACCAATGTGGGTATGTGAGAAAGTCTGCCAGTCGCTACTCATGGGTCGGTGGTTCTTTCCGGGGTTTTCCTGGCTTCTTCCTCCACCATTAGTACTGGCCACCATGTATAGCCTATCATGTGCTGAAAAATGGTGAATAGCCCCACAACAACAACTTAAGACCAACAAGACATCATAAGAAGTCTTTTGGTAAAAACTCCATTGATCATTCAGCCCAAAGGAATATCATTTCAAGATGGATATCATTTTCATTTAAAACTAACTATGCATCATGGTGATATAACTTGCTGTAACAAGATTTTCAAGATATTGCCATATTATGCATGTTGAACATTCAATTCATTCTTCAGTTAAGTCCAACCTGACATCAACTCCATTTGGAGAAAAAAAATGATCAAAAGTGGATACCATCAATGAACACCTTTAATAACCAACTGATTTCCACTCCCCCCTGTGATGTTTAAAGCAAGCAAGATGAAGTGGATACACATGATTACGGTGTGTGTGGGTGTGTGTGATTTGGATTTTTAATGTAGATTTTACAATTTTTAGTCATATCACTACGATGTCTGCAGTGTGATAGTTTAAAGTGATGTCTAGCACTTGGGCATCATCATACAGACACGCAGCATGATGTTCTATCATTTTGCATTTCAGATGATTACAGTAAAATTCACAGAACTATGAATTGGAAATAAGTACAGGTAGAGTTATTATGTTTCAATTTATAAACTAAATGTGTGTTGGTTATTTTGGGGTTTGCAAATTTATTGTACTTTAGGCTATATATCCATATGTATTTCAGCCAGATTAATGTTCAGTTCACATAAACTGTTTATAACACAGAGAATGTAAAAGGAAATGTTTTTAAAACCCACTTTCCAAAGTTCTCTCTAATGAAGACTGACAAATACATGCCCTACTCCACTGCAGTTTTTTGGCTTCATAAGTGTAATTCCTGGTTAATCATAATGCTGAATCAAATATACAATTTTATTTTGATAAAGTCATTTTTAAGATAACATAAAATTAAAAAATCAGAATCCTTTCATATATGCCTGAGACTCGTTAAACCCTAGAATAATATGTTTTCTCATATGCTCTTGACTTATAATGAGCATTATTTACTGAGGCAACAATATGTTTCTCATACTCGTATAGTGAACATGCTGTAAAAAAAATGAATGTATTACAAAATACAGAATGTATTAATCTTTATTATTAACTGGGGCAATAACATAATACTTATTTTTTAGAACTTTGCATACCTCATTACTGGACAGTTACAACAAAGGTATTAACAAAACCAATGTAGTAAACATTCTGCAAGTATAAGCATGAACCCCATCAATGACTATATTTTGCTGGCTGTAATTCAAATTATGAGAAAATGAAACACACTGAAGGATACAGATGGCAAATGATTGTCTAGCCTTATCCATCATTCTCAAGCATGTGTACTTTTAGATACAATAGTTTAGACAGCATAATCCAATCACCAATTACCTGTCTAAAGAAATGTTGAGTTACACAACTTTTCAGACAGCCCACTACCCCCAAATAAACTATTTAAAGTCAAGCTTAGTTTGATGATCTCTTAATAACTGATGAGATAATCATTTTACGATGAAAAAATATGGTACTCGTATTCTTTTTCATGGAAAACAGCCAATATTCATAAAAAGGAATAATATAAAAAAAAAATATGGGCAGAATACTTATCAGAAGTTTGCTAATTAATTTTCATATCTCACTAAAAATGAACAAAAAACAGTTTAACTGTTTAAGAATTAATGAAACATTGTAATCTTTTGAGGAATGGGGCAACACATAATATTTTATACTTATTGGAACATTTTACAACTCTAAAAAGAACAATTTCTAGAAACATTCTTAAAATCATAGAACAAGCAAATAAACAGTAGATCAAAGACTGTACTAATGTACTGCAAATCCAGCAAATGTATACAACCTACAAACTGATTGGGTCTTCATATTTCAACCCAGCAAATGTATACAACCTACAAACTGATTGGGTCTTCATATTTCAACCCAGCAAATGTATACAACCTACAAACTGATTGGGTCTTCATATTTCAACCCAGCAAATGTATACAACTTACAAACTGATTGGGTCTTCATATTTCAACCCAGCAAATGTATACAACCTACAAACTGATTGGGTCTTCATATTTCAACCCAGCAAATGTATACAACCTACAAACTGATTGGGTCTTCATATTTCAGTCAAGATCTCTGCTTGAATATAATGTGTCATTTTTGTAGTAGTGGTAGTACACTACTCCCTCGATAACTCATGCCCTGACAACTCACGAACCCGCTTATAATGCAGGGTCAGTCATGCATTCCATCTTTTTTTTACTAGAAAGAATCAAACATTTTGACCCATATTTGTTGATCATGATCAAAATTAGTAACTGAAACCTTGATATATCGCTCATTTTATCGCTGAAACCAGTTGACATAAACTGGAAACCTGAATCTACAGTATGAAATTATGAAATTTTTGTCAACTTTTAATAAGTCATGTATTCTGTTAAAATTTCTTTCCAAACAACATTTTTGGTACAGTACATAACAGTATACAACAAAATTTTGATCAATTAAATTGTTTACTAACACCTACTTGAGGCAGCACTTTGATAAGGATGAATTTTAAATAGGGTTTCATTTTAAGTGAAATGTGTGTTTTAGTTATATCTTTTAACCCAGTTATAATGTACAAGTATAATGATCATAAATACAATGTGCTTTGTTGTATTCAAATGTGAAAATGTCAATCTACCATAACAGCTATGTCTGTAAGCATTTCTGTGAGAAACAAATTAAGTTCCAACTGTATTTTGATACCTAATTTGTGTAAATATTTGTTCTCTTGTTGCACTGAACTAAAAGCTAACCACCTTATAATACCCCATTAATTTTATCTTTTTTTAAATGACTAATTGAAAATTTTAAAGGCATGCAAAACCAACCTGCATAAGAGCTTGAGGCCTTGTTCTAGTGTCAGGTCAACTCATTTCAAGCAAGCAATCAATCACTGTTAACAATTCTTAAAGTGAACATAATAAACTATTTTAAATTAGCATAGTCATACATAAATGAGATCAAAGATAGTAAGACAGCCACGTAAAATCAATACTTGATGTAAAATTCTGTATCACATACGTGTTTTTTTATGAAATGCTTGTTTCAGAGTTAATAGTTAATTTGTAATTCCTGAATTCCTGAATTGACAATTTCCTCGCAGATGAAAAGAAGTTTCACTATTACTTGCAATGAAATCATGGTATCAATATTTTATCACAAAGTAATTTTTTAAAACATGACTTTTAATGATAATGTCTTTTTCACAAGCTTAATGTTCCCTTTTCTAATTAAAGAAATCTTGTTTCATTGTGAATTTAAATCAATAACTAGTCTGGCTCCCTGCTTACCATGCTCCTTCTGTTGCATTCCACAATATAGAGCAAAGCAGGGAGTAAAAGAAGTATCAGGGAACCAGACTACTCAACAACACCACAAAGGATTAATGCAGTACACCATGTTTTTGCATAAATGTGAAAGTTTTTGAAACCAGCTGGTTTAATGTTAACGATCTTTGAGCAGTTGGACATCTTGAAAATAAGGGTTATTTTTTTTATAGAAACAAATAATTTTTTTTAGAAAAAGGCTTTATTGACAATTATTCCCTGTTAAAAAACAAGTATTCAGCCATCAAACAGACCAGTTTGCTCACACACACCCTATTTGGGTTGGTTTTCTCGATGTCCAGTGAAATTAGTATCATTTTATATTGTTGTGGATGTCCCTCGATAACTCTGGTCCTCATTGTGTGCGAGTTATGGAGAGAGAGGTGTAGTAATAAAAATAGTAATAGTAATAACAATAAGAAGAAATTACCTCCTCTTTCACTGTTATAGGGGCAGTCGGTTCTACAGTCACATATCTACAATAGAAGAGAATTGGATTTGTAAGAAATAATACCAACAACAATAAATATTCTGAAAATTCTTAAATTTTCTCTGAACAACTAAAATCAACTTTTCAAAGATCTCATTTTCATAAAGTACATTTGAATTTATCTGATGAATTTTTTTTAAAAAATACAAGCAAACCAAGCTCAATAACTGCATCATTTGACATATATAAAGGTCAAATGACAAATAATATTCCACTTTGCATTTTCCTACTTTGGGCATATTTGTTTTTATCTAATGGGGTTTTCTGGATATGCCATTCCATCCTGTTAAGTAAATAAACTTGTGTAATCTGTGTTAATGTGTGGATACCATTTTTCTTCCTTCAGTCAGTGACAAAGACTTTTGATCTATTGACCCCAAAATCAATACGATTTTTCTTACTCCAAATGTAAGCCATCCACAAACTTATGGTAACTGAACATGGTGTAGAACTAGAGTTTTTGAGTAAAACAATTTTTCTTCTCTCAGTCACGGTGAACCTGACCTTTATATCCTAAAATCAAAAGGATTCTGCGCTACCCTAAGTACAAGTCGTCAGAAAGACTGATAACTCTAGACAACCCAGGTTAGTGTCTAGGAACCATTTTTTTCTTCTTTCAGCCATGATAACCTTGACCTTCTAAAGTATAAGTCAAATGGGTTTTACCTTACTTATACTGTACAAAGCTCTCCACAAAATCTATTATCTATTGATAGTGGAGAACTCCAGTTATTATGCAGTAACTGTATCTTCATTCAACCAAAGTGACCTTGGTCTTCATTGTTTTACCCGAAATCCATAGGGTTCTTCCTCACTCCAAATACAAGCTATCAACTAAGTTAAGTAACTGCTGATGCTGGACAAATCAAAATTATTGACCAGAAACCAAACTGGTAACAGAATGATTGATTGACAGACTACATCACAACATAATATGCTCCTTATGATAGACTTAAAAGGAAGGACTGGAGTCGACAGCTTTTATAGGTTTAAATGTGATGATTTGGTATAGTTACCTGCAGTCATCTTGGATAAACTTTATCATTCTTCTTTAAGTTTCCAACTTTTTTTAAAACTTGGGGAGTTACCACTTGACTACAAATGTAAGCTTGAAGTATATTCCTGACCCAAAAATGGGCAATGCTTCCAGCGAAACAAAAACTGAATGCAAATAGAATTCAGAATGAATGCAAATGATATGCAACACAACTGAAATCAGGAATACAACATGAAGAAAAAGCTTTGGTTTTCGGTTTTGTGGGTTTTACATCATTTCTTAGCATATGATAGGCTTTACATGGTAGCCACAATTTTTGTTGCAGGAGGAAACTAGGTAAACCTCATGAAAAAAAAAAGAACCAACAACCCACTGGAAGCTGTTGGCATGCTTTCTAACACACACATTGCCCAAGACAAGACTCTAACCCATGCTGACAGGAGAGATGACGGTGATCTGTGAGCACTTTAGACCACTTGGCTACACAGGACCATGAAGGAAAAACAGAATGCAAATGCAAGCTCAAAACAATAAATGATCAATGAAAATGAAATATGGATGTATTTGAAAATCTAACATCCTTGTTTTGGGCTGCAGCTAAACTTCAACATTCAAAAGCCTTACGGTATTCGTGATAATCTGGAATTAGATTCTTCACTCTTTACTATATACCTGCCATGACATTTTTTTAACAACCACCACAGCTATGATGACATCACTGGCAGTTGCATCCGTGCAATTTTGAGCTGAATTAAACTGTATATTTACTGCACTTATATCTTTATGTATTGTAAACTGAACGCCGTCTTTTGAATTTTATCCATTTTCTGTTGTTTACAACACACTTTAAGATGGCAATAGGTAAAAGCGGTAGTTCTTTGCCTTGATTACTATCAAAAATAGAAATCCTGAGTGGCAAATGCATTCTAAACAAATATTACAGGAAATGATTAATTGAAGTTAAAAACATAAAATCAAATGCATTTCCAAAACCACAAACAAAAACATTCACAAGATGAAAGATGAAATGCAAACATATATGGAATGCAAATAAAGTGTGAATTTGGTAAATTACCCAATAAAGGGTCTGTCTCTTGTAATGTCTGAGAGTTGCCTACCTTTCTGTGTTTGCTTTTGATTCTATTTCTCCCATAAGTTCCTCCTTTTCCTCCTCTCCAGATGGATTCTGGGGCAGGAATGGCTCATCTGAAGTTACAACAATTTTGCCCTTTAATTATTTTAAAAAATGGCTGGTCATCAATCATTGTTCTAAATTACTACCTCAAATCACTTTCTGGTAACTTTGACCTACATTTTACCAATGTGCAATACATGAATTAAAGAAAGCTACCTTATTTTTATCATTTGTGTTTGAAAAGTCATTAGTCTGGTATGTGTTCAACTGTACTTGCTTCGAAGTCAGATCCAACTGCATAGACCCAAATCTGACATTACATAATGCAATGGTAGATCTAGGTTTATGCAATTTTTCATGACTAAGTAGTTCTCAGGACAAGATAGGCTATATATATGGCAACCAGTAAAAATGGTGGAGGAAGAACTGGGGAAAAACCGGGAAAGAACCACTGACTCACAAGAAGCTACTGGCAAGCTTTCTCACTCACATAAAGCATATTGGCTGAACCAGACTTTAACCCATGCAGACAGATGAGATGGCAATGATCTGTAATAGAGAATGCTTTAGACCAGTGGTCCCCAACCCCCTGGCCGCGAACCGGTACCGGTCTGTGGATCAAATGGTACCGGGCCGCCCAAGGAACATTAAATTATTTCCATTTTATTTACTGTGGTGTATTTCTCTCGGGTTTGTGCGACTTTCCACGGATGAGAGGTTAACCGGGAGCTAAGAGACGTCACCTAAAGCCGCACCAATACCGAGCATGCGCAAAATATCCTGATATCGGGGCGGTTTTAGGTGATGTCTAGAGCTGAGCGGCTGCAAGCGGCAGTGGCGTTGTAGCTTTGGTGGAGAGAAGGTGTGTATAGCAGACAAAGTAGCTGCATTTAAAGCCAGACTGGAGTTGTGGGGACGGCGTGTGAACAGAGGCATTCTGGACATGTTTCAGACATTAGCGGGGATTTTAGGCGAGACTGAGCCTGAGCATTCATTCTCCCAGTTGGTGCACGATCACCTGTCTTTGCTTTTAAAAGAGTTCGAGCGCTACTTCCCTACCACAAAAGACCCACGAACTGGTAAGGAATGGATCCGCGACCCATTTGTCAACAAACCAGGCGAATCTAGCATGTCTGTGCAAGAAGAAGATCAACTGCTGTAGATTGCAAATGACTGCATCCTTAAAACTACGTTCGAGACAACAACTCTGCCGGTGTTCTGGATTAAAGTCATGGCGGAATACCCTGAGATTGCCACCACAGCACTTAAATCCCTATTGCCATTTCCGACATCCTATCTGTGTGAAGCGGGGTTTTCTGCAGTGACAGCAACCAAAACAAAACAACAGAATAAACTGGACATAAGCAACACACTTTGGGTGTCATTGTCTCCTATTACCCCCAGATGGAACCGTCTCGTTGCAAAGAAACAAGCTCAGGGTTCTCATTGATTTAGCGTTCTAGTGAGTTAAAATGTTAAATCACTTTATATTCATTTTTTGGTGTAGTTGTATTTTATTTTAAAGGCATATTCAAATACAATTAAATTAAAATTATTAAATCAAAACAATCTAAAATATAAACAATCAACGACCCCCCCCCCCAGCGGACCGCGGTAAAATTATCAAACGTTGACCGGTCCGCGGCGATAAAAAGGTTGGGGACCACTGCTTTAGACCAATCAGCCACTCAATGCCCCATGTCTTTCTATTTACACTCCCATTATCACATCTTCTTCAGACATCATGAACTTTTCCAACTGAAAACTACTAAACAAATGATTATCTTAAATATTTCTAATTGCAGGCCCTACAATTTTTTTCTTCCTATGTGCCCTCAAGTTTGACATGGCGCTCCTGGGGTCAATCTTCTATCAGAAAAAAATTAAGATATATGGCAATAACTTTTCTTTACTGTTTGTCCATCCATGTCTATATTGGATCAAGCAATGGTCAAAGGTGATAAAGGTGATAAAATTTTAAGATGATATAGAATAACTATTTTTAAACAACGTATCTAATATTGATCATTTAAGGTATGTGGTAGTTCTTGACAGCCACTAGCATAGCGTCAACCCTAAAGCAAAGAATTATTAACTTATTTTGAGACTCTATTAATGAATAAAAAAAAGACAATTTATGCAGATACAAAATTTTTCAGTTAATAAATACGTGATTTCTTTGAAAAGTATAATTAATGCTTGTAGATAATGAGTTTACACTAAAGGTTTGGAATAGAAAATTCCATGGTCAACCAGATATTCAAATGTTTTGGCAGATTAGAAAATTCTATGGTTAACTGGATATTCAAATGTTTAGGAAAATTACAAAATTCCATGGCTAATAGGATATTCAAATGTTTAGGAAGATTAGAAAATTCCATGGTTAACCAGATATTTAAATGTTTAGGAAGATTAGAACATTCCATTGGTTAACCAGATATTCAAATTGTATGTTTTCAAGAGTTAGTTAAGTACACGATACAACATTTATCTGCAATAATGTAAGGAAAATGTTACAATACAGTGCAGATGACAAAATCAGGGCGACAAAACTCTCAAAGCAAAATATGGTCATCTAGTAAATTCTGTACTACAATTGTCCTTTCAAATGTTGTGACCCCAAAACATGGAGAGCAAGGAATTCATGTCCCCTGCCCTTGGGACCCTAAGTATAACTGCAACATAAACTACATAAAATCTACTGCTATTACATACGGGGGATAAAAAAATACTGGGGATTGAGACACATCACAACGGTTGCAAAAGATATAACAGTGAGAATATACAATGTCATCTTATATACCACATCAAAACATTTCGAATCTAAGGTCATGCAACAAAAATCAAGTACCTGTAAGGCAAACATTGGGTACCATTTATACGAGTCCAAATGCAAATTGCAAAGACCAAGATCTGCTGTCGCAGTTTGTTTTTGAGCAATCAGGAGAAAAGACAACATACACCCTGATCTGCAGATGCAATCAAGATCCATGTTGTTTGCAGTTTGACATATAAGCGAGTACATGCCCTACTTCATATAAATTACTTTCTTGACATCTGTGTAGAGTAATTAAACAAATTCTTATAACAAAACAGAATTTTAACAGATCAAACTATACACTGGCTCATAAAATCCGTCAATACATGTTTAATCAAATGAATAAGAAAAAAGAATTAATGTGTTTCAGGTCATTTCATCATATTTATGTTATAAAGACTATGTAAGATTGGTCTGAACATGTTCATAGATATATAACTGAACCATATATGTTTTAACATTGTGCTCATGTAATTAAGTGCCAAAAAAAAATCAACCATTTGTCCATGCAAAGCAGGTCGAGAGGTGATTATGAAGTTATGTGAACCACTAAACCTCAAATTATTCAATATAATGTGAACATCAATACAATCAATTTACTGTTTCATGATACTTTTTGGAAATAAATGAATAGCTGTTTCATACCATATATTTGAATATTCACAAGTTCAAACAAGAACCTGGTCCGCCATAGCATAATACACTTGTATATCTGGGTCTATGCTGTTTGCTCTAATTACTCCTAACAAACTTAACAGATCAAGATCTACTGGCACATTTTGTAATGGCAGATCTGAGTTTGGGTAGTTTGCAGTTGGACTCATAACAGAGTATATATGGTAATATTTCATACAAAGATGCAATTATTTTAATTTGCTTTATAGCAATACAAATATATTTTCAACTGGACTGCATAAAGAACCACATACTCTGGCATTGTATAAAATGTGAATTTGACCATGTTAAATAAAACATTGCATGGCATGCCAATCAATGAAAATCAATGTGCCCTGTCACAATAATTGTACTTATTCGGGATCTGCAACAATAATTTTGAACCGTAATATTGTAATAATCAGTCTCCTTCTCCCACTCAATAACATTGTTGTGTAAGATGCAGATATCGCTAAAAGCCAATTACAGTCATGTCATAGAAAGTACACTAACAACATTGCTATTCTAAAAAGCTTCCTGACATTTTTTTAAAGTGGCATTTATGCATCTAATACAGTGTAATTAATCCTTTGGATTTTATCATAGCTTATAATAAGTTAGGGATGGAGTCATCGAGTCCTTTACTTATAGAACTCCTTGAGAGAGACCCAAATGTCAAGAATAGATCAACCTAAAGTTTAAATTCATGTAATCTTCTCATACTATGATTTAATTATTTGCCCCATATTATCAAAAATATTTCATTATTCATTGGTTGGTCCTCCTAATAACATAGACTAGACAATATTCATGCTGGAAGCATAATTCCCCCATTTGCAGTTCTTTTGCAACAAGTGTCCACAAATTTTCATCATAGATGCTGATATATTTGTCAGAAAAGATTCCAAACCGTTGCAGGTAATGCACCTTAAAAACACTGGTGAAATATTCTTGAATGGTCTGTACACTACAGACCTAAATAATGTGAATGCCATTACTTATCAAGCTCTTTCAAAATGTACATTTCAGTTCAAGGGTCAGCAACCTAATTTACATAGCATGCCACTTTTTTCCATATTAATTACAAAATGAATGGGCATGCGTCGCCAGAAAGAGAGTAACATTTAAAATTGAGATTTTTGGCTGCCCTTCGCGTGCCACACAAAACCTCTTGATGTGTTGTCACACATGCCATAGGTTGCCAACTTCTGCTTTAGATCTTTGTGCAAAACAACATTAGATTCATTGCTAACAATATTCTTGACCACTGGTTCTCAACTGTTTGGAGCTGTAAGTCTCAAAGTGGTCTAAAGTACTCTGCTTTAGTGGTCATTGTCATCTCTCCTCACTCCATGATAGTTTCAGATTCGGGGTCCTGAGTGGCCGAGTGGTCTAAAGCGCTTTCCGTTATGGATCACTGCCATCTCACCTCTGTCTGCGTGGGTTCAAGTCTAGGATTCGGCTAATGTAGTTATGTGAGAAAGCTTGCCAGTAGCTTCTCGTTGGTCGATGGTTCTTTCTGGGTTCTTCCTCCACCAATAATACTGGCTGCCATGTATAACCTATCGTGTGCTGAAAAATGGTGTTAAACCCTAAAACAACAACAACAGTTTTAGATTCGAGCTTGGCCAATGTGGCTATGTGAGAAAGTTTGCCTGTAACTTCCCATGGATTAGTCATTCTTGCCATTTTTTTTCCTTGCGTTTTCCCTCCACCATTTATACTGTCCACCATCTATATTGCCAGCCTATCATGTGGTAAAAAAAATTGACTTAAACCCACAACAATGACAACATCAACTATTCAGTTTTGCCTGTTTACACTAGGTAATGCTCATTCATTTCTTAAATGTGTTTGCATTGCATCATGTGAATCCTGAACTCTGTAACCTTTTCACAGTGCTTTTATAAATATTAACACTGATGGAAGCGTTTCATTCATTGCAACATTAAGGTCATGAAAGGATTGTCAGGAATTGACAATAATTGTAACAAATGAAACAAAAATTCTTTCTTTCCTTCTTTCTTTCTTTCTTTCTTTCTTTTTTTCTTTCTTTCTTTCTTTCTTTCTTTCTTTCTTTCTTTCTTTCTTTCTTTCTTTCTTTCTTTGTGAACCACCTGCAACTCTTATCAGATATTTCCTAATCACTGATCATATTCAAGTAAGTACAGATATATTTTTGACCATTAAAATCTTTCTTGTCAACTTAACTACTGGTAGTGTCTGCTTCTGCTTGTATGTATCATAACCTGATTATTACATCACCTGAAAGGTCTACAAATAGCACTCACTACAAAGTGACCCATTCAGAACTCATCTGACAGGTTATCCGGTGTACACAGATAAAATCAAAGTACAGAATAATTCCTATTCATGTAATAACCATTTGAAATCACATTTTACTCAATGATGTTAACAATAATTTTACTCCAGTGTCTACTTACTTTGGTCCCAACATGCAAATATCTTTATATTTTGTTAGCCCCGGGATTTTACAATCCAAGCAAAAAAACCAAAACAGATAAAGAGAAAATGTAGTATGTTGGAGAAAGTTTTATTTGAACTTGATATCAGATTGGAAAATTTGTTGTATTTAAATCACTTGAAAGTACCCTATTGCCAATCCTTGTCAGCTACACTGTCTGTGATGTCATAAGGTTGGTATGTTTATAATGGCTACATGCACTATAAATACCGTATTTCCATGTCAAACAGACCAAAATATTTACTTCCTAATCAGACATTCCTGTATGGAAATTAAATTATCAACTAATGCTTTGAAGTTTAGGATTAGATAAAACTTAGTGAGCCATTTTTAACTACAATGTATGGTTGTGAAAATAAAATCAGTATATTAATTGTACACAAGTAAGATAAATGTGTGTCCTTGTGGATGCAAAAGTTGCACTTCAATGTAAAGCAAACACAACTAAAGATGTTGTGTGTTTACCATATATATCCCCTTCTAAGTCCATCTTCAAACTGCACAAACCCAGATCTGCCATCACATTATACATTATACACAAGCAAATCTGGATCAGTTTAATTTGATATGAATAATCAAAAGATTCAACAACATAATGATCTGGAGGTGCACTATGCTATAACAGGTCAGGATCATTGTTGTTAACAATTTAAGATGACTTGTGAGTAGAGATGGTAAATGGTCACTTTTTTTTATAAACTCTCTCTCCAACAAAATTCTTTGCTGTGTACATATGGCACAGTTGTCAACATAAGCCAAACTTGTGATTCAGTGAACCACTTGGATTTAACCAATCAGACTTTTCACATCATTCATCCTTTTTTACCTCTGCCATTCAACACAGGGAAAGTATGGTTTATATTCATAAACTTTGGAAAAAAATATTTACATAAGAAGGATTTTTCTAATTTCGTTTACTTGTTCTATGTTTATAATGTGAACATCAAAAACAAAGAGTAATACATTTTCATAGGCTTTCCTTAAGAAAATGTCATCATCTGTGAGGTTAAAATGCTATTATAGTGCAACTTCCAGGATGTTGTCTTCAAGAAAAAACACTGATCCGGTCGCCTAGTGGTTAGAGCATCCGCTGCGGAAAAGGGAGGTCATGGGTTCGATCCCCGGCCAAGTCATACCAAAGACTTTAAAAAATGGTACAAACAGCTGCCTCACTTGATGCTCAGCATTACGAGGTTAGTGATAAGACTGATTGGCCTGGTGTCAGGATAATGTGACTAGGTGGGACATCATGCTACATGTCTGCGGAATGATGCCCCAGTGCTAGAGTTCACTATAAACTTTCTCACTGCAGACATTGTAGCGATATGACTGAAATATTTTTTAAAGCTACATTAAAATCCTAATCAAACAAACAAAATCAAGTAAAAACTTTAGGTGCTTGTTTTAGCTTTTGACAAGTACTTTGACAATTTCTGAGGTAGAAAACATTCTGGGTTTGGGGCAAATGGTCTAACATCAACACTCTGGGACAGTGATAACATGCAATTCACAGTTTTTGTCACTCCCCAAAAAACTGAAATACTTTTATCTGTTTTAATTTTTCTTCCCAAGGGAATACAGCTTTATTTCTCTTTAACGGACACCTCTTTTTTGCTCCACTTAATTTATTCCATCCCATTAGTCAATACATGTACTATATATAATCACTTATAAGTTAGGTCAAATTGCAAACTAATGAAATCCAGATCTGCCATCACATAATAAGCCTGCATATCTGAGTCTATGCAGGTTCTCTTGAGTAGTCATTTGAACAAACAACATAAACCCAGATAAGCCAGCACATTAACGTCAGGGTCTATGTTGTTTGCAGCTGGAACCAACTTGTGACTATACAAGGCAATTGATTAAGAGAGGAAGCATTTCATCTTCAATGATCATCATATGTATCATACACAATTATCTTAACATTGAATTGACTCTGTACTGCTAACCTGAATGACAATGATGGCATCCATTGTATCCATTCTTGCTCATATAAATACAGGAATTTACCCTAAAGTTTGATATCAGCCATCAATGACCTACTAACTAAATAAATCAACATTCTGCATAGTAATAGTTATGAACAGCTATGGCTCTCTCTCTCTCTCTCTCTCTCTCTCTCTCTCTCTCTCTCTCTATATATATATATATATATATATATATATATATATATATATATATATATATATATATATATATTCAGAAATTACAACAGACAGATTTGCTTGGTGCTCTGCAGCATAAGTAACACAGGTTGATCCTGGACCAACAGTATGATTCAAACCCACCTCCTTTGGATCACAAGTCTGGCATGCTAACCACTGAGCAACTGTCGCTACTGAGGACTCACAGAAAGACAGACAGACAGATGGATAATAGTGAAATGTTTGCTGATAGGGAGATGTATATGTAGAATAATTATTTTATAAGAATACTATGGCATACAGCATTATGGCATCATAGTACATTTAACTGAACCCAAAATCTCTAAACTGCCTTGCTGATCTGAAATGAACCCAAGTCTCCCCACCATGCCCATTTTATCACACTGGTTATTAATGTCCACCTATCATAGCCAAACTAAACAGGTGTCACACAAACAGTTCTGATAAGACTTCCTAACTGTCTATAATTAAGACAGCTTGAAAACTGAATTAGACAAATTAAACTGCTGCTTTTAAGGTAAAGGAACAGCAATTAACTAACTGCTTCTGAGATGTGCTATATTAGCAAGGCACAAATTTGTAAACAAAAGGACTCATCTACACCAAATATATTTAAGGCATTAACATCCATTTTTCAAAGTAAATGAACATAATTTGAGAGTAAAACTGTTTTAATTGTAATAAAAGCCACAAGTATGGTACAAGTTACAAGAAAGGAGAGTGGGGGAGGGGAAACAGCAGGGAACTTCTTATAACTCAAGTATCTGAATTTTCTTTATTCTGTAAAAAGATGTATTTTGATTAGACATTGTGCACAGTTTTCAGGCAGCATCTCTTTAGTTATCATCAACAACAAGCCTGACACTGCAGACAGGTTTTTAAATGCATTCAAATTACGAACATTAATTATGGTATATACTGTACTTCTTTCTGTACGTACTAAATCCAACTGCAAACTACACAGATCTGCTACCACATTATGAACCAGCAGAGCTAGATATTTGCAGTTTGTTTGGAATAATCAGCAGAACAGACATAGACCCCGACTTGCCAATGCATATGTACTAGTAAATATAAGTATATAGTTTCATTACACTCAATCAATAAAATAAAGAATAACCCTGATCTGCCAATATAGTATGCAATGGCAGATCAGGGTTTTAATTGCTTGAAAATACATACAAGTCACCAATCAGACAGCAGTAAAAACAAGTTGTCATGCATATTAAATACACTTCACAGTGCATTCATATTAAACTACATACACTGTACGAACAAAGATGTCCTCTGTTTTTCTTCTCTGATTTGGAAGTGCCAGCTATGCCAACCAGAAGAATTTATAGGAAATCAAGACAAGATGATTTTCTTCATTTTAGAAGCAGTACTGAAGCCATCTCTATATTCGTGACAATTGGTCGGTGTGATGGCCATATTGAATGTCAAATTGGCACTGTTCTATTTAGGACAATCTACACACCATTAGAAGAGTTCTGCAGAAACTCCATGTTGTCATCCAATCTGGAGAATTAGCGACAAAAAATTCAATATGTTAATTGTAGCAATCAATTTTGAGGTCAGACTGGTGCGATTTTCCTTCAAGACCAACCAGATATCATAATTATTCGTCTGGTGGAAACCCCATTTCAATAAAATGTTCCACTTAGAAAGAATATCAATATAAAAATTTTCAAGTTGGCTGCCATGGTGGCTATGAATTGTCAGATTGGTACCTTTTCAATAATGATAAACTAGACATTGTCAGGTGTTATATATATATATATATATATATATATATATATATATATATATATATATATTACTTTCCATCTTATCAGAGTTGCTACATGATTTTCAAATATGGCCTCTATGAGAATGGTGACTATATTAGATATCAGATAGATTCAATTTTTACAAGACCAGCAAGTCACCATAAGAATTCATCGGGTGAAAACTACAACGTGATATGACTTTCTGTTTAGGAGGGGTCGTATTAGTCAGATGTTCAAGACGAGACTATGGTAGCCATCCATACTGGTTGACAGATCGTCACCCTTTCCATTTATGCCCAAGCAAACATCACAAGAAAATTCACTATTCATAAGACCATTCATTCGGGTGTAGTAACATTAAGTCTGTCCTGGCAGCTCCATTTTCATTTAAAACCAACTGCCCCTGAATCCATCAACATGTAAAGAAATGTATATGAACTACAGCTATTTAATTACAGTGTCCCTCTCTTATATGGCCACTCCTTCTGCACTGAGAAAGTGGCTGCAATGACCTCTCTAAGGGGGGACTTAACTTGAGAGATGTGTATGGTGTGTGAAGCGCGAAAGCTACATATAACTTCAAAGAATTGAATATCAACATTTAAAAGAATATATTAATGTTGAAAGGTTTTTCTTGACTTGAGAACACTTGTTTCAAGTAAACATAACTTAATAATTCCTAGTCTTAAGTGTGAAATGCTAGTTGTGGCTTGCACAATGTAATACTAAAAAATATCAATGATACAAGGGGTGGTGATATGGCTCTCATGCAGCCCTCAGGGTGGTTTGAGTTTGAAACCCCTTTTTTATGCCTTGGTACATTCATTGCTTGTTATTTAAAATAATTTTCTTTTCAATTACTACATTTTCCCACTGCTACAGAATATTCTCCTTATTTGTTAAGATGTTTATTAGAGTCTTCCCAACCAAAACTTTTTCAGCAAGAACTTTGTAACTCTCTTAAATGCTAACTTTTTCCTCTAAACTATTAAATATCCATCCATATGAGGACAAAGTTTTGTAACAATTTATTCCTATGTTGCTAATTATACAGTACTGTGATTTAATTATGCAACCTAAACTTGTAGGGTGGATGAAATCTTCTTTATGAACTGATACATACACTTCCACATGATTGTTTGGTCTTTGTCTAGTACCCTGTATTTTTAAGGTTATTCCTCTGAGTTAAAATCATGTCATGTTTAATTATTTAACTCAACCACTTTGTGAAGCCCAAACTCTATCACAACACTGTTGACCCATTTCCTGTAAATGCTGGTGTCTATAGATAATGATATAATATTAACCTTAGTAGTATATATACATTAGCCAACACTTCTTTCTGTACCTAAATACCCAACACTTGGAAATGAACACAGTAAAGATTACTTAGAATTAAATATTGGTTCTGGAAAGGCATTAAAATAAAATGTGACCGATTGTGATTGGTAAATTGTATGATTTTGTACTAATATGCTGGCCACATACTAGAAACATAGCATTTCCTGTGGAGTAATTTTTAACACAATTTTGTCAGTACCAACAGATTCTAGCTGTAAAAAGTGGGTGGCCACTGTATTAAGTAATGCAGCTAGCTCTTCCTCATTAAAACATGGTATCATGAGTCTATTACTGCTGACCACATTATGTACTGAACTTTTTAACTGAAAACTGCAATATATTGAGAATATTCAATATATAGAATCGTGATATACTGTGAACTATCAAAAGATTTTAAACACAGGTGTTTTGAATAAGAAATTAACAGGCAAGACTAGATTTATAGTCTTTATGTTGTCTTTCGACCTTTATTGCCACACATTGGTATGATTTGGTCATGGGGTACAAAGCAGTATCACATTATTCCAGAATCATGTTATGAAGAGGCACATCATAATTGGAGAAATTTTATTCTTTATTAAACATGTACAATAGTCCTTTCTCCCCTCTTTAACAGGACATTATTAATTACCAAAAACAGAACTTACATTTGCAAAAGGTGCATAATGATTTCCTTATTTTGATTACAACTTTATTTTTATAACAGCTTTATCTTACTCCTGAATTTGATTAAAAGAAGAAAATTAAAATTGCAGCCTTACACTTTAAAATTGAGCAAAAAACTCATTTTCTAATCTATATATAATTATAGAGAGCAATTCATTTTGTGATTATTTATCATTAGTTGGGTCAGATTTAAAAAACATTAAATCTGCTATTTAAAGATTAAATATGACCTGCACAATGCACAAATATCAATCAATTAGCAACAGTGCAAACCTGATTATAATGATCCAATAGCAATTATGGATCAAAATTAAGCAAACAATATGGTGACAGCAACAAAGAACGTTTTTTTTACATTTATGCACAAATTTAATTTTCTCTTAGATCTAAGAATTCATGCTATTTTAAAGCTCCATATTTTTTATCAAGTAATTCCTTCTATCTTACAAAAACAGACATAAAATACCAGAAGATAAGGGCAGTCTTCAAAGCATGGACAAAGGGAAACAACTCAAAACATGAACATATTAATCTGGTTTTAAAAAAAGCAGCGGAGACACTTCAACTGTATTTCCATATCAAGAGATTCAATATTGTATTTGTCTAAATAATATTTTGCAGTTAAATGATTTTAATATGATTTCATGAACCTTTACTGAAGCCAAAAACTTGTAATCACAAGATGAAAACCATTTGAGAAGTCACATACCACACTTAGAATTTTACAACAGTAAATAAAAGATGTAAGAGGTGATTAAAAAAAAAATACTTGCCAATCCCGAGGGAGGTATTATAAGTGCAATTATTGCTAATATAAGTGACAAAAAAAGTGAAAGGTATATATTACATGCCATAATTACAGAACACTATGAAAATTGTACATTTATTTTTGCTACAAACACGGATATGCAGTTGATTATAAATCTTGTCACACAGGAGCAAAATCCATATGAATTAGTACTAGAATTCAAACACAAAATATACTGACAAATTATTTATATACTACACTCACCTAAACAAGTCATTATGTACAACTTATGCTGAATGGTCATGAAGTCAAATCCTGAAATATGGCAATACGCATGATGATGTACTCAATCTGAATGCTATCTTATATCTTCTTTTCAAATTTATAAAGCAAGTTTAAAAAGTTGCCTCTACTTTAAAATATTTCCGTCACATAACATCCATGAGTCATATCGATAAAGCCTGTTTCATATCTGGCATGATTTTCTTTTAAAAGTATAGGTTGGTATGCTATCTAAATATATTATCAATAAGATGAATCTGTTAGGCTAAGTGTCAAATTTAAGAAACCCATCTGTTTTGTTCCTTTTAAAATGTGTCATACAGCTGCTATAAACAAAAAATAAGGAAAGAACATAAAGGTCTAAAATGGGAACATGTAATTATCTGCTCTTTTATGCAGCAGCTTCCTTTTTGTCAATATTCTCAAATTCAAATGATGAATTTAATGAGATGTTAATAAATATTACAAACATAACTTTTCATTGCTTCATTTTCTTTTTAAATGTGCCAAAAAGTGTAATTCACATACAGACAAGTGTTAGATGTAATTAGGTGAAAAAATGCATAATACTAAAGGTGTAACGGTTGGCATATATGTAACGAGCACACTGTTTCAGCTCTTTTGTAGCGTACTGTACAACAGGTTATGTGCATCTTACATTGTAAGCCACATTCTGATCATTGTGCAACGAACAGATCTCTACTTCTTTATCAATATATGGGGCATGCTGTAAAAAGCATGATTGCCAAATTTCTTTTCAACATGGTGTCATGCTGAGTGGAGAAAAAAATGCTGCTTACTGACAATGTGAATGCATTTAATAAATTCTTTGAATATGCACTCAATTACTGTGTGATTTAGATTTATAACGTAGCATTTAAACAAATTCAGTCATATTGCTATGATGTCTTCAGTGTGGCAGTTTAAAGTGATGCATAGCACTGGGGCATCATGTCACAGACATGCAGCATGATGTCCCCCACAGTCACATAATCCTGACACAAGTCGACCAGTCCTAACACTAACCTCTTACTGCTGAGTGCCTAGCCAGGCAGCTGTTTGCACTATTTCAAGAAGTCTTTGGTATAACCTGGCCGAGATTCAACTCACTCAATAACTATATATACCAGTCCTAACATTAACCTCTTAAAGCTGAGCATCAAGCGAGCAGCTGTTAGTACCATTTTTGTAAGTCTTTGGCATGACTCGGCTAGGAATCGAACCCACAACCTCCCGCTTTGATGACGGACGCTCTAACCACTAGGCCACCGGAACAGTTATGGACTTGGTGGAAGATTTTAAAAATATATATGAATATATATGGGTTGGAGTTGAATAGAAAATCTGGGGGTCTCCAGACACACAAATGAGTGTAAAGGGTGCCACTGAAAATGTGATGACAAATGTCAACATGTAAATAATGAAGATGCAGCAGCATAGGTCCTGCTCTCATAAAATGTCTTAACTGTCGAAATTTCAGCAATAATTTTATCGGCTGATTGCATGCAAATTAAAATGGGATAATTCCATTAAAGGTCACTGGCCATACATTTTTCTTTTTTCATCAGATTTGCATTACATGATTTAAGGTAGCTATACTCACACAAAAGAATTAAAAAAGTATAAAAAAGTAAAGAAGAAATAATTATTCAGAACAGGAGTATACAATGCTGTTATTCCCCTTAGCTACAATTTCCCACCTATATAGGATACCAACCTGAAATAACATCCATTTATCCCCACAAGACGGAGTACGTGTTTCTTGTTGTCGAAAAAAACACTATAAATTATGAATAGGGTGCTTGCACAATGCACTTGTGTTACTTTCAAAACTGTTCCATTGTTTCAATTTATTTTCAAAATTCTGATTAAGTAGAGGTAAAAAAAAAAAATCAATGCTGGTTTCCCTATGTCAGCTTACTTTGCACACAAAAAAAAGGAAATTGGCACACTTAAAAGAATCCAAAGTCAGTATCTGGGGTTGGCTTGCTTTGTAATAAAATAACCTTTGTATTTGATACCCTGTTGGTAAGTTTAAGCAATGAGTTTATTGCTCACTGTCAGTTGTGTTTATTCATCATATGGGCTTCTATTTGGTTACTATATGTAATCATAATTGACACAAACATTCATTGAAGTTTGTAGGGTAAATAATATACACTGCAATAACTTGCTTTAATAATACTTTTGTAACCCATGCAAACAAAAAGGTTATCATTTGCACTCAGTGAATGTATTTTCAAATGATTTTTATTTGCGAGATTATATTCATGCATTAAATAAGAACAGTTTTAAAATAACAAATGCCATAAATGAACTAATTTTATACACATTTACACAATTTACATCTCTGAAACACTTATGTCTTTTTTATTATTAATGTCAAATTCTACGAAAGGAAATGTACGCACTTTGGTTTTCATTGGCTGGAAAGAGATGGAAGTTGGGAATACAAAATAAGTTAAAAGGATCATAAAAATCTTGAACGAAACAAAGCTATTTAAACACTTTCTTTATATTGATATAAATTTATTCATTTCATTAAAGAAAGATACTTTCATTGTGTTGTTGTTGTTGTGTTGTAGGGTTTAATGCCATTTTTCAGCACATGATAGGCTATACATGGCAGCCAGTTTTATTGATGGAGGAAGAACCCGGGAAAACCCCCCGGAAAGAACCAACCAACCTACGAGAAGCTGCTGGCAAGCTTTCTCACCTAACTACATTAGCCTAATCTTAGACTCGAACCAACGCAGATAGAGGTGAGATGGCAGTGATCCATAATAGAGAGCGCTTTAGACCACTCGGCCACTTGGGGCCCAAGACTTTCATTTAACCCAATTTCGGCATTCCCAGCTTCCATCACTTTGTAAAATTGATGGTGTATATCTTAGAAAGATTCTGGATCATGCTCAATGTTCTTTTTAAACAAATAAATCCTGACTCACAGGATTAACCCACAAAAAAAATGGTTCAATTTCAATTAAAAAACATTTAAAAAATTTAAGAAAAAAACACAAATTAGTTGAACAGCAGTACACTGACAAAAATAAGAAAAAAAAGCAACATACAAAGTACTGGTAAACCGTGTGCAAGTATGGAAATATCATGTATGAATGGCAGGTGCCTTCAAGCAATCGTTATATTCGCATCTCATTTGCAATTTGTTATCTGACATAAGTGATATATACACTACAGTTATGATCCAAATGACAGAATGCATCTCTGCATATAAGGAGTTTGTGGATATAATTTTTTTCTCTAATCTATTTTGCATGATGAAAAAAGAAGGAATAAATGATAACAATGCAAGGTTAGTTTCATTCATTTTATTTTCAAATAAGTGTTTTATTTATCTATTTAATTGTAACATCCAATGAGAAGGGGAGCAGAAACTTGAACACAAAAAATTATTTCATTTCTTAAGTTTTGGGACATATACCTTGATGAAAAATGTTTCACCATATATATATATTTATATATATATGATTCTACAGGTTTGAACACCTATAAATCATAAATGTCCCATAGTAATACCTCATGGTTTGTTTTTTTAAAAATCATTTTGAGTTCATATTGGTTATAATAATGCTAAATAAAGAGTTTGATCCAAGTCTACGCTCTAAACATTCAAAATGTATTATGATTATTTGAAACATGAATATTTTATATCTGCCGTAACATTACTGTACTGTAATCCTTTACTTGATATATATAAACAATGTATATAACTTGCACTCTTTCATTGCTCTTCTCATATGCATCAAGTTTTCTACAGGATTTAATTTAAGACTTTCCCATCCCTCACCCTATTCGATAAAACAGCTTCAATCCACTTTTTTGTTGTAAACAGGGTCTTTCTGGAAAAGAACGAACCCTACTGTCATATCATCACTTTTGGTTACATCCATATGAAACTCTCTGCACCATATTTGCGGTACAAAAGCATGATCATAAGATATATCACAGACATTTATGTGGGGAAATTGAATGGCTAGGTTCAATAGAAGGGATAAATGTACCTCATACTCATGTCTGGCACGTCAAAACTGCTGATTGTTTTACTAAGATTGGAAAATACCTTTTACACGTTTTTTTAAAAAGCAGATTTTTAAATTTAATTAAATATTTGTATGGTGTAACAAATTAGTTTTTTATGACTATAATAATATTACACAATATAGTTAGCCAATAACCATTCTCGAGACCTAACATTGCAAATTTTACAAAAAGAAAACAACTTTTGAGTTAAGCACATATTCCTGTACATATTCATTTACAAGTTTAATCCAACTAAAACTAACATACACTGAGCTGCCATCATATATAATGTACTGGCTTATATGGGTCAATGCTGTTTATTTGATTGACAACTTCCAATAAACTGCACAGACCTAGTTCACTCAGTATATCACATGATAGCAGATAAGGGTCTGTGCAGTTTGCAGATGGATTTAACTTTAAACAGTTGTTGGTATGGATTTTAATGCTATTTTTTGGCACAAGATAGGATATACACTGTACATGGCGACCAGTATATCTGGTGGAGGAAGAATCCTGAGAAGCCACTGGCAATATTTTTCATATGCACATGTTGGCCGTGGCCAAGACTCGAACTGCAAGCAGATAGGTTAGATGTCAATGATCTATAAAGGCGAGCACCTTAGAACACTGTCACCTTGGGCCCCACTTTAACTGATCATTTTTAAACTATATCAGTGGTTCTCAAACTGGTATGCTGAACACTGGTGGACAATGAGTTATATTCAGGTAGTGCATAGCAACGCTGTGGAACAATCAAGAACCTGAACTTTGAAAGAAGAAAAAAAAAAAGCAGGCTCATCCATTACGTAAAACAGGAAAGCTTCCTTATATTAAAATAATTAAACTGGAACTGTGCTTTTATTGGAAGAATAAAAAAAATCATGCAAAGCACTATACAATATTCAGCTAACAGTACAATAAACATTATGAAATATTAAGCAGTCCGCCAAAACTCTAAACAATGTTCAAGTGGTCTGCAAAAAGAGTTATGAGAGCCACTGTGCTATATTGTTTTATATTCTCTTGACAAGAAAAGAACCTATTCCTCCAAGCTGGATGAAATTCTCAAGTGATCCTTCAAGTTAAAACAAGACTCATTTTCTGAAAATTTTAATTATGACTATGTAATTCTTGACATATGCCATATATTCAGAAAAATATTCAGTGCTCCCAACCAAGCAGTAAGATATAGTATAATTTCAATATGAGGAAGAAAGTTGGACAATTTCAGTGAAAATGGAACCTGATATAAGTGCATCCAATCTTCGACATCTCCAGGTCTGTGAAATGTTTAAGGAACTCAAATCTTCAATGAATATAAGTATGGATTTGGTTTGGTTTTAGTTTACCATTAGTTTACCATAAAAACAATTATGCCTAAATTTACCTTTCCCTGCCACACTTGTTGACTGAGGGAATGATCAATTGTAGGTACTTGATATTGGTGAAGTGCCCATGTATGGAAGGAATGCTCCAGTGAAGAGTTTATAATGATGTTTATAATTCTGTTCATAGCTATGGAAAAAAATGTGCATCATGAATCATTTATTTTCATGTCATCCATTAATATGATTTTGCATAAAATGACACTAAAATCTTCTGTAATTTAGTTCATGGCAAACGATGGTCCCACACTTCTAATGATATATCAGATCATTGTTCATCTGCATCTTTAAAGATGTGGCTTCTAGCAACCATGAGAAAAAACACAAACTTGTACATTTGATTTGGCAGAACCCAGTATATTTGCTTTTGTTGCTTTTAAAGCACTATTATCACACAGATCAAATGGAAGCATCGAGCCTTCCCCAACTCCAGGGACACACAAAAGCAGTTGACCCAGCTGGACTGGATAGACAAGAAACCCCCAGTGATTCCAATATAAATTAGAACCTGGTATACTGCATTATTTCTGCCTTTCACCTCCAAGTGTTGATGATATCACTTACCAGTAATGGGTTCCTTACATTTGCCACAGTGTTTAACTCTAATGTTAGAAAAATAGAAGGCCTTGACAAGTTTTGGTTTGGCAAGATATCTTCAAGCCTCACTTGTATTGGACTTTCACTTCATAAAACTTCAGTCCAGCAATATTTTCTGTGGGTGCACTGGAAGACCATTCACACAAATTGAATTAGTTACATTGTATTACATAGTACTGAGGTCCATAGGAAATTCATTGAAAAAGTAGGAAAGGTCTTTGGAGCCAGAGTATAATATGTATGTACAATGTAGATATCAGATGGTCTGACTTGTACACACACAAAAAAAAAGGATTAAAAACTTGGTCTCACAAGATTGAGCTGCAATTGCACCAGTTTTACTTTTTTTTCTTCTCCATAAATGTATATGCATCCTCAGGCAACACAAAGGAAAATTTAGGGCAGAGAAAACTCTCCCCAGCAGTCTAGACTATACACCGGGTAATCATGTTCAGTTGATTTTTTTTGGGGGGGGGGGGGAGAGGATAATGCCATTTTTAAGCACATGATAGGCTATACATGGCGGCCAGTATTATTGGTGGAGGAAGAACCTGAGAAAACCCATGGAAAGAACCACCGACCCACAAGAAGCTACTGGCAAGCTTTCTCACATAACTACATTAGCTGAATCTTAGACTCAAACCCACACAGACAGAGGTGAGACGGCAGTGATCTGTAACGGAAAGCGCTTTAGACCACTCGGCGCCCCTTCTTCACTTCATAGTATACTGGTACTAATTTTCAGTTCATTGTACACTGATAATTTCTATTGCTCCCCATGGGCACAAACTTTAAACCTGGTTCTGTTAGGTGAAAACAGCAAGTATACTCGGGTCTTATTCTTCATCTTGCCTTACAAGTGTCAAATTTCGTCTTAATAGAATTTCTCAAAATGAATTTGGGAAAATCTTGGGAATACATTTCAACATGTTATTAATTATAAATATTTAGTTATAAAACAAAAATAGAAGGCTCGATTTTCTTCACTAACCAAGACAAAGATCTAAAAGGACAGAGGGCAAAGGTCTGAAGGAATAAAAACAGAGTCAATCACCTTTTCAAATGAGTCAGATAGCGCTGTTTAATGGGTTGAATACCAGTGATAAAATCTTTGCAAAATTATCAATGTAAAAGATGGCTAATAAAAAATATTTATATGGCCTTCATTTTAATATACGGTTTAAAAGACAACTGCAAATCTCAAAGATAATAAAGTATTTTGTTTCCACACTCATTTTGACGTTTTTGTGGTTAAAAAAGACTTGATGCTATTTGTGAACTAAGCCTACCCCATAAAAAATAATGCATTGACAGACATTTGGAGGACTTACCTATTTCTGGTAGCGGTAGCAATGGTTCAAATGTCTGGAAGAAAAAATAAAATCTAAGCTCACTATATAACAGAAGGATATAAAATAAAAGGACACAAAAAGGTCATTACAAGTGTCATTGGTTCAATTTAATCATTTATTTGAGGTAAAGTGCAGAATGTTGCAAACTCTCTTCCAAGTGAAGCAGCAAAATGCTTGAATCTTGAATTAAAACTACTAAATCAGAAATAGTAATGGCCCCTTTCCTCGTTGAAGACCTATTTTGTTATAATGAGGAAAGCTGAATCTTCTGCATCATTTCATTCTTTCATAATTACATGTGTTTCTATAATTCAAGTCAACAGAGTACAGTATCTTTCTTTTAAACAGTATAAATTCTGTGTTCAGTTCTGGCCATATTTAACATTTTATCTTTGAGAATTGAGAAATATTAGCATGAGGTTCAAGTGGGTCTGATATCATTTGCTATGCTTATATAACTAACTAAATAGATAACCATTACACTTAGAACTGGCTTACACGGGGCAATAAAGAATAAAACCCTGTGTATCCTGTTTCCCAGCCTTTATATTTTTGTACACTGGATTCATTTCCCAGGGAACAACATGGCACCAAATCTGGGAAACATGCACAATTTTATAAGACAAAGAAAAACATCTGTAAAGATCATACATTTTTGAAGTTTTCTTTAACTAAAGTAAAAGTTACAAGGTAAAGTAAATTTTTTTGTGGCATTAAAATCTTCAGAAAGTTTAATTTTCGTAATGAATCAGCTTCCTAATTTCACAGGTCAGTTGTCTTGAATGCAGCTTGCTAGACCTAATGGCTAACATAAGATCTATTGAAACAATTTTATGTCTTTAAAAAAATGTTGAAGTCTCGTCTGTTTCAAGACATTTCATCATCATATAACCTCTTTTTATTATCATCTGCATGACAATATTTCTCCATAGACATTTATGTTATTGCAAAAGTCCTATCAAGCATAAGTAAGTAGCATGTATTCATGAATTGCACATATTCCTCTAAGTCAGTATTTACCAACAGACTGGTTCTGTTTTTTTTTACTGCAATGTAGACAAATTTAATTTCTCTCAACAATGTCATGGTACCAGTTTTTAATCAATTACCACAATACCTCAAGGCAGTACAACATTGGGACCATGAGTTGCTTATTTTTGTGACTATCAGCATTAAAGTTCCAAAGCATTAGTTGATTACAATACTTTCCAAAAATGATAACATTGCTATGGTGGCAGTCACATTGAATGTTATGATAAGCAACATCTACATTTAGGACAAACTAGATGTACACAATATTAAAAGACTTCTGATATAAAAGCCCATAAGGTTATAACCATCCATTCAAGAGAAACAGACAAGAATTTCATTGTGGCAGTCATATTTGAGATCAGTTCTGTACCATTTTCATGCAGGAGCAATTAGATATCACAATGTCTTCTGGTACAAAGACCATGTTGATGTGACTTTCAATTTGGAGGAGTGATAATAAAAAGAATTTCAAGATAGTTGTCAGAATGGACACGCTAGTTGTCTGACCGGCACCATTTTCAATTAAACAGCATAAAAAGTCTTCTGGATACTATGACTTTCCATTACGATGTGTGGCAAAAACAAGATTTTGAAGATGTCTTCTGTGGTGGCCATAATGCCATAATTTTCATTAAGGATGAGTTATGGTTAGATTTTCAAGATTGCAAATAAGAATTCCATACAATGGATGACATACAACCAGCCATCTCATGAGCCTTTCTTTTCTATGACTAGTAGAGCTTAACAACAATGGTAACCTAAGAAATACACACTCAAGATGTAACAGCATTTTTATTATATCCCTTTTGCTTAGTTCATTCACATCTAAAGAGCAAAATAATATCCCTAAACATTGCTAATTAGCAATCCCATCCATGAGCTCTATATAAACCCATTTACCAAGTTCAAATGTGTGTGTGTGTTTGCATGTGTGTGACAGCACAAGATGGGATCCCAGGTAGCCAAATTGACTAAAGCACTTGCCTTGAACTATCAATGCCATCTCACCTCAGTCTGTGGGTTAGAGTCTATCATGCACCAGAAAACACCAAACAACAACAGCAATCCTGGCCACAGAATGCCATACATTGTATCCCAAAATAGATATACAAAACAAAGGATGAAATATAGTTTCTAAGGAAGTAAATGCTTGGCCAATTAAAAGCAGAATAACCCCATTATTATGCGCACATCATGCTTATTACACACACCATTAAAGAAGATGACAATATAAGCTTATTATTTGCCAATTTCAGTCAACAGCTACAAGGCTACAACATAAACATGTGCAGATCTTACTCAAGATCAAACACATCCCAAATCTGCACAACATAACACTGATCTGATCCACACAAAAATTACTAAGAGTACGGACAATCTCAGCTAATCAGAGATGCAAGATCACCTCATTAATATGCATGGATCTTGCATAATTGCAATCATGACAAGTCTATTTACCAAGTTTGACAAAAATCTTGAGTAATTAGTCTCAAGAAAGAAACCTTGCTCAGCCAATCAGATGCAAAATTACCTTACAAGTCCTGCTCATTATAAAGCTCATCCTATATCTTATTAGCCAATATACCAAGCATGAATGGTTAGCAACTCAGTCATTAAGACACCTGACCACCTTATTGATGTTGTTGTTGTTGTTGTTGTTGTTGTTGTTGTTGTTGTAGGGTTTAACGCCATTTTTCAGCACATGATAGGCTATACATGGCAGCCAGTTATTATTGATGGAGGAAGAACCCGGGAAAACCCCCCGGAAAGAACCACCGGCCCACGAGAAGCTACTGGCAAGCTTTCTCACATAACTACATTAGCCGAATCTTAGACTTGAACCTACGCTGACAGAGGTGAGATGGCAGTGATCCATAATGGAGAGTGCTTTAGACCACTCGGGCCTTTCCTTATTAATGTGTAAAATCACTGTTTTAAAAGAAAACCGCATTGCATACCTTGATTATTGGCTTTGTTTGATCAAATCTGTTTCAGAAATATGATCTCTACAGAGGCATCATGTTCAGCCAATCAAATGCATGATAACTTCATCAATATTACTGAATATTATTCACTGAATTGAGCTGAACGATGGATTATATGATCTTATATTCAAAATCAGTTGAGAATTAAGAATGCTCCTAAATGGTTAGAGCTTCTACCTCAGATGCAAATGTTCCAAGTTTGAACCTTGGTTGAGACATATCAAAGACGTATAGATAAGGTTCTAGCAGCTGTCTGACTTATTACTTACTCAGTTCTAAGATGTTAATGTTAGGACTGGTTGGCCTGGTGTCAGGAAAATATGACTGCACTGACTGGGTAAGACATGATGCTACATATATCTGCAGCATGATGTCTCAGTGCTAGACATCACTATAAACTTCCGCACAGCAAACTTCATAGTGATATGAATGACAACCTGTTAATACTTCATTAAAAATCCAAATTACACACAAATCATACTTAAGAAGTATGGTCTATAGATTGAAAATCCTTTTTTTTAAATGTGCAAATGTCAGTCGATGGTGTCAGTTTGGGTCAACCATGTAATAAAATGTTAGTACTGTGAAAAAATTAAAAAATTTTTTACTGCACAATTTATTTTTGTATATGCTTGACCATACTCTAACAAAGTGGGAAAATTTAAAATTTTATTTCCCTCCAACACTGAGATCATCATTCTTTGAGATGTTTCAGCTTTCAAGTGATTCTTAATGGTATGATGTTTTTCTTCTTTGGTTCACCAATTTTGAAATCCAATTTTTTAATCAGAAGTCGCACTTTATATTAGACTTTCATTTCTATTTTTGTGGTTTTACATCATGTTCAGTGATGTCAGTTTATCAGTGGTCATTATATTGATTTCAGCATCTAAGTGTGATATAGAGGTAAAGAAATTAGTTATCCATCTTTCCATATCTATCGCTTAACCCAGTTCTGCTGCACCATTGCAGATGACAAATAGCACTACAGTAATACCTCGAACATTCACAAGGTTAAGTTCCAGAACCCGTCGCGGATCAGGAGGAATCGCGAATGTTTGGTATGAGTCGCTAATAAATGCTTATTTCAAGAGTTTAAACCCTAAATATGACCCAATTCATGCTCCCAAAGCACGCTAATTTAATTTAAAAGTTAGCTTAATACATTACCCATAAAAAAAGAAAGAAATGGTTGGCGTAAAATTAGAGTACAGTATTGCCTAATGGGTATTAGTCAGAGTTTCCTCTGACTCTTGCCACCCCATTTTTGATATATGGGCATTTGGGGTAGCCGTTTACTTGCCAGCCCAGCAAACTTGAACAATCTTTCATCGATATATATTTATTTCTTCATTAACTAAAAAGAAATTACCTGACTTTCATTTTTATGTTGGATTTGTTTTCCTTCAGAACACTAGCAATGGCATATTGTTGATATCAATTGACTGTCTGACCTCTGATGCCATTAAGATGTAGGTTGCAAGATTTGTGTAGTCACACGACTAAGAATCCAAATGACTAGATCAGGTCAAATTTCAGCAATGATGTACTTTCATCTCGTCTATCAGCAGATTAAAGACATAACAAATGCTATTCTCATGATTATTGAGATAATAAATCATATTCCTATCGATTGCATGCAAGTATATATCGATGAAAGATCGTTCAAGTTTGCCGGGCCGGCAAGTAAGCGGCTACCCCATGCCAACACCAAATGGTGTCGGCGAATTCCAACTTTTCGATAGGGAATGCGCTCTGACCCTACACCCCAACATAAATGTCCAAATATCAAAAATGGGGTGGCAAGAGTCAGAGTTAACTCGGACTAAATGGGTATTTGCCACACTAGTGCATTTACAGTATGGTATACTAATATTACCCCAATACTAATTCATTGGCTGCCGTTTTCTTTTGCACTCACAGTAAGGTAAAACCAAGTAACAAATGGGAAATATTTTGCAGATCTATGAAACAATCGTGTTTGCAAATTAGTTAGGTTCCAATTAAAATTTTGCAAATCCAAAAACGCGAATGTTTGAGGTATTACAGTACATCAAGCTCGTATCATGTGACTGGAAGCACATGCTTATTGTTCATACAGACAAAAACATATTTCTTATGGTCATAAACATTAAAACAGGTCTGGAAGCTACCTCAATTCATTCCTTGAATTAGTTTAGTACTTTCATGGAGACTATTATAATTCAGCAATATGCCAGGCTTATTTTAACCTTGTTTCCAAGAACTATATTTACAGGTAATACTCTGCACAATTATTTCCTGATTTTTCCGTGTTTGCCATATATGGTACTAGTTGAATGGCAGAAAACATATAGAATGAGAAAAGCAACCAATCAACAGGAAGAGATTGCTTAATGGATTTTGTTCATTTTCTTCAAAATGATCATTAAGCAATTTGGACATAAAATGATTGATCAGTGGATTGATATCAGAATACAACCAAACTAGTTCATTTTGGGTACAATAGGTATCAAAAAAAAGAAAGACACATGCATTATAGCAAATGTTCCTCGGATTCTATTCAAATATATCAAAATGAAACGATTACAGCAGAGCTGGATTCAACTCATCTCCTTAAACAATAAGAGTAAAAAACTTCATCAAAAAAGGATTCGGCACAATGGGCTTGCAAAATACTTTCACTGATGCTGCAATTCTCTGTCTTGCATTTTTCTCCACAGAAAACCCAAAACAACCTAACCTCACTCATTCTAGCTAAGTTTTGCATTTTCCCTCAATAAAGACACAACAACATGACCTCAAGAATGGCTGTCGTTGTTGTTGTAGGGTTTAATGCAGTTTTTCTGCAGAAGATAGGCTATATATAGTGGTCAGTAATAATAGTGGAGAAGAACCCAGGAAGAACCACCAACCCATGATAAGCAACTGGCAAGCTTTCTCACACATTAAACGATAACGAGACTCAAACCCACACAGACAGAGGTAAGACGGCAGTGATCCTTAACAGAGAGCACTTTAGACACAAAAATTCAACAGGAGGTTGTATCAGCAATCTCTGCTAGTCAAACGATACCTCCAAATGAAAACCCCGAGCATGCATGGCAAACATTCCGGTGTAAAAGCATTGTCATGTAATTTTGCAGTTAAATTTACATTCAAGGCATGTTAAATGTGACCAATGATACCACTTTGATACATGCAACTTTTCCCTACAGTCAACCATATTATGCTATTCTGAAAAGCCAGAGCCACAAAAGAAACCAGAATGGTTTTCAATTGAATCAGATGAACAATCTGATGGGTTGAACTAAATCACTTCGACTGGCTTGGCAATTTGCATGGATATTTGTTCTACACATGCCAAGGGTTTGTATCACTGGCACTGTAGGAACCACTAGCTAGTGAAGACGATAACTGTATAAGGCTTTTAATAAACTGCTGTCGAAAATTCCAAGCAAAAATATTGATTTTGTGACTGGGAACAGGATAAACATTACTGCAGATTCTAGCTTAAGTTGCAATAAGAAGCTGTTCATTTGCAGTAAATATAACTTTTAATTAGAAGAGGCAATTTTTATAACAGTGGGTTTAAATCCCTGACAGACACACAGCAGTAAGAGTCCAGATCATTTCAACACCAGCTGACAAAATATTCTAACATATTCATGTAGTAAACACTGTTTTATATTTAGTTCTGGGCTAAAAATGACAATCAATAATATAATATGACAAAGCTTTTGTCATTTAATTTATCACCATCAGCATAATAGGATAATAAGTCTATGCCTTGTAAATGACATCTTTATTTACCATTTACCCATCTATACATGGAAGCCATGTCAAAAGAATCATGTCCCCCACCCCAACTCTTGATAGTATAGCTGTAATTATTAATGAATGCAAACTGTTGACTTCCCTTGCTTAAGCTTATTTCTTTTGAAAAGAACAGCTAATGTAGTTTTTATTTAAAAAGAATTACATATATCTTCACCCAAACTTATGCAGGTGTATACGGTAAATTATCATTTGGATACTTATGTTGTTGAGAATTATATGATTAGGTGCTAAACTTTCCAGTAATAAACGGTAATGATTAGTCTTTCCTGATAATGATTAGTCTTTCCTAACGTTTGCATTGCGACAAGGAAATCTCTGTCATGGGGTAGTAATGTAAACCAGAGACTGGAATTTCCATGTCTTGATACAAACACAGTTTATATTTATGTTTGGCACAGTATTTTATCAAAGTTGGAGTGAGCTTAAGTTGTTTTATGAGTGAATATCTTTTCATTATACATGTATATGCTATTGTTGTTGCTTGATTTTATAACAACTCTTGTCAAGCACAGCCGAAAAGTGGTTCCTAACATGTGAACACCACAACTGAGAAAACCAGATTAAGACAACCAGACCTAGAGACAACCAGATTAAGACAACCAGACCTAGATAAGAAAAGATTAGCAAAAGAATCAGATTTTCTCATTCCCATGGGTGAGAAAATACATGCCTGAAACCATTACTCCCTTATATCTCTCCAGGAACATATTCATTACTTTGTAATTGGTTTCTTCATGTAATAAATGTAGCATAGAGCCAACTTTCAAGCAGGTCATTTCTGGTTGGCAGGACTAAGAGTTGCTATATCATCAATAAAACACATAATCAAGCTCTGCTTAGAATCATTTGAAGATACCGTATTCAACAAAATATTTGCACCATGCTTACAAAATTTATCAGGTAAAATTTATGAGGTTAAAGTTTTTTTTATAGAAACATTACAGTCAGTCTGTGATTATTATTTACCATAATAAAGCAAAAAAATTAGTTACAACTCTTTTAACATCATTTTTTAAGTTTTTTTTTCTTAAAAGTACCACAGTAATTCCTGCAAACAAAAAATGTTTTGTGTGTTTATTTTAGATGACTATATGCATATACATGTGGAAACTATTGAGCAAGTAAGCTCTGAACATTACAATTATATGAGTAATGATTTAGAAAATACATTTTTAAACACATTTATGAAGTTAAATTCATTTATGTGTCTGTAAATTTGTGATGATCATTCACCAGCTGCTTACCTATAGTTCAAAAGACTACATATCCAGCAGCACAGAGACCAAGATGCTATGTTCAGACTGTAACATCAGCACCAACTGATTGTTGCAAAACATGGTTATCCAATCATATTGGTTGATCAATAACTTCTTACTAATAATTTAGCTAGGGTAACCATGATATGCAGACAACATGACAGATTGTTATTTCATATATACAGATTGTACAATAATGAAACTTTTTTTAAAAAAATTGTCTGCTATTAAAAAGACTGCATACAACGTGTCTCTCACTGACGAAATGGGTAAAAGAGAAATTTTAAAACTACATACTGCTAAAATAAATTAAAATAAATAGGTCAAGTCAGTTATCATAGGAATACTATAAGATGGAAAGTTAGGGAATACTATAAGATGGAAAGTTAGGGAATACTATAAGATGGAAAGTTAGGGAATACTATAAGATGGAAAGTTAGGGAATACTATAAGATGGAAAGTTAGGGAATACTATAAGATGGAAAGTTAGGAAATACTATAAGATGGAAAATTAGGAAATACTATAAGATGGAAAATTAGGGAATACTATAAGATGGAAAATTTGGGAATACTATAAGATGGAAAGTTAGGGAGTACTATAAGATGGAAAGTTCGGGAATACTATAAGATGGAAAGTTAGGGAATACTATAAGATGGAAAGTTAGGAAATACTATAAGATGGAAAGTTAGGGAATACTATAAGATGGAAAGTTAGGGAATACTATAAGATGGAAAGTTAGGGAATACTATAAGATAGAAAGTTAGGGAATACTATAAGATGGAAAGTTAGGGAATACTATAAGATGGAAAGTTAGGGAATAATATAAGATGGAAAGTTAGGGAATACTATAAGATGGAAAGTTAGGAAATACTATAAGATGGAAAGTTAGGGAATACTATAAGATGGAAAGTTAGGGAATACTATAAGATGGAAAGTTAGGGAATACTATAAGATGGAAAGTATTGATTATTAAACTATGCATTTTATCAAGAATATGGTCCTGAAATTAACAAAAGCAGAGCCTTCTGATCACAAGATGATCTTTATAAACAATTCTGTTACAAGTTCTACACATCACCTGATGGCATTGTTACACTTTGAGAATGGGATCATGGGCTTTTTGCAATTTATGGCCCTATGTTCCCCAATTCTGAGTCCTGTGCACATTTTATCTATTTGAAAAGATATAGAATTCAAAAGACATAATTCAGACAAAAATGGAATTAAAATAAATGCTGACATAGGTAAGACATGAACACTAAAGTTGAATCAGAGCAAGATGTTCAAAAGAAATTCCATAGTCCAGCTCATTTCTGTTGAGACATTCAAAACATGCTTCACTAGTTACTTGAACACTTGACAAAACATTAATTAGAGAAATGTAAGTTTCATGGCAAAAATTAACCAGGTTATGGTAGAAAAACTGTCAAATCAAATAAGATTTTTTGACACTAGTACATTATGTACTAATATCTTCCTTTGTCCCATTAACATGTTTGCATGTCCCCTAAATCTGGACTAAAGAGACAGTGACAAGGGTATTCAACTCAACTCCAAGCTAACTAAATTTGGCCAATAAATGACAAGTTAGTACTTTAAACCTTTGCCGGTTTGATGAGAAACTTATATTTGGATATTACACGGTGGTCATTTCTCACATTACAATCAGAAGGACTTCCAGGTAAGCAAGTTTCAACATTTTAGTAATCATTTGTAACATTTCTAAAATCGATTTGTTTTGGCACATCTTGCAGGTCTTGTGATAAAATCGTAAGGGCTGGCAGGTCTGTCTTAATCGTTCATTCTTCAAAACTGAAATGGTAAATCACCCACTGTCTTCCATTCTAACAACATTTATACCATTAACTGTTCCGGGAAAACATTAATTTAAATTTAAATAAGATCCTCAGAGTGAACCAAAAAAATAAATGGGACACACTCTATACCCAGATTTCGCCTGAAAAGCCCCTGTACATCAAACAGATAAAGGAATGGAGAGAATATGACTAGTGCATTTTTAGTCCAACTAAATCAGAAAAGTTTGGGACAGAGAAAAACAATTTATTTAAAATTATCAACTATCAAATTGCCTTTTCTGCAGTCGTACAGACAAGCTAAAACTTCTGGCAGTCAAATTTATCTAAATAGTATCAGATATAATTATTAAACTTATTTCATTGTCAATACCATTCACAGATGTTAAAAACATTAAAATTAAATTAAAAAAATCTTTTAAAAAATGCATTTTTCTCTCAATAAATAAATAAAAAATAAACGTTTCAGTAGATCTAAGGCAACACAAAAATCAATAATTATGCAAAAAGTTAAACACAGCATCATCTTCCAATACATACACATTTGGCCTACACTACCAGGTATCAGCACCATGTTGTAGCATGTTTATGTAAAGTATCGTAGGCTAGCATCATAGATTCATTATTGATCGATATTTGTTATCTAGAGAATGACAGAGGACCGCCTGTATGGTTGATGAAAAAAAAAAATGAAAGTACCAAATATAAAAAAAATGCAACAAAAAAAAAAACTCGTTTTTCGAGGTAAAATGAAAAAAAAAAATACAAAAACTTTTTTATCATCTATGAAACCATTACTGGTATTGTAATGATGACCAATGAAAGATTCCATCTAATATATTTAGGGATATTTGTTAAACACAAAATACTCTACAATTCTGATCACAACAATGCCCACTCTTAGTGAGAAAATACAAATAATCAACAGCAAAAACTGTTTGAAAAAGTTCTGCATCATTGAGCAATGCAAAACTGAATTGCTATGGGCAACTAAATGACTGATTAATTCATGTACCTATTACAATATCTAAATCTCATCAGCCTCAAGTACTGACATTTTTGCTTTAACTTATTGGTAGATGGATTTAACTACTCCGCACATGACAGGCTCTACATGGTGGCCAGTATGTCTGGTGGTGGAAGAACCCATGGTGTATGATTCTTAACAACTATCACTTACATTCTTCATTTCTATTATATATACCTGTGTTTAATGCAAAACTTGTATATGTAAGGTTTGTAATGCATGCATGTTTTCAGTGACTTAGCTTTAATGTTGTGTGCTTACACAATGAACCATGCTTAATGCCTCAGATGTAGTGATTGACAAAGCAATTATTTGTGGGCAGATAATTCTATTATGGAACAGGATCAATAAATATACTGGGACAAAAGTTTAGTTTATAACTGTAACAATAATAACTTACACTGATTACATTATCCCTGGGTTTTGTTTCAAAGTTGAGTGACTTCTCTTTCAGTGGAGTATTGATCCTTGTCAGAGGAGTTTGGATATGGGCCATCTCCTGTAAGTAAACAGGAAAGATAGCTCAACACTGCATCCTATGGCAGCTATCTGCTTGTCTGTCAATACATCCATTCATTCACTCCAATTAACCTTCATTGTAAAAGACTTCACTTTAATTGTGTGGATGTCTTTGGTAGCTAAATACAAGGTAGGCTCAACAAAAAGTTGGTCACTTGTTATATTAAAGTTTCATTTTCAATAAAGCGTTTCCTAGATTTGATTTTACAGAAAGATTAATATTTATTTATGTCAGCATGGAAATCAACAAAGTAATACATTTACATTGAAGTAAAATCACTGACAGAAGCTGCATCTTCCTAATATAATGGTAAACATTAATATGAAAGATATCAATATTTATTGGTATGACTGGACTACAAATCTTACTCATGCACTAACTATGCTGATCTCATCACAACAAAATTTACATGTGCATACATGTACCAAGTTTGATGACAATACCAGCAGTTATGTCTAAGAAACTGAGCTAAATGCTAAATGCACCTGATTAAGAAGAAATAAATGTCACACTGACCTAATTTGCTTGGATGATGCAGTACTCAGACAGACATGAAACCAGGATAGGCCGATTAATGTGAAGGTACTTGATTCCAAATCAAGAGATATAAACATTTACAACTTAATGTACTATGAAATGCCCATTAATCAGCCAATTATGATGTTCAGTATATGCTTGCATGTAAGTAGAGTCGAACTACAAACAACTTTGAGCCTGATCTGCCACTGCATCATGTGCTGGCAGATCAGGATCTCTGTTTTTTCATCTCCTAATTACTCCAAATACAAGCTCTGAACATTATTGGAAATTGTGTACTGCTCTTTTCTGCACATCTGTGCATACATATTAATATACACATATATAAAAATATGCATGTACATAACTGTAAAACATACCATAAGGATATCTTCCACATCAGGTTTCTGGAATAATTTAAAAGACATAATGTAATTTTTAATGAAAATCATTCAAGTTAATGCAATACTACATGAATAAAGACCAGTATCTGAAATACTTGAAGTTGGGTAAGCTAAAATGTTTTACAGTGATTCTTTTTAAGCTGAAGGGTAGTGAAAAGTATTTAGCATTGATAATAATTTATATTTTCACAAATCTAAGCCCTGCCCCCAATATGTATGTCTCCTATTGCAAAGTTCTAGAATTTGGGTAGGTAGGATTTAGTTTTTTAAATTAATTATAAATTATAATGATGAAGAAATGTACAAAGCACAAGCACTGGGCTAAACCTGCTCAACTAGATACACTACTAAATTTCAGAATTTTTTTCATTGAATTATTTATAAAAATTGAACACACGCACATTATATATATAAATATATATATATATATATATATATATATATATATATATATATATAATGCTCAATTAGATACACAAATCAATATCTAGAACATATTCGGGGGCGAGTCTTTCCCCAGGTAGAAAAAAGCTGGGGTTAGCAAATTTTAAAAAAAAGACTAGTTATCCAACCACTAACTCACAATTTTATTTTGCCAAAGGGTCCAATCAATCTAAAATTACTTTTAAAAGTTTGGTTGCTATGCATTTTCTTGCACACTCTTAAATACATCCCACATACAGGTTACTACAAAGAAGAGTATGGGAAAATAAGTGAATAAGATTTTTTTTAAAAATTTCATCCAAGTTGCACAGACTGAAAATTATAGACTTCTTCTATCAAATAATAAAAGAAAAAATCATGTTGGTAGTTTTCTCTGAACTGCACTACTGACCTGCTGTCTCAGCATGATATATGCATGAAAATAGATCTCAAAACAAGAATGTGTCTTCTTACAGATTGATACAGCATTGTTTTGTCTAAATTTTGTAGTGCTCTTTTTCAAAACATCTGTATGCTATGTTACATTGCTCTGCATGTAGCAGTGTTCAAGAAACTGAACTAAACTCAAACCACAAATCACTGCAGCATGAAATATGGGTCAATGTGTAAACTTGGACTGGAGGTTAATTAATACTCATGAAACATACAAAACAAATTTTGTGACTCTACAAGCAATTTTAAAGACCAAACTGCAAACTCTGTCCTTGAGAAACTGATCTTAACACAAAAGAAGGCACTGATCACTAACCATACAAAAAAGGTGAGACATAAATGGAGAAGAGTTTTAATCTATACAAGTTACAATTAATGTCATTTACCCAGACTATCATAAAATTTTAAGACTTTGAGGGACTATTTCATCTGAACTTCCCCAAAGTTCTGACCCCAATACTTACCTCTGGTATATTCAACTTTGGTTTTGGCTTTGATTGATGAGGTACAAGACCATTTGGTGGCTTTGACATAGGCAATGGTTCCTGTGTTTTATTATTGATGTTCCTGGAATCTGGGTCTTTTGAAGCAGAACCAAGAAACTTTAAATCAGCAGGCGATTCTCTGACAGGTTGAATTCCTGTTAGCTCCTCAGGTGATTTGTTGCTATGGTGACTACCTGAACCATGTGATTTAGAAATGCTGACTTTATTTCCAGCATCAGATTTTAGTAATTTACTTGGACATGGATTAGGACTGGTTTTCTGTGGTCTATGATTGTTTGGAGATGATGAATGTTCTTTCCCACTATGACTTGCTCTTGAACTACTATGTGAACCACTTCTCCTGTCACTTTTAGATGTAATACTACGAGAACTCTGCTGTGACAAATCTGACTCCTCCACATTTTTAGCCAAAATACAATGAGAATTTGGCTGTGTCACATCCAGCTTATCTACACTTCTAGCTATAATACCATGAGAATTAGGCTGTGTCACATCCAACTTGTCTACACTTTTAGCTATAATACCATGAGAACTTGGTTGTGTCGCATCCAACTTATCTACACTTTTAGCTGCAATGCCATGTGAATTCTGCTGCGTCACAACAGACTTATCCACATTTTTAGATGTAATACTATAAGAACTTGACTGTGTTGCATCTGATTTGTCCACTGTTTTAGCTGTAATACTATGAGAACTCGTCTGTGTCAAATCCATCTTATCTACACCTTTACCTGTAATACCATGAGAAGTTGGCTGTGTCACATCTGATTTATCAATACTTTTGGCTGTAATACTATGAGAACTCAACTGTGTCACATCTGACTTTTCCACATTTGACTTATCCATCTTGTCCATATGTTTTGCTGTAACACCATGAAAACTTTGCATAGTCAAATCTGACTTATCAAAAGATCGTTTATTACTATGAACATCATCTTTCCTCAGTTTTTCTTTATGTAACTCATCTTTTCTCCGGCTATTATCTCTTGAATTAGATGTTGGAAATGAAAAGGGGATGTCCGAGACATCCTTGGGTGTTGGTGTCGAGATTCCTACAAGGCGCATTGCTTTTCCACCAGTTTCAAGAACATTGTAGAATCCCTCATATGATATGCCTATCATATTATCAATTTCTTTCTGTTTATCACTAGAGACAGCTTTCTGAAATACAAAACATTTGTAGAAATTAAATCTTTCAAATCATCAAAAATTCTTAATAGAAAAGAAAAAGGCCAAGAAATCTAATTTTGATCACCTAACTTACAAAACTTAATAGGTGACCATTTCACTAAGCATGCTTGTGTAATACTAAAACACAACACAATCTGATTAAAACCACATCTCCAAAGTCCTACATGGAGACCTGAAAAACACCAATAGACCATGTTCTGTTGATCATTTGGTTCACTAATCAAATCACAACTTTAAAACTTCTGAAAGAGATACATTCCATAAGGAACATCTTACTAACAGCAACTCTTGTCAACATGAACTAACAAAAGTAGATTGGAAATTCCAAAAGTCTTCCGAACAAAAATGTGTACTGGTTTCTACCAGATCTATATACTGGACTATAGAGACCTGATTTTAATCAGGTTACTACACGACCCTATGTAAAATACAGGTATTCATAGCTGCCAACCCTCCATTCTCGAATTTGTGAAAATAGGGATAAAAATTAGTGAATCTGACATGAATTCATGAAGTGAACTTCAAGTCAGGTAATATTTATCAGAACAAACGTTTAGCATGGTCTCCAGCTGATAAAGGTAGAATGTGTTCAACGAGAAAACTCACAATGCTTCAGCATTTGTAGCTTGAAAATCTTCCATTGATGGCTCAAAATATTGCAGAGCTGATATCTGCTCAGAGTTCTGTATTTTCCCTACCTCTATGTGTTTCGTACTACCATTTTGCTTCTGCAGAACGTCTCTACTACCATGTCCAATCCTAACATTTGTGACACACTGCGTGCAAAAAGCATGATGTATATTGGTTATTTGATGGAAGAATGCACGTCCTATTTTTTTGTATATTCCAAACTAAACTTCACTTTTTGTGCAATACATTTCTTTTTCCTTGTTGGTGAAGACATTTTGAAGATGCAATGCCAAATGGTAATTCAAATGTGTTGGAACAAAATTCTGGCTAGGCCCCAGGTTCTCCAAATTGCATTTGTAAAACTATTCTCGTACATATCGATTAAAATACGCTAAAATACTTGCAACCATGCCAACTGTACTAATCAGCTATAATTCAACTAACATTGCGACCAGCAGTACCAGACCATTTCAGCAACTGCAGATATCACAACTAGCGCTTAACAAGAAATGGGTTATTTTATTAAAGATTTAAAATAATTGAGAAATGGAGAATTCATGATTTTTTTTTGTGTGCATACAGCGTGAATCAGTGAACTACTGAAAAAGTTGTGACATTCACGCCAAAGTCCTTGAGGGTTAGCAGATATGCCAGGTGTCTTCTAAATTCTTTTTATCTATAATGCTAATGATTTTGCATATTTTATTAAAGTAAGATAAAAAATATTTTCAAACATAAAAGTAAAACTGATATGCATCTCTTGCTCATAACGTAATTTACCAACTTTCATCATGATATAAACTGTCTACATTTTACCAACAATGGTTTATAACTGTCTCAACATCTTAAGATTTAACAAACTCAGTTATCATATGCAAGAATCAGATATCACATTATTACAGAATCAGTTGTTGTTGTAGGGTTTAACGCCATTTTTCAGCACACGATAGGCTATACATGGCGGCCAGTATTATTGGTGGAGGAAGAACCTGGGAAAATCCCCCGAAAGAACCACCAACCCACGAGAAGCTACAGGCAAGCATTCTCACATAACTACATTAACCAATCTTAGACTTGAACCCACGCAGACAGAGGTGATATGGCAGTGATCCGTAATGGAGAGCACTTTAGACCATACGGCCAATCAGGGAATCAGTAGAAAACAATTATAACTGATATATATGATACAATAATTATCATCTCATTAGCATGTGCAGCTCCAGCTAATTATTATATTCAGCCAAGTTAATGATGATATATGCCTAATTACAAATTTTAATCAAAACCATTTTAAAATATACCTCTCAATAGTGGTTTCAAAAAATAAACTCAGCCAATCGGATACAAGAATATCTAATATTAATACACAGGCATATACCTTGTTTATAATAAAGATTAAAAACGATTAGCAAGCATCTTGATAAAGATTTGCCTGTCTACAAAGTTTGATTAAAATTAGGTCATATTTAGTATTTCGTATCTCAAGTCATAAAAGCTCAGCCAATTCAGATAACTTCACTAAAGCACATCTTGCTCTCTACTGAGTAGATTCAACTGGCACTACCCCTATGGTCCGTACCAGACCCAACCCAAGGTCAGTATAAAGCTTGGAAACTATTAAGAGATACCTACTCAATAAGCATTGCATGAGAAATCAGTGAAGTGTAAAATACGGACCATATTGATCTATTCTTCAATGCTCATCAAGATACATTCCATCCTAAAATTTGATTATAAAAAATGTACCATTACAAAGGAATTTATGCAATGGTCACTTTACCAGGCAAAGTGGGCAATTAAGTGAAAATGAGTATTTGGGGTTTTAACATAGCTTTAAAAAAAATCAGTCATAGTGCTATGATATCCGCAGTGCGGCCGTTTATAGTGATGTCTAGCAATGAGGCATCATGCCGCAGACATGTTGTATGATGTTCCACCCAGTCACATTATCCTAACAACAATGCTGAGTGCCTTAATGAGGCAACTGCTAGTACCATTTTTATAAGTCTTTAATGTGACTTGGCCAGTGTTCACATCTGCGACCTTCACAATCCGAGGCAGATGCTCTAATCACTTAGGCCTTACGAGTGAGTGGTCTGAATATTTTTTACTTAACTTTCTTCTATTAGGAATGTGAAAACAACTTTCTGTCCTTTGCTTTTTATCAACATAGAATAACAGTACAATGTGGATTTTGGGATGTTCCCTCAACCTAACAAAGTAGCTGTTCTATACCCACCATGTAAAATGGATTGCATATATGTATCAACTGCACAAACAAAACATATTCTTGCGCATTAGCAGGCATGTAATTTAATAGCTGGCTATTAACTCTTTCCCTGCAAGATATAGCTCCATGATTTCCCTTAAGGTGTTATTTGATGAACTTTTCAATTTGTGTTGCTAAACAAATATTTATATGTACTTTTTAACAACAATTTGTGTGGCTAACCAAATCATTTATATGTACTTTTAAACAACAGGTTGTGTTTTACCAACGAATTGGTGCAAACACTTTCTAAATACATATTTTGACAATTTCATTGGCTGGACATGAATTTAAAAAATTAAAATGTTTGAAACGATAAGTGAAATTGCTATGGGTTAATAATTGCTAACATTCATGTGTATTGGAAGGACCTCTTCATTTCACTGTTTCTGTAATCATTGGTCAAAAAAATGTAATGAAAAGAGAATTCTTACAAAGCAATATAGATGCCATGTGATAAGAGAAATGGTCTAAAAATAAACATGTGTTGATCAGAAAGCAATGTATGGAACAGGCTATGTTGTGGAATGAGAAGTAATGTAAATTTGGGTCAAGGTTGCTTTCTTGCAGCATTCATTATGAGTGTGTGTGAGATTTGGATTTTTAATGTAGCTTTAAAAAAATCTCAGTCATATGGCTGTGTGATTTAGAGTTTTAACAATTTTTCAGTCATATCGCTACGATGTCTGCAATGTGTCAGTTTATAGTGATGTCTAGCACTGAGGCATCATGCCGTAGACATGTAGCATGATGTCCCACCCAGTCAAATCCTGACACCAGGCTGGCCAGACTCCTAACAGTAACCTCTTAATGCTGAACGCCAAGTTTCCCAGACAGATGCTCTTAAACCACTAAGCCACCAGCAGTCTCATTTTTATTAAAAAATAAAAAAAAGTAACAGAGCAAAGAATATCTAACCAATATATTACATTATTACAATACACAAACAATATTAAAATCTTAAATGTTCAGTCCTATCTAGTGATTATTGCAATGAAATTAGAAAGCGCGTAGTCATATTAGGAAAATCAATTTCTAAACATTGATGTGCCTTGCCATATTTGCACTTGGCTGTTCTGATTCAATTACTTGAATGCTTCAGTTCACTGGCAGTAAATAGTTAAAGTAATGTACCATATATACCCACATATAAGCCAAATAATTTAAATTTACCCTATTTATATAAATCTGAGATGAAAATTTAAATTTGGCATTTTATCTCTACACTGTAGCTGTATAAATAAAATACTGATATATATATATATATATATATATATATATATATATATATATATATATATATATATATATATATATATATATAAAAATATCAAATAGTCACGGACCCAAATATTCAGACTCAAAAAAGTACTTTTCTGAAGTCTAGTTAAATTGCAGTACATGTACTAATGAAATCTATCCAGAAAATGTAATATCTTTATTGTCCTAATTACTGATTAGCCTGGCAAGATCAAAGTCTAGATAAGTAAACCAGGCTGCATTAATTCAAAGAACACTTGCATGATAATATTTTAAAGTTCTTTTATGAATAATGAGTTCTGGTTGTATTTCTGGTTTGATGTTGTTCCTAATTGTAAAACTATGACTGTTTATCCTGAACATGAACTCAACATTACCCACTTCTACCATACTGTTTCAAATTTGGATGATCCAGGCTTTGAACCCAAGGTTAAATGGGCAAGTGAACATGTCACAATGAATTGTCTTTGCTTCATAATGATTTATGCCAAGCAGTATGTGAATCTAAGGGGTTTAAGAATATATGCAAATAAAAACTTAAAAACTTCTGACTAACAGTTGATATATAACTATGTCACCAGCTCCATCAGAAAAAGTGAATAATGTCTCACCAATAATTTGTTCTCCACAAAAATTACAAGCCCCTTCAAATGTTTTTCAAAGTAGAAAATTAAGTGAGATGAACACAGTGTATCAAATGAGTTTCATTCTTTTACAGTATCAACAAATATATATTTTATAACAGTAATAACACTGTGGAATCAATCTGTGTATTCAGAATCATTCTTCTCAAGACAGGACTGGTCTGAAAATGGGTTCTATCTCAAAGCAGTGATCTAGTTGAGACTAGTTTTAGTAATTCAGCCTGTTTATACTCGTATGAAAAATCTCGTGTGAAAAATAGAATAAAATAAGAAGAAAATGTTTACAATGTGAAGAAGAAAAAAAATGGGGTATTTTTTGGTAAGATTTTATTATAATCCTCGGTTACTGACACTTGATCATTTCTTGTTAGGACCTCAATCTCACAAGAGTATTCCATCTTTAGTGCAATGTGTGTTAGTTGGATTTTTAACACATTAACCCCTGAGCCAAACAGCTAGGCAGTCACCGACAACATACTTGCAGAGATCGCCTAGAGCAATGTTAGCCTTCCCAGTGCCAGTATCCCTGAGACTTGCTGACAATACTTGGCTTGCAGATTTTTTTTAGAGAGCTACGAGTAATAAATGTTATTTTTTTTATATTTACGTTCCTTTAATTAAGCAAAAATTTGGCACAGTAGTTCTCAATAAAATTACGAAAAAAAATGGTATAAAAATTTCGAACTACATGCAGAAATAAAACTGACAAATAAAGATAAAATGATTTTCATACCAATTTATTTCTCTTGCCATGAATAATCTATAAAAATCCGTGATGAATTCACACTGAATAATTAACACTATCAACACGTGAAATTCACTTCATTTGATGTACATACAAAATCCACTTGTCATCTATTTTGCAAACTAAACATCGTGTGTGAATACTTCTTCAGTGTGTTAAGTAAAAGTCTACTTCCAGCAGCTGATTCTCATGATTTTCTTCATTTTCTAATCTAAATATTTCCACTAATTTTTCTGCTATCGAAATGAAATGTTTTCCCCTTTCTTCAGCAATGTACACTTTATCTATATAAGCTAACATTTTATTGGTTAAACTGCCTGCATAATTAGGAAATGGCTTCAAATCAACCAATGGTTTGCGCCAATTTAACTCGTCGCTCGGGATATAGGCATAGTAAAATACTGCCACTCAAACTCGGCGCTCAGAATACAAGCTATGCAAACTCAGCCCCATTATTGAGGCACTCGAGAGATGAGGGAGGTAAAGTGCGACAAATTATCGAGGTAGCAGGGGTTAATGTGTTAAGGTAGCCTTAACAATATTTCAGTCATGTCACCACACTGCCTGCTGTGTGACTGTTTATAGTGATGTCTAACACTGGGGCATCATGCTGCAGACATGCAGCATCATGTCTCACCTAGTCAGATTATCCTTACACCATGTATCCACATGCCAAATGACACGACTGGATATCAGTACTTGAGAAACTGACCATAAAGCATACTTTAACATCTTGTGTTTGGATGGACCTAGTGACACTGATCAATATAGATAACAAAAATGATTGTTATGCGGTCTCCACAAAAAAATGCACATATTATTCTAGAAGAAATTACATTTCATTCTCATTATAATATATGTCAAATCATTTAAATGTTGTTTCAGCACTAATTTGCTTTTGCAAAGACATGTACAAATAGATTGATGTATATATATGTCGGCAATCCAGCACTCCAACTGATATTTACACAAAAGTTGCTGCTTGCTCTGAAAACTAGACACTTACAAAAAATTGTGTAGACACCATCTGTGACACTTTTAACAAAAACATTTCCTCAAAGACCAATTAAATAACTAACATCTCAAATTCAATTTCTTATATTCAAATGCCCAAGAACAATCTAACTCGTGTGTATTCCAAATCTACAAGAGACATTTGAAAGGGGTCTATGCCAAAAAAATTTATTAACATTATTGGTAAATATGAAATAACACTCTTGTTAAAACAAACATTTCTGAGTCTTTTCTTGCTTTCTTCCTGGATGAAATTATTTCTGTGTCTAGGTTCACATATGACTGAATGTAACTATAAGCATGTTTGCAAGAAAACTTTCATTTTTAAAATGTATTTTTATTTTGACACTCTTCCATAACATCTGAATTAGACACACAACCATGTACTAAATCAGGGGACCCAGTGGCCGAGTGGCCTAATGCGCTCTCCATTACGGATCACTGCCATATCTCACCTCTGTGTGTGTTCGAGTCTCAGATTCGGCTAATGTGGGTATGTGAGAAAGCTTACCAGTAGCTTCTCGTGGGTAGGTGGTTCTTTCCAGGGGTTTCCCAGGTTCTTCCTACACCATATATAGCCTATTATGTGCTGAAAAATGGCATTAAACCATACAACAACATGTACTAAATCAGAGGATGTACATTTTCTAAACAGAAACAATTTAATATAACTATTGAAATTCAAATAAATCTGCATGTAGCTTGTTTTTAATTTGCAGAATAAAAACATTAACTTTGTTCAACAGATGAACTTTTTCAAAAAGGGTTCTTTCACATTTTAACAAGCCATTAAATATTGTATACCTTTTCATGAAAAGGACTGAATTTGTATGTAAACAAAATCTACATTTACAGGTCTCAATCACATATCACTATACTATTTGCATTTTTACATTAAAAAGCAAAAACAGGCACCTAACACAAGCCTGATACATTAACACATTAACCCCTAACCACAACTTTACAGGGAATGAGGTGGTAGCCTTCTTCCAAGGTCTGTAGTGTCAAGGTCATGTGTGATAAAATACAGTGGGTTATATTATAGAAAGGTAGACAGATGTAGCTCTACAATGATAGCAAATAATCTGGACCTGGTTTTTTCTTTCACCAAAAATTTGCCCATGGTCGGAATCTGAATTTTTGTCCAGACTGGTCTGAAACACAAACAGGTGAACCTGTGCAAAAAGTAGGATAAGGCTGGACATTTTGAATAAAGAGTCTTCTCCATGTGAAAATTATGGGTCCGTTAAGCAAAAAAAAAAAAAAAATCAAAATTTTCACCTTCTGCTCATGCGCCAGCAAACTAACCAATGAAAAACATTTTCTTTAGCACAACTAGCCATTTGTCTCACAGAATATTGCTTGGAAATCGATGTATTAGGATGTATTCAGAAATAGTCCCCAAAATGTGTTTCCTACTCACATTTCATGCGAAAACAACAAAAAAACCTCCAGGGGTCAATGTGTTAAGGGTTTTAAATTTGCCATTTTATCTCTGAACATAATATTTCATGATTTTAACCTACTTTGTATCAAGTCTGTGTCTGATGACTGTAGAAAATAAGGAGGCAGCTTCCTATGCAAAATTTTTGGACCATCAAGAAGGCAAAAGTAATCAATAATTGACACATGCTAGAATGGTAGGCAATGTGCAGCTTCTTGTGAGTAGAAAATGCACATGGACGAGTAAACAATCAAGTCTTCCTCAGCACAGCCAATATTTAAGAGGTCAAGATAAAAGAGTAGTTTTTTTCTGAGCCCTGTGTATGTCTAGTTGTGCCCTAACATCTACTTTAAATTTTATCCAACTACTGACTGAATATTAAATGCAGTCAAAAAGTCATGGTCAATGTTAAGAAGAGCATCGGAGTCTGTATTCAAAATTGTCGCAACTGTCAGTAAATTCTGAGTAATAGCAATGTCTGACAGTAACTTTCAGCACAAAGACTAGCTGAGGTATTGAAGCTTACTGTTGATGATAAAACAGTGTGTTCCCAGTGTGAACTAACCTGAAATTGCAAAATTAAAAGTCCTTTCCCAATTCAAAAGAAACATTCTTTCTACATTTTCCCTGATTTCCCAGTATCAAGGGAACATTGCAAAATGCAAATAATTCTATAACAGCATTAAATCGGCTTTTGTCTTCACCCATAAAATGCAGTCCTTTGTATAACTGGTGTTATACTGACAAAGGAAAGCAATTCAATTTTGCTAACATATATCCACCACAACACCTGTCACTCTACAACACAAAAAACATTGGCTTATACTCTTCTTAATACCCAATGATTTTTGCTTATGTACTAAAAAAAAATCCTTTTCTCTGCATTTATATCATTCCCTAAGGACACTGTAAGGAGGTCCTTTGTACATTGGTGCAACCTCATCTAAACAAACATCTTACACTTAATATTTGGTTCAATACTGGCTACTACTAAATCATTCCTCTCCTGTGTTGACCTTAAATGGAAAAGTTTGATTGCCAGCATGCAGTCCTCTATGACTGAATGATGAGCTTGTACCAGAATCAGATCTATGTTATTTATACAGATCTCCCTTTAGTATACTAATGATACACTTTATGGACAATTCTTAAGTTTATTTTTCTTGTAGCAGGACTTATGTTTGGCATTATGTGAATTTCACTACTGTGAATGTCAATTTTACAGAGCAATAATTTTAATTTCTATTGTTGTGGCTTTCATATAGATTATAATCATATAAAAGATCTCAAATACTCGGAAAAATAAGTCAACACAAAATTCTAATATTTCTAACCTCATTCTTTGACTTTGTATGCAAATCAAAGTATTCTTCCTACGCTTCAAATATAATAACATTCTTTACTTTTTACATTATTCTTTTTCTCTGATGTTAGAGAATAGTTTACAAGATATATGTCACTGCATATGAAACTTTAAATGACAGTTATCAATGACAAGATGAAAACCATCCTAAACATGCAGGCTTCAACATTTATTAACATTTTAATTTTTGATTAGATCTAATGACCCTCTAAACATATAAAATAAACAGGGTCCACAGCATTTTACCTGCATCCTTCACCTAATGGAAGCTTTACAGGTGTAAAAATAGGAGACATGCATCAAAATATAATATCTCTGACATTTAGTAGCATAAAAGTATCATCAAATGTACTGAGAGACAAATGGTTTTTTTTTCCCCCATTTAAGCATGAATTTTAATGCACTTCTGTTGATAATATTACACAACAAAACAGGAAAATGAAACTGAATTAAATTGATAACCTTTCTTCACTATTAAATTTAATGCACTTGTGTTAATCTGAGTAACATATATTACAAACTTGTTTTCTTAAGGCTAGATCTGGTGGATAGATACATTCCAAAGGGACCCACTCTCAACAACTTGATTTAAGACGCCTTCTATATTTTTTTAAAAAATTATATTAGAAAACCAATGTTTGTTTAAGAGGAGCTGCAACTCTTCCAAATGATTCCATGGTATGCCATCTTAAAAGTGAGTAAAGATAGTATCAATGCATTGCACTGACAAATGTCTATAAAGGTAAATTTTAATATTAAAACAAAAAAGTTGCTTCTGATAAACTTGAATTGGTCAACCCAACTCTGTAACGTTGGTAATATATTGTAGTATCTAATGTCATAATGATGATGGAAATGCCATAATGATGATGGAAATGCCATAATGATGATGGAAATGCCATAATGATGATGGAAATGCCATAATGATGATGGAAACACTCATAGTTCTACAAGAAGCAAAGGGATCTGAGTGTTATCTGTAATAAAAATCTATTTTAAAAATATTCTATAGCTAAACAGGAAAAATACTGTAGTACATGTATCATCAATGTTCATTAGGGACCAATTTTTGTGGTTTTCGTTGTTGCCATGAACCACACATTTAAATCCCGAATGAAAGAAAAAATAATACAAAATAAAATATACAGTAGAACCTGTCTTGAAAGACCACCTCTTCTGCCAAAACATCATGGTCTCTCAAGACAGGTCACATTGCTATATAATCAATCAATTTGTGTCTCTCAAGACAGGTGGTCTCACATAGCAGTGGTCTTTCAAAACAGGTTTTACTGTATAAAAATTAAATTTAATACTTATTCAAGTCAATCCTTCATACGAGTAAAACTTGTTTAAACATTTAAATCTTTCTGAAAGCACTTTTAATTTTATCCATGCATTTTTAATCCAAAAGAACAGCAATCCTGTAAAATCAAGTCTTATGGTACTTACAAATGCTTCGCAGTTAAATAATCCCGCAATTGCTGAATTAAACAAATCCAGCTTTCTCAAAACCTCTGATAATTAGGTCCGATCTTTCATTCTATGTCACATGAGTTGCAATTAACCATTCAGCTTGAATTGGCTTGATTAATGAGGTTACAAGGTTTAATAATACTGTGCACTGATCATCACTGGTAACATCTTTTTCCATCCATGACCTGTTTAGCATACCACTTGCAAAAGTGAGAATTTAATTATTCTTTGTACTCTTTATTTACTGACAGGTCTAGTTGTTGAAATTGGTCTGTACAAGAGGCAGAAACTAACAAAGGAGTGATTCCACTGTCTTTCACTTTGGTTAGCATTTTCACACTTTAATGGGCTCTAAACCAATCATTATGTGATCATTCATATGTACTTTAATAACTGGTTGGTCTGGTTTTGTTGGATGCATCGGCTTCCTTGATGTTGAACACTCAAACGAAAACATGGCGAAACTGATTAATCTTGACTGGTGTTTTATTTGTGCTCATAGAGATGGAAATATTGTTTTAGTGTTGTTGGCTGCATCGGCTTATCCTGATGTTATTTACTTGGTCAAAAGCACAGTGTAAGTATTGAACTTGCCAGGTCTTTGATTTGTACTCGTACACGTGTTGTATTGTTTTAAACGCTAATGTGATCGCTGTTTGCATCAGCATAGTTTTATTCTTTTGTATTCTTTACTTTGGGTATACGTAGGTAGAGGTTAAACCATGAAATTAAATACAAACTAATATGAAAACTTTTCAAGTACCCACGAAAATGCTTTTTTTTTCTTCAAAACCACGAAAATTGAGCCTAACAAAAATCAATGAGCAAGATTGCCTATAATGAAGCCAAAACAGGCAACATTTCTCAAGTGCTTTATCCACTGGAAAATATGGCTTTTCAGTGTCAAGTAGCTGTCCCCAGGCTAATATTCACATGTACTTACCAATCTATCATAATGGTAGTAATTCCCCTAAAAATGACATATAACATGCTGCATACACATAACATGTAAAGCTATTATACAACATGATGATTTATCAAGGTCAAAAGTTTTAATCAAATTTTGGTCATAAAGGTCTGTAGCTTAAACATGCATTTCCTTTCCATCTCTATACAACATGTGCTTTCCCATAATTACCACTTCATGGTCAGCAAATTTAGGAACTGCTCCAGTTGTGAACTAGTCACGATCATTAATCAAGTTTCCTTCAGCATACAATATATCAGGACATACTTAACATTTAATATCCTGAGAGATTATAAACATATCAAACGCTCTATATAAAAATACCTTACAATAATTAGATTACTTCTTTATTATACATTTCACACAATAAATATTTAAAAAAAGGTCTACCAATTACTGCCCCCAATTAAGAATCTTTCAAGGATCACATCTGAAAAAATTTTACATGGCAACTTCATGTGCAACAATATTCTGAAAAAATAAGTGAAAACAATACTGACAATGTTTAAAATGTTAAAAAATAATTTGCAGTACAGTAAAACCTGTATTGTTATGAAAAAACACGTCTTGAGAGACTAGATTATCCTATATGTTTGATGGACAAAAAATGGCATGTCAGTCAGTACCCCCTTTTCCGTGGCACTTCAGAATTAAATGTAGAAGAGGCATAATAATGAGTCTAATTAAAATACAATTTAAAAGTAGAATGCAATTTTTAATTCTTTTCTTCTAGAACAGTAAGATAAACTGAACAAATAAGAAAGAAAAAAGTTAAATGAAGTACAGATATTTTTGGGATCAAAATACATTTGTCTGAACAAGAATATGGCATTGATGGATATAAACCTCCTAACACAATACATGTATTATGGAACAGATAAGAAAAAGGCACAGAAGCCAGGAAAGCACCGATTCCAGAATGTGAAACTTTGGCAGAGCTTATGTGAAAAATATTATTTTGGGGCAGAAGTATTCAAAAGTTAATTCCTGTGAGCTTCTTATTCAGGTTGACTATTATTAGCCAGGTATATACCCCTTCAGAAGGAAGCACAGAACAATATTCATGCAAAGCTCTGGAACAGAGTACAATCAGAAAAAATCAACAGATTAATGCTTATACAACTTGAGGCAACAAATTTACATTTTTTTATTTCAACAGAGGTCTTAGTGTGAATAAGGAGGCATGAGAGATATCGAGTGTTTGGTAAATGTTACACGATGGCTGTTTCCTCCTCTACCTCATTTATCTACCACCCCAACCCCTATTTTGATGACAAGGGGGTAGTCCCCATATAGATAAATTCCTGGAAGTATCTCTGTACAAATCGTCATGGAAAATAAATCTGGAAGGCATCTTCTTATGCAGACATTTAATCAGTCAATGAATGTCCCTACATGATACATAAAATTAGCACAGAAGCAGGTATTAAATGGTAACAGATGGTCACATTGAGATTTTTTTTAAAAATTTGTAGAATGGAATTGGTGTTGCCAATAGTTTTCCTTCTTTGGTAACAAAAGCATGTATCTGCGTTTGCAGGAATTTTTTGTATCTGCAGGAGGTACAGTGTGATAGATTTTGTTGGTATTCATGCCAACTCCATCACATCCACTTGTTCTAAATGAGATTTCTTTGCACAAGTTTTCCTATGAAATGCAAGTAGGAAACACATTTTGAGGACTATTTCTGAATAAATCCTAATACATCGACTTCCAAGCAATATTCCATTAGACAAATGGCTAGTTCAATAGTTATGCTAAAGAAAATGTTTTTCATTTGTTTAGTTTGCTGACGCATGAGCAAAAGGCAAAACGTTTGACTTTTTTTTTTTGCTTAAAAATTTTTGTATGGAGAAGACTTTTTTTCAAAATGTCCACGTTGTCCTACTTCTTGCACATGTTCACCTGTCTGTGTGCACTTCAGACTGGTCTGCTGTAGATTTGAGGCCATAAAGTCTAAAATATGGACAAAAATTCAGATTCCGACCATGGGCAAATTTTGTGTGAGAAAAAAAAACTGATCCAAAACCTTTGGTTTTTCCCTCTGTATTTTGTTTTTGCAAGAAATGTGAATAGGAAACACAATTTAGAGACTACTTATGAATACTGTACCTCCTAATACATCAACTTCCAAGCAATTTTCCATTAGCCCAATGCCTACTTGTATTAAAAACATAGCTAAACTTATCAGTAATACTGCTACTGTGCCCTAGCCACACTAAGCTGTGTCTTGCTGCTTGTGCCCCAGAGTGTTTTACCTGTTTTGAAATTTTTTAAAAAATCGTTCACATGCCTTCACACTTACTTTATTTAAAAATTAATCCACAAAATTTTCACCAATTAATCCAAATGAAATTGTCTACACAGTGATGTATTTTTTTTTCCTATTTGTCCAAGTCTTTCACAATTTATTTATACACTTTTTACAAAATTATGTGCAACATTGTTAGGAATATCACATCTTCAACACTTAATTCCATTAAAGTAAACCAGGACAATATAATATGTGATATGGTTTGAAACAATTTGTACATAAATTTACTTGGCAATGTTCACATCCAGATTTCGGTTCAGATAGAAATTTGTTCAATAAACACATTTTGCAGGTTGGATACCACGTTTTGTTTAGTGATACCAATAATACAATATGTATTTTGGGGTAAATGGATTGGTTTCATTTGCGATGTCCATGTACAGTTTCTCCGGAAATAATAATAAGTGAAAAAAACTAGATTTCTCTTATTTTCTTGTCAATTTGTCAATGTTTGTTGTAGGTCCAGGATTCAGTCCACTAAAATCATTGATTTGGACAGGCAGAAGACGACCGCTCCAATCTGCTAGATCAGTAGAAACTCTTTTCATTTTTGCTATCAGCATCTTCTTCTTCTAACAATTCAATCTCAAGAATCTTCAATGTCCCATTCTAAATCTTGCAAATTATCTAACTGTCGAACATATCTTTCGTCTACTTACTCAATATTTTCAAGATCAAACCCGAAAAACTCCTAATTTTCACCCTCACCGCCAACAAAAATCACTCGTGCTTCCACCATCACTTTATGATTTTTAAATAACAGAACACGTGTATTGAAACTGCTCTCAATTAGTAATCCTTGGTTTGTGAACATTTAAAGTTTGCCCAAACGAAAGTAAAATCATTTCTGATTGGTTGCATATGGTCTGATTCTTAGAAAAGCCCCATTTGTAACCAATCAGAGACTTTCTCTTGACCACACATTTGGACCACAGATCAGCGGGACTGGCCATTGAATGCAGAAACTGGATTACGCCCAAAGGTGGTATCAGGGCTGAATGAGTTGACAGACCTATCTTTTTCTTATGGAGACCAATCTTTATTAAAAATGCCCATCTTATCCCACTTTTTGCATAGGTTCACCTCTGTGTGCACTTCAGACCGGTCTGCCTTAGATATGAGGCCAAAAAGTCTAAAATCTGGACACAAAATCTGATTTTGATAACGGCGAATTATGGGTGAGAAAAAAACATTGGGTCCAAAAACTTATGTTTTTCCTTCTGTATTTTGTAGTGCAACTAAAATTCACAGAGTATTTGGTATCATTGTAGAGCTAAATCTGTCTACCTTTCTATATTACCACCCACTTTAGTGTATGATACGTGACCTAGACACTACAGAGCTTGTCAGTAGGCTACTACTTCCTTCCCCGTAACTGCTGCATCATGGATTAATGTGTTCAATGGCCAAGTTGAATAAAAACAGGCAATCTGTTTGAAAGTACTTTTGTTCTCTGGTCTTGGGTGAAAATGGCACATAAATAGATCCTAAGTATATTTTTGTCTGTGTACTGGAAACACAACCAGTATGTCAACACACTCAAGGGTGCCACCTACCACTGACAGGCCTTGCAAAGATGGCAAGACCTGTCAAGTTGTGTCTATTGATAATGTATTGTAATGTAGACTGTGCATAGTGAATTACACCAGTATGTGGCACAGGTGTATCATTTCACTCCTACTTCTTATGTATAATAGGTTTTAAGAAAATCCCAAGCACAATATTTGCTATATAGGTACATGGGCGATTTATTTACACAGAATATATATAACTCTACAACTTTGCATGGTGACAGTTGGGTTAAAGAAAATTCCAACACTAGAACTGTATCAATGTTTTGCTATGGCTGATTCACAATTCTTTTGTTTTTTCTACAGATTCCTCCTCCATCACTCAGCACCACCTCAGACTGTGACCCATTTCCCATTCATTTTGGACCTACTAGACACCACAACAAGATCTATTATTGAAAACTCATTTTGATATATCCATCCATTTTCAGGAGCAGCGATAACAAGATCTTAAGGTTGACCACTGTGTGTCCATACTGACATTCAGAGTGGCACCATTTTCATTTAGCACCAACCAGATATTGGAATACATGTACATGTGAGTAAATTTTTATCACAATCCTCTAAGAAGGATAGTAGGCATAGCAACAACAAACTTATGCTAATGGTTGGATAACAAACAACTGGCCATCTCGTAAGCTCTTCTGTACAATGACACTGTAGCTATGTATGTAAGAATGGTGTTTTAATTATAATCCAACAATCAGCATAGATGTCGCACACGTCACACTATTTTTATTTCCCTAAAATAAATTCAAGCAGACAAACCCATCGTGTTCAACAAAATTTCCAGGAATGCAAGAGAAGATTCTTTCTTCTTTACAACTGCTGACTGTTGAAACCATCTCTGATATTCTTATTGCAATAGCAAGACTTCAAACTGGCCCTATAAAAGCCATATTGGATGTCAGATTGGCAACATTTTCGTTAAAAGGACCAACCAACCATCATTAGAAGTATCTGTGAAAACAACATATCAATATGACCATCCATTCAAGAATACTACTGAAATGTTTTTCAAATTGGTCACATTTGCAGCAATAGTAGACATATATCAGCAAAATTACATTTCATACCAGACAGACATCACAAGAAATCTTCTGGTAAAATCAATGTTACTGTGACTTTCTGTTCTGGTGGAATAGTGATTGTGAAGCTGGCTCTCATTTACCAACCATATTAGAAATCAGATTGACACCATTTTCATTTTGGAACAATTAGACATTATAAATCTTTTTACTGAAAGAGTAAGGTGACGATTTCCAAAAAACTGATATAGAAAACAGCTCATTAACTATCAATGTCCACCATTGTAAAGCTTATAGACGGTTCAGCCACATGATGTGCTACCATTGCAGGACTCAACAAAGATGCCTTTATTATGATGTGCCAACAAAGGTAAATTAAAGATTAGATTGAGACTGCCTAAAGGAGACTCACGGAACTTTATTCAAAGGGGAGTGATTCATGTGGGCCTTGGATGAAGCAAAAGACATTACTTTAAGAGCTTTTATTGTCATGAAAGAAAGGTTCCTCTCAAAATGAAACTGATAATATCTCCTAATCAATCCACATGCAAATCTCAGCCATTGACATATCCGAGGAACCCTTGAGAGGTAGAAAGATATTATGCCAATCCTTTCTCCTTTTTCAGGAAGCCAGATTCTCCTATTTGCATCATAAACCCTGCAAGTACACAGCCTTCTAACTAGTAGTTAGCAGTCAGACTGGACTGCTGAAATAAAATGGGAGTCCATGATATGGGTGGATCTTATCGGATACTTAAGACAAATCAACAAATTAGGACACATTTAACATGTACAATGTCCAAAGGAAAAAAAAGAGGATGGTATTATGTACGTTGGCTCTGACTAAGGAGTCAGATTGGGATCACATTCTTTTCAATTTCTGGCCCTCCAATACTAAATGGGGCAGGGAATAATTAGTTGGACTGTGGACTGAAGCATACAGTATCAGACCAAGTCTTAAGACAAACATACAGTATCAGACCAAGTCTTAATTGTCAAGACAATTATCATTTCTTTTAAAATGTATCAAACTTCTTAGTGACCAAGACAAACTCATTAAACATTTGACTGCATGCCTGTATTTAAGAAAGTGTTTTAATAGTGATACACTTGTATCATGTTTCATGTGCATCAAAGATCTGGAACAATTCCCAAACGTATACTTTAGGCATGGACTGTGACCACAGTAGTAGCAATATGCAAGCAATGTTGGACAAATATTTAAACTGAAAATGTCTTGTGTGATTTGAACATGTACAAATTTCTGCCTGCAATGCAATATACAACTTATCAAAAGCTCTGTTCACTTATTATGATATGGCTGGCCAAACTGCAGATTATTCTTTCCAATTAATTCAACTGTTGACATAATCATGAATTATGAACTCTTCTATTTTCATGCACCTTACCCTGATGGGTGACTGGAACAAATTTTTCCTGGCTGGATTTGGACCACACTCGTCGTCACTATTCGTTCTCACCTGTGCTTCACGAAGCTTTCTACTCAGTTCTTTTAACTCAGCAGTGGTCAAACTAAAAGCAAAATGAGAACAGTTAGATGGCTGAGAACAAACAAAAAACATACAATAGCTAATCAGGGCTCGAAGTAGACAGAAGTAGTGCTCTAGCCTAATGCTAGTTTTCATACATGTAATTTGCATAGCTAAATGACCTATCAGAATTGTTGAAAGTGAAGATTCAACAGAACTAGTAAATTTCTCATTTTGCTGGTCTTTCTGCCTACAAATAAATTTATATTAAATGTATATACTAAACGCCTGTTAATTGTGGTCAAAATAATGTCAAGAATCCCTCAGCTTCAACAGAGAAAATCAAACTGTTCAAGTACAGTGGTCCCTATCTATAAATCTTCTACTATACTACTGCCCCTTTTTTTATCAGATATGTCCATGATTCAAACAAAATTGTGTCAAATTTTACTTCATCACTGGCCCTTTTTTTTTTACCACTGCCACTCATTCACCATATATGGTCACAAGTTAGAAATTTTTGTATGTCAAATTCTACTTGATCATTGTTGCTCAATTTATTTCACTTCTTCATGTTGGTTCTTTTCTAATAAGTAACATCCCTAATTTCACAGCAATGGATTCTTCATTGCATCATACACAATCTGGCACAGCTTTTTAACAGCATATCCCAGTAAAACACTCCCTTAATTATAATGTGTTACTTTTATACCGCAGCACTGTAGTAAAAAGAATACTTAAATTGTTCTAGTCTGGATGTACATCCAATTCAGCACTGATCCCAAGTTTAATGGGTAGGTAAAATATTTTTTTTACATGGATTCTGTTTTAAAGAAGAATAGAAGCGCCACTAAAAAAAAACCTGATGCTCTGTGACAGAGGTATTCAAAGAATAGGCCTGGCACATGTCACCTTGCCAATTCTGTTGTTGTTGTTGTAGGGTTTAACGCCATTCCTCAGCACACGACAGCAGGCTATACATGGCAGCCAGTATTATTGGTGGCGAAAGAACCTGGGAAAATGCCCCGAAAGAACCACCGACCCACAAGAAGCTACTGGCAAGCTTTCTCACATAACTACATTAGCCGAATATTAGACTCGAACCTACGCAGACAGAGGTGAGATGGCAATGATCCGTAACGGAGAGCGCTTTAGACCACTCGGGTACCCTCTTGCCAATTCTAAGGTATTGCATGCAATATTACGACTTTATGAAATTTCTAGTCAAAAGATATCATTGTTGGGTCACTGGCATAAACTGATTTCTTCAACTGGGTCATGAAAAGAAAACCACTGCTCTATGATCCCAAAAAAAATTCTAAGAAAAGACCAGCTCTTTATTTTAATGTTGAAACTATCTCTGATAAACTGCACGTATAAAAATAATTTCAAAATAGGTACTAAAGCAGCCATACTGTATGTAGATAGCATTTTAAAAACAACAAAATTTACTATACAAGTCTTTAGCATTTATATTAAATTCAAGATGGCTACCACTGTGGTCATAGTGTATGTCAGATCAGCACGATGTTTACTCAGAGCCAAACAGACGTCTTTCTGGTGAAACTCAATGAAGATATAAGCATGTATCAACACGGTGTAATGATAAGAAGATTTTCATACTGAAAAACAGATGACACTATTTCATTTACATATCTACTCAAGAAACTTTAAAAAGCTCAAAACACAGCTGCTCAGATCTCCTTTAGAGTATTGCGATTAGAGTACCACCTCCCCACTGACCTGTACCATACATTGGCTATCCATTCAATCCAGAATCAAACACAAAATTAAATTTGTTCTCTCTACTACATTTCACTGATGGGCTTCAGTCCATCATACCTCTCCGGCCTCACCTATGTGTACACACCAGCAAGATACTTACTCATCTTCTGACAATCAATGAATCATATACTCAGTGTTCCCATTATGAAAACGAAGTCATATGGACAATGTTCTTTTGCATACCAGGATCCAGCAATGTGGAACTAATTGCCCATTGAAATTAGACACAAAGACACAGCGATCCCTTTCAAGAGTGCTCTTAAAACTCAACTTTTTTGACTGCATGAACAAACTTAAAAACCTAATAATGTTTTGTATATTAAATATTTTCAGCATTTGTTATGTTATCCAATTTCATAAGTTTTTTCTGTAGTCATATCATTAATCATTACAGATGTAAAGTGCTTAGAGCTTCTAAAGATTAGGCGCTATACAAAGTCATCATCATCATCATCATCATTATTATTATTATTATTTACATCCAAATAAAGGTCATCACATTATTTTATTTGATTGAAGCATGAAGAATGTGGAATTTTGCCATGCACTCCAAAGCAGCAGTCTTTCAGGCCTGATTTCATTTTATACATCTAATCTATCCAAATTAAGGGTGTTTGTTATTTGGATTTTTAAAGTAGTTTTAAGTATCCAGTCATATCTATAAGCTGTCTGCAGTGTGCAAGTTTATAGTAATATCAGGCACTGGGGCATGAAGTAGCATCATGTCCCATCCAGTCACAACATCTTAACACCAGACTGACCAGTCCTATTATAGGTATAGGACATGAAAATTGAAATATCAGTTTTTGCAAGTAAATCAAGCTATTTTTCAATGGAGATACATCCAAGAATGAAAAAAATTCAGTCTCAACTGTCTCTGTGATGCAGCATGGCGTTCTTTTGTGACATGAAAGGAGTGGGGGGTGGACAATTCTTAAAATGCAATTTTGTAAATTTTTAGAAAAACATGGTCCTACTTAATGTCATGAAAATGAACAGAGTCTACAACTCTGGATTGTGCCAGAAAACATGTTTATAGCTTCAGTTTTTATTAGGACAAACAATGAAAGCTATACCAAATCACACGTGTCGTCAGCCTGCTGAGGAATATATATACCCTTTTCCCGAACCCATATTTATTTTCATGAGATCTAACACAACTGTTGGACATTCGTGACAACTGTTTCATGTGTGTATAAATTATTTCAACAGAATATTGACATGCTTAATAAATGCTAAAAAAAACTGGAAAGTTGTGAAACAAAACCACATCATTGTTTACATCATTCTTTGTCATTATTTTGCCCTGGTCATTGCAGATATGGCTGAAACGACCAGATAGGACTCCTGAATTGAGACTTTGTACGGTAAATAGAGGTTACTCGGAAATATGAAATATACATGGATATATTCCAAATTGTTGGAAGCTTAAGACCTACCATGTTTATTAGTATTACCTCCTCTTAATGTATGAAAATAAAACTTTGAAAATTTTGAATGCTTCGCAAAAATACTTTTTTTTTTCTTCCATAGGGTGCTTAATATCATAAACAAGTATCCGGATATGTATTCTGTTGGGTTCCAATGATTTTATATTCAAACGATCCAAATTTATCTCAAAATATGCCGTAACAGCAGACCACTGTTCTGGAACCAAAGCGGCATCATAAAACTAGAAGCTAGAAACGGTTATTTTCCCTGTCAGTCCTATACCAACCTATTAATGTTGAGCACCATTAGCAAGGCAACTGCTAGTAACACTTTTATATAAATCTTTGGTATGACCCTGACTGTGTTTAAACCCTTGACCTCCCTTATCTGAATGGACACTCTAACAACCTAAGCCTCTAGAGCAGTCTTCCAAATCAAGTCTTTCATTGTAACTTTTTTTATCTAATATTTCATTGTTTGTTCAAAATGTTGGAAAACATTGATACATAATTACCAATAAAAGCATCAAAACAAAATTAAGAAACATTACAATGGATAAAGATTTTTAATTAATTTACTCAAAGTACTGTGACTCTTATGTGACTATATGTATATATGTCCAAGCTAATGAGCAATGAAATGCTCGATCCAGAGTTGATAGCCTAATTGTTCCTGGGATTTAAATGAGACAAGTAAAAAAAATCTAACCCAACATGTCTTTTATATAGATACCTCAAACTAATCATTTAAAATGGAAAAGAACCTGTCATGATTGAGTTATGATTTACACATTTTGGAAAATTTGCTAAATCATCCATGTGTTAAATGGATACAAACATATAGCCTAGAGACATTTACATGCGTTACTGCTTCCATTTTAATAGTGTCCATAAATAACAAATACTAAATAACAAATACTTCATTATACACTAAACTTGACAGGGCCAGGGATTATGTGTGTGTATGCTGTTCTAATCTTATTTTCAAGTACTGGTGAAATAGATGAAGTACAAATAAGGCATGCAAATTCTGAATCAATTAATGGTTTCACCTTTCATTCTACATCAACAGGTATACACACCTGTAGAAATAAACAAACAGTAATGGTAACTGTGTTTCATTAGAAGCCACTGGTATACCACTTAAGTATTATCAGCATTACTGTTTACAACATACTGGTTCAGGCCTATCATTACAAAAAACACAGTAAAGTAAATATATGTGTATACTGGTCAGATCCAGCTCTTATCTGAATTGACAATGATCTGTCACACACCAGCAGATCTGGGTCTTTGCTGCTTGTAAGGACTAGTCTGTAAAACAAAACAAGATAAACCCTGATCTACCATCACATGATAATACACATCTGGGCTGATGAAATTTGTTTGGACTAAGCAACATAACAGTGTAGTCCCTGATCTACCAATGCATTATGCATTGAAAGACCTGGGTGTATGTTCTCAGAATACACACAAGTAAACAATGTAAAAGCCTCAATGCTTTTACAAAAAATATACATTGTGATGTGTCAGAGCACTGTATTTGTCTTTTGGTTTTTGCATCAATCTCCTACATATTTTGAAAGCAGCTCCAATTGTGAAAAGCATTAAATCACTTCACAGTAACATGAGGACACAGCACTCTTTACCTTGACACTTCCAGAAGACCTAGTCCTGACCTTTATGACTGTATTGATACTATAAATATATTACACCTCCTATATACTGAGGTGCATGCACCAGTATTTACATGCATGCATGCAATTGTGACAAAGTCTGTGCACCCATGATGCACAAGTTTTGAAAGACCATTCCACTTGAAAACATGACATATACTTTTCCTATGTGGAACAAGATACAACATGTATAAATGTACTCACACCAGGCATATTAATTAGCCTTTCCACTGGACACCAGTTATTATAAAGGAAGGTACTAAGCAGAGTTGATTGACATGCCAGAAGGTCTATTCCATAAGGCTGCAGTCAGTGCAGTGTTTCATAAGCAGCACCAGTTCTTACAGAAGCTAATATCTACATATATACAAATACCTGTCAGTTCTAATTAAGCTATGTTAAGCCTGAAGGAAAGGAAAAGCTGTTCTTTCCTATGTGATACAATGTGCAAGAATATTAGACATTCATCACTGCATATCACCATCACTTGCTTATGCTGTTCTGGTTAGATGCAATCAGCACTTGCCTAAAAGTTCCTAATCAAAATCAGCTATCATTTTACACAACCTGCTGACATTGCACTTTCATTCTCCTGTAAAGTACTGTATAAACTGCTTGCAAGTCAGTCAAACTGCAAGAACCAAGAGTCTGATCTGCTGAGGCATAATGCATCAGTAGATCATGGTCTATTTTGTTTATTCTACTGCTCACTATTCGCAAACCGCAGTTATACCCTTCTTTTAGACAATTTCATACTTTAGTTTTCTGTCATAGAATATTAACCTTGAAATCTGATACTAAAACAAAATATATGAACTGCCAACTGCATACAGCAAGACATGAAGGTCTGACAAAGAATAATATGCAGAAACAATCAGGGTTAGCCCAATTTACATAATGCATGGCACATCAGAAGCTATCCAAATCACACAATGCATGACAGATTGGGGTCTACCCAATTCAAACAATGCAAGAAAAATCTGGGTCTATTTAATTAATGTATGGCCTAATCAAGGTCTACCTAATTAACAATGCACAACAGATCAGGCTCAATGTAATTTCATGTACTGCATGGAAAATCAAGGTATACTTGATTTGCTAATGCATAACAGATTGGAGTTTACCCAATTCCCACAATAAACTCACAAACTACTGCAGAACAGGATCTATCCAGTTAACACAATGCATTGCAAACTAGGGTCTACCCCAGAGGTGCACAAACTGCGGCCCACAGGCCAGATCTAGCCAACAAACATGTTCTGTCTGGCCCTCAGGGCAAATTAAAACAACATAAATCTGGCTTGTGAACAGTAATTATATTAAAGTTATTCTTTGCAACCCTTAAGTGATCTTTAAAAATGCATTCTGGTTCTTTGCCAAAAAAGGTTGTGCACTCCTGGCTACCCAATTCAATACTACATAGATTGGGGTCTACCCAATTCACATAATGTATGGCAAATCAGGTTTTACCAAAGTTACTAATCAAATTCATAAAGCAACAGTGATGTCTCGAGTTGAATGCCAGTGTATTAAGAAATGTGGAGAAATTATAAGCACTGTTTACACTCATTCCAATTACATGTGGTCCCCTGCATCCAGTCTTCTTGTTGTTGTCGGGTTTAATGCCATTTTTCAGCACATGTTAGGCAATATATGGCAGCCAATATTAATGGTGGAGGAAGAACCTGGGAAAAAACCCATAAAGAACCACCGACCCATGAGAAGCTACTGGCAAGCTTTCTTACATACACACACTAGTTGAATCCGTGACTCGAACCCACGCAGACAGAGGTGAGATGGCAGTGATCTGTAATAGAGAACGCTTTAGATCACTAAGGGCCCCTGCATCCAGACTAACAGTCTCATATTGCATAGATATGGTCATGGATCACTTTTTGGGGACAATTCTAGTTTTAATGCTCAACTGCCTCAGTACAGCATATCCCCTCATATGGTTCAAGACATGTACAGCCACAGTTCCATTTTGGGGATGAATGTAGTTTTTGTACAGAATTTGCCTCAACTGGAGTGCCATCTCCTATAATATGAATGGTCATGTGTCCAATTTTATATATGAATGTTTTTTTATACTGATAGAATGGCTCAATATATCGCATGGATCTCACTCATAACACACCGCGCTATGATAGATCCCCATAAGGAGGAATTTCTATACATCAGCAATATAGCAACAAAAGGCAGGTGTGAAGGAATTTAGAACATTGGCTTGCAGTGTCTACAAAATACATAGACTGCAGTTCCTATAAAAACTAGACTGCTAGTTTGTAGGAAAAGGCATAGCTGTTCTCAGTATAACACTAATCCTTCTGTGTCAATGTTCACCATAAAATAAAATATAAACTAATGTGTTAAAACAAGACAATATGGATTATTTTACCCAGATTTACTACACAAGTCTGTACCAATGTAAACTCTATTTCAGGAAAAATGGACAGCGTGTCCATTTGCAAGTATTTGGGGTCCATGGGAACATTTAGACCTGAAAATCACTGGTTTAGTTCAGCAACACAAGTTCATGATCGTGGTTTGATTAAGGCAGATGCATTAACACATTAACCCCTAGCGCTGAGTTTACAGGGCATAAGGTAGTAGCCTACTTCCAAGGTTTGTAGTGTCAAGGTCATGCATGATACAATAAAGTGGGTGGCATTATAGAAAGGTAGAGAGATTTAGCTCTACAATGATACCAAATAATCTGGACATTTTAGTTGCACTGCAAAATACAGAAGGAAAAATCTCATTTCTTAGACCAGTTTTTTTCCCACCCAAACTTCGCTAATGGTTGGAATCTGATTTTGTGTCCCGATTCTAGACTTTATGGCCTCAGATCTACAGCAGACCGGGTCTGAAGCGCACAAAGACAGGTGAACCTGTGCAAAAAGTAGGATAAGGTGGACATTTTAAATAAAGTCTTCTCCAAACGGAAATTATGGGTCCGTTAACAAAAAAAACCCCAACCTTCTGCTCATGCACTAGCAAAAAAATTGAAAACATTTTTTAAGCACAACTTTGCATTCGTCTAATGGAATACTGCTTGGAAGTCAATGTATTAGGATGTAAACAGAAAGTCCCCAAATTGTGTTTCATGCAAAAACAGCAAAAACCCCCAGGGGTTAATGTCAACACCCAATAATATACAAGTGCAGCACCAATGCCTCCAAATAATGGGCTACAAATGCCAAAAGTGTTCTTTCCTTTATCAAGATTCTTATGCATTATGCATTTTGTTCCCTAAACAGCTGATTGCAAAATAAATGAAGGAGGGGGGGGGGGGGGCTAGTGGTCTAAGGTGTTCACTTTACAGATCACTAACCTCTGTCCAAGTGGTTTTGAGCCTTGGGCTGAACCAATTTTGGAATGTGAAAAAACTTTCCTTTAGCTTACTGTGGGTCAGTGGTTCTTTCTGGGGTATAATGGGTTCAACTTACAGTGAGGTTATACTGGCCGCCATGTACAATCTTTTGTGAACTGTAAAAACACATTATAACCATAACAAAATCAATGCAAACGAATATTTATTCATCTCTAAAATAAATGTGTCCTTTCTCTGCACCATCATGCACTGTATATCTCTGTTTGTTAAGTCACCTGACCGCACCTAAAAATAATATAATGTACTATATCACTATTGAGCTTACAAAAGTATTGGTCATCACTAATGCAAGCTTCAACAAAATATACTACTTTAATCTCTCAGGGGCCCAGAGTGGCCGAGTGGTCTAAAGCGCTGTCCATTAGGGACCACTGCCATCTCACCTCTGTCTGCGTGTGTTCGAGTCTAAGATTCGGCAAATGTAGTTATGTGAGAAAGCTTGCCAGTAGCTTTTTGTGGGTCGGTAATTCTTTCCGGGGTTTGTCCGGTTTCTTCCTCCACCATTAATACTGGCCGCCATGTATAGCCTATATTGTGCTGAAAAATGGCGTTAAACCATAAAAAACAAACTTTAATCTCTCTTTACAAACCTGTAAAGAATGAATGTCTTGATGTATGAACTGGTCAAACTGCAAGAAAGTCTAATTTCAACAGTTAAGCAAGAGTCCATCAAAAGGACTGACACAACTGGCTGAAAAGAATTTCCCTGAAATTCAAGAAAAGACCATTTTCTTAATGTGACAACTATTGAAACCATCTCAAATAATCTAGAGTAATTAGATTTTTTAATCATTCACAGTGGCAGTCATCTTGTATGTAAACTTGGCACCATTTTCATTAGGGCAACAACACACCATAAGAATACTTTGTTGAAAACCCCATGCTGATATGATAATTCGTTCAAAAACAGAATTTGTGAAAAGATTTTCAATATCTTCACTGTAGCACCCATATCTGAGGACAGGGCCGGTTTTCATTCTGAACCATAAGACCAAACAAAAAAAAAAATGTTTCCATTCAGCCAACCATCTTCATTTTTCTTCGCCTATCCAAGCACTAAAATAAAATTAAAATAAAAACCTTCCCAAATTCAAACCAATTGGGTTGTTCTACTCGATGTACTGTACCTATGTAAATTAGTTAAATAGACCCAAAGGACAAAATTTGACACGACACATTGCCCTAGATATTTTGAGACACCTTACCTTTTAATTGCAACTAAATAGACTGTATGCCCTAAGGATAGGCTTTGCAGAATTTAAACAGTACTATTTCCTGTTCATACACACCACTGATTACATGCATATATACAAGCAATCTTGTCATCCACCCATCCCATTTCATCACCCACTAAAGTCTTGTGGCAACAAGCAAGAGACAAAGTGGCAGGTGTGGGTACACTGGCAGCCTCAAACCTACACACAGATAGCTCAGGCCATTAGAGTCATGAAGCAGCAGTGGAGTCTATCAGCCCCCCTCCCCCCCCCAGCAACTGAGCAGCCATCTTCAGGAATGAACTCCTCACCTCCCTGGCATAAGGAAGGGGTTAGAAAAGGTGCTCTAAACATTGCATACTCTAAAGCAGGCTTGCAGGAGAAGGCGAACTCTGTGAAAGGGACTCTTGATACACTTTCTTTTGGAGCAGCAGAGGAAGTGACGAGTGCCATGAGGCTGATCTCAGCTTTGCAGTTGAAGACAGGACTGATTGGCAAATTGGCTTGACCTCTCAAGTTAAGTAAACGACAGACTCATGACCAGGAAACTCCCTCTCGTCTGGAAGAAAGCACCTTACCATCATCAGTTGCTATGAGCCTCCAACCATGACTAACACAGATGAAGTGATGGTCAAGTTCTATGAGCATCTTCACTTCGTCATTACTTACATTCCCATGGCAGATAAGCTCGTCATTCATGGCAATTTCAATGCAAGAGTAGGCTGTGATCACATTGCCTGGGATGGAGTGCTAAGAAAGTACGGAGTGGGTCACTGCTTGTAACAAAGTTCTCCTTTTGCTCCAGACTTGCACAGAGCATGAACTGCTGACCACCAAATACAGTCTTCCACCTCCCTACCTATAACTGGATGTCATGGATGCACACACGCTCTAAGCACTGGCACATCATTGACTATGGCATTGTCAGGAAGATGGACAGTCAGGATGTGCATGTGTTCTTGTGCAGCACTGACTGCTGCAGAGACCACAGCCTCATCATCACCAAGCTCAACACCCACATTCAGTCCAAAAGACCCTTACAGGGAAAGAAAGATCCTAAACAATTGAAGATCATCAAGTTGAAATGCCCCAGTACCAAACAGTCTCTCGTGGATGCACTGGAAGAACATCTGAAATCCACCCCTCTTGACAATCAGAATGGACAGCATTCATAGAGCCAGTCTACAGCATTGCTTCAGAAATCCTAGGACCCTCAACCAGAAAGCATAAAATGTGGTGTGATTAGAGTTGCAATGAGACCAAGCAGTTACTGGATGAGAAACACTGCTGCCTTCAAACCTACCTCAACAACCCCAAGACCACCTCTAGGACAGATGCATACAACATACACAGAACTTTACAGCAGAAGCTCCGTCAGATGCAAGACACATGGATAAACAACAAAGCTGATGAGATCCAGTGATGCACAGACCAGCATGACATAAAATTAGTATATGGACCTACATCCTCTGGATCATCCCCCTTTTTCAGCACAGATGAGAACACACTAATTACTGACAATGTGAGGACTCTTCAACGATGGGCTGAACACTTTAACAGCGTTCTGAATCCCCCTTCGTCCATCAATGATGAAGCCATCAGTTGTCTCCCCCAATTATACTTCAACACAGCTCTGGATGACCCTCCAACCTTGCTTGAGACACAGAAAGCAATATGTCTGCTCTCCAGTGGCAAAGCACATGGTTCAGACTCAATCCCAGCTGAACTCTACAAGGATAGGGGCACAGCCTAATAGAAAGGCTCCAGCAACTGATGTGGCAGCAAGAGATGATCCCCCAGGAATTCATAGATGCTTCCATAATCCACCTGTATAAGCGCAAAGGGAACCGCCAGGCCTGCGACAACAACAGAGGTATATTCTTACTCTCAATTGCTGGGAAGATACCGGTACTCACTAGAATCCTACTGAACCACCTCAATAAGCACATTGACCAGGGACTACTGCAAGAAAGCCAGTGTGGATTTCGAAAACAATGTGGGCCCATCAACATGGCGTTTGCTGCGATGCAACTACAAGAGAAATATCAAGAGCAAAAACACCAACCTTTTCTCCATCTATGTTGAATTAACAAGGCCTTTGATTCTGTCAGCAGAGAAGGAATGTGAAAGGTAATGGCCACGAATACCCAAAAAAATTTATATCCATGGTGCTGAAATTCCATGATAGCATGCAGGAATGAAACCAGGACAATTGAGAGACATCTGAGACATTCCCATTCCCAGTAACTAATGGCATCAAGCAGTGTTGTGTTCTGGCAGTGACACTGTTCAGTCTACTGTTCTCTGCTGTGATGAATAATGCTTTCAGAGAGGTGGTAGTTGGCACAAGGTACCGTACAAACGGAAAACTATTTGATCACACGAGGCTTCATGCAAAAACCAAGGTCACGACAGACACCATCCAGGATCTCTTATTTGTTGATGACTATGATCTCAATGCTGGCGCAGAAGCTGACCTGCAATGCAGTATTGATAGTTCTCCAGCTCCTGTACAAGCTTTGGTCTCACTATCAGTACATACATGCCAACCCCTGACAAGGAAAAAGTATAATCCAAGTTCTTTCCACATGTCCTGATGTCACATGATGCTGCACTCGCGTCTTCATATTTAGAGGATTGTTATTTTTATTTATTTTTGTGTAATCCATCTGTAAATTATTTGAAAAGAGATATTTTTGCTCTCATATATGCATCGATTAAATTAAAATAAAATATACTTTTTAGCGCCAAATACCTTTAGACTGGTTCTGCAGTAAATATAAATTAAAACAAAGAATCTGCACGTAAAGATTACAATTAGAAAAGCAGTCTGTTCTCTCCTCCTTAAGCCATACAAATGCTATAAATCGAATTTGAGGTCAAAAGTTTGAAAGTAGAACAAGGTTTGCTATAAACAGAACGATACTCTTAGAAAAGTGCACGCAAGTCCACGGACAAGCTTACATTGTACTATAGTTACGTAAAATACAGTCTGTGGGATTAATGGAATGTTAACAAAACAATAAAAGAAATAACTGATTTTTTGGAACGTGGATATACAGAAAAAGTGTAATCCAGATACATTTACGCATAATTAAGTGAAAAAAGCTTAATGATTATGCCAAAAGCATAAATGGTTGGCATGTATTTCAGTACCAAAAAGACTGAAGTCCTGCATCAGCCAACCCCTGTAAAGCCCTATGTTCAGCCCAACATCACCATTAATGACCAAAAACTCAACGTAGTGAACTGCTTCACCTACCTTGGCAGCACACTATCACAGAGCATCACTAGTGACGAGGAGGTGAACATTCACATTGCCTGAGCCAGCGCAACTTTCAACAGATTGTACGCAAAAGTCTGGAAAGAAGACACGTCAGCATCCAGACCAAGCTATATGTCTTCATTGCAGTTGTGCTCCCCACACTACATTACGCATGAGAAACCTAAACGGTTTACTAACGCCATGCCAGGAATCTGAACCACTTTCATACCACAAGTCTCAGGAAACTCTCAATGTCAAGTGGCAGGACAAGGTTCCAGACACTAAGGGACTCGTCCAAGCAGGTCTTCCCAGCATCCACACCATCCTGATGCATAGCCAGCTACGCTGGGCAGAACATGCTATACGCATGCCAAACCACCGGCTGCCTAAGAGACTCTTCTATGGTAAACTACAGCAAGGACAGTGATCCCACGGAGGTCAGAAGAAATGCTTCAAACACAATCTGAAAGCTGCATTGAAAGAGTTCAACATAAACCTTGATTCATGGGAGCAAACAGAAAGTGATCCAGTCACTTGACATTCCTCTGTGCACAAAAATTCCAAGTTGTGCGAATCTAGCAGGACAGCAGCTGCAGAACTGAAGAGGCAAGCCAGAAAAGCAAGCGCCGTAAATCCTCCTGGAGATGTCCCTCTCATCCCCTCTCCCTTATGCAAATGAATATTCCATGCTAGGATCAGCCTCATCAACCACCTGAGCATGCACAGAACAGAACCAACCCCTCCAGCCCTCGATAACCAGAAAGGTCCTTTTGAATCGATGGACAAACAACAACTTTTCAATCGCAACTAAATCAACTGTATGCCCCAAGGATACATTTAGTACAATTTAAACAGGACTATGTCCTGTTCATACATACTACACAATGGCGCGGATTGGGTTTTTTGTGTGACACTGCATGTTATGGCAGTTTGTTAAAACCGATGATGATATGACTTTCTAGTAACAACATATTTTTAAGATGAGTGTTGTGGTGGTCATAGAGGGTGTTGGGACTAACAAGGCATTTTAAGAAGCCATTTTAAAACACAAAAAAAAAACATGTTAATATTCTTCTTGCAAAGTATAATTTAAGCCTGGCCAATAATGTGGCACAATACATATCCAGACAAAACTACTAATTTACTGGGGGCCCCCAAATGGCCAAGTGGTCTAAAGCACTATCTGTTACGGATCACTGCCATCTCACCTCTGTCTGTGTGGGTTCTAGTCTAAGATTTGGCTAATGTAGTTATTTGAGAAAGCTTGCCATCAGCTTCTCGTGGGTCAGTGATTCTTTCCTGGGGTTTTCCCAGGATTTTCCTCCACCAATAATACTGGCCGCCATGTATAGCCTATTGTGTGCTGAAAAATGGCGTTAAACCCTAAAACAAACAAAGACTAATTTATTGCAACTTGGCATTACAACTCCATCAGAACATGACTTTCTGTTTTTTATTGGAAGTATAGCAATAACATGCTATTCAAGATGCTTTGGCAACTATATTGGATGTCAGATCAGCACCATTTTCATTTAGTACCAACCATACATCATCGAAAGTCTTGCAGCAAAATCTCCTTCTTGATTCAAACATCAATTGAAGAAGAATAGTGATACGGTTGATTTTCAAAATGGCCACTGTAGCTACTGAAAAATGCAAGCTGACCTATTTTCATCAACAACTAGATGGACATTAGGCAAAAAATGTGTTTCTGGTCAGCTGACCATCTCTGTTTTTCAACGCCAACCCTGGCACATATTCCCCACATGGTAAAAAATATGTATAAAATAACTCACACGTACCATTATTTAAAAACCAGTGCAATATAAAACATATTTGGAAAGAAAGTAGTATCTTACAAGAAGTCTTCTGCTGACAACCACATGTAGATTCAGGCAGAGTAATGACCACACTGAATGAGCAGCAAAATTTTTATTTAGGATCACATTTACCATGGGTTGAATATTTACGATTGCCAAATGTTGAATGGCAACCATCTAAGTAGTTTAATAATAGCAATAACAAAACTGCTCTAATGGATGGATGACTGATGTTGATGACAAGCATCTAATGAGATTATCTGATCTATGACCAACCGAGGTTCAAAATTTGAAAATAATAATATTTATAATCAACAGCCATTGGTCATAAAAACAGTGTATTCAGTGAAGATACATTTACTTAACTGCAAAATGGCTGTATCAACACACTGTAGGAACCCAATATGTAAAAGAAAACACCTCCATGGAGAGAAACACATCTGCCTAACAGCTGAACATAATAGCCGGCCAAGAAATATGCATCATTAGGATGTCTACTGAAAAAAACGTTTCCATTATTGTTGATTGATATGAAAACAATTGTTACATATACAAAATCCTGTTTTTTTGGGAGGTCCATATCTGACAGCATCTTCAGATTACTTTAAGGCTTTTATGCCAGGAGGCTTTTTGTCAAAGTTGGTTATAATCTTTTGAGGGATTTTCTCATCAAAATGTTTAAATATTTTTCATGGCTATATAAGATGGCATACTGAATTGCATTGCATTGTCATGTCATTGATTCACTGACTGGTGAGATGAATGTATGTTGCTGAAATATGACCTAGATCTGGCTATTTTGTCCGAGTCACATGACTACAAATATCGCAACCTACATGTCAATAAGGTCATATAAACATGTAATATGGACAATAAACAAATTTCTAAAGTTAAAATGGGGCAACAAGGGTCAGAGGAAACTCACACTACATTTTTCGTTGGTGGTGAAGACATTTTAAAGATAATTTGTAGAATGGTAATTCTAATCAGCATTGCTGGCATATGCGCAGAACAAGATTCCAGTTAAGCCACAGTTTTTCTTACAAGCATTTGTAAAACTATTCTTATATTTATAGATTTTAAATACTTTAAAATGCTTGCTACTGGGCCAACAGTATCTATCAGCTATATTTCACTAATAACGCAACCAGATGTACTGGACTGTTTCAGCAACTGCCGATATGACTAGCACTTAACGGGAAATCTGCTATTTTATGAAATTTTTTTAAAAAATGGTTAATTGGAAAATTCGTGAATATTTGCATGCAGCATGAATTCCGGAATCGCTAAACCAAGTTGTGAAATTCACACCAAAATCATGAGGGTTGGCAGCTCTGTAAATAAAATTTATTTTAAAAATGTCCAACATGTCATGTGAAAGATCGTTCCAGCTGGTTTCAACAACCATTCATGTGTACACAAAAACAACTGTGTATTATGTCACTGCTTTTTGTTTTGTTGAGGAGTCTATTTCCCTGAGTGGTATTTAATAGTAAAGTTCAGAGTCAAATTAGCCAGGATCAAGACTAACTGTTGATACACCACCAAACATAATTCCTTTTTTCCCAAAACATAGCAACCTTCATTTCGTGAGACAAGTGTCTATGTCAAAATTTACGTTTTGTTTTGTTCAATTAGTACAATACTGATGTCACGAGTTCACTTAAAGCAATAGTGTAAATTTTTTTATCCTTGAAGATATCTGTAAATGACAGCTCAGGAATTCTTTGAAAATCGATGTTCCATAATGGTCGTTATTTGTAAATTAAGCTTATTGTTTTACAAACTATTCATTTTCCGAGGTTGCCTTGATATCTTTGATCACAGTGATGAAGGGATCAGTTAATTTAAGGGACTTTATGTTAAATACACAATAACATTTATAGCAGTGTTCGATTGATCAAATGAACTGAATTCAAGTGACACTATGAAAATTAAAAGAACTACTGGTTGCCATAGAGTAAAATTTCTACACTCTTTATAACACAAACGTAGCTCTTGTTTGTCCATTAGAGTTAGACTGAATTTTGTCAATCCATGCAAGGACGCATGCCCAAGCCACCCCCGAATTTGCATATGCTGTAAAATTGCCGTAGTAGCCTACAAACGAAAATAAACAAGCCCATCAAGTTCCCTCCCTATGATGTCTGACTTTCTTAGTTACATTTTTCTACTGACCCATCCAAACTATCGATTCTAGCAGCATTTGCACTCTTTTAAATCTCATAACTGTCCTGTTTAGACAGGGACGTCATTTCAATTTTTTCAGGGGTAGGGTGGGGCAAAATGTGATGGGTTTGTTAATTTTCATTTATAGGTTACAGCAAATGCACCCCCCCCCCCACCAATGTCATCTATGGGTTTACCAAAAAAAAATACTTATGCTAATTTGAAATTGTCTAATTCTCAACGTGTTTTGATTCTAAGATCATGTGCACTGTTTATTCTGCTACATTTGGAAATGAACACAATAATGAAAACAAAAGTTGTTTATTTGATGACTCTTAAAAATGACGAAATGTAATGCTCTGGGTCTTTCTGTCAATTAATTCAATTGATGTAATTATCAGTACATTTTCTCATCAGACTGCCAGTCAAAATCTCTGAATTTGCTTTCCAGCTATTGCATAATGTTCTTCTGACGTACGCTTTATAATGGCAACATGTACATCAAGAGTTCTTTCAGCCACTGATTTCTGTCATTGTAACTAAAAGCATAGCTAACTGATCAACACATTTTCACACAAAGCAGGTGGCTGAAGCAGGACTATCACTTGATTCCAGGATAAACAAATGTGTTGTTGTAGTGTTTAATGCCATTTTTCAGCACACGATAGGCTATATATGACAGCCAGTATTAATGGTGGAGGAAGAACCCGGGGAAAACACCGACATTAACCACTGAGCCATGAGAAGCTACTGCAAAGCTTTCTCACAGATCCACATTGGCCGAATCTGAGACTCAAACCCACACAGACAGAGGTGAAATGGCAGTGATCCGTAACGGGGAGCACTTTAGACCACTAGGCCCGCCCTGTACACAAATGTGTACACTCACCAATTACCATGATAATACAAAGGAGGCCAGCTGTTAATTCAGTACAACAATACAACAAATACTTATGCAAATCAGTTATCAAAGAAATGGGCAGAACTTTATGAGGTTCTCAAGAAATGATTGCATACTTTGCATCAATTAATACATTAAACAAATTAATTAAGCATTAACTCATTCAGCCCCAACAAAATTCTCAGTAACACTGTTACTGTGCCCCAGCCATACTAAGCTGTGTCTAGCTGCTTGTGCCCCAGAGTGTTTTACCTGTTTGGAAATTTTTAAAAAAATCATACACATGCCTTCACATTTACTTTAATTTCTCTTCTTGTATCCAATATTAATCCATGAAATTTTCACCAATTAATCCAAATTAATTTGTCTACACAGTGATGTATTTTTCTTTCTATTTGTCCAAGTCTTTCACAATTTATTTACACATTTTTTTTTTATACAAAATTATGTGCAACATTGTTAGGAATATCAAATCATCAGCACTAAATTCCATTAAAATAAACCAGGAAAATTTAATATGTCATATGGTTTGAAACAATTTGTACATACATTTACTTGGTAATGTTCACATCCAGTTTTTGGTTCAGATAGAAATTTGTTCAATAAACACATTTTGCAGGTTGGATACCATATTTTGCTTGGTGATACCAATATTCATTTTTAGGCATGTGGATTGGTTTCATTTGCGATGTCCATGTATAGTTTCTGTGGAAATAATAAGTGAAAAAGGATAGATATTTCTCTTTTTTCCTTGTCAATTTGTCATTGTATGTTGTAGGTCTAGGATTCATTCCACTAAAATCATTGTTTTGGACAGGCAGAAGACGATCACTCCAATCTGCTAAATCGGCAGAAACTCTTTCATTTTCGTGGCAAGCATCATCTTTTCTGACTATTCAATCTCAAGAATCTTCAAAGTCCCAATCGAAATCTCGCAAATTATCCAACTGTCGAACATATCTTTCCTCTATACACTCAATATTTTCAAGATCAAACCCGAGAAACTCCTCATTTTCACCCACACCACCATAAAAAATAACTCGTGCTACCGCCATCATTTTCCGATTTTTTTAAATATAAAAAACGTGTATTGAAACGGATCTCAAGTCGTAATCCTTGGTTTCCGAACATTTAAAGTACATGTATGTCCAAATGAAAGTAAATTCATTTCTGATTGGTTACAAGTGGGCCTGATGCTTGGAAAAGCCCCATTTGTAACCAATCAGAGACTTTTGCTCGACCTCACATTCGAATGGCGCTGCAGCGGTACCCGCCATTGAATGCAGTCGAGAAATTACACGTAAAGACGGTATCGGCCGTTGAATGCAGAAACTTGATTACGCGCAAAAGCAGTATCGGGTCCGAATAGTTAAAGGGAATGACATCTCACAATGCATCTTAACAGATAGGGACTTGCTGTAATTTTCAAGTTTCCAACCAGATGTGTGTGTGGTATTGATTTTTAATGTAGCTTTATCAATTTTTCAGTCATATCACTATGATGTCTGCAGTGTCACATGTTTTTGTGTGATGTCTAGCACTGGGACATCATGCGGCAGACATGAAACGTGATGTACCACCCAGTCACATTATCATGACAAATAGCTGACCAGTCCTAACACAAACCTCCTAATGCTGAGCGCCAAATGAGGTAGCATTATGTACATTGTACCATTTTTAAAGTCTCTGGTATGTCTCAGCCAAGGATTGAACACGCGACCTCCTGCATCTGAACTAGGTCACATGAGTACTTCCCATATTAAAGACTGTTGGATTTAAAACTAAAATTTCTGGATTTCTGGTTGTCAATTTTTTTCTTCGAGCAGGAATCAATGGCTCTAATCTCAAAGCTGACTTCTGACCAATATCTATTTCAATAATTTGTCTCTGCTTATTGTTATTTTTATAAAGTCTAGTTTTCTCCTGATGGATTTTTCATTTATTATTAGACAAATATACGATTGCAAATTATAATACAGATAAAATTAAGCATGTGATTATACAAGGGATGCCACCCCTTCAGATTTATTGGAGTAATTATGCATGCAAACATATAACAACACAACTCCCATGCTTTGCCACCATAACAAGTCACACAACTCAAAAGTGTTTAACAGCAGTGACAAAAAATGTTTAAATTTACAAAATTATTGATGCCTTTGGAAGGAAAAAAAAGTTATCTGGATCAATATATCAGTACATGTTGCTACAATATAGGTGGCCTCAAGTGGCAAAGTGGTCTAAAGCGCTCACATTTAAGAATCACTGCCATCTCACCTCTATGTGGGTTCGAAACTTAGGCTCAGCCAATCTGAGTAGGTGAGAAAATTTGCTGGTAGCTTCTTGTTGGTTCTTTCTGGGGTTTTCCTCCACCGTTAATACTGGCAGATGTATAGTCTATATCGTGCTGAAAAATGGCGTTAAACACTACATTATGATCTCAACATGGTCATGGCTATAAAAAGATCCTATACCTTTGCAAAGAAGTATTAAAAACTATTGTCAAAAACAAAGAGATGACAAGAATAAAAAATCTACTTCCTATGTAGAGTTATGTTTTTTCCCAGCAATTTTGGCTAATGGATAAAGTGTTAAACCTACAGAAGGTAAATAAACTGGCAGATTTAAATTAACAGAACTTGACCCATTTTGACATACCATGCAGTCTCATGTCAACTTGCTTTCTAAGTAAGGCTTGTAATACAATATTTTGATATTCAGCAATATGTTGTTGAACGAGTGCCATATTTGCTATGATCGTTACACATTTCCAAAGGATATCATGTCCTTACATGCAATGTGCCCTCTAAGCGAATGGTAGGTGTGTGCGCAGTGCTCACTGCACTGTGCAAGCATTAAGGAGACAAAGCAAATTTTAATGTTGGATTGAGCAAAAATTGACAATTCAGCTGTGCGGGGATGCCTGAGCAGCTGCACGCACACGTGCAGCTTAGAGGGAACGTTGCTTACATGACACAGTGAAATGAGGCAGAAAATGCAAAATAATTCTAGAATGAATATGGAGTTCTATCAAAAACAAAACACTTTGTATGAAGAATATAAACACTGTTTTGCTCGATAATACTGGTATAAAACCAGCATGCGACTAGATGATATGTATACATTTCTAACTACATGTAAATGCTAAAAAATATCGGTGTGAATCACACCTTTCTACTCCAATGATACATCCTAGAACGTGTAGTACCCCATCCATGAAGTAGGTGTACTAATATGAGTATTTGCACACCCTCCCGTTTGTTTGTACCCAACTAGCGAATGAAAAGTACCGAAGTGATAAAAGATGCACAAAACATTATTTAATTCATCAATATATAATTTTAAACTTGACTGTCGGTGGGTTATGGGGTACAAACGGGATGGTGTGCGAATATTCTAGTTTTGATGCAGCACCGGCTACATTTTGCAATGCCACTTGAAAATGACAAAATTCTTTTATTTCCAATAAGAGCTGGTTTTATGTCATATACTTTGTAGATCTTAATACTAACTACCATTTTCTGGCCGCTGCAAACACTATAACGCCGTCATGCACTCACACCCACCCCATTTCACATCGCGTACATGCAGATGAAAATAATATATGTTTCCCATATATATATCTTACCTATTTGGGTCCGACATACTGAATTTTACAAAATGTCATACATAGACTTTCATTTGTCCTTGCTTTATCGGATTCTGAAACCAGAACTGTAGAATTATAACGGTCCAGTTTCACAGTTGTGAAACTGCTGTCCCAGATTTGACTTTACATGATTGTTTTAGCCAAATTTAAATCCCCTTTATCTCAATCAGAATATCTTCTTTTATCAACGTAAGATAAAACAAAAACGTCTTTGGGGACCCATGTTAATTAAAGTGGATTTCTGTCACTGGTTTTTCCAATATATGCATGAATTTGCACCACTGTCCGATGATAATCTCCATTGATAACCTTATTTACAGACGAGGTACTACTTTCATGCGCGGTTCAGATAGCGGTCATTAGTTGCTTATTAACAAATCAAAACCATTTCTTTCAATATAAATTGTCTTAAGAGCATGAACTTAACAATGTGTTCAACTGATTACATGATATTATTGTATAAGTTTCAAATATTAACTTTAAATTTAACTTAACAGCAATTTTTGCTAACGGAAGATCTTACGACATAATGTAGTTCGATGAAATTTTTACGTCAAAATGAAAGTGTCATGTGACCTGTTTTGGGAAAATGTTTTCACCACGGGGAATGTACATGTCAAAAATATATTTTTAGCTTTAGTTCACATTTGTATTTATTCTCAGCCGTCCAATTGTACGCATCAAGGTTACAATTGTTGTTCTAGCTATGTTTTTTGGTAACATTCCATCTTTCCCTTTTTTGTCATGCTATAGTGTTTACTTCTTGCGGGATTTTGGGAGATTTCTTCTTTTTTCTGTTTTGTTGGGTTTATTTTGTTTTGTTTATATATTTTATTACAGGAGGGGTTTCTTGGAGAGGTTAGTGGGGAGGGTGCTGTCTCGGTGCTATTTTTTTCATTGTTTCGGATTGATATGTCTTGAGATTATAGTTCGTTGTTTTTAGGATCGCAAATTGTATGTGCCCTTTAAAACAGTCAATTATCCGGTCAGTCAAAAAATGTAGCTAAAATTACCTATTTTGTTTCCATTAAGTATTTAAAACGAATTAAGTAAATTTAGCTACAATTAATGACGCTGACCTAAAAATTTAGTAAGCCACATATTACATTCGTTTTACTAAGTGGAACGAACTATATAACAAACATGAAGAAAATGGAAACTCCCGGGGAGTCCCTGCATACATAGTCCACCAAACATCACCCGTTATCTATTTATATACAGTATACCTTAATAGCATCTATAATTAGTTAAGTCTATCAAAAAATGCAGTGCTGCAAATACAACATTTATTTTATTCCCTTTGATACTTGATCATTGAAAATCAACGCTAAAAAAGATCGTTGTCACTACCACTATCGTAAAACGGTTTAAAATGGGGGAGGGGGAGTAAGATACTAGTGCCTTTTCCACTACAGTTCAAATAAATGAACAAAATTTGAACAACACACACACACACACACACACACACACACACACACACACATACATACATACATACATACAGACATACAGACATAAATGGGATGGTATCGAACTCCGTTTTGGGTTACGAGGTGCTACGATCTACCAACTGAGCCAACGCATCAGGAGATGTCTACAGGTAACGCAACTACTGACAATTATTTCAAAGATTCAATTTATTTTCTCGTCCGTGCACATTTACAAGAGCCGATTAATCAGGGTAAAATTACAATAATAAGTTTTGCAGAATTTTTTCTTCCAAGTCGAATTAAGGTTAATAAAAAGTAAGCAGTGCAAAAACGCTACAAATAAAGCTTTTTTTGTTTATATTATGTACTTATTGTAGCGAATTCAACAATACGGAACCATAACATTTTATATATATATATATATATATATATATATATATATATATATATATATATATATATATATATATATATAAAAAGGATACGGATAAGAAATATTGATCTATCAAACAGTCATAAGGAACAAAATTTGACATTTACTCACCCCACCCCCCTTTAAAAAAAAAGATGCTCCAAAATTGCTGAAAAACGGTGTTCATGACAAAATGCAACTTGACTGGATGAAATCAACGCGCAATTATTTTTAAATTGGTGCTGAATTTGTTTTTAAAATTTAATATTTATTTACTTTTGTCATTGTTCCTATTAAAAAATGGGGGACATTGTTTATCTCATCGTTTAAGATACACTTCACGCTTTGCAAATGAATCTTTTAAATCAAAAATATTAAACACCCGGAAAAAACAATGGATCTGAATAAAACTTTTTTTAAACAATTTTTTTAAAATAAAAAACATGCATCTTTTTCGAATATTTATTCTCAAAATTTGGGTATTTCAGTGGCATATATTTCATTATGCTCATAGGATTGTGTTTGTCTCAAAAAAGGTATTCCTAATTTACTTTGCTTATTGAGAAGGCTGTTTTACGAGCCTAATCGTTAAGTCAATACGTACCTTACAGAATCAAATTGCCTGAGCAGCAAAGAGGGTGAACAGACCGAAACTATGTCAAGTAAACCGAAACTATTTCAAACAAAATCTTAAAAGATTTCAAACCGAAACCAATTCAGGCAGACAAAAAAAAAAGAGAGAAATGGTTTCGGTTTGGCACGCTATTGAGACTCTTGTCTCCAGACAGACCCGGCAACGATGGCGTTTTGGAGACGAATTTAAAATCCTTTTAGGATTTCAACCGAATATTTGATCAAGTCCGATACGATATCTTGATCTCGGGTCGTGCAAATTTATTGTTACAAATCCATGTGGGATTGAATGAGCGTGACTAAAGAAATTTCTAAAGAGATTATAATCCATATCTCAAATGCACCAAGTCTGGTGAATAGTTCGTAGCGTATGTGTGTCTACTCCATTAAATACAGCAAGAATATTGCAGTTATCTCTGATCACTTTTGGTATTTGATTGTATCGTTGAGTGACATAAATCACTTCGGTATTTTTATGCCTACCTCTGGAAAATATCCTAGCGGGATTCTTTTGATTGTCTAGCATAACATCATCATATACGACTAAATTGTTAATACTTCCATCAATATCATCAATACTCGGTGCTTCTTCGATATCGGTTATAAACTCAATAATGTCCTCATCGATTTCCGATTTTGCTTTCTCATTAAAATCCTTTAACACCTCGTAACATCGCTGATCATCTACACTCGGGGCTACTAAATACAACTTATCCCATTTCATAAATATTGTTATCAAATTAAGTAACAACTGCGTCTTGCCACTTCCAGATGGTCCGATTATTAATCATACGAATAGAATTTGGTAGCGCTGCATGATGCTTAAATGGTTCTCTTGTTTTGTCGCCGAAAAATCAATTACATTCATGTTATTATAAATAAATTATGGATCTATATTGTGTGAAATGTAAGAAGCGTACTAGCACAAATGACTTGACGACGGTTACAACTAAAACTAACAGATCAGCACTTGCTGGTAAGTGTGTACAATGTGGTACCAAAAAATTTAGATTTGTTTCCCTTGATAAAATCAAGGATTTAAAAAAAAAAACGAGGAGGTGATATTGTAGCCAAGTTAGTAAAATTACCGGGAACACCATGGGCAAAATATCCGGGAGAAAAACATCTTCCAGAGTATAGTTATTGTGGATCAGGGACCAGACTCGATATCCGACTCGATGAACAAAACCAACCCAAACCCGGTGAAAACCCAATAAACGCTATTGATAAGGCGTTTCATGCTCATGATGTTGCTTGTGAAAGCAGCAATCTGCAACACAGACATATCGCAGATGTGAAATTGATTCATGCGTTGAAGTCTATCAATGATAAATCCTTCAAAGAAAAGTTGGCTTCATGGTTGATAAAATCGGCGATGAAAAGTGAATTATTGCTGGCTGCTGGTAATTAATAACATCATGGAATCTATTTATTATTCCCCGCTAAAAACGAAGTCATCAACTGAGGTGGCTTTTGCGTTTGAAAGGATCTATCGCAGGGGTCCTCTGCATTGGCCAAATCTATTACAAGTTGATCCTGGAAAGGAATTTCAGAGTGAAATGTTATCAACAGTGAAGCATCATAATGTCACCATACGACGAGGACATACTGCATTACATCGCGATCAGGCAATTGTTGAACGATTTAATCGGACACATGCTGAGCGGTTATTTGGATATCAATACACGAAGGAATTTATTGAGGATAAACGATCTCGTGAATGGGTCAAGAAATTACCGGGTGTAATTATCGCGCTAAATAATGAGATTACTTGAACAATTAATATGAAACCTACCAACGCGATTAAAGAAAAGTATATACCCATAAAACCACAAAATGATTTTTCAAAACAGCGTATACTCGGCAATGTCACTGTGAGGTATTTATATAACCAGGAGAGCTTGAAGGTGGCAAAAAAGAGCTACTGATCCTATATGGAGTGTCACCACGCATAAAATATCTAGCATAACACGATCTACGGGTAGACCGCCAGTCTATAGATTGGATTCAACTGCTCATCAGCGCGGTTTTACTCGTGAACAACTACAAGTGATACCCGAGGATACTCAATTACCACCGCGTGGGCTTAACTAGCACCTCTTCGTCTGTTGCACTCAAGACAAGTCAGCATCACATATATTATCTCTGGTATGACCTACGCTGCTATTTTTTTCTGTATACGGTAAATTGGCGGGGATCTTTATCCGACCAACACCAACGCATTATACAATTGCAACTCGCACAGTGCTTATTCTGTTGTTGATTCAGTGTAATTATAAATTCGGCATCAATATCAAATTTTCTATTATTTTTTTTTATCCTGGTGTTTATAACCAGTGAGTTTTTTTCTGATTACGTCATCGCTGACAATATCATTGTTCCTGAAGTCATTATAATCTAAAACAACTCTTCAAAGTTGATTTATTCTTCTTACTCTGGAAACTGCAAGATAAACTAAATTCGACCACTCGATGCGATTATCTATGATCCAAACAATTGTATCTGATATAGTCAACCCCTGCGAAGAATGTATCGTCGCTGCGTATCCTAGCTTGCATGGGGATTTATCAGCACGCAATGCATCTTCGACAACACTGATATCAACCAAGACAATAACATTTAACACTAGAATCTGCTTTTCACTTTGTCGTGGAATATCAACTTCGATCTTTTGTCTTCGTGTATCCTTGGGTCTATAACACAACGGCACTGGAAGTGTTCCGAATTTTTCTTTATGCGTGTTAAATAACTTCATCTGATGTGTGTCTCTGACTATTTTTCTACTTGCCACTATCAAATCGTTTGGTCTCCACGCTTCCCAGAAATCATTTAATGGGGTTTCTGAAATTATTTCACGCGCTATTTCACATTGGATTCTATCCGGTTGTAATCTGATTAGTTTCTTGAACCCGCGTAATTCATTATCAAGTGATCTATGATCAGTACTAATTTCTTCATAATAATCTACAAAATTCTTCAGCCAATTATGTGGGAACAAACCGACAAATGGTGGTGGTTGACCATGATCGCCACACATTATCACTTTTGTATTCGCTAGCTGTAACCACTCGAGAAACGTTTGTAATACATTAACGACACTGTGCATATCTCATCCTAAATGAGGATTTCAGGAATATATTTCTCGCCCATTCGATCAGGAGTCCATTCGTCACCTTTCCATCGAAAAAAAACTGTGATAAGTGCAAGCATTAAGTCCTCTCTGTTTCATCTCTCTTGCAAGTCTGTGTGTTGGTGTTAGCACAATCATGTTTGATTTCCCTCGAAATAATTCAATCGCACGAGTCGTCTTCCCTGACCCACCACAGCCGTTTAAGTAACTGGTTTTATATCTACATATTGGATCAGATATCGAAGGTGCATTAGATAGTTCTGATATCTGATTATTTTTCAAGTAATTGTTTTCAATTGTAACATATGCTGATTTGGAGTAATCACTCAGTATTTACTTTTTAATTCTCCCCCAACTCTCGTCTGAATTAGTGAATTCAGCCACTGCTTCTGTATGTTTTATATCAATATAAAATGAATAATTAGCGACTCTAACCGCGGTGTCAAGAAATCTATTTATCATTGAAAGTAAATTAATAGAAGCATAAGCCAGCATAGACTCCTTTAAGTACGTATACTGAGGACTTTCTCCATCTGTCTAAGTAACAATTGTACCTAATTTGGTTCCATCGGACAAGAAAGCGTCTTTACGATCGACATACATACCCCTAGATTTGTTTGTTTGTTTGTTTGATTAGGATTTTTAACGTAGCTTTAACAATTTTTCAGTCATATCGCTACGATGTCTGCAGTGAGGCAGTTTATAGTGATGTCTAGCACTGAGACATTATGCCGCAGACATGTAGCATGATGTCTCACCCAGTCACATTATCCTGACACCAGGCCGACCAGTCCTAACACTAACCTCTTAATGCTGAGCGTCAAGCGAGGCAGCTGTTAGTACCATTTTTGTAAGTCTTAAATATACCCCTAGATGTTGCATCTGCGATTATAAAAAAGTATTCAACATCATCTATAATTAATCGCGAAGAATATCATTTGTGGTCGTATTTTCCACCCTGAGTGAATTTATCAATTATTCTTCTACCGAGATGTTTTGCGTGTTTATTTCTAACTTCAAAGATTTATTTGGACCATTTCACGATATATTCTTCGTCTAGATTAAAAAATTGTTTTTTGTTTTCGGTGATTATGCTATCTAGAGGATCGGGTTTTGGTAACCAGACTTCAGTTTGTTTTCGATATAAATTAATTGCTCCACTGACAATCAGCGATATCAGCATTTTAGAATCAATCATATACCGTAATAACTCTATTGGCATCCAGTGTTTTTCAGAGATGTGTCTACCACACCAAACATAACAATACGAATGAAGTCCTTTAGCCAATTCAAATGATACTACACGAGCGAATCCGGTTAAATCAAAATCGGACAGTAACCCATTAATTGCAACACGGGTCATCTCTTGTGTGGGATGTCCAAATCTTTTAAAATACTCAGAACACTCTCCATGCCCAAGAAAACTCCCCGGATAACACGCAACCATATCAACCGACATGATGTTTTCGGGGTCGTATTTTGTATTCCATTATCCGCCATGGCCATATAACACGCAGCTTGATTCGATATCTGAGAGAAATTCTGAGCGTGTTGGTTTCCATAGATTTCTCTTTATCGTGAAATGAGCTGCAACCGACGGTATTGTAAAACAGTTCGTCAGTAATTGTTCGTCGTAATCCGTTGAAAAACCACTAGCTAGTTTTTTCATCTCGTCATGGAGAGCTTCAGTACGATATATTTCGCCCTTGGGTCTTACACATTGATCGAATTTACCTTCTTCGTTTTCAAAACTGTGAAGAAATCACACTGACACAGGATCGTTTTTACTTAACTCGTAAATAAAATTAAATATTTTTCCTCAGAGAATTCTTCTCCCCCAGAGAATTCTGGGGAGAAATCCACGGGTAGATATTTTATGGTTCTAACCCGCGGAAATATTGTTACTACGGAGGTCCACACGTGTGCATTATGGTCAATAATTTTGATTGGAGATCCTCTCAATTTATATTTCGAGTCGTATAATACCTTACCTGTTACTGTCGCTACGGTTATTGGAAATTTCAGTGTCCGTTCTAGTTCAGCTACATTTTGAATTGTTGCCCCATTCTCCTTTACTGTTAGTCCCCATTCGTTTATTTTTTTGCGTCTTAGATCCGCCAATTTGTTTCTACGCAACGCATTTGTAAAATGCTCTATTATTCGTTCTGCTACACAATTCAACGACGAATATTTCATGGGTTTTAATTTTTCAATACTCGGTTTATCATTTATCAGATAGATCCAATAAACAACCGCGGTTACAGGATAAGCTCTTTCGTAATACGGTTTGTCAATTCCAGTCAGAATTCCTGGTTTGGAATCCTGACTCACAGTGATAGTTTTCTTATTTTTCAGGATGGGTTGAAATTTGTCGCGTATAATCCAATTTCTCGTTTCTGAGCAGATAATGCATGTCACTCTAAACAAAATACCTTTTCTGGTCAAGATGTGAGATTATCACTGCTGCTCTTTCGTCGTTCATGGTAGCATCAACACTGCCATCAATTCGAAATGTTGACCAAAAGTGAGATGCTCCATCGCGCTTGAATTCATTAAAACCATCACGGAATCTACCTATTATGCTTCTATCACTTATTAGACTCTTTGGTACATCAGTGGAGACTCTATCGAGATTGAATTCAACATTTTTCCAAGGCGTAATTTTCGATAATCTCTCGAACTCCTCCATATTATAATTAAAACAAGTATTTAAATAAAGAATTTATTATATAATGAATCATTGCAAATGGCTTATGATAGGATCAGTAACCGCTTGTAACTAATCACGAAGAAATGAATTATGTGGATATCATTTACAAAGCGTACGTCGTGGGATGTGGAATAAGTGTGCAGGGTAAGTCGCAGTTGTGTCTCAATTGTAATGGTAAGCGATACAGAGAGCTTAAGCGCTATTATGATAAACGAGTTAAAGATTCCGTCAAGAATTCTGACTCTGTTAGCGTCCCTGACAAAATTATAAGAACACCTCAAGACTACATTGAAAGATTCTCAAGTAATAATTAAACCAAATGATTAATTAGACATATAATATATTGTATATAAACGAACCAAGAATTTCAACCACATCCTGTGATTACCAATTATGAAGCGTCTCGTGATGGTATTATCAGAAACCGCAGACTGAAGAAATCAGTTGGGTGGGACAATGATATGGGATAATTGATGTTATCTGTTGGGAGGAAAAGGTATCTCAACCGTCGGATAGTATATGAATGTTACAATGGACCGATCGAAGATGGTTTTGTAATCGATCATATTGATTCCAATCCTAGGAATAATTCTTTATCGAATCTACAGGCTATTACTCAGAGTGAAAATACCAAAAAGGGGAGAACTGGAAAACACTCGAAAAATGCAAAATGTTTAAAATCACTAAATACAGAAACTAATGAAGAAATAATACTTCAATAAATGAATGAAGCCGGTAGGTATTTTGATATTTGTAGAGCCTCGATACGATATGTAGCAGAAGGAATTTATAAATCCGCTATCTCCAAACTAACTGGAAATATAATTCAATTCGTTTACATCTAAATTTTAATTTTGTACCGTAATAAGATGTTCATGATACCTTAGAGCGAATGGAGTTCATATCATATATATCTCTAGGCCCAATAAGATGTGAATAATACCTTAGAGCAAATGGAGTTCATCATATCATACGAAAACGAGTAAAAATGACCCCTAATTTTTGTATTAGATATATAATATAATGAATTTCGAAAATAAGAATGACATTATAATTCATATATCAAATTGAAAAATCAAGGAAAACAATTATCAGATAAATTAGATTGTAAGCAGATTCTCTCTGAATTTCATGATCTTCATGATAGCGCCCAGAATAATAGATATGTTCCTACCAAACAGTATGGGTTGATCAAACGAATTCAGCACGCAGTAAATGACTCACTTGCATTTTGTAACGACATCAACAAATTTATCCCACTATTCACTGCGGCTGAAAAGGTCAGAGGTGAAATGGGCAAACAATATGAAATCAAACGCACAATAAACTCGAAAATCAAAACAATAAGAGAAATCATCAGACAAAATGAAAATCACTTCCCCGTTTTGTTTGCCTCAACACAGTGAAAAATCTCTCCATGGAATAATTGACACTCTAAACACATACATGTACAATACCCACACCTGTTTGCAGGTGAGTAATCCACATTCTATAGACAGGTATGCTTACTCAGATGGAACGAAAACTCTATAATACCTTTCCATGTTGTGTCTTTTTTTTGCGCGGTGATTTATCACCAGCGCGGAAGTAATCAAACACTGTAGTGAAATTCAAAAGAATTTCGGGTGGATGGATTTTATTTGTTAACTGCTGAAATATTTCAAGGATTTTTTCATTGACTTTTGGTCGTTTTTTGTCGTTTTTTGTCGTTTTTATGTTGATTTTGGCTAATCCATCGACAAGATTTAATGAAAATCGAGGTGAAAACCCCAGGAATTCATTTAGAGAAAATCGATTTTGATGAAATTTATATCCTTGCGAGGCAAATTTTGTAGTGTTTTTTATCGTGATCGTCGAATCTTCGATGCTTTTTTTCATTGATTTTGTACTTTTTTTGCTAATCCGTCGACAAGATTTCATGAAAATCGATTTTCTCTAAATGAATTCCTGGGGTTTGCACCCTCGATTTTCACATGAATAAAATGAAACGCGTAGCTATCTGTGGATTTTTCACTTACAATTTAGATCGTATATTAATTTATAATGGTAGGTGAAGCCCTAACAACCAGATTAGCACGCGAGAGATTATCTGCGATTAAGAGATTTATTCCGGTTCGTAATTCCGTTTGAAATAAGCTAAAAGCAAGACAGGAATATCAAACCGGCTTCACAACAGATACTGAACAATTAATTAAACCAGTAACCACTGCTACTAAGGAAGTCGTATCGACCACTAAAAAATCTATATTGGGAGATATTACTGAGAAACAGATAAGAAAAACAGCCCTTCTTCCTGTACTTGAAAAAATAGCAAGTGAAACCGAACAAACATTAAAACTGCTACAACCCCAAACCCCATGGTCAGAAAAAGTCAACAATTTACGCGATAGATGTTCTCCTGAATTCTTAGCGCACATTGATAAGCTTACAGATGGAGAGTTCCATAATTTTGTTGATACACGGAACGAAGATAAAAATGATTTTCTGAAACCCGAACAACGAGGATTTATTAGAAATCCAGGATCTTGGAAGGATATACTTTATAAAGTTAGAGAGAAAACAAATCAAATTAATATAAAAAAGGATTCATCATACGCTAGATATATCAAAGATGTACTTGAAATATCTAATCGGAATACAGAAATGGAAGAGAAATTGAGGCTTATTCGAGAAGAAAGGTTGCGAGAACTACAAGAAGAAGAGGAAGAACAACGAAAAAGGGAAGAACAACGAAAAGAGGAAGAAAACAGCAAAACTCTTCAAAGAAAATATCTTTATTTGAACAACAACCACCACCTGATGATTCACAACCACCTGATGATGATAGTCAGGGTGCAACCGGTACTACCGGTAAGGATTTTTCTCAAAGTGGACCCCAAGAAGGGATTCGGGTAGTGGTCTTGTTCGTTGTCCTAGTGATATTCTCGGGGATATATCACGATTAGAAATTCTCGTAGGAGGGAAACGAGACGGAAATAACTCACCGGAAATAATTAACGAGGCCGCTGATATCTGCAGACGACTATTTGAGGGTGGTATCATGTATATTGGTGTACACCGAGAGTTTATTGATGAGCTAGCGGACGGTTACCAGAGTGATTAATCGATGAAATTGCTAGCAATGAAAAATCCAAAGGATTGGAAATCGTTTACGATGAAAATCCGTAGGATTTTTGCGATTACATAAATGTCATTTAAATAAGATGATCATACACTACAACCACAATAAAACAACCATGACTTATGTAGTAAACTCAAGTGAGTGCCTGTTTATAGAGCGTACTATGAAGACGGTCTCAGCAATACCATTACAGGGTTATTTGCAAGAATGGCTCCAAAAATAGCACCAATCGCAAAATAGTTATCAATGAAATCTATTGATGTTATTCGTGATAAGGGTGTGAGCGCTGTTGGTGATGTTGCCGGGAAAGGATTTTCCGAGGCCAAAGAAAAACTACTAGCGTTGGTTCGGCGATGAAAGAAAACACTGGCGATAAAATAAATGGGACCACTACCATCTACTGAAATTATGCCTGCGAATATTAGCAAACTAATAAACAACGCAGTGGATCAAAAAATAGCATCACTGAACAATGATGGATATTACACTCATTGAAATATTACTGCAAATGTAATAGCGGGAATAATATGTTCAAATCGTTTCCTGACCCAGCGTTCGATTTAGATGCCCCAGTACCCAAGAATGATTCTGTCCGCGATTATCAATTATATTCCTATCATGCAGTACAACGGGATCTTCGATCAAGAATCGAACTTCAAGTCCATGATACCAGCAAATACTTTCTACCCGCTGAAGCATTTATTGAAGTAGAAGGAGAACTTGTAACAAACGATGTTGCTCATAATAATCCACCATATGCAGATGACCCAAATATCCGAGTTGGCTTTGTCAATAATGGTATAATAGCGCTATTCGAGAGTGCTAGATATATGATTGATGGAAGAGAAATTGAATCTATAGAGCGTGAGGCTGATGTTGCCACAACAATAGTGGGGTTGGCAAGATATTCGGATGATTATACAAGATCGGCATGTCCATCTATGATGTTCTCTAAGGATATTACTAATCACGCTGAACACGTTCAGTATACTAAATTATGGTCACCAAGAGCTACTGCATCTGATCCACAACCTGATTTTTTTGAACATCAAGCTAGACCAGCTGATGCTTTTAATATTATAAAAAGTACTAATCCTAATTACAACCTAGGGTTTGCAACACGCGTAGCAATGTTGCAAGGACAGCGTCGGCAATTTTCATGCGCGACTCCACAGCATCATATTTTCGGATTTTGCTGAAATGTTAGAAAAGTTATCTATGGAGCGAAGCATACAGTAGTACTCGTGAGAAAGGGTAGTGATAATGATGCAATCTGGCGTGGAGCTGGTGTTGCTGCTGGTAAAGTCATTATATCAAAACTATCATTGTGAATGCTAGTAATGACTCGATCAATCACCATGGAACAAAGATTACTATCATTTATGGATCATGGAGGAAAATCACTGCTAAGCTGGCTAACAACAACAACAGATACCATGGATTCTAATATTGATGGTACACTTACATGGCACCTGGTATCAAAACAAGGTGTTTCAGCTCCGCGTCATATATTTATTGCGTTACAGGATAAAACGCGATTAAACTCTCAGGAACGGAGTCATATTATATTTGATCAAATAGGTGTTAATGAAGTATCATTGATAATAAACGGCCAACATGAACCATCCGAGGATATACTACTTGATTACGGAACCAACCAAATAGCATCGTTTGTCGAGATTTATGGGACGCGATAATAACGTAGATACTGGTCTGCAAATATCACAATTTGATTTTAAAAATCGATATCCAATCTATTACTTCTCGATGGAACATCTTCATTTAACCAGACAATCCGTAGTTGACATACACTTCAGAGCTCGTGTAACTCGTCCTGTTGTAGGTGGTGTTGTGACTATCCCGAATTACAGAGCGGATGCTGTTATTCTCAGCGACAAATCAATGCTACTCGAAAGTATTGTTGGACGAATGAGAGTAGTTGATGCACCAGTGGAAAATACGTAGATAATTAGATCAATCTCGTATTAAATAAAATGTCATATAGTCATGTTAGTGTTACGTTAACTCCTGGTCAAATTAAAAAATTGCAATCGGAATCAGCTAAAAAATGTTCAACTATCATATCGCTGAAGCACACTCAGATGTCTAGTGGTCAAAATAAATTGTCATTGACAACTCGTCAGATAAAACACTTCAATGATGCTATCAAAGATAAAAAAAGGTGTTCAGATCACTCTCTCTGCGGCCGCGATCAAAGACATGATAAAATCAGGTGGTATATTTCCACTTTTCCCTCCGTTACCAGCGTTGATTGCGACAGCGGCCCCAGCGGTGGCGAAAGCTGCCGCGCTAAGAGCCGTTGGTACAGCGGCAGGAATGGCACTAAAGAAAGCTACCGGACAGGGATACAAAAAAAAAAAGAAACGATCAGGAAAGGGTCTAAGACTACCAGGAACTCCGTATTCATGGTACAGCGGAAAGGGCCTGAGACTAGGAACAGTTTACTAACAACAATGTCACAGACATTGTCGCCGATGTCAAATTTTGATTTACTCGATGCTGCTAAAAAATCTAGAGATAAAAAAACTTTAGAGGTGTCGTTATGAGAGATCAATTATCAATACAACCAAACAACGCTGAAACCAGTATTATTAATCTCGATAACAGCACTGGACCCGGAACTCACTGGGTTGCATACGCGATTGATCCGCGTGTGATTGTTTATTTCGATTCATATGGATTAGCGCCGCCTAAAGAGTTTATGCGTTATATAAATCGCTTAAAAATTCCTATCTGGTATTCCACGCTACCACGCTACCAAAACAGAAACTGAATGACCCACCAATATGCGGCATATAAGTATTGAATATCCTCAACGCTATTTCATCATCGGAAAAACCACCCCATAAAACCGTACACGAATAAACGAGTAATCACTTTTTACAGAGAAATTATATAAAATAACATGATTGATATTTGGGGGAGATCTTTATCAAGCCTGAAAAAAACCACCACGGAAATATCTGCAACCGGTGATGTAAAAAAAATAATCGAAGATGATATATCCGAGATGTGAAATCTCGCAAGTGTTAATCCCAATGAAATAGTTGTATTTCAAGATCGTCAGGGTAAATTGAAAATGAGTAATGTTTCCATTGAAGATATTTTAGTTAAACAACGCGACGCAGTAGAAGATACTATCGCGTTGTTTTCCAAGGAGGGTAAACTCAAACCAGATGTTCTCATTTCGACGCCCACAGATAAATTACCAGCACTCGGTGATAATTATTCATCAACGATAGAATTATTTAAAAAAAACTACACGATGAATATGACGACCATATAACTAAATTCGATCGGTTTTCTGAATTACAAAGAAGTATAATTGACAGTATTGACAAACCTCTATTAGATTTCTTCGGAAATCCACCGGTGACCACACCGAAACTCACAGAGATAAAAACAGCTCTGTTAGAATTAGCAACACTCCAATCAAGGTATAGAGATCATGTTAAGAAATTTTCAACTTTTCGTAAAAAATCTCATTGAGAAATTCTTTTTATGGGGGGGGGGGTCTCATTAGATAAACTCGACATAAAACTCCCGGATATTAGAAAATCCATCGATGAGATGAAAAACACCATGGAGGCAATCAAAGATGATTTACGAGGATGATAGAAACACTTGGAAAAACAAAGATTCCTCATGAGAAAACCAACAACGTAGTATACACGATTCAACACGGATCATTACGTGGACACCACAAAATAACATATTAAATATCACCGCGACCTTCAAAGGTATTTATCGATTAACACTAGTGTCGCCGACTCAATTTAATATTTCATTAACGAGTTCATCTGGGGTAACAATATGATATCAACTATCATCGACAAGGAAACAATTGAACAATTCACAATAATATCCACTGATAATAATTTGGCTAGGGTTTCAGTAACATAGTATGTGGAATTCGTAGCGGATTTAAGTAAACAACTTAATTGAAAACGCCAGCGTTTTTATTGCTAGCAATTTGAAATCTATTGTAATAATAAAAAAAAATGTCATCACTGGCAACATCACAGCAATATCGCTATGATCAGGTCAGAGAATTTCAAACTAAACTCAAAACACTCACTGAGTAGTATCAAGTAAAAATATATTTAAAAAAACGACGAAGAATTACCGCAGTTGATGTTACCGTGTACTCGGTATCAGGTGTAATTACTGGAGCCGGTATAATACTATCTTCGGTAACAATAATTGCCCCGATAGCTGTTCCAATTTTTATATCGGCGGCGACAACAATCGCGGGAATAATTTCAATAATAACCAAAAAAATATCGTGTAGCCAGCGCAAACTACAAGATTACGTAGTTAAGTTCTATGTTGTATCAACCGCGTACTCCAAATTATCATCGATGATATCGTCCTCCCTCGATGACACATTAATATCAGATAGTGAGTTTTCCGCGATGGTACGTGTTTATGATTCCGCGATGTTAAAATTAGAAAAACAACACGAATATAATAACAATGGCAACATCGCAAGAACTACTTTAACGAATAGCGGAAAACACAACCCCGGTGAAAACAAGCATGATATCATTAATCTCAACTAATCCTGAATTCAGTTTCAATTTCCCTACTGCGATTCCCGTGAAGGATACAGCACTGGCAAAATTACGAGTGTATCACAGTTGGCCTAACATTAGATCATCACCATTCGGTGGTCAGCAACCGAATAATTCCCTGGTGTTTGCGAGTAAAAATAAACAAGACGGAACACCAGATCGGAACGTTGTTTAGCTACCATCTGGGTCCTACCAAATTGAACAAATCAATAACGAATTACAGCGCAGAATAAAATCTTTTACGGGAAAAAGAATCAAAAATCGCTATTACAGTTCATGAACCAAACCTATCATCCGCGATTGAAATAAACTCGCCCCGATATGTCGTAGACATATATCAGAGTTCGATAAGAACTATATTAGGATGGCCTGAAACCCCACCTCGGACATCTTATCAAATACCAGAACCTAAAAAAAATCTGATTATGTCACAGATGTACAATCATATCACGAAATTGCTCCATCATATCGAAATTATTTGCTTGGTATAAAAAATGCAAAATTAACTGATAAATTTACATTTCTTGATAAAAAAAAATACCATGCAATGGGAATTTGGTTTTGAAAAAACTCCTGATTCATTCATTGCCATTGTATTTACTCTAAATAATGTCATTGATTATTTGAAAGAGATTAATCAATTACATAAACACAACTAGAGAGACTACGACAGAGTTTCCAAAAACATCTTTTTGATGTAACGAGTTCATGCAGCGAGATCATAAAATATGTTGAGATATTAAATCAGCTTGTATACGACATGGAATATATCAACAAACGAATAGCTCAGATAATAATTAATGACAAGAACGTAGCTAAACAAAAATTTCTAACTGGTTATAATATCACATAAGCTGATTTACCCGATTTCAAGTTTCTTGGGTATAACGCAAATGAACTAAAAAATCAACCAATGACCTCCTCGATGAGTATACCACAAATACTCGCCGCATGGATAAAAAATAGCACAACCACAAACAACCATCCTCAAACATAATAATGACCCAGACGGAGGCGGGCGACATATTGCTCCTCAAAACGTCAATAAATCCTCGGTAATTGCAGTGAATTTAGTATGTGATGTTATCGAAGGAAGTTACCAAATAAATCTCGAAAGATCAAATCAAGCCCAACAGGGATATATTTTATATTCATTTGCACCAACAGCTCCACCCGGATTTTTAATCATTGAGGATCCAACTAATCCAGTGTATATGCGATGTCATAATGATTCGTTAACGATAATTAATTTCAAACTCACTGACCAGTCCAATAATTTGATTGACTTACGAGATGTTTTACAAATTAGCCTGTTTGTGAAATCGTAAAGGATTTTCAATTCGTCTCTGCAGCACAATTGGCGCAGAGTCTGTAGCGTAAAATCCTAAAGGATTTCCCTTTTTTTTGTCTGCTTGAAATGGTTTCGGTTTGAAATAGTTTCGGTTGAAATCCTTTAGAATTTTGTTTGAAATAGTTTCGGTTTGTCTGAAATAGTTTCGGTCTGTTCACCATCTCTGCTTGAAATCCTTTAGGACTTTGTTTGAAATAGTTTCGGTTTGTCTGAAATAGTTTCGGTCTGTTCACCATCTCTGCTTGAAATCCTTTAGGACTTTGTTTGAAATAAATAGTTTCGGTTTGCTTGAAATAGTTTCGGTCTGTCCACCCTCTCTGCTGCTGCCTGATTTTTCATAAGAGGAATTTTATTTTATTACAGCACAAACTCAGCGTCACGTATATATATATATATATATATATATATATATATATATATATATATATATATATATATATATATATATATATATATATTACAATGGATTTTTAATTAAAATAATCAACACTACGACAGTATATTTGAAAAATTTAGAAAAGAAGGATGAGCTGAAAAAGAGTTGTTTTTTTTCCAAAAATATGGTTGCTACATCTTATAAATATATCTGAACTTGAGAGTAGAAGAAATGAATATTAAAAAATGTTTAAATTTTAATTAACAATTTTAACAGGTTTTTTTTTATAACACTGGTCATCAAAAAAATAAACACATTCAAAAGAGTTCATCCAGTCTTCACTATTTAGTGTTCCCACTATTTATTAAACTCTTATGTTGAGATGAAATTGTTGTCCACAATTTCTTCTATAGTATGACTCATATACTGGCAAAATAGGAACGTGATTAGTGAAACTGGAAGAATTTTTAAAATTAACACTATCATAATAATGTAACAAAGTAATCAATAAGCGTATCAAATCTAAAGCAAGACGACTGCAGTGTTTCTTTTGTAAATACTATATTTTCTATGATAACTTATTAAAAAGATAAATAGCTTGTGCTCCCTGCATTATTGTAATTATTATTTATTAATGTGATGACTCTTTGCTTATTATAATTGTATTGTATGCCTTATGGTATTTGCAATATATAATAATCGAAGAGTATATGGAACTACGTCACACATCTACTCAATCGTGGTTGTATCCGGATTGTTGCTGCAAAAGATGTAAAACTAAAATAAAATAAAAACGACATATATGTGGAATGGCCTCACAAACGACACACAGCGGATCTGAGCCGGTCAAAGAACATTGCACGGATGTGTACCGTTGCACCAAGGTTTGTCCCCACTTTCCACCAAACGATGTATATATTTCGTGTAGAAATTACCACTTAACGCGCACGGATACCACGCGATTGTTAATCAGCTTAAGACCGATGAGCTAGCGCATTCAAATAGAATAGTACAACATGCTCCTTGTGAGCACACAGCACTATAATTCAACTGCTACTGCTACATTAAAATAGATTTGGTGGTAGTTCTGTATCCGGGGGACATGACTTGCAAATCTTCTCGCACAATAGCTTTACTTGGTGTCTGGATTACAGAACGGTACTGCGCTCGTTCGCCTTTGAGAACCGAAGGTTCCAGCACTAGATGGTAATGTGTTGCCTCTTTTGGAAAGCCAACACGTATGCATTTGTAAATACGGTGCATACATATACCTAATGAAATAGTTAATGGGTCTAACGGTGATAGTTGTGAAATCATTGTGTAGATGGTACGGTGACAGTTTTCTGTCGAATTGCTTCGGCAGGGTTTAATCCAACTACTCACGTGAATGCATTATTTAGTGTTTGTATGACTGGTGAAGTTATATTACCCACTGAATTAATCGTTATGTGATCTGAGATCGAGAACTATATTAACATCTCTTGCTCGTAATGATGTCCGAATAATTGGTTAGCAAGCATACGGTTAATAGCCGGGTTGATATGCATGTTAACATGTGAAACACGAACATGTACATTATGTGTTGTTACATCATACACAACACAGCAACGGCTACAAGAAATTCGTGAGGTTTGTAACAGCTGCTGAATCAATATAAAACGTGTTTCCACTTCCTTGTGTCTGCTAGCAAGATGTACAATAGATAATGCATACCCGTACTTGCGTTCACATACCCGACCATGTGGAAGAGACAAAAGATCAGCCTGAAGAACTTTGTTGGATGTTCTCACATCAAATCATTAACGGAAATATTTTGTTGGTGCAGGTAGACATTTACCTTGCCCTTGTTTGCCCAACCACAATATAGTAATCCCATGGATGACTTTTGCCGAGCTTGCTAGCTTTCAAAATGTCTGTTTCATATTTCCAATAACCGCTGAGACCGTATCATATTTTGAATCAAGTCTGTTCGGAAACTACTCTTTTCTTATTCATATTTGTTTTTATATTATATCAATATTTTCATATTTCCAAACCTAGCTCGCCCGTTAATCATCTGCCAGGCTGAATCAGGAAAAACCCAGCTGTTTTGTAATAGTAGTTTGAGATAGTTAAAATTGTGCCGACGGTTGATGACCAGTCATGTTATGATGTCCTCATGGATTTTACATTAGAAATTCAGCTGTCGCCACAAGAAGCTCATCCACTGACGATTTATTTTCTACAGTCGGTGAAACACCATTGCCGACTTTCATTCGAGTGACGATAATCTTTTTCTATACGACGAAGGGATGCTTAAACACAAATATAATCCAGCGAGTTAAGTTTACGAGGTAGAAACATAAACCAGACGTAATTTATGTGATTCGACGTTACGCACATGTGCATAAAGCGATCCGGAACAACTATAACATGCTACTGATACTTCGAGGCATCGACGCGCATGGCCTCACAAGCATTCAGTGGACCTCATGTGCCAACATGGGGCGAGTTGTAAAATATGTTCACGTAGGTTACCCATGTACGGTGTAGTTTCGTCACTATTGACTTGACTGGACGCTCTGCGTCCCCACAAATATGTAGTGCACGGTGGACATCATACACAACAATTTAAAATAATAATGAACATATACAATGACCAAATCCACATCTATCCTATAGCAGAAGCTGCTAACCAACGTGACCGAACGCGATCAAAGGGACCTTTAAGTGAGTACTTGAATGCACGAAAATGTGTCTAAGATATGTTACAGTCGAGACAAACTGAAACGAGAAATCCTCACAGTGGGTTTTGACCTCTGATTAAACCAAACATATAGATTGTTGCCAAAGCTGCGAACAATGTGGAACATTAGTGGCCTGCATCACTGCCGAAATAATAGGAACACAACGACGACCTGGTCCGATTAGGAAGATTAGAGTGCCTACGTAAGGATATCGGAGAGACAACTGAGCTTGTTCCATAAAAAATAACCACTGGAATCAGGCCCGGACATAGAGTAATTTAGCACATACAAAAAACTTGTGTCCTCAATGTGTACCATTACGGCCCCTGGACGGGGCCCCCTCCAAGGTTTGGGTCCTAGGCAGCTGCATAGTTTGCCTATGCAGAAGTTCTCCGCTGACTAGAATACGTATCAAAGCTTAACTCAAACGTTCCAAGATTTAATTAACCATCACGGGAGCAAATCTTTTATACCCCTGTACAGTTTGCCGCTGTAATACCCAATATAGCTAAATTAAAAGACTATGTTGGAGTATGAACTAACAGCGGACACGCGCCAAGGTTACATTAAAGAGAACTGATCTGCGTGGGTATACAATGAGTGGGTGGGAATGAGTAAGCAGCAATGAGCCTATATGGCCCGAGATTGATATACTTGTTTTTCTCTAACACACCGTAAGTGAAACAAATGCCAAGCAAATTTAGATACTTTTCTAGACACATTCAGGCAATCATAGATGGGGAGGGCTTAGAAAGTGAATGTGCAATAGTGGATATGAATGACAAGGAAGTAGAGGAACCATCTAAATATGGCAAATTTCTTAGTGGTTCTGCACTAAAACGTGGAACAACTAAACGTTCCATAGCAACTAAAGCGTTCAAACCCGAAGGACTCAAAGGTGTGTCTATAAGTTGGGTCGGGAATCCGGGCACTTTTTCACATCCGGGTATTTTCAGTGCATGGTTACGACCGCCGGGGGGAAAACAACCGCCATTGTTCTATTGACTTGAATTGCATAATGTAAAGGAGACATTTACATATTTTAGGATATGCCTCAGATTTGCAGTGTTGGAGGGTGCACAAACCATCATATGCAAGAGGAAAAAAAATAAAATAATAAACTCTTCCTAAATTACCAAATACGTTTTTTCTCTCTCGCCAATAACTACATAAATATACAAGTGTATATTATAGGTACACATAGGTTTAAAAATAAACAAATAAGCGACAAGTTCTACTATTAACCGCTCAGCTTTCCGTCGTTTATACCTTCTCCAGATTACAAATCATATCGAACCACGCTTATTTCTTTGACACTCCATCGTTCATATTTGCCTTTATAATGCAAACTCCAAAACTAAATATATGACACATAGACAGGGTGTTTTAGCATGCAAAAAATGCGAGCAAACTATATGTGCCCACCCTGAATTGTTCTTTTAAATGATCGACTACTCTGTGTACCATTTCTTTAATCATGAGAATGACTACTGTAATTAGCAGGTTTTAATTAAATTCAAATACACATAAAAACGGAAATTTAAAAACCGGAAACTCTTAAAAAAATGTCATCTATTGACTGCTTTTAGACATGGGTGGGGTATTTGAATGGTAACTTAAGCAATAATTATGTATTAAATGACACTCATTTTATTTCACAAACTACAGTACGTAAAAAAATCTACATTACTGTATTCTCACTGCAGGTCGAAACACTGGCAAGATATATTAGTATCAACATTTATTTATTGATTAGATTTAAAGATTTCTTGACCAAGTGAGCTCTAATCTATCTATCTATCTATCTATCTATCTATCTATCTATCTATCTATCTGTCTGTCTGTCTGTCTGTCTGTCTGTCTATCTATCTATCTATCTATCTATCTATCTATCTATCTATCTATCTATCTATCTATCTATCTATGGTTGTATGCCAGTCTGTATGTCAATCCGTCCTTCCATCCATCCATCCGACGAAACAACAAACCAACCAATTTCAAAACAAACAGCACGCAAAACTTGAAAAGGGTTATTAATGCTAAGACATTTAGTAAAAGTCAGCCTTAGATCCGCAATTTTCAATGAAGCAAGAAAAGGGGATTCTCCAATTATCATCATGAAAGTTTAACAGCATAATATGCTAATTCAAAATTTTATACAGAAGTATTTTGGCGCATGTTAAATTCCAGTTTACAGGCAAGCAGAAAAACGAACTGATATGGCAAATTTGTCAGGGTCGAAAAACAGATTTTTGAGCGTTTGGAGAATCTAAGGTGATGAAGTCGAGTTATAGAATTAAAACAAATCTACGTTCATTTTATATTTAAATGATTTTTTTTTGCCGTTCTTCTTTGCATTTTCCTATGTACGTTTAACATGTTTATGTAAAGGTAACAAAAATATGGAAGTATTTTTTTAAAAATTGTGTAATGACAGGAAATATGGGAATATTTACATGGTTGTACTAAAAGCATTTCAAAATGAACGCAAGCATTAACGTGTGGGTACTTGAGTGGGTTTACCCCTTTATTCTGGCGGAGGAGTAGAGGAGGCCTAACAAAATGAGAGGATGATTGGTACAGTTTAGTGAATCATGGATACGGATACTATGCTTCTCTTCTTTTTTTTTCCTGAACAGAAAACAGAAATTATAAACAAAAAATGGATAAACAAAAACGATTTGCAATATCGAACAGAACTAACGCAACAGTACTGTTACTAAGCAATTGTTTTCACCTCCACAATATGGCGGAAAGTAGGTCGCTAAGCTCGTGACGTCATGCCGACCCAACAACAAAGGCAATAAACTTGTGGATCGTTTGGAACACTCATGGAATCAGTGCACGCCGGGCAACAATGCACCGGAAGTCATCAATGAGGCCGCATTGATTTGGTAGCGGTTGATACCCAACGATATCATGAACCCGGGGATGTTCCGCTTGTTAATGCATGAACTTAGTGAAAAACACCAAGGATGTATAAGGTGAACGAAGTTCGCATACCAATGATGAATGCTGATGTACGGTCTCATTAACAAGATCAGAATTTACCGTGACTGTCTCAACATAAATAATAGCGCGGAAATCAAGCACACATGATTGTACTAGCGTCGTTGTGCGTGTTTTATAGTTGTCCTATTACATGAACACTGCTTTCACTTTCAGAACTAAACATTACATTTTTGCGATTTTTATGGCAAATAGGATTACCGGATGCAAATATACGTTCACCAATGTATTGCAGTAAATATGTGAATTTCTGCATCCAGTAATCCTTTTTCACAGTAATCCTTTTTCACAGGAAAATCGCAACGATGTAACGTTTGTTGTGTACGGGACATTCAATGGTAAACATGTACATGTACTACAAGGCCTACTGTGTACCGTATCTAACAATGTGACGTCACATCGCATTTACCATTCTGTTTTGAAATATGATTTTGAGTTATAAAATATTCTGTTTATTCGGATGGAAGCTTTTTCCCCTGATTTATAGTTTGTATAAAAGTGCAATCTACTTTTACTAGTTCAACTTTGTTTGGGACTATATTTTATGCACAACAAATGAAAGATAACCGTCTGTCAGAATGAACGAAATTATTCGTTCTTCTTTCTATCTAAATAATTTTTAATTAAAAAAAGTATGCGATAAAGAATCTCAAATGGGAAATGGTTCAATATTAAATTTATGAAACTCGTTGAATAAGTTCAGCTTTTGCAAGGATTGGCGAGCAAAAGATGGACATTATTCAACTTGTTTCATAAATTCAATATTATATCATTACCCGTTTGAGATCCTCTATATATTTGATGGCTTTCTGGCCCTCGGTATGTCAACCTTGGAAAGTGGAGAAGCAGTTGACATGGAACATATTCTGTCCACAAATAAGAATTGTCTAACAAAGCATATAAGTGACGAGAATTGGCAGTACTTTACAAAGCAGCCGCTCACAGCAAAGCTTGATATAACGTTGCGGAGACAGCATGCATATGTATGCTTTCATACCGATTCAGAAACTGTGATCAGCACAAATCAACACTGCGAGAAATCTAAGGGAAACCATATATCCCAGGGACATGATCTATCTTGCATGCAATTCTGGGGAAATGGATAACAACAACATCCACAACACTAAGAGGAGTGAATAAGAAATGGTTTCCAGATGGACAGTGATTCATACGTCATCAGCAACACATTTGTGATCAACAAAACAAATAATGGGTAGTGCGCAATGGTGCAATCATCAATAGTGTATTACAACACTGTTTACACCTTGATGAAGCTATTTAAAATGGTGTTCAGTACATTGGGACAATATTAGACCCTTGTCAAGTACAATTAAGGCAATTCGCAACAACGCATTGATCATTGGGTGCAGGATCCGAAGAGTTCATTTCAAGATGGATCTTTTGAAAATGGGTGGCATCACAGAATTTCATTGGTGATTTTGAGAATATGGCAGAAGAAATTGATTTTGAGGACAAACATGTTGAGAGCGACATATTTGGTTCATCTGTCACATGTAATGAAAGTAATACAACACTTGTTTGCACGCGCACAAGGTAATGAATGAGGCCCATGTGGAGGCTTAAGTGGGTGGCACTATGCAGGCCCGCACCTGGGGGGGGGGGGGACAACCATGGCACTTGTCAAGGGCCCGAGCTAGATAGGGGCCCGCCCTTTTTCGAGTTTTTTTTTTTGAAACTCGAAAGGGGCCCGAACTCTGTCAGCTGCCTGGGGCCCAGAATTTCCTAGGTGCGGGCCAGCACTATGTGACTAGCTTGCAATGAAAGATGCACGTGTGATAGAAGAGGAAAAAGCTGAGATTTCAAATCGTGCAAAAAATGTATTCAATTTCTTGTTCACATTAGTGTATCATAAAAGAATGGAAGAGACGTTTACAAATTTCATTCAGATTTTCTATCCATTACATGTTGTCATGGACAACTTTACGAAACATGGCCGTCGTTTTTCTAAAATGTTTTTTTCTGTGGGATAACAATGTAAAAGACTTTGATCACTTGGGGTTTGGTGACATTACAGCAAATAAGAATGACAAATACAAAATAGAGCTTGAAACATTTTCTGAAATGATCCTACTTGATATCCCAGGCAGAGTACAATCAATGTAATTTATGTGAGACTCGTAGAAATGACCAGCCTGAGAATAACCAAGCACTCTGATGGAACTGGTCTATTCATCAGACAACTAACCTTTAAGCCAAGTCTAGCATGACATAGGGATTAGCAGCCAATTAATAACGACTAAAAAATATCTTCACTTGTGTATCATATTATCAGACTGCCCACCTAAAGGGAAAATGTACACCCGATTTTAAGTCCCTGTATGGGATGCAAAATGCACACATAGGAAAACACAACGAAGCATGTTCATCAGGAATAAGCTAATGCGAAGAAGATGCAGAAAGAGTTATCAAGACCAAGGGTGCGAGGATGGTCAATCCATTTTAGATTGAATTTTAAAAAATATTTTCAGACAAGGTGCACTCTGGATTCGTCCCCGTTACATCCATAAAAACACGGCCATGCATGGCAAAGTTCTTTGCGGAATTCGTGCATAGGGACAGAAGAGGTTAGCAAACTTTATCTCAATGAGAATCTCTACCTGTGATATGGACTTCTTTGCACTGGTACAGTCTCAGAAGGAATGTTTTGAAACAGAAGCACCATCCACCCCACGAACAAAGAATACTATAAGACAGATATTAAGGAAAATGATGTGTATTTTATATACATATTCAGGAAATCTTCTTCGGGACCGGAGACGCACAAAAAAATCTCTACATCCCAGTTCACAATGTTGCTCAGAATTTTAGGCACAACATTCCCCTTGGGTAACCTTCAGTCCCTTCGTGTTTGAAATTCGGTGAATGCTTATTTCAGAAAAAGTGTATCTTTCTAATGCAATGTATTCTCACAGTTGTTTATGAAATTTATGAAATTGTTTTATTTTATGTATGGGGATTCAAGTCAATATGTTCTATGTATTTCTGCTCAGATCTCTTTATTCCACACTTTCTGGTAATATTACTCGATCCGGGCAATATCACCGAGGGCGATCATCCTCGAGATAACGAGAACCGAATAAAGGGGACACCTTATAAGAATCAATTACCACCCAATCCCCTCCACAAACTGGCCGCTCGTTCCGGGGTTCAGGGCATTTTATTCAAGTAAATAGTCTGAGAAAATATAGAATATAATAAGTATGTAAAATGTATAATTTCAATAACAATTATCAAGAAATAGCGATCATAGTTAATCGAATCTTTGCCAGAGCAGCAGAGGGGGTGAATCAGACAACATTTTTAGACAAGTATTCACTGAAATCACGCTTAAAATCAATGAAACCAATGACATCAGACCCAAAAGTCAATGACATCAGGTCCCAAATATGTGTGTGATCATGGATTAGGTCCCAAAAAAAATTATGAAAAAATCAATGAAATTAATGAAATCAAAAACTTTTCAACTATTACATTTTTTGGGAAAAAGGGACTACAACATCGTTGTCACTCACCCTCTCTGCTGCTATGGGTTAACCGAATATTTGATCCAGTCCGATACGATATCGTGTTCCAGACCTTGTCTGGGGGACGAAAATCACTACGATTTCACAAACAGACTAATCGCTAACACCTCATCTTGTAAATCAATCAGATTATTGGACTGGTCAGTGAGTTTGAAATTAATTCTGGTTAATGAATTATTATGACATCGCATATAGACTGGATTAGTTGGATCCTCAATAATTAGAAACCCTGGAGGAGCTGTTGGTGCAAATGAATACAAAATATATCCTTGCTGAGCTTGATTTGATCGTTCTAAATTTATTTGATAGCTTCCTTCGATCACATCACACACTAAATTGATTGCTATCACCGATGAAATATTCACATTGAACGGAGCAATGTGCCTGCCGCCGCCATCTGGGTCATTATTATGTTTGAGGATAGTTGTTTGTGGTTGTGATGATGTTTTTTTCCACGTATCATGGATTTTTTTGAAACCTTCATCGATGGCATCATCGAGAGATTTTTGTAGTTCTGAGATATTATATCCTGGAAGTTTGAATGTTGGAATATCTCCTATGCGGATCCTATATTCTATTGCAAATAAATCTCTTGTTTTAGGACTACTGTCACCTAATACTTCTTGAATAATTTGTGAATGAAATGTTTCCATGTCATTGATGATTTTGTTACATGTTTCTACGGCACTGATAAATTTATCTCGGGTGAGAGTGTCGGATCTAAGAGATATAAACAACAACGAAATATCGTTATTGAAAGCTGTGAAATTTTCAGTGATTTTATCCCGGTTAGCAAGATGATGAATAAGTCGTACTCTTTCATCATATTCTACTCTAATGAAAAAATATGACTTATCATAATCTTTATAACTCCTTACTGGATTATCAGATTTTGTCCTGTCTGTGATATAATCGGTTTTTTGTGGTTCTGGTAATTTAACGGTTTTTCCCCCGGGTGGTAATTCAGGCCATCCTAGTACTGTTCTTATTGAGCTTTGATAGATATCTACGACATAACCCTCTGTGCTTATTTCAATTGCAGATGATAGTGTCGGCACATGAACTGTTATAGCTATTTTTGATTCTTTTCCAGTAATCGATTTTATTCTACGCGCGAATTCATCATTGATTTGTTCAATTTGATATGATCCGGTTGGTATGGAAACAACGTTCCAGTCTGGGGTGCCGTCGGGTTTATTCTTATTTGCAAATACCAGTGAATTATTCGGTTGTTGACCACCAAATGGTTTTGACCTAATATTTGGCCAGCTGTGGTATACTCGTAATTTTGCTAGCGCGATTTCCTTCACTGGGACCGGAGAGGGGAAATTCACACTGAATTCTGGATTCGTTGAGGTTATTGAGATCATGCTTGTTTGTACTGGGTTCGTGTTCTCCACTATTTGTTGAAGTAATTCCATCTGTGTTGTCATTGTTATTATACTCATGTTGTACTTCTAATTTTGACATCGCAGAATCATATATATCTACCATCGCTGAAAACTCACTCTCTGATATAATTGTATCATCGAGCGATGACGATATCAATGAGGATAATTGCGAGTATGCAGTGGACACAACATGAAATTGAATTATGTAGTCTTGTAGTTTCCGTTGGCTGCATGAGGATATTTTTTTTGTGATTATTGAAATTATTCCAGCGATTGTTGTTGCCGCAGAAATGCAAATTGGAACAGCTATCGGAGCCATCATTGTCACTGAAGACAGTATAATACCAGCTCCGGTGATTACACCACTCACAGCGTACACAGTAACATCAATTGCGGTAATTCTCCTGCGATATTTTTTAATTTTCAATTCATACTCCTCAGACAAGGTTTTGAGTCTAGTTTGATACTCTCTGACCTGATCATAGCGATATTGAGATGATGAAATCATTTTTATTTTAAATATGCTAGCGTTTTCAATTACGATTTACTTAAATTCGCTACGAATTCCACATACCACGTTGTTGAGACCCTAACCAAATGTTTATCAGTAGATTTGATTGTGAACTTTTCAGTTGTATTCTTGTCGATGATCGTTGAAATCGTATTATTGACCCCAGATGAACTGGACGATGAAATCTCAAATTGAGACGATGGTGTTACTAGTGTTAATCGATAAATACCCTTGACGGTTGCAGTGATATCTAATGTGTTGTTTGTAGGTGTCCACTCAAATGATCCATGTTGGATTGTGTATACTAAGTTGTTGGTTTTCTCATGAGGAATTTTTGTTTTTTCAATGGCTGTTATCATCCTCGAAAGATCACCTTTGATGCCTTCGATGGAAGTTTTCGTCTCATCAATGGATTTTTTAATATCAGGGAGTTTTAGTTCAATTTTATCTAACGGGGTTCCAATAAATGTATCAATGGCGTCGGTTGTTGTTTTTGTTGCTTCGTTGATAATCTTTTGATCATCAACAAACGTTTTAATTTCAGCGATAGATGGTGTAACTACAATTGGGGATCCAAAGAACTTATGAACGACATTTCTACGGAAACTATTGTAGTTTTTTAAATGATCTTCAAATTCTTTATCGTGGTTTGTAAATCGATCTGTAATCGTCGAAAAAAGTACACCCGGTTTGAGTTTACCCTGATCGGAAAATAGCGCAACGGTGTTCTCGATTGCATTTTGTTGTTTAACTAAAATATCATCCAGAGAAATATTACTGGATTTCAATTTACCCTGATCGGAAAATAACGCAACGGTGTTCTCGATTGCATTTTGTTGTTTAACCAAAATATCATCCAGAGAAATATTACTGGATTTCAATTTACCCTGTTTGTCTTGAAATACAACTATTTCATTCGGGTCAACACTTGTTAAGTTCAACGTCTCAGCGATTTCATCTTTAATTTTTTTTTGTATATCCTTGATAGAATCAGGAGTTGCAGTGTCATCGGGTTTGGGTTTCAGAGGTCTTCCCCAAATATCAATCATGATATTTTATATATCTCTCTCTAAAAAGCGATTACTAGTGTAGTCATTTACGACAATGTGTGGTGGTTTTCCCCTTGGGTTACCCAAGGAGTTAGAAATAGCGTCAAGGACATTTAATACTTCACTGCCGCATATTGGTGGGTCATTGATTTGTTGTGTTGGTAGCGTAGAATACCAAGTCTTCATTGGAAGGGTTTTTATATAACGCATAAACTCTTTTGGTGGGGCTAATCCATATGAATCAAAATAGACAATCCCACGTGGATCAATAGCGTATGCAACCCAGTGAGTTCCAGGTCCGGTGCTGTTATCAAGATTAATAATACCTGTTTCAGTTTTGTTTGGTTGATGTGGTAATTGATCTTTCATAAAAACACCTCTGAAATTTTTAATCACTAGTTGTTTAGCCGCATCCATTAAATCAAAATTGGACATGGGAACCATAGATTTCTGAATTAATAAACCGTTCCTGGTAGTCTCAGGCCTGATCCGTGAACGGATCTTCCGCTGTACCATGAATACGGGGTTCCTGGTAGTCTTAGACCCTTTCCGCTGTACCATGAATACGGGGTTCCTGGTAGTCTTAGACCCTTTCCCTTTTTTTTATATCCTTGTCCAGTTGCCTTTTTCAACGCCATTCCTGCTGCAGTACCAACGGCTCCTAACGCCGCTGCTTTAGCCACCGCTGGGGCTGCTGCTGCAATCAATGCTGGTAACGCAGCAAACAATGGAAATATACCACCCGTTTTCATCATATTTTTAATAGCAGCCGCAGAGAGAGTAATCTGAACTCCCTTTTTATCCTTGAAAGCATCATTGAAATGTTTCACCTGACGAGTTGTCAGCGATAATTTATTTTCACCACCCGTCATTTGATTAGGTTTCAACGTGATTGTGGTTCCACATTTTTTAGCCGATTCTGATTGCAATTTTTTGATTTGACCAGGAGTTAACGTAACACTAATAACACTATATGACATTATATATAATTGATTGATTCTAATTCAATGAAAAATCGTTCAAAGATTTTCTACTGGGGCATCTACCACTCTCATTCTTCCACCAACACCTTCGAGTAGCATTGATTTATCACTGAGAATGACAGCAACCGCTCTATAATCAGCAGCACCAACAGGACGATTCACATTAGCTCTAAAGTGAATATCAACAACTGACTGTCTTGTCAAATCGAGATGTTCCAGTGAGAAGTAATAGATCGGATACAGATTTTTAAAATCAAATTGTGATATTTGCAAACCAGTATCGACATTTTGATCGCGTGCCATAAATGACAACAGACGATGATAAACTCGTGCAATATGATTTTCTGTGTAATTAAGTTGTATATCCTCAGATGGTTCCTGCTGGCCGTTTATTCTCAGTGAGACGTCTTTCACACCTAATTGATCAAATATCATATGACTGGAGAGTTGATTGCCAACTCGTGCGTTATCCTGTAACGCAATAAATATATGACGTGGCGCAGAAACGCCTTGCTTTGATGCTAGGTTCCAAGTGAATAACCCGTTGATATTTGATTGCTTCACATCTGTACTCACGGTTAGCCAACTCAACAACGACTTTCCTCCTTGGTCCATAAATGATAGTAGTCGTTGTTCTGCGGTGATTGCTGGAGTCAACACTGGCATCCACAATGATATTTTTGTTAAATTGACTTTACCGGCATCATCATTTACATGTGCTGCAGCTGGGTTTGCTGGAATCCTCCAAATTGCGTCGTTATCATCACTCTTTCGTACAAGCGATACTGTATGCTTCGCCCCGTAGATAACTTTTCTGACGTTTCTACAGAATCCAAAAATATGATGCAGTGGAATCGCACATGAAAATGGTTTACGCCCTACTCCCAACATTGCGTTTCGTGTTGCGGCTCCTAGATTGAAATTAGGATCGTTGTTTATAATCATATCCTCGATACCAGCAGGAGCAGGAGGAGCAGCACGATCATTTGGTCGTCTTATAATAAATGGATTTCCACCAGCGGTATTCTTACCATCTTTTGCAAACATCATAGAGGGTCCTGCTGATCTTGTATAATCATCAGAATATCTCGCTAACCCTATGATTGTTGTAGCCACATCAACATCACGATCTATGGACTCAATTTCTTTTCCATCAATGAGATATCTAACACTCTCAAATAGCGCCATAATACCATTATTGACAAAACCGACTTGAGTACCAACTGGATACGGTGCTGGTACAGCAGTAGTATCAGCAGCTGTTACAATTTCTCCTTCTACTTCAATAAATGCTTCACAGGGCAAAAAGTATTTACTGGTATCATGGACTTGAAGATCAATTCTTGCTCGACTATTTGAGTCTATGGCATGATAGGCGTAATATTGATAATCGCGTACAGAATCATCCTTGCCAACTGGGGCGTCTATATCAAACGCTGGATCAGATGATTTTTTGAACATTTTATTCTATTTATCAGAGTCTAAATCGGATTTTCCATTTCATCGTGAAAAACGCTAGCGTTTTCGTCGTGGTTTTCTAAGGCCACTTCCCGCTATCATGTTTGCAATATTACTTTGGTCCCCTTGATTTACCATCGACGCTAGTTTTTCATCTACTGCGTTATTTATTATTTTACTAACACTTGCAGGCATTTCTTCTGTAGACGGTAACGGTTTCTTTTTTCGTCCCACTAATGATGTTATTTTATCCTTCGCAGTTGAAAACGCTTTCCCGGCAAGATTTCCAACAGTACTAATACCCTTATCACGAATAACATCAATGGCTTTCATTGATAACTGTTTAGCTAACGGCATCACTTTTGGAGCCATTCTTGAAAAGAATCCTAAAATGGTATTGCCGAGGCCATCTCCGTAGTATGCTCTATAAACTGGAAACCGTGAATTAACTACATAGACTGGGGTTGGTTTATCATGATTGTAATGGATGATCATTATTATAAAAACAATAGTGTTTTCAATTGTTATTTAATCGCTATGATACCCATTTGCTAACTCGTCAATGAAATCTCGATAGGTTTTGATATCCATGATACCGCCGGCAAATAACCGTCTACAGATATCAGCTGCTTCATTAATTATTTCTGGAGAGTTATTTCCAGCTCGTTTTCCTCCGATGAGAACATCTAATCGTGATATATCATTGATAACACTATCAGGACAAATGTTTCCAATCCTTGGATTTCCTAATCCACTTCCGCTATAACCAGCTGCTTCATCTAGTTTTTCTAAATCCGTAGTTTGTAAATAATCATCATCATCATCATCATCAGGTGGTAGTTGTTGTTTTTTTTGTCTCCGTGTTGGTGTTTGACGTCGTTCTTCTAAATCATCATCATCATCAGGTGGTAGTTGTTGTTTTTTTTGTCTTCTTGTTTGTCTCCGTGTTGGTGTTTGACGTTTTAGTTCTTGCCGTTCTTCTATTTCTCGTTGTCGCTCTTCTATTTGTTCTCTTTTATAATTACTAATCCCCCTTTGAAATTCCTTGTATCCTATCTCATCCTTATTCAAACGACCAATCCCTTTATTTAGTTTATACAAATTATCAAACCAATCATTACTTGATATTCTATCATTTTTATACTCGTCCTTTAAAAAATCTTTTTTTGAATTATAACTTTGAGCAGCAAAATTACCAAAGGCTTGATAATCCTTTGATTTCAATAAACTAGGTTTTTTTATTACTATTTTAGCATGATCAGTAAATTTATTCAACAGAGAAACAGTCGTTTTTTTCGGATCAGTTTGTTCAGTTTGTTCAGTTTTCGCTGCTATTTTTTCGAGTACAGAAATAAGACCCTCTTCCTTTCTCTTACCGTCAGGATCATCTCCCAGTATAGCACGCTCTACCCCGTACGTTGCTGTGGTTACTGGTTTAAACAATTCTTCAGACCCCAGAGCAAAATCAGTTTGTAAACTCTGTCGTTGTTGCAGTTTATTCCGTACAGAGTCACGAATTGGTATAAATTTCTTAATTGCATCTAATCGCTCACGAGCCAGTCGGGTTGTTAATGCTTCATTGACCATTATTTGAAATCAGAAACCATTTTTCAATTGTAAAACACTTTTTCAATCCCGACCTAACACCATCGTGCAACTCCCTTTTTGACATCAGTGACATGTCGGATGATTTTTAACACGGTCATGGAAGTGTTATTTCATCGTGAGACATCTTCTATCATTGATGTTGAAAGTGTCATAATTGTATATAAAATAAATAATACTGACAGTTTCAACATTCTAGTTTTGACCAATCTGACACATCCTCCATCGATTTTTGACATCCCCCTTGAGGGTCGGCTAAAAAAAATGAGGGTCGGAATGATATGGTCGGGCAATCAAAAAATGATAAATGGTCGGGCAATCAATGGTCGGGCAATCAAAATTGTTCATTTTCTTGAATTAATGCTCGTAGGTTTCTAATTTTAGAGTTGACTTCTTTTTTCAATTCGTATTCGTTACCTAATTCTTTTCGTATTCCCTCTACGATAGTATACAACGGAACGAACACACTGATGTCACTGGAAAATGAAAGAGAGTCTTTAATAGAATTCTGAATTTTTTTGATGAGTGCATATTTCTTGGGTAGCATATATTTATTGTTGTTAACCCCGTATTCTATATCCTGAAAATCAGACACAATTTGGTCAGGATTTAATCCATCTGATAGTTTGATATCCTGATTTTTCAATTTTGCTATTTCAACTATGATGCTATTCATGTTTTCAGAATTCATTATTCTATAAGTATGACATATCTCTAATTGAAAATTATGACGCATTAGACATAACTAAATTGAACTTTTTGCCCCGTCTTTTTTGAAATAGCCGATCGATAAATCCCCTCTGCAACTTTTCGTACTGACGGTCCACAAATATCGAAAAATTTACCGGCTTCATATAATGATTGAAATATTTTTTCTTCATTAGTTGTTGTATTCAAAGATGTCACAGGTCTCTTCCAAACCGTTTTGCAAGTGCCAGCTCTTCCTCGTTTGGAATTCTCACTCAGTGTGATAGCCTGCAGATTGGATACAGAATTATTCTTTGGATTAGAATCCTTGTGATAAATAACAAAACCATCTTTGATCAATCCATTAAAACATTCAAATACGAAACGATGAATGAGATAATTTTTCGTTTCTTTTCCCTCCCTAACAGTAAATATCAAGTATCCGTGATTATTCACAACACCAACTGATTTCTTTAGTCTACGGTTTCTGACAGTACCATCACTGGATGCTTCATAATTTGTAATCACTGGATGCTGTCTGAATTCTTGGTTCATATATACTATTCTATTGTTTGTTTAATTCAGTGTTTGGTTCAATAATTACATCACTGGAGAATCTTTCGATGTAGTCTTGCGGAGTTCTTATGATTTTGTCAGTGACGTTATCAGGGTCAAAGACCTTTTCAGGGTCAAAATTTCTGATAGATTGTCCATTTTTTATTCTTTTATCATAATAACGCTTCAATTCCCTATATCGCTTACCACCACAATCACTACACAATTGTGATCTTCCCTTAACCCCAACCCCACATCGAATACAGGGTAACGGACCAAGACTTCCACGTCGAAAACTTTGCATATGATACCTACAGTACTCATTTTTTCTGCATGATTTGTTACACGGGGTTACATTTCCCATCATGAGCCATTTGCAGTGATTCATTATACATAAAACTTTCATTTAAATGTTTGTTTTGTATATAGCATGAAGGAGTTCAAGAGATTGACTTCGACAAATGCTAAATTCAATGCTGATAGAGAGTTCAAGAGATTATTGAAAATCAATCCTAGATTTAATCTCGATAGACCAAAAAAACGTCAAAAACGTCCAAGAGACGGAAACATGAAAGAGTTTAAGAGATTATTAAAAATCAATCCTAGATTTAATCTCGATAAACCCAAAAAACGTCCAATAGACGGAAACATGAAAGAGTTTAAGAGATTATTGAAAATCAATCCTAAATTTAATATCGATAGACCCAAAAAGCGTAACAAACGCACAATAGACGGAAACATGAAAGAGTTTAAGAGATTATTAAAAATCAATCCTAGATTTAATCGCGATAGACCCAAAAAACGTAACAAACGTCCAAGAGAGGGAAACATGAGATCATCATGGAAGGATGCTCAATTCAATCTTGATATAGTTTCTAATACACCCAAGAATAAAATTCTTGATAAACCCATCAGAGACTTTTTTAATGAATTCAAGCGTGATGGAGCATCTTATTGCTGGTCAACATTTCGAATTGATGGTGTTGTTGACGCTACCATGAATGATGAAAAGGCAGCAGCGATCATTTCACGTGTTGGGGAAAAAAGTCATTTTTTCCGAATCAAATTCATTATCCGTGAAAATGGCAAATGGATTATTAAGGATAAATTTGAACCCATTCTCAGGGGCAAAAAAACTGTCACCGTGAATCAGGATTCCAAACCGGGAATTTTGACTGGAATTGATAAACCCTATTACGAAAGATCTTATCCTGTCACAGCAGTTGTTTACGGGATCTATCCGCTCAATGAAAAACCTGATATTTCAAAACTAGCACCCATGAAATATTCGACAGGGCTCAATTGTGTAGCAGAACGAATAATAGAACACTTCACAAATGCGTCCCGGGGAAATAAACTAACTGATCTAAGACGAAAAAAAATAACCGAGTGGGAGTTCACGGTAAAAGAGCATGGAGCAACAATTCAGGATATAGCCAAATTAGAAAAATCATTAAGATTTCCAATATCGGTAAGAACAATCACCGGAGAAGTATTATACGAATCGAAATATAAATCACAGGGAGTTCCCATTGAAATTATTGATCATAACGCGCACGCGTGGTCATCTGCAGTAACAATATTTCCACGGGATAGAACCGTAAAATATCTATCCCAAACCGAAGAGTTTTTTTCAGAGCAGAAATTATTTGATGCTATTTACCATTTGAGTAAAAACGATCCTGTGTCAGCGTGGCTATTTCATAGTAATTCAGACGAGGAATGCAGATTTGATCAGTTTGTAAGGCCCAACGGAGAATTATACCGTACTGAAGAACTGCAGAATCAAATGAAACAACTAGCTAGTGAGTTTTCTGAGGACGGAGAAGAAGACGATCAATTATTAGCAAACTGTTTCACAGTACCATCCATTGCAGCACATTTTGCTAGAAAGAAAAACGCGTGGAAACCAACACGAAGTGAGTTTTTATCAGATGTCAAATTGTCCTGTCTTGAATACAGCCACGGCGGATTATGGAACAGAAAATACACCTCTGATTCCGTTATTTCAGTTGATATGATTGCGTGTTATCCAGGAAGTTTTCTTGGGTATGGAGAATGCGAGAAATATTTCAAACGATTTGGACACCCTACACACGAAATGACCCGTGTTGCTATTAATGGACCACTTCCTGATTTTGATTTAACCGGATTCGCTTGTGTGGTATCATTTGAAATGGCTGAGGGACTTCATCCGTGTAGTTATCTTTGGATTGGTAAACACATGTCTGAAAAACACTGGATGCCAATAGTGCTATTGAGATATATGCTTGATTGTAAAATGTTAAAATCATTAATTGTCAGTGAAGCAATTATATCCTATCGAGCACAGAAATCAGTCTGGTTACCACAACCTGATCTAGAAAAAATAATTAGCGAAGAGCGAAAACTGTTTTCTGATTTTAATGAACAACAAATCATGGATTGGTCCAGACAGTTATTTGAAATCAGAAACAATGAAGCAAAAAATCTTGGACGAAGAATAATCGGTAAATTTACCCAAGGTGGCAAAGATGATAATACGAAATATTCTTCACGATTGATTATAGACAACGCTGAATACGATTTTGTAATGGCGGATTTAACGAATAGGGGCCTATATGTCAATCGTAAGGACGCATTTATGTCCGATGGAACCAAATTAGGTACAATTGTTACCTACAATGATGGATACCATCCGCAGTACACACATTTGAGAGCTTCTATGCTTGGTTATGCTTCTATCAATCTGTTTTCAATGATCAATAGATTTCCTACCACCGCAGTTAGAGTTGCTACTGACTCATTTTACATAAATAGCAAAATGGCTGATTTTAAGGCTACTGGCAACGAGAAATGGGGGACATGGAGAATTAAGAAAGAAATGATTCATGATTATATTCCATCAGCAGATGTTACCATTGAAAATAATTACTTAGAAAGCAATCAGTGTTCAGAATTTTCTAATGCACCACCGATTTCTGATCCAATCTGTAGATATAAAACAGTTTATTTAAACGGCTGTGGCGGGTCAGGAAAAACAACCCGGGTAATTGAGTTATTTCGTCGTGGAAACGCTAGCGTTTCTAACATGATTGTTCTAACACCAACTCATAGACTTGCCAGAGAAATGATACAGAGAGGGGTAAATGCTTGCACTTATCACAGCTTTTTCCGATGGAAGGGAGATAAATGGACTCCTGAGCGCATGGGAGAGAAATTTATTCCTGAATTCATCATGTGGGATGAAATAGACACAGTGTCAGAAGATGTCTTAAAAATATTTCTTGAGTGGTTGTTATTGAAGAATACAAAAGTCGTCATGTGCGGTGATCACGGCCAACCTCCACCATTTGTCGGTGCATCTCCCCATGAATGGCTAAAGGGTTTTGTAGACTATTATGAAGAAATTGATACTGATCATAGATCACTTGATAATGAATTAAAAGAATTGAAGAAACTAATTAGATTACAACCGGATAGAATCCAATGTGAAATAACCCGTGAAATAATTTCGGAAACTCCCATGAATGAGTTTTGGGAAATGTGGAGACCAAACGATTTAATCATTGCAAGTAGAAAAATAGTCAGAGACACACTTCAGATGAAGTTATTTGAATTGCATAAACAAAAATTTGCAACACTTCCAGTACCGTTATGTTATAGGCCATCGGATACACGAAAACAGAACATCGAAGTTGATATTCCAGGACAAAGTGAAAAACAGAATTTAGTATTAAATGATATTGTGCTGGTTGATATCAATGTTGTTGAAGATACATTGCGTGCCAATAAATCCCCGTGGACGCTAGGTTATGCAGCGACGATACACTCTTCACAAGGATTGACTATATCGGATACAACTCTTTGGATGGTAGATAATCGCATAGAATGGTCGAATTTAGTCTATCTCGCAGTGTCTAGAGTACGAAAAATAAATCAACTTCGAAGAATTGTCGTTGGCGAAGCCAGTGGAGATGATGAAATCATTGGTGACGATAATGACACCACAATAGATGATATTATTGATAAAAAACTCTCCGGTTACAAACAACAGGACAAAAAAAAAACAACGAGAATTTGATATTGATGCTGAATTAATAATCACTTTGAAGAAACAACAGAATAATCACTGCGCGAGTTGCAATTGTATAATGCGTTGGCAGTATTCGGATAAGGATCCTCGCCAATTCACCGTAGACAGAAAAAATAACAATCTCGGTCATGTCAGAAATAATGTGATGTTGACTTGTCTTGAGTGCAATAGACGCAAGGGTGCTAGTTAAGCCCATGGGGTGGCAATTGAGTATCCTCGGGTATCACTTGTAATTGTTGTCTAGTAAAACCCCGTTGAGGGGCAGTTGAATCCAGTTTATAGATTGGAGGTCTACCCGTAGATCGTGTTATACTAGATATCTTATGCGTAGTGACGCTCCAAATAGGATCAGTAGCCCTTTTTCTATCCCCTTCAAGCTCTCCTGGTTCGTATAAGTACCTCACAATGACATTACTACCAAGAATTGGTTGGGAAACGCTGAAATCTTTTTGTGGTTTTTCAGGTATCGACTTCTTTTTAATCGCGTTGATAGGTTTCATGTTGATAGTTCTAGTAATCTCGTTATTCAGTGCGGTAACTACACCTGGTAATCTCTTCACCCATTCACGAGATCTTTTTTCTTGGATGAATTCTTTTGCATATTGATATCCAAATAACCGCTCAGCAAGGGTTTTATTAAATCGTTCTACAATGGCCTGATCACGATGAAGTGCAGTATGCCCTCGTCTGATAGCGACATTGTGATATTTCATTGTAGATAACAATACACCCTGAAATTCCTTGCCCGGGTCAACTTGTAACAGATTTGGCCAGTGCAGAGGACCTCGTCGATAAATCCTTTCAAATGCAGAAGCGACTTCAGTGGCCGATTTTGTTTTTAACGGTTCTGATTCTTTGTATCGACTTGCAATATCAACTACAGTTAACGCATATTTGTAACCACGATCATGTGGCAGAAATAATAGATCAGCCTGATGAACTTCATTGGGTCCGGTTACATCAAAATGCGAGAATTGAATTTGTTTAGGCGGTGGTAGATAAATTTGCCATAGTGCCTGTTTGGATAACCAATGAGCCGCAGTGGTTTTTTTCACTTTTGCGGCGCTAGCGAGTTTACTGATTGCAGCGTTACCCTTCCAGTATCCTCTTGGGGAATAGTAAATAGATTCCATGTTGCTATTAATTACCAGCACCTAACATCAATTTACTTTTCATAGCCGATTTTATCAAAAATGAAGCCAATTTTTCTTTGAAAGATTTATCAGTGATAGCATTTAACGCATGAATTAATTTCACATCTGCTAGATGCCTGTGTTGCAAATTGCTGCTTTTATAAGCAACATCATGAAGGTGACAGGCCTCATCAATAGCGTTTATTGGTTCCTCACCGGGTCGGGGCTGATTTTGATCATTGAGTCTGATATCAAGTCTTGTTCCCGGTCCACAGTAGCTATATCCTGGAAGGTGCTTTTCTCCGGGGTATTTTGCCCATGGGGTTCCAGGGAGTTTTGCTAATTTGGCTGCGATATCACCTCCTCGTTTTTTTTTAAAGGTTCCTTGAGTTCCTTGGGTTTAGAAACAAATCTAAATTTCTTTGTACTACATTGTACGCATTTACCAGAAAGCGCTGATCGGTTATTTTTAGTTGTAATCGTCGTCAAGTCATCTGTGCCAGTACGCGCCTTACACTTCACGCAATATAGATCCATAATTTATGTATAGAGATATGAATATAATTGATTTTTCAGCGACTAAAACAAGAGAACCAGTGAAGCATCATGCAGCGCTACCAAACTCTATCCGCGCAATTATAATCGGGCCATCTGGATCCGGCAAAACGCAATTGTTGCTCAATTTAATAATGAGATGGATGAAGTGGGATAAGTTGTATTTAATTGCCCCTAGCGTAGACGACCAACGATGCTATGAAGTGCTAAAAGATTTTAATGAAAACGCTTCAGAGATTGCTGGCGAGGATGTTATTGAATTTATAACCGATATTGACGAGGCGCCATCCGTGAATGACCTCGATGGAAGTATCAACAATTTAGTTGTATACGATGATGTCATGTTAGATAATCAAAAAAATCCTGCTAGAATATTTTCCCGAGGCAGACATAAAAACACTGATGTGATCTATGTCACTCAACGCTACACTCAGATTCCAAAAGTGATTAGAGATAACTGTAATATGCTTGCTGTATTCAACGGCGTTGATACACATACGCTACGAAATATTTGGCAGACATGGTGTTCTGATATGGACTTCAATCAATTTAGAAATTTCTTTAGTCATGCTCAGTCTGCCCCACACGGATTTGTAACAATAAATTTACATGACCCTCGAACACGATATCGTATCGGACTGGATCAAATATTCGGTTAACCCATAGCAGCAGAGAGGGTGAGTGACAACGACGTTGTAGTCCCTTTTCCCAAAAAATGTAATAGTTGAAAAGTTTTTGATTTCATTAATTTTTTCATAATTTTTTTTTGGACCTAATCCATGATCACACACATATTTGGGACCTGATGTCATTGACTTTTGGGTCTGTTGTCATTGGTTTCATTGATTTTAAGCGTGATTTCAGTGAATACTTGTCTAAAAATGTTGTCTGATTCACCCTCTCTGCTGCTGCCAGCAATAGTTTATCAAAACAACAGTGATGACAAACACTAACTCCAACTCCTAAGGGTCAGGCTCTTTATCAGTATCAGATGTGAACCGTGTTGTATTTGTTCTAGCTTTACCATATCTGACCCCTTAAAATCCTTAAACTAAAACTACCATATACACCAATGTCTCTTGTCTTAATGATAATCAATATTTATACAATAATTGGAGGGAAATGTTAAGCATTGATGTAACGGCAACAGTATGTATGTATGTATGTATGTATGTATGTATGTATGTATGTATGTATGTATGTATGTATGTATGTGTGTGTGTGTGTGTGTGTGTGTGTGTGTGTGTGTGTTCTGTAACTCCTAGTACACGATTTACCGTTGGCAGGTGGGTTTGGACGGTCCTAGGAGAATTAATCAATTTACCAGTGGATGGGCTAGGTCACATGAATACCTATTTGGAAATATTTTTTTAGTTTTATGATTTGTCATGAGGGAGTATGTTATGAAATATAGTAGTAGAGGGTGTTTTGTTTGTAAAGAACTGAGTAAGACAATTTCATTCCTATCGGAGTCATTCTTATTTTATTTAATTTTGTGTTGTAACACGAACTCTGTGGACGTGTTTTATCTTGTATTTATGTATTTGGAGAAGAATAAAAACTGTTTTAACCGTTCATTAGAAATAAAGAGTGCTCATATTCGGATTAAAATATTATACTGGAACTAATGTGAATTATTCAAAAGAGTCCTGGACAATGCCAATTTGACAACGTCACGATTCTTAGCGGACCTGTACATTTCTGGTTTTAATATTTGTTAAGGATCTTTTCATTCTTATGGATTTTAATTTTACTCTTTCAGATTTACTCTTTCAGATTTACTCTTTCAGAATTAGTTTGGACTCACTTCGTAATACATGTACTGTAAGTTGCTCTCATGTTTTTCATATTTCTTTTTAAACTTTCATAATGAAGTTATTTGTTAAGTTTTACAGCACAGTTTGGTCTTGCTTATTTCTACTATTTAGTTTATGACAATAGAGTCGTATATATATATATATATATATATATATATATATATATATATATATATATATATATATATATATATATATATATATATATATATATGTATATATATATATATATATCGGTTTATTCAATTATAAAGATGAAAAACGATCTGATATAAGCAAACTGACTGATACGTTCTTGTACATGAAGATTGCGTGGCCAAAGTAAACATAAATCTAGGACAGGTGACACTGAATAAGCTGTTTTGTCATGAAAATGTTGTTCATAAAGTGGACCACGTGCCTATTTAATCATATAACGTATGAAGTCTTGAGACATAAAACAATATTCTATTTATATTAACGTCTTTTTGACCGAAGAAAGTGTGAATCAGTCGCATGTAATGACTTAATATGGAACAATAAAGACAAAGGTCAGTTTAGGAAATGTACGTAACAACAGTATCTCAGCAACCGCTACATACCCTAGAATTTGCCAGGAAATTGTTTGATACGTGAAGAAAATAATTCACCATCTTTTTCTATTTTATGATTATTTTAAATCTGAAAAACAGTACCATGATGAACACCTTAATAAATTGTAAAGATAAAAACACGCTGTTTCTTAATTTAAAAAAATATTTCATTGTGCTGAGCAGAAAAATAGGATCTACTCATTCATTCAATTTGTTGGGTCCTTGGTTAACTCTGATTAATTCGTAATGCATTTTAAAGTTAATCTGAATTTATTTAATATAACCATGCAAAATTAAAATAAATCTTAATATAATTTTAAGGCCGTAAATTGTTACCGGTATCAATATCTATTTGTCTCACCCTATCTCTTATTCGCCATTATAGCAACTACATGAAATTTAGGCTATCGACATTTCTCAGTGATTGTGAAGCATCGAGTTTTGAATAAGCAGTAAAACTTTAAAGTTGAATGCAAAGATTTGATCACATTTAGACCAGGGGAGTATTTGGGAACGGTCATTTCCACCTTTATTCTTAATTTCGTTAATTTCAGTGCAGCGGCGTCGCTAGGGTTGGTGTCACCCAGTGCGGTAAACTCATGGTGTCACCCCTCCAGACGTCCACCATGGATTTCTTCTTCTTAAAATAAGTCCACAGTATAAAAGTCATGTATTTAACTATGATCGGTTATCCGCTTATGAAATCCGACTAGACCGAGCAGTGTGTGCTCTGTAAAATTTTTCATTTTGGTGTCACCCCTCTGAGATGGTGTCACCCAGTGCGGTCCGCACCCCCCTCCCCTAGCGACGCCACTGTTTCAGTGATAATACTTCAAAGGGAAAAGTTGTATAATGTAATTGAGAGATTCTGACTAACGAAACAATGATTGTGTTATGAAATTCCTTAGTAACCCTGCTTATGGTTCGCTGAGTGAAAGTTAAGGCGTACGCCTTTGAAGTAAAGGGGCATTTACTGTGACAATCTGGGTCGAAATTGTTCAGTCTGAAATTTTCTGAAAGAGAGAAGGTTGGATGCGAGCAAAGAACATTACTTTCCTCGTTAAACAAGGCAGGGACCATGTGTCTGTTTTGTGAGAATGACAAGGTTTAGTGCTGTATGCACAAATTCTAAAGTTAACAGCATTAAGGAAACAGTTTAACGAGGGAAAGTGAGACTCGACAGGCCGGAGACGGAGTCCGAAAAAAAAACAAGAAAAAAAGGGAGAAGGGACGAGTATGGTCCGAAAGGGGAAAGTGACGAATATAGAGTAAAATCTAGGAAGTCCAAGAAGGACGAGGCAGTCGGAGAGGGAAGACTCGAGGAAATAAGAAATGTTGGACCAGTCGAGAGAAAGGTGATGCAATCACTCGTGGACATTTCACTCTTTTCACCAATGGTTATGATGATGAAATAAATCCAAATTAGACACTGCTATTAAATCCCGCTGATATCATTTATGTTGAATTGAAATGACCATAATTAATTAGTTTGATTAAATTTGTCATCTTTCTTGTCCAATGGGCTGGAATTGCATTATTTCTTCGAAATAATCTTGCCCAGTTCTTTGTTGAAATTGCATCTGTCACTCACACCGGGTTATAATATCGAGGGACGTCATTCCCTAGATAACGTAGCTAAATCCAATTAACTACCCTTGTTACTACTACGAGGGAGACGTTGCAGTGATGTTGATACACGTATCTTCTATAAACATTTTGGTGAAATATTTGAATTATAATTAATTTTTGCGTGCATTCAGAGTAGTACAGATATTTAATGACAATATTCATCCTTCCATCCATACATATGTATGCACAGTCATACTTGTGTGTGTGTGTGTGTGTGTGTGTGTGTGTGTGTGTGTGTGTGTGAGTGTGTGTCTTTTGTTAATATCCAAGTGTCAAAAGAAATTTATCGCTACAGTTGCGAAGGATAGATTTTGTTGTTGGCTGTAACAATATTTCGTATGAACCAAACGAAAAATATATCCACTTTTGCCAATGACAAATGTAAAGACTAGTAATATATCTGAGTGTTTTTATGCCCATGTGATACACATTATAACAGTGTTTTTTTTTGTGCATTTTTTGTTTTAACCTATTCGTGGAAATATCTTTATAAAACAGTTAAACGACACATATACTTAAATTTGTAATAATTAAGTTATTCCAGCACGTAGAAATACGTTTTTGATCTTGTTAAATCAAGCTATTTCCAAAACGATGAATCACTGACAACATTTAAATCTGTCATTACTTCGTTTGATTTCCTTTCGTGAATTTTACAGCTATACAATTTTAACATTTTTCATCCAATTTACTTTAGTAGTTAGATATGGGCAGCACGAGCTGCACGAGTTGCACTAGCATGTGGAGCAATCGAGAAGGATGAAATTTGAATATCTGCAAACATTTCCGAAATAGCGTACTATTTTAACTTGAAAAGAGATGCAAAACTGACAATTCTTTCCTTTATAAATAAAATTGTAGCTTTCTTTCTATATTGTTATTGATGTTTGAAACACAGCGAATAACACTAATTAACTATTAACTTCTTGAAATAAATCGTCTAGAGATGGGATGCAGATTAAAGCCTTCGGGACCAAATATAAAGGCAAAAACTCGGGTAATTATAAGAAATAGTCTCGTTGCTTCCTGATAAACCTTATTACTATCACGAGTAGAGCCTGACAATGCATTAATCCCACTAAGCACGTGCTTAAAGCACCATAAAGAAAAAAAGAAAAACATTAAAATATTTAAGGTAGGAAACATTATTAGGTCTTTTTAGTTTGTTCTTACAGTCGAAAAGGGTGAGTTTTAAGAGTACGCTTGAAAGGGAGTACTGCGTCTTTGTGTCTAATTTCAGTGGGCAATTCATTCCACATTGCTGGGCCCTGGTATGCTAAAAAGTCCATATGACTTCATTTTCCTAGTGGGAATAATGAGTATACGATTGTCAGAAGACGAGCGTAAGCATCTTGCTGGTGTGTACACATGAGTGAGGCCCGATATGCATATTGAACTGGAGTCCGTCAGTGAAACGCAGCACAAAGAAGAAATTTTGAGTTTGATTCTGGATCGAATGGATAGTCATTATAGCGTACAGAGCAGTGGGGAGGTGTGTTCTGATCGCGGTATTCTAAGAAGTATTGAGAGAACCAGCCAGAAGTTAGTTACATCAGTCCAGTCTTGAAAGTACTAATGAACACACAAGTCTTTAAGTGCCATCAACTGAAAGATATTTGCGAATGGAGCTGATGTGTCTCAGCTGAATATATGCAGCTTTGCATATTCGTGATATGTTGGTGCAGTGTGAGTGTACTGTCCAGAGTAACACCTAGGTTTCGTATTGACTGTGAATTTAATGTTGGTGTTACTGATATATATATATATATATATATATATATATATATATATATATATATATATATATATATATATATATATATATATATATATATATATATATTGTTTGAGGTAAAGGATGTGAATGAGAAAGTCTTTGTGTTGTGATCATATTGGCCTCAGTTTTATCATCATTCATCTGCAGTTTGTTATATGTCATCCATGATTTCACATCAGAAATGCACCTCTCTACTCCTGGGATGGTTGCATCAACTTCAGTTGGGTGGCTAGATTTGTATATTTGGGTGTCATCATCATATAGGTGGTGAGACACTGGGTGATTATCTATAACTATTGAGAGCGGCCGAGTGTATAGAATGAAGAGAACATCCCAAGAACAGAACCCTGTGGAACAATATAACATAGATAAACTGGGCTGGACTGTATTCCATTTGCAGATACAGTTTGTGTCATGTTGATTAAGTAGGACTTGAACCACAGTAAGGCTGTAGTGTGAATGCCAAATACATGCTGGAGACGGTGAAGTAATATATCATGGTCTATTGTGTCAAATGCTGCAGACAAATCAAGGAGGGTGAGGACTTATTCTTTCCGCTATTCAAAGCAGAGAGAATGTCATTAACTACTTTCAGAAGAGTAGTTTCAGTACTGTGGCTAGGGCGATATTCAGACTGTACATTGATAAAAAGACTGTTTGAATTCAGATGAGATATAAGTTGAGTTAGAACAACTTTTCTAAGATTTTTTTATATGAACGGGATATTAGACGGCAATATGCAGCTCTTTAAATCGTTATAGTTGAGTGTTGGCTTCTTCAGCAGAGGCTTTACTATGGCAGTTTTGAAAAATGATGGGAATTACCTGGACGAGAGAGAGGTATTAATAACACCAGTTAGTGAAGGCAATATTGGATCTAAGCACTCAAGCAGTGATGTTGGAAATTGGATCAAGTTCACATGACTTTGATGCACTCTTCATCACGACTAAATCCATAGCGACATGTTCAAATGCTGCTAACCGTTGTCGCTGTAATTCTGTATCGCAAGTGTATCGTGACGACGAGATGTACCAGTATTTTGATATGGAATGATGGCAACACTGGTATTTTCCTTACTTTTTTTTATATAACTTTTAATAATGTTTTCTTAAGTTTTTCACTGGGGGTGAGGTGGCGAGCGTGCGAATAATGTAGTGTGAATCTTTTCGTACGTTTCTTGTCACGCCTGAGTAAACAGGTAAAAAAACCGCGGGAAAGGTTAACATTTAACATGGTCATATGGTTGGGTAATTCCGACCGTGGACGTAGGTCCTGCCGTTTGCAACAAAATATGCAGATTACTTGCAGTGTTCCTTTTTTTTAATATTTGCGCATGCAAATCAGTAAAGATGTTTCCAGGTGACGAGGGCATCGCGTGACAAAATGACGTAATCGCCACATTATTCTGTCTTCTGTTCGAATTCAGAAGTGGCATTTATAAAAAAAAAAAGGTATTCAAGATCATAGTCATGCATCAATCATCCAAGATTTGTATAGTTTTCAATAACATAATAATTATGTTATCGTAGCTTTAAAATAATGCTTCGTCTTGCTAATAAAGGCAAATATTGCACCAGTTACGCGGGAGGTGGTGTGTTTGATCTCGCCCGCGTCATACCAAAGACTTACAAACATGGTATTAACAGTTGCCTTGCTAGGAGCTCAGCATTAAGAGGTTAGTGTTAGGACTGGTCTGCCTGGTGTCAGGATAATGTGACTGGGTGGGACATCATGCTACATGTCTGCGGCATGATTCCCCTGTGCCAGATATCAATATAAACTGCCTCACTGCATACATTGTAGCTATATGACTGATTTTTAAAAATTATTTTAAACCTACGTAAAAGAAATCATAATATCTCTCTCTCTCTCTCTCTCTCTCTCTCTCTCTCTCTCTCTCTCTGGAATTAATTTAATATTTTTTTTTTTTTGGGGGGGGGGGGCACAACTTGACGGGCCTGTTAATTTTCGTATATAGGCTACATCAATTTTACTGCAGAAAGTAATTTGGATTAGACGAATGCCCCCCCCCCCCCCCGAAAAAATGACCCCCCCCCCCCTCTCTCTCTCTCTCTCCTTCTCCGCAGTTTGCTAACTCCTTGAACAAATATGGATAACAATGATGAGTGAACTCATCCCGCGATAACATTTTCGGCAATCGCTACAGCTATGCGAAAGTCGTGTTGCTTCTCGGATTGGGCTTCGGATCTAATTACTTTATCATTGATTTTGCTGTATGCATTCATCCACTATGAACTTAATTATATCAACAAAGAGATTTGTAAGTCCTCATGTTTTCGCGAGTATATAGTCTTGAAGAATAATCTAAATACACGAAGAGATTTTGCAAATTGTAATTATGGTTACATATGATCGTCCACGCACTCCTTTCCTTTCAGAAATGGATCATCCAACTTTTTAAGTCATATTCAGGACCGTGGACAGGGTAGGACAAATTCCGGGGGAACACAACGTTGTTTCAATTTGTGATTCATATGGGCCAACTGGATAATTTTCCTAGGGTCCACAAAAATTGTCCTCTGCCTTGGTCCTCTCTGGTGCTTTTTGTGCTTATATCTACTTTTCTGTTTTAGGCAGGTTACTGAACTATTCACTCTTAATTTTTTAAACACACAATTTCTGTGAAGGGTGTACACTTTCCAAGTCTTTACAAATTTGTTTGAAACTTTCTTCACGCACATTATGCTAATGACAATCGCTTAAAAGCTGCCCTAAGTTGATTGCGCATGCGTTAAATATTGGAGATGAAAAACGCAGATTCGACTGCCATAATAATAATCGGATAATAAAATCATTTTTTCTGAAAGAAGAACTCAAATTATATGCTTTTTGAATAAAGAAACTTGTTGCAAGAAGCTGTATTAACTGCTTCCCTAACCGTATTTAGGCTCACAGTAGTCCGCTTTAATACTGAAGCTGTCGATCTCATGTCAACGACCTCAGTGGTCGGTATATGACCAGATTACCCTATACATACAACTGTACCAGGTGTGTGACCCATAATTTTCTTCAGGACTGGAGAAATTAAATTAAGCTCTCGATGTAAACAAGAATACAGACTGCTCACTGTACTTTTCTGGTTTCAAGAACAGTCCATTTCAATAAATGGTGTCGTTTGCGTCCAATATTTTCAATTTCTGTTTTTAATATTACTAAAACAAACTAAAAACTTAAATTGGAGGAACTCTTCTATACATGTCTTCTGATTGAAGCAAATTCAAAATTGATGGAATTAATGATATCAAAGATGGGAATTACATCACATCTGCTGCATTATACAACATAGACTCGCCAATGCAAATATAGACCGTGTTAGTAAAGAAACTCCCATTGGGTTTGAAACGACAAGTTGAAAATGTTTAGGACCCCTCGGCGACCATCAGGTTAGAAACTATTCACTGATCACTCAAATAATTAGCATTTGATAATTATTTATATACTTCATATCCATGGGCGCCCGCAAGATTTGTTTTTAACAGTTGGTGGGTGGTGGGTGGGTGTCAATCAGTCACGACCGGGAGAGTTAGTTCCGTAGTTTTGTGCGTAACCAGTCTTAAACGAAAGGTAATATTTACTTTACAGCTTGAACAGAATCTTTTGACATATAATTTTCAGCTTCATTTCCATGATTAAACTTGCCGGTATATAATTTCCAGTGGGGTCATGTGACCCCCCACCCCCGCTTATGTTGACTTTTCTATCGATCTGGAAATACAAACAAACGGGAGGGTGTGCGAAAGCTATAAGGTGGACGATCTGGGTGAACTTTTGGTGGAAAACAACTGTTTTACATACTTGTCAACTACAATGAACATACTCGCTCGTCACTGGCGTTACCCTAACCAATGATGAAGATTAAAATCTACATAACTCGTTGAGAAGCTTAATATTTGTTTTCAGGAGTTACTTCCCGTGGAACAGGAATGACATGGTTTTTAAAATGGCTCATGGTCGTTCCGTACCCAAGTCGTTTCGTACCTAAGTCGATTCGTACCCAAAATGAGTCGTTTCGTACCCCAAAAATGGTCGTTTTATACCCATGGTGCTGATCGTTTCGTACTCAAACGAGTCGTTACGTACCCAAGGTGCTAGTCGTTTCGTACCTAACGCTATAGTCATTTCAAAGGTAACTACAAATATCATAAAATGTAATTCATACTTATTTTCCATGTTTCTTTTTTCCTTTGTGATAGATATACACATAAATAATAATAATAATAATAATAATAATAATAATAATAATAATAATAATAATAATATGACTTTCTATACTTTAACGGGAATCATAATTGAAATGTTATCAAATGCTAAAAACCACGGATATCTAGTAAGTTTAAACTTTCAAGGTTAATTCAATTTCACACGTGTTTGATTATTTTCTTGGTTTTGATTTATTTTGAAATAATTTAACTTTATCTACGAAATTTAAATTTTTTTCCCAGGCACATATACTTTAGTAGAAAGAGCATATGGCAAACTTGGAGCTATATACAATGAATTCAATTTATCATTAAGCCAAAAAGAATCAGTTAGCAAATTCATTCATTTGTTCTCATGGACGCATACGTTGTTACTAATTGTCACTGCTCTTACTTTCCTTTGTCGTTTACATTACAGTTGACATATGTTCCACTCTTAATTGTTTTGTCGTCAGGTATTGTACAATGTACGTTTGATTTCTATCTCAGTTTATTTTAATGTTTGTCTATCTATTCATATAAGTAAATGAAGCCAGCTTTTATAATGCTTCTGTGCAAACAACATCCGACTAGAAAACGCGATACAGATATAAATAGTGGAGATGGTTTATAAAAAAAGTTATATAACAAATAGTCAGACATCAACACACACAGGCAAATACAAGCAAGAAACTGTAGTTTGTTTCCAAAGAGTAAGACCACGCCAACATGCGTTACAATGTAACGCTTGCCAAAAGTGGCAGCGTCGTAAATGTGAGACAGGTATGTATATTATTATTATTATTAATAGTGTGTGTGTGATTTGGACACTTTAACGCAGCTTTCGCAATTTTGCATTCCTATCGCTACGATGTCTGCAGTATGGCAGTTTATAGTGATGTAGAGCACTGGGGGCATCATGTCGCAGATATGTAGCATCATGTCCCACCCAGTCACATTATCCTGACACCATGCCTACCAGTCGCAACACTAACCTCTTAATGCTGAGCGCCTAGCGAGGTATCTCTTAGTATCATTTTTATAAGTCTTTGGTAAGACTCGGATGAGTTCAAACCAACGAACTCCCGCATCCGAGGCAAACACTGTACCCGCTAGGACGCCGGAGCGGTAATGTTAATAGTAGTATGAAGAACAGTAGTGACATTGATTAAATACTGCTGGTGGTTGTTAAAATAATATTAATCTTACTGCTGTACCTACTATTATGTTGATGTTGTTTCTTTTCTTCAAAGGAATATCACAGACACAGTATCGACAGTTATGTCGTGGTGGTGAGACGCTGAGTGGGTGGCGTTGCAAGGACTATTCACGACTTCCTCCACCACTGATTATAACAGATGACAGCCTCAACAATATGTTGAACATTTTGCCAATAGCAGAGAGTACACATCTGACTGCTAATGAGGCAATGAATACTGACGTCATTAACAGTGTCAATGATTCTGACATGCCGATCGACACCTCTTCAGTCCAGTAAGATATATCTCCTTTATTTCATCTTCATTTAATCGATCTAAACGTAAGAAACAAATACGCAATAAATGTGTAGCATTCTCACATTAGGTAACCACTGAAATGTTCTCTTTTTTTTTCCAGATTGCCACCAGATGTTATTTCTCATACATGGACAGCATCCCAAAATATAGAAGCGACATAGACGCATCCTTCAACATCAGGGAGAATCAAGAAGAAGAGTCGGTTTATTATTTTATAATCTTTGAGAATTTAATTATGTTGTAATGTAAATTTCCGTTCAATACAATACAATTGAAATGGTATGTAGTTGAGAAATTAATAAGATTACATATTATGATTAGCTAACTAGTGTTCTGGAGAAAATCATAATATATAAGATACTGAATAGCACAGTATCCAAAAAGTACCACATGCTCGATTTAAATATTCTTTATTCACGAGATCGAATTTTTAAATCTTTTTATACAGGTCCATACAGGTTCCGACGTTACAGCTCTGACTAAACCATGTACGTCAACCAGACTTTCATATCGCTCTTACTGTTTCCAAAATGTCGTGTCCAAAACTTGTGGAGGCTGATGGATATTTATACACTGTCAAGGTTAGTAGTAATATTGGTAATTGCCATAATGTCATCATCGTTATTGGTCATATTTGTAGAGGTGTTGGCGGTGGTAGCATTGATATTCGCACATTTGAATGGTTAAAAATCATTCTTCTAGCGTAAAAGGGCAGGCGTAACATACAGGTTGTGCTCTGTCTGCTCTAAAAAAGATGTGATGCCCAGCCACCGTAATACAATGTGGTGATTGTTACGAGAGAGGACTACACCGGCATGTACATAGTATCGAGGGATCGTTGCGAAGGTTAAGGTGTCATCGGAGGTTAGTTGCATGTTGACAAAATCTTGGTAATTTCAAAATACACAATCGCTCATTACCCTGCACCTGTCAGTATTCATTGTTTCTAATAGGAACATCAACGTACGTGTAAGTAATATTTGATATACACATTATTAAAAGATAACGTTCCACTATACACTCGCTGTTTATTTTTTTCTTGATTTTTTTATTTGTAATGGCTCACATATTTTTTAATATATTCCATAGGTGAAGAGTGGAGCGAAGCAGCATAAATATACATCAGCTGATACGATGGTGTATAGAATTATAAATGAATTAGTGCCAAAGGATGGTCACTTTCTGCCCAAACCAGCGCTCTTAATTAGAGCTGCCAATAGGACCCGCCAGAAAATGCGACCAAATGAGCCGCGCGACTTAGAATTTGTTGTAAGTAGCACAGATCATTTTGTATTAATATTGTGTTTTTTTGCATCAGGCCCTTCAATATATATTACTTCTTTATTTAACTTCTTTCAGTTGGACGAGTCACAGTTTCCCGACAAATTTCTTCGGAAAGACACTCATGTTGGCAGTAAACGTCACATTTTATTGGCCACTGACAACTAGAAATTTTGGCGAGAGCAAAGATCTGATACGTTGACGCCACCTTTAAGAATAATCAGGGACCCGTTTAAGCAGTTGTTTTCCATGCACGCCTTTGTCAAGAATAACGGACATTAAACAAAGCAGCCGCCACTGGCGTTCGTTTTTATAACAGGACGAAGAAAAAACGATTACAAAGAAGGTAAATATTCATTTGTTTTTCATTTTATAGGGATTTATTTAAAGGGAGATTTGAGGTTAAGTCAATTATAACGTTTCTTACAATTTGATTTTAAATTGTTTTACAAAAGCATTCCTGCATGTATTATCATTATCGATTGGATACGATGATAATATAGTTATCGTATTTTATCAGTTTATTGTTATTATAGTAGTAGTAGTAGTATAGTAAAAATAATAAGAATAGTAATAATAATGTTACTATCATTATTATTATTATTATTATTATTATTATTATTTCATGTTGTAATGTTGCATATTACAGTAATTTATCTCGGTCTTTTTCATTGCTTGTAAATAGGTATTCAAAGCACTGAAGCGACTTCTCCCGTCTCCTCCCACTGTCAAAGATATTGTTGCAGACTTTGAAGAAGGTTAGTACAGTAGTAGTAATAGTAGTAGTAGTTATAAATAGTCATCGTGGCTTTAGTTGTTGTTGCTACTCGCGTAATATTAATATAAAGAATTTTGGAATTCTTCTCCAATTACTAGCCAACTAAATATTTTTTTTTTTTTACCGATGAACTATTTTCAAGATTCTGGCTAGCTGTAGCCATTTTATACTTTTGTATACCCTATTTTCATGTTAGCTTTCGGTATTATTTCTTTGCACTTTTGAATTGAAACATAGATGCAAACAATTATGTATGTATATTAATTAACACACGCACATACTTCTTCATCATCATCACATTATATTTTAAAATTATTTAGGTATCTGGCTAGCTTTCCGGCGTGTGTATCCAGGAGTGCCTATCCACAGCTGTGCATTTCACCTGGGGCAAGCTATGTGGTGAAAACTTCAGGAATTGGGGTTGAGAATAACCTACATTTAAGAAAACAGTGTTCATCAGTTTTGCAGGAAGGTAAGAAATAATACCGACACTCGAATGAATTTGCTAATGTGTATTTTAAATGATATATTTGTCATTATAATGTGTTATCTTATTATTAAATTGCTTTCATTATGCGTCTCTTTTTCAGGTGATGGCGTTACCATTTTTGCCTGCAGAACATATAGCCCCTGCCTTTGCCCGTCTTAAGGATCAGTCCAAGATAATTCCCTTGTTATATAGTTGGATTGACTATGTAGAATCAACCTTGATTACGAACATCACATTCCCGGTCGACTCATGGTCTGTGTTCCGAAAATCTGTACGAACCAAGAACGATGTAGAGCAGTGTTTTTCAACAGGGGTTTCGCGGAACCTAAGGGTTCCGTGAGCGCCAGCCAAGGGTTCCGCCGGTAGCCAGTAAAAATATAAAAATAACGGCCGAAATCGCCAGGGACCAAGCCTGGCAGTACCGGAACTGTGCGGTAATTAGTCGTTGTTTATCCACTTAATTACTGTTTCCATTGTTGTCCTAATGAACGTTTAGTGTTTGAATTAATTGTCATAACACTGTTGTTTTTGCGCGACCATGGACCGATTTATTAAGAAGAGAAAATTAGACGATGCCACAGCTGACGACCGAACTAAAACTCAGGAGTAGTCGACTGAAGCTACAGCTAGTACCGCGTCATGTGAGCCGAACGTACTGTGATTGGTGGATGGAAATTTAGTGTGTAATTTACTTGAAGTAGTTCTTTACTATACGATTTGGCTAATTTCATACTTATTCACACTGAATGTCCAATAGTCCGGTGGCGGCACGTGTATACAGTTATTTTTATATATGCTTTTGGACCGGTCCAGCGTAGGGTCGTGCGGAATCTCTGTGTTGCGGTTGTGGAACGTATTACAGTCGCCAATGCTTGGCGTTAGACCAGTCCTGTGTGGTCACAGATTTCCTATATCAAGACGATACAATCGTCTGGTTTATTTTGGTGTTGAAAATGGTAAGAAGTTCAGCTTGGCCCCATTAATTACCTGATTTATCAAATTATTTCTACTTTCCTAATTGCCTTCCTAAATTTAGTCTCCATCCACCTAAAACACATTCTTAATTTGTAACTGCTTATTTAATTAATTATTTACTTTAAATAAACCTTATTATTTTCTTTGGAATTTCATCTTTGCTATTTCTTTTCAGTAAGTAATAATTTCACTTTAATGAAATGAGCTATCTTATTCTTTCTTTCTCTTCTCTCTGTCGCTCAACTTTTAGAACTTTGTTTTACTCTGTCCCTCTTTCCCTCCAATAATTCAATTATATCACCGACTACCCTTTATTAGAAACGAACCTGGGCTGAAATACGTGGTGACTAAATTGACCCCGTTACAGTACCAAAACTTGACGTCGATCGGAATCTTGAAGTTCGTCAGTACAGTGACAATTACTTAGCTATGGGATTCACTTGGGTAGGAGACCCAGACTGCCCTTTACCGCTCTGTGTTATCTGCGGGGAAAAGATTGCCAATAGTGCCATGGCACTAGCTAAATTGAAGCGACACTTAACAACTAAACATCCGGATGTAGCGCACAAGAATGTGGCGTACTTCGAGAGGGCACTTAGCTTGAATAAACATCAAACCGCTACATTCGAGAAAAAGTTCAAGATAAGTGATAAAGCTCAAGAAGCAAGTTATGCTGTCACGGAGATCGATGCAAAGAAAATGAAATCGCATACCCTCGCCGAAACCGTAATGGTACCTGCATGCCGAGACATTGTGAGAATTATGTTTGGCGAGAGTGCCGTTTTTGACATCAATAAGAATCCACTGTCAGACAATACGATAAGCAGACGTATTTCAGACATGTCCAGCAACATTGAAAGACACGTTTTAGCGAAGATAAAGACACGTGGATTCCTTGCACCGCAGGTGGATGAAAGCACAGCTTATGGGGTTTGTACGTTTTATTGACAATGGGGCTATTGCTGAAGATTTTTTTTTCTGCTGTAAGGAGTTACCAGAATCAACAAAAGGACAAGACATATTTGACATTGTCAATTCACATTTGCAGTCATGTGACTTGAACTGGAAAAACTACGTTGGCATTTGTACGGATGGCGCCCCTGTCATGACGGGAAATGTCAAAGGTTTTGTCTCGCTGGTGCGACAGATGAATCCAGCTATCATGGCCACGCACTGTTTCATCCACAGAGATAGCACTGTTTGCTAAAACAGTTGGAGCCGAGTTAAAGTCGGTGCTGGACATGTTGGTGAAAATCGTTAATTATATGAAGATGAGACCTCTGAAATGTCGCCAGCTCGCCAAACTTTGTGAAAGCATGGAAGCGGACCATGTCACACTCATTCAACACACGGACGTACGATGGCTGTCTCGCGGAAACGTTTTATCTCGTTTCTACGAGCTGAGAGAGGAGATGCTGATGTTCTGTTCTCGTGAAAACTTTAAGGATTTTGAAGAAATACTGAGCAGCGAGTGTTGGTGTTCCAAACTAGCTTATCTGGCCGATATATTTCATGAATTGATCATTTTGAACAGTGGAATGCAAGGCAGACATGAAAACGTCTTGACTTCAACTGACAGAATAAACGCATTTCTGAAGAAATTGGTAATTTGAAAAAAGCATGCATCTGCTGGAAATTCGGAAATGTTTCCCAGTGTTGTTCAAAAAAATTACCAAGAAATTCTTCCATTGATTGTGACCCATTTGGATGCTCTGTTGAATAGTCCCAGCAAATATTTTCCGTCGATATCTGTTGACCAGTACGACCGGGTTAGAAACCAGTTTATGGAATTTAAACCGTGCTAAGGACAGTTTACTTTGAAGGAAGATAAGGAGCTCGTTAGCGTTGCGAGTGCCAGAACGCTGAAGCTAAAACATGCAGAGTTGAACTTGGATGCGTTTTGGTTAATAGTTGAAAACGAGTACCCAGCTATCGCTGAGAAAGCTTTGCAACTTCTGCTGCAGTTTTCAATTTCTTACATGTGCGAGTTCGGATTTTCTGCTATGACCACCATCAAACACAAGAAACGAGAACGACTTTTGTCTGTCAAAGATGAACTTCGGGTGTCTCTCTCGAACATTCTGCCACGAATTCAACTGCTTTGTAGAAATCACCAAGCACAAGTTTCGCACTGAAATGTTCGCTACTGCAAACTGATGCTAACGGGTAACAATAAAGTAACTTAGTAACTAGTAATATCGGCTATTCTGGCCACATGAGTTTGTTTTTTATTTGGGCTACAATTACAATATCAACAAATGCAGGCGAGAATATTCTCGGTGTGGGAAGAGTATCAGAACGGCGTCATAGCCTCAAAATAACTGAAACATTGCAGCAGTTTATACGGCCCGACAACTGAATGACAAGGCAATTTAATTGCATTATTATACCATGCATATTGTTAGTCTTTTGTTCTTTAAGAAACATTTTCAAGCTATTATGTCGTCTTACTATGACATCTCCTTCAGTCATTCTTTGGATGGTCATTTTTACTGTTCTGATCTGGGACAAATATATGCCGTATTACATAGGGTGTTGTATTGAATACGTTTCAATACTGGCTCAAACAAAGCATGCATACATATCTTCGACTATTTTAATAGTCAAATCCGTTTTAAAACAACAAAGTAAATATATGTAAAATGCAGTGCCAAATTAAATCTCTCTCTCATTTACGTGGAGGATAACAAAAGTGAGCAAAAAATGTGCACAAGTATGCCAATGCGATCGGCTGCCACCTCCCCTCCCCCATTGCTTGGTTGCCCTTATAACACTTTTGAAAGCAGGCGACAAAAATTTAAATTAACACCAGTAATAGGTCTTGGAGAATCTGCAAACTTAAACAACACTATTGTATCTGCATTCAGCTCCATTATCAAAAGATCGCAAAATGTGTTGAGGGGATAACCATTTGTAATTTATCGGACACGTTAGTCATTACTAAATAATACCAAGAAATATGACAAGCAATTGTTAATTGGAACTACAAAAATAATGGACTTATTCAGTTATTTCAATCTGGTCGTTTTTTTTTCTTACTGACAATGTGAATATTTTTAAAAAAATTTAAATTAAATTAATTTTTTGTAAATTAATTGGTGTGAAACGACCAGCACTTTGGGTACGAAACGACCAATTTCCACTAGGTACGAAACGACTTGGGTACGGAACGACCAGGTACCATTAAAATTGTTTCAAATTAAGCATATACGGGGGGGGGGGGGAAGGAGGGGCATTCCTCTAAGGATGCATGGCTATTTAACTTTTATCCCTTTTTAAAGATGCGGAGAAAAACTCGGACAACTGTGACACAACAACACACAGTAGTCTAAATTACTAGGGTGACGATTATCCACAATACAATCTTTCTAATTTATTTATTCTGCCATATCTCCCAGTCTCATAGGCACAAACGGAAGACTTCTCTTCACTTGGAACTCATGGATAACCTGCACAAGAGGCATTTGCATGTTATCTAGACGAGCTTGGCCTGCAGGTGTATATGATGTGCAATACTACTTTCCGCTAAGGCTCGTTGTTGTGAAACTCGGTATTAGATCAGATGTATCAAACTCAAACCACCCTGATGGCCGCACGAGGACATTTTAGGTGGCCCCATGGCTGCACCACCATTGTTATCTCTCATGACACCTTGTGAGGCCAATCCTTTTACGGGGCACAGGATACGGCTTGGCCGGCCGCGTGTTTGAGACCCCTTGGTATACATCCTCTGTTCTGTCTCTGTAGATTTAGTCCCGTCATCAGGCCACCTCATCCCGCCCGTTGTTATTGCACAGAAGAGTTTCATAAGCATTCGTAGGTATTCTCGAGTGGGCAGCAGTGAGAATGTTTGTATGGTATCAATTACTTTTGGGAATTAATGCCGACTTTAGTTTGCAAGCCATATATTTCGGTTCCACCGCAAACGAACAAAGCCGGTATCTGATTCGCGGTGCCAATACATCGATGGGCTCCAGATCTGCAGCATGATGTCTAGCGTGTACATGTATAGCGTGCTGTGCCTTGCTTTGGGATACATGTTGCAGAATTGTGACTGGACCATCGAAATATTCATAGGTTCGCATGCACATTTTTGATGCTTCCCCCCCCCCCCCGAGTACAACAGCGTTGATACGTGAACCTACAAATCCAGTTAAGGCAACCCACATCGTCAGTTGTTTTTGTTTTTGTGTGTGTGGTAGCTCTAGTGTTTTCCTTTTCTGTTCTTTGTAGTGTTTCGGAACTTTGCAGAATCGTTTGCTTTGCTATTCCCTCAGTATGCCATTGTGATTGTGCTGGTCGTTTACAGAATATGTCGATCAGGATTGCACGAGAATCAGAGCATGTCCTCCTTGGCATTTGTTAACTGTTTCCATGTTCACATCTTCTGGGAAATTAACCATTCAGTGACACCTCAATACTGCAGACCCCTCGTTGTTGCTCTTCGTGGCTAGCGAATGTGGTTCGTAGACGCTCGTCTTGGTGTTTGCAAAAGTTCGGGATGTTATTGCAAACTTTGTTTGCACACAAGCACGCTCCATGTCGCATACAAATGTGTTATAAAAGTTTGCCCTTTCAGAGGCACCTAATTTGCCAGTTTTCGAGTTAGACTGATAATCAGCTGTTTACCACACTCTAGGAAACCGGAGTACGGAAACCGATTCTGTGTGCCGAAATCCCAGAAAGCATGGCAGCAATTGGAATAGTTTGGTGCTTGGAATATTGGCTGTGTCTACCTTGCCGACTTGAATCGGGGCTGGTGTGGGTGTGTTTGCTTTTTTTCTCTTTTTCTGTATACTATGAATAAGTCTGCATCCATCAGTAAAACAGCTGAAAGGGTAGATCTGTATAGCAATCGTGCAGTACCGCAGTAGTTGGTTGTAGAAAATTACGAACATAGCGAGAACTTGGCAAATCACTGGTAGCTGCATGTGGCCAACATTGCAGATAAATCTTTATGGTTCCAGTGGCAGATATAGCAGCTCATGTGGTTATCGAAAAGAAGATTTCAAAAGTACAGGTCGTCGACGATATTATCGGATAAAGACTACAGTTCGGTTCAAAGACTGTCCATACGTCCTGTTAACAAACTGTCGACGCCTACAATATCCGACGCGAGGTTGCCGTGTGAGACGTTTTGTGGTAATACATGCAAATCGATGCACTCTCCCACAGACTAGACACGAGTTCGTTAAAATAATTGCTGTCATTTCGATTGACTAACGTGGTAACAATTGTTTTTTGGTTATGTCGACTGGCCCTGTGATATATTTCCACACTCGTGTCCAAAGGCCATCCAAGTCATAGATGTACTCGCAGGCCCGGACCTAGGGCAAAGCGAACGAGGCAACCACCTTGGGATCCGCGCCCCACGCTACTGATGGATATTAACTCCACAATCCAATTCTTTAGCTTGGGGTTCTTTAGCTTGGGCCCCACTCATCACATGCTGCCTTGGGCCCCGCACATCTTAGGACTGGGCCTTTGTAGTCGAGCCGCACCCTTGTACGTACTTGTCACGTTGACGCACGTGAACGCATTATGATAATATTGGTTTTATTTATTACCAATCTAAATCGCAGCTTTCTATACCTCATTACTTTCCTCCTATGGTGGCATCTATGGGTAACGTTCACGTGCAGGTATGCGTGAATGATTTGAGAGCAATTTTAATGGGGATAGAAAACTGTTACCTGAAGCTATTATATTTCTCGTGCCTAATACGATGACAGATTTTTTGTGATTCTGTCCACAATACAATCTTTCTAATTTATTTATTCTGGCAAAATTAGCTGTTTAGTGTACATTTTTTTGGTTATGTTCCCCTTTAATGCTTCATAAACATTTGAGATGTGAAATTTATATTAATATTTTGCAACAGCCTTTACATTTACACAACGTCAAATAAATGAGCAAAATTTTTATGATCTATCTTCATGATCGCTTTGCATATTTAACAGATTCGACAGCATGAAAGATGTGATGTTTTGAGTACAACACAAGCGATATAATGGTATCCAGCATAACGCGTGGAAGAAGAACCCGGAAAAACCCCGATAAGAACCACCGACCCACGAGAAGCTACTCGATAGTTTTCTCACATACTCGCACTGGTCATGCCGAGACTTGAACCTATGGCAGAAGTGAGATGGTAGTGATCGGTAAAGTGAGTACTTTAGCCCACTCGGCCATCAGAAAACCCGACAGCACGAAAGAAGCACGTGCCATCTTTGTTGTTAATATTATAAAATCTGTTTTGTTCTTAACAGATTCAGTTAGAGCTTAACGTGATTTCCACTGTGGATGGTATGCATCTACAAGCAATTTTAAGTACTATGTTAAACTGCCATTGTGCAAGTGTGCTTGTCTCCTGTCCCGATTTTGCATGAAGTATTTCTGAGTTTGTATTTCACTTCTGCTCAATATATTAAGGGTTTTTTGGTAAAGATTTATATATTACTTCTCCATCCTGGATTGTTTCTTTACAAGTCTAGTTGAACATTTATAAACCAAATTGTTGAATATTTTGAATGATGCTCTTCAAATTTGGTTCAATATCCTACCACATTAATGTAACTTAACTGTTATGGTTATAAAATAATATCGCTTGAAAGATGTATTAATTAAATGAATCTCTATTGACACAATGATTCTGTTTACATTTTGTTTATTCGTCCTCTTACTTTTCTACTTGGAAGGCTTATAATTATCGTTTAATGGTAATAGTCTAATGAAAGCAGAAATAAATTGTTATTTATGTACATCATTGATTTTATGAGCATAAAGCATGTGTGTGCCAGTGGTCCAGTAAATCAAGAAATATCCCACTGTCGCACTCTTAAAAACAGAAAAAGATTATTTCAAATCTGCCTAAGTTTAAAAGCACAGAACTTTCAATTTATATTCAATACTTTATGTCTACGTCATACTGCCTAACTTTCCAATTCTATACATACTGTGGTGGAAAATATAAACACGTTATATTATGAGCAGATAATAATTTAGTACGTGTACTCTTGACTACTCATGATTTTTTTTTTGAGAGGAGCGGGTAATTTTCTACAGTCTGACTAGTCTAGTTATTTTCCATGATACATTTTAGCTGTATTGTTGGTCTTGTATCAAGTGATTACAAAATTAGGTGAAATCTCCATTACTGTAATTAGCAGTCATAACTTAAAATGTACAGTCACATACATTCATGAGATAAGTCATTTTAAAATATCACTCCTATAGAACAAACAGTCTTCTACATGATTATAAATTAGAAGACTGTGATCTGGTCATCTTTCGTTTTCTTTTTCAAACAATGCCCTTGACATGGTATACAATAATGTGCATGACATGAAATTTATGGGATACGTTAATTTAGACAGCATCAAAATTACTGTATTCTATTTTGGAAAGTTTAGTGTGTAAGATCTGCAAAATGCACTGGGTTTTTTGTACAAAAGTTTAACTCCAGCAATAAAGATCCCTGTTGATTTTTGGGCATTTGCACAGAAAAGGCATATCAAAATGTAATTAATATAACTTATATGCCCAAACGCAAACAACACAGACCCCGATTTTGCCACAGAACAATGCACTGGCAGATCTTTGCCTATATGGTTTGTTATGTGTAATCAATAGAACAAATAATTTAGACCATGATTTTTTTTGGTAATCATATTATTATCTGCTTTTTTTCCTTCATGTTATAGGTGTTTCCTAATGTTGTAAAGCTCTTAGAGCTTCTAGAGATTTGGCGCCATACACTGTCCTCATTATTATTATTATTATTATTATTATTATTATTATTATTATTATTATTATTAAAATTTATACAAATAAGGCAAGACAAGGTGGGTTTTTTGCACATTTTAGAAACAATACTTGAATACAGGCAAGAATTTGGACAGAAATTGATGTTACATTTCATAAAATACAATTTAGTTTCTTCATTCATGTCTAAATGCCTTGTATATCACTGGCAAAAACATATACAGAGTTTAAAAAAGGAACGTAAAACATTGTAATGCGACTATCTGATTAAATACAAATTTTATGTTCATAATATTAACAGAATTGTCTAACTTACAGAATAAAATGCTATTTCACAAAGACCACCAAACTGTACTCTTCACGATACCAAAGTTGAATCAAAACACTCAACTCATTCTAGTAGCACTGTACGGTAATCACCAAAGCAATCGGCACCCATTGGAGCCCTATATTGCCGTGAAGACCAGACTTTCTTATTAGGTTACTGACTTATTGCTATATTTGGTTAATAAAAAAAAAACAACATTAATTCTTGTGAGAACAAGTTGTTACGTATATTTGATTAAAGTCATTTATTTTTATTTTAATTGTTTGTTTGTTTGTCAGATTCAAATTTGATATTTTAAGTTTAAGATTCATTCATTGGGAGATATTTTTTTAAAAAGTGGGATGACTTGTACTTTACAAATAAACACCACATGTTGACCTCATTTCTGACCTGGCTTCAGAGTTGTAAACAAGCTTTTAAAATGATTGCTTGATTCCAAGGACATTCTGGAGCTTTGTTATAAACATCTTTCTATTTTTAGTTTGGGTCATACGGTGTGCACGAGATTTCTTGAACATAAATTTGTTCTAAAGATTCTAGAAGATCATGTGACCCCTTCCTTATGTAAATACAGATATATAAATTATGTTTTGGAGCGAACTATTTAGTAGAAGTTGGGGTGTTAGAATACAAAGTTGTGTGTCGTTTTGAGTTATTTTAAACTACTGGAAATTATTTCAATTCGTTTGGATCAAGAGGATTTATTTTGTTATCTATCTGGAAAATAATTGTGCTCATTGAATTTCATAAGACCAGAACTGACTTCATCACCGTCTTCCATCTTGGATGCCTCACCAAGAATCAAACTGGGAATTATTAGAACATTTTATTACCGGGACTTTTGCAATTTCACTAGTGCATTATATTTTGAATTAATTTTGGATTAATTTTGGAATTGATTCTTAAAACCGTATATTTATTTTTCTTTTCTGGAAAATATTTGTGCTCAATAAATTGTTTATTAAGTTTTTACAAGCTTGTTATTTTCACTCTTTCTATGTTACTGTTTATTCGAGCTTAAGCACATAAAAAAAATATAAATTTGATGACTGTTAGTTTCGGTAGTTGAATAAAACTAAAATCACAACTGGATAAAATAAAATACACATATTATGTATATTTATATTGAAGACAAAACAGAGAAAGCACTATTAAGTTTACACAAAAATGTTTTTACACAAAAGGTTCTAATATTCTATGTAATACTGTACATGTACTATCCTAGATATTATACCCTCCTTAACTAAACCATTTCCTAGTAGTCAAGATCTACTTCTTGATTGAGCAGATGAACATACAAGACTACATATTGGTTTTTTAAAAAATACTTTTGACTTTTTTCTATTTTCAAAATAACTAACAATTGTTACATTTCAACAAAATACTTAATAAACTCCAATAAGTTTTCTTACAACTAAAAACAATGCCGTCTCAGACATGTATCTGGCCTAGCGATTAGAACGTCCACCGCGGATACGGAAGGTCGTGGGTTCGAGCCCCGGCCGAGTAATACCAAAGACTTACAAAAATGGTACTAACAGCTGCCTCGCTTGGCACTCTGCATTATGAGGTTAGTATTAGGACTGGTCGGCCTTACAGAATTCTTAAAGCTACATTAAAAATCCTAATCAAACAAACAAACAAGTAAATTATGGTAGAGATCATGCTTTAATTATTCTGACGTGCTGCAGCACAACGAAAAACCAAAAATAAAAAATTTGGATTAAATATCAAAATGCTTAGAGAAGTCAAATTTAAAATTCTGAGGTATGACATGGGATGTATCTCATACAATTTTGACATTTCAAATATGTTGAAAAAGAATTATTCACAAGTTGGATGATAACAACACAACCAAAATCTTAAAATCCAATGTGGAAAAAGTAATGAGGTTTATTCTTTTGAAAGACTTCAAAAACTTGAAACCTTGTTTGGAAGGGATGGAGACTAAAAGGATTTCAAGGTTGCTTTTATTGTCACCTAGGAGTGAAAATTTGAACCAGACCAGCAAATTACAATAAAATATTTACAATCCAAACATATTACATGCACAAAATATAATAATTATCAAAAGAAAAAATATGAAGTAGTTACCTCATGAAAACATGCACAAATACATATCTTCCCTTACCGTCTCAGATTCATAAATAGTACACAACTCATATTCTCCAATGACAATGAAGATATGCACAATACATGGCAAACATTGTACTGTAAGCATTATAAGAAATGTAGATTCTAATTTAATAAGAAGTGATTTGCTTATATACAGTACATTTATAAAAAAAAATCATCACAGTGAGAGTCTGTGTGTGGAGCTCATAAAACATTACCTAGTGATGTTTCCATCAGTGGGTGTCTCAAAACTACAACGTTGAAGCATTACTGGAGTACATGTTTTACACTTCATTTTATATCTTTCACACTGTCTAAAAATTGTCCATTGTCAAAAAACTTGTTAAACTTAATTTGTTGTTTATTTCACATTAGTGGCAGACACTATTGCAAATCATGCAGTCCAGTGAAATGACCCAAAACTGGCTAATTAATTTTACTTCTACTACTAATCAAACCTCTTTTTCTAGCCACCACATTCAAACACTAATATACTGGTGGAGCTGCAGTGGCTCAGTAGTGAGGATGCTGGTCTCGTGACCAAATGGGTGCAGGTTGGAATCAACTGTTGGACAAGCCTGGGTCAGCTACTGTGGTGTGTCCTTAAGCATGGCACTTAAAGCCAAATGTCTTGACATTGAAAAACCTACTGGTATATATGGTAATTGTGATAGAAATATATTCCCAAAAAAGAATTTCCACATAACCTAAAGACTTTTTCCAAATTGTGTAATTACATATATATTAAAATTAAACATTACAAATTATCAAAATCTAAAATGGTTCAAATTTGGAATGTAAGCATCAATTTGATCATTTCAGATACAGTATAGCATTTGTTTTTTTCTGTGCTTAAGATAAAAGTCACCATCCAAGATCTGTGACAGCTGTCATATAGGAAAAACCAGTTTAAAAAACTATCCACACTTAAAAAAATTGCAATGAGAAAATTCTGCCTTGTGTTGCAATGACTGGGTATGTACCCTTGTACTGTTCCTGTCTATTTCCATCAATATAATATTATGAAATAGAAAGCATGTTTCCAAATAGTGGACATTTTAAAGGTTCTTTAGTTGTTCCTAACATAACATGAGGTAGATATAACTTGTCATGTTGAGAATTGGTTAAGTTTGACTAACGTACATAAATACCATATACTGGTATACTGGTTTAAAAGTCAAGTCCGTGGCCCAGGTGGATAAGTGGTCAAAAGCACTTGCCTTTACTGACCACTTTCATTTCACCTCTGCCTGCATGTGTTTAAGTCTCGGGTTTGGCCAATTTAGTTACATGAGAAAGCTTGCAAGTAAATTCCCATGAGTCAATATTTTTTGCTGATGTTTTCCCAAGTTTTTCTTGCACCAGTTGTTCTGGCTGCCATGTAAAACCCATTTATTGTGTGCTGTAAAATGGCATCAAACCCACAGCAAAAGTAAAATAATGTTATGGCAAACTGGAAACAACCTAACTTTTAAATTATTGTTATGAAAAATAATAACATTCTGTTAATATAATAAAATCTCAAACAATATCATTCAGGAATTTCATTAAATTCCTAACTGAAGAAAAGTAGAAAAATACCAGTAAATTGAAAAAGCACCATGATATCTACCACCAGAAAAAAACAAATTTTTTGTTAACCAGTAATACTGCTACTAATTTGGTCAAAATTTATTAGCAATATGGCTTCTAGATAGGACACAAGTTCAACCCATTAGATACAGGGTCACATGATTAGTATGTATGGACATAGCTTACAACTGAATTCATCCAAGATCTTGATAATATAAGCTTACATATAAAATCTATATCTGATTAATGTCAACTCGTAATAAAACTCATCTGAGACTTTAGTTTTATAAGGCCTAATACAGGAGCAAATCAAAATATGATTACAAATGTAGACTTGCAAGATTAATCTATCAAAAGCAAGATAACCTCAATGATATTCATGGATGTAGCTTATACTCAAATTCATTGAAGATCTTGATCATTTAAACTTAAATACCAAATCGGATCATATATATGACCTTTTAAGTGCTTACAATCAACCAATCTGTAGTAAGATCACTTCATTACTAGGTTCTGAATTGATCCATGAACTTGGTTGTATAAGCTCAGATACCACATCTCAATGAAATCTAATAAAGCCACCTAAGAGTCCATAATAAAGCCAACTAAGAGTCCATAAGCAAGTGTTGACAGTTGTGCAGAAAATAATCTATACAAGGCAGACAAAAGACTATAGGATTACATGGCCGACACAACTTAACATTTGACCATATCACTAAAGGAGGCATATATAGTACCATATATACTCACTTCTAAATTGAGTCAGCTGGAAAAAAAACCCAAAGATCTTGATCTACCAGAGTATAATCCAACTGTAGATCAGGGTCTTTGTTGTTTGTTCTAATGACTACTCCAAACAAACTGCACAGACCCAGATCTGTCTGCAGATTATGCGATGGCAGATCTGGGTCAGTGCAGTTCGCAGAATTGACTTGTAAGCAATTATATTTGGTATTGTAACAATACATCACATGCAAACTATCTACCAAACATCACAATGTGTTAATTTAACATAATTTACCATATCCTTGGAGCAGCAGTAAAATTAATTTTAATTTATGTAATACTTGCCAGCTACTGCCATATTGCTTTCCTTTTTCATGATGTCACATCACCGTTCAAAATTAAATATTCCCTCCTCTAATTAGTAACTGGCGATTCAGAATTGAAAATAACATAATCCCAGTCTGGTTCCTTAATCATAGCCAGCATAATAAAACATGTAATAATAATTTTAGTACTATTTATGACTTAATATAGAGCTTACACTTGAAAAGCTCTAAACATTTTACAATATTAGTTATCACATTAAAACATTTTGTAAACAAGATTTAAACAACAACAAAATTGGTCACTACTGTAAGCTGGTAGATAGCTTGGTCACATGCTGTGCTGTTGCAATTAGACTCGATGAATACTGGTAAATGCCTTTGGTCTGATGCAACAAAGATTGAAAGTAAATGCATGAAAAAGCAGTGAGTGTCTGCCAGAAGGCAGCTCTACCGCATTAATTACAGAAGATGCTCCAGTCATCATTGTAAATATTAGAAGTAGATTGTCACCTAGCCTAAGCACTGCAGTTGGCAAACTTGCTTGAAAACTGGTCTTGGCATATCAATTAGTTTAGATAAGTCAGGCATGAAGGTTGAAAATCTGCCCCACTTGCTGTGTATGACAGACCCACTGTCCTGTGGCAGCAATCTATCCTGGCAGTAATCTTCCGACTTCATCTACCAAAAGGCAGAGTAGGTCATTGTGCCAAACCATGGGAGGCAAGAAACTTTGTGGGAAACCTGTGGAATTAATCTGAAAGGTGGAAAGGCATTCATGAACAGACAATCCCAATGTCGATTGAAAAGTTCCACTGCCAAGGCACTCTAATCTGTTGTTCAGACTCATTGCAAACAAGTCTGCTAATGGTATCCCAAACAGCTTAAAAAGTATTTCTGCTACTGACTGGTGAATGATCTATTCCATGAGAACCATATGGCCCCCTCAGGTCAGGCTATCTGCCAGATATTATTTTTTACCTAAATCTGGGAGACTCTAAGAAAGATCTTTTCCAAGGCTGCCAATGGGAAGAGGTTTCAGACTTCCACACATTGTAAAGAAGCAGGTGTACCTTCGTAACACATGTGTTATGCAACTACGTATGTCTTTTTATGAGGTGAACACCAATGAGGGTGAGGAGCACTGCCAGTATTTCTACACTGTTTTTATGAAAGGTCACTTCTTCCCAAGACCAACATCCCTGAAAAAACTGTCAGGTTTCAGTTGTGAACCCCATTTTAAATATGTTGCATCTGTGTATATCTGTGAATTGGGACTCTGTACATGAACCAGATCCAATCTATCCACAAAGAGATTTCCAAATCAATTGTATGTCATTTGTGCAGTTTCTTGTTCATTAGAAGCAAGAACTGGAGAGGGCACAAGAGATGTATCCCTAACAGAACCAAATCTGAAGCAATATTCCACAATAGGGAGGTAAAGGGAAGCATAAAACACTGGCCCAAAAGACCCACTATAAGTGCCAAAATCTGAGCAGTACTGTCATGTGGAATAAAAACCCTCCCATCGTTGGTGAGGATATTCATCTCCAGGTACACAATGTCATGAGAAGAGATCACGATGAAGACAATAAGTCACAATTGACCAAGAGAGTGACTGGTCTACCACGAGGGTCTACCACGAGAGTGATAGGCTGACCAAGGTTGACCAAGAGAGTATCTCTAAGAATGTTGTGCATTAATCAGTATTAGAAATACTGGAGATCAGCAATCCCAACAGACCTCTTGTGAGCTGCTATCACCCTCATTGGCCTGTAAAAGCTCTGGGGATGTAGGTGAGGCCACATTTTAAATAGCTCAATGCCAAGACAAAACACGAATATTTCCTGTTTAGGAGTGAAGATAGTATGCATCCTACACATCTAGAGACCACCTAAGCATATAGCCTTATGGAATTCCTAAATGAAGTAATAGTCTACACCTTTAAGCAACCTGTTTAAGTTAGTAAGACTGATGATGAAAAAAATATGCATGTATCTCACTCATTTATGACACTGGCCAAGATGTTGATGATATATGCATAAACATAGTTGCCACCCAATTTGTGAAAAGTGGGATAGAAATTTGTGAATTCTAAACACAATTTATGAAAAATTATATCATGAAACTAACTCCATCCACTTTGATGGTCAGAACTGCATTATATGAAAATCCAAAAATAAAAAATATTATTTACACTGATTACATGTATATTTGCAGCCAAATTTACTGATATACAGAAACTTCATGCTATTTGTAATGATATGATGCTGCAGCAGTCTTGAACTTCTTCAATGAGGCTATGGTAAATTTATTTTCACAAAAGTTCAACTTCTAGGTGACTAAAACGGATGAAAATTTTCAGCACCTAAGGAGGCACAAAAGTTTGTACTATTTTTTCCTCACAATCGGAAATAATCTTTCACTGTCAATGTTGCTAATTTCCAATTTAGAACAGCAGGTTATGTACAACATGAAAACTAAAAAAACAATGCTTAAGCATTGGCAGCTTGTAGGACTTGAATAGGCGGCTTAAAGTACTCCAAAAATGAAATTTTCTGGGGGTACTATAGAAGTGTGCAGTTTCACATCATTCTGCCACATGCCTTCAATGGCTCGTTTCGTTAATTACAGTTTATCTTTCATACATATACTTATAATAATAATAATTATACTACATGGTACATGTATGACAAGTAAATTGTAAGCAACATTACCAGCCCTTGTGCACACTACTAATCATAAAGTTATTGGTATACTACTGTGCGAAAAGCATAAGCTACATCGATGTTTAATGGCTGAACGTTAGACCAAATTTTGGTGTACTCCAGTCTATACTTCACTTTGTATGAATACAAATCTTTTTCCTTGGAGGTGAAAACATTTCAACTAAAGTGTAGCTTAATTATGAAATTGTATTAATCCAGAAGACAAATTGTCTAACAGTGAACTATTAGTGGTGTCTACACATGCATGGAAAACTGTAAACTCCGGTAAATTACGACATATGCTAATATTTTAATCTTGAAACTTCTGACACTTGAGAAAGCTGTCTTCCCAACATCTATGTAGTTTCTGATATCATTGTGCTTACACACATCATTTCTAAAGCCAATTTCAATATCACTTTTTAACTAAATCATACAACTACTTAATAAATGTTCTGGAATAAACCTCGTCCTCTAGCTAGAGTTTAGTAAGTTGGTAACATTTTCTTCTCATTGAGAGAACTTGCACACCACGCTAGCTCTCCTACTGCTGAAGACAGATTTAACCAGTTTTTTAAGCCTTATGTGTGGAGTAAAGGTTGTCTGAATTATTACATTTAATACATACCATAAACAACTTCTGCAACACTCAATCCAAAATGCCATTTCCCTGAGATTCTGTTCTGCCTTAAACTAAAAGACACTTTTTTTACTTGATGATACTCTACTGGATGGAAAGAATTTCCATGAATTCAGGATTAGACCATTTCTTGATATTAAGTGAGTGTTGAAACCATTGCAGATATTCTTCAGCCATAGTTTTCAAATTAGTTACTGAGGTGGAAATACTGATGTCAGATCTGCACCAGCTTCATCTGACCTGACAGTACAAGAAGTCTTGAAGTGGAAACCCCATTCTGATATGACTTTTCTTTGTCGAGAAGTAGCCACAACAAGATTTTCAAGATGGCTGCCATAGTGGCCATAACTGATATCAGACTGGTACCATTTTCATCTAAGACCTACTGGACATCAAAAGATATCTTCTAATGAAAGGCCTATGTGTTTATTATTCCATTAGGAGGAGCGATGACAAAATGATTTTCAAGATGGCTGAAAGCTGTATTTGCCATCGGATCAGCACCATTTTCATTTAAGACCAACTATATATTGTAAAAAGTGTGCTGGTTGAAAATCCCATGTCATTATGATTTTCTTTTCAGGTGAATCATTCATAAAAAGATTTTTACGATGGCAGCTGTTGTGGCTATACTGGACACAAGATCAGCACCATTTTCCTTTGGAACTGACCAGACAATGTAAAAAATAAATATGACTACATATTCAGCAGGAGTAGCAGGAACAAGAATTTTGAAGATGGCCACTGTTGTATGTAAAATTTCATGGCGATACATCAGCAATAAAAACCTGTGCTAATGGGTGGATCAACAAGGGATAGCAGAACATCCCAAAAGCTCTCCCAGCAAACATAAATTCATAAAATGCAAAAAGTCATAGATCCCCAATAAAAAAAACCACTTTAATTATGAACTACAAAATTATATGAACCAAAAAAATTTAAATAAATACTTTGTGATTAAGTAATTGAATTCATGTGTGTTGATAAGGGCAATAAGAGACCCAAAAGGGCTTATTGTTGCTCTTCATAATTACATAAAGGCAGAGCAATTTTCCAACTAATTGAAAATCAAAAATTTCTACTTATATTTTGAATAATATCTGACACTAATATCCTGAGAACAAGAAAGTGGAGTTGAAAACAAAGAATTCACCATTCATGATTATGTTACCTGCAGTCATATACTTTGTGTGGCAACCATATACCAATAGCCAGAGCTCAAACAATCCAAACAGCACTATGCATGGGGCCCTGTACATCTAAAAAGTGTGGGCCGCTCCTATATTTTACTGGACTTGCTCAACATGCCTTAAAGAAACAAGTGTTGTCTAATTTGCATGAAAGAATCTTGACCATGCAAATAAAAGTTTGTGCATTTTCATTACAAAGTTCTTTAATGACACAGGTAAATTATTTTAATTCAGTCCCCTGTTGTGGGTCCATTTCTACCTCCGTCCACCTTATGAAGACCATCTGTTTAACTGGGTGTAAGAAGTGTAGAATGAATGGGAAAAAAGTACTATTTCTGCTCTTATATTTCATTGGCTACCTATAAATAAATAGCACTCACTTGTCCGGCATGAATATCGACGAGCTGTCCCTTGCTCTGACTTGGCAATATACCACTGGTTAAAAATATCAGCAGTAACTATTCAATTGTTTGAAAATGAAGCTAAGCTTGGGTATTAGTGACCTACAAAGCCTCAAAAATAATGTTTTTCACCCAAAAGGAACTAAGATAATAATGCCGTATTTTAATCCCTTTAGTTTCAAGAAGTCGTAGACTCTGCTTCTACTGATGAGCGTTTTCTGTAACTGCCACATCCCAGTAGAATCACACAAAACTTCAAGCTCCTGTTTCTACTGAATGATCTTTCTATTTTAAAAGAAAGACCAATGCCACAATGGACTTCATTTCTGTTTTGAACTTAGATTGTGAAACACTGTGATTGTTTACAGTTCAAATTATTAAACTCTCCCAGTGCACGAGATAATCTAAAATACACAAACTATATATCAACCTAAAGATAAAGCAACATGCATACATAATTCACATAAGCAGAAATGTATGCCATAACTGTCCAGAATTCCATGCCTGAGCATGCAAAAATTGTAACATTGTTGAAAACTGCATTAGATGTTAGCAGAATGTAGGCAAGGGTTTATTCTCATAAACATTTCACAAGTATAAAGGGACAAGCCATTCAGTTTTCCAGGAGTTGGGCAACTTGGGTATTAAAATAATAGTACCAAAACAAAGGCATAGTCAGTCATGTGGATTTTAAATCTGGGCAGTGAATTTTTTCAATCCACTTACCATGGGCATGTGTCTGAAAAACCTATCTTTGAGCATAGAGGGCCATGCCATAAGCTCACTTGGCCTTACTGCCAGGTGAGCATACAAGTGTTACAATAATAACAGAATTACCAATAATGTCATTGAAACATGGCAAGTACAAAAATTTGTCCAACTGACAGATTTTAACCATAATTTTCTCATCTATTTATCAATGGAGATGACTACAACAATGACACAAGTTACAGAAAAGAATTCTCAAGCTCAATGAAATAATTAAAAAATGGATCCAATTTTGCCTAAATTGTTCATACATGTAACACAGTGTGACGTGTAGTGATCAGTTCTGATGTAACTGTTGTCTGTTTATCCACAATGTGAAAACTGCTGGTTTTCCTAGCATACATTGCCCATATTACACCAATAGTTTCAAGAACACTGGAAACTGGTACAATAAGAATTGGAACAAAGCAGAGCAAAATGTATCGGCAAATACCTATACGCCGAATTGAGAAGGACTTGATGGCTCCAAATATGAAGAGAAATAGCATAACAGCACCCATGAATGCACACAGTGAGTTAACAATACGCCACATGGGGAGGGGATAAAGAGGTACAAGAACAACATTTGGGACTGTAAACGGCATTAACAACCAACCTAACATCATGAAGCTTATACCAAACTTAAATCGACAGGGTATTCTGGAACTACATATGGCATTATAGATCCCTTGCACCCATCGCTTTCGTTGACGAATATAGTCCATTACAGAAAATGTGCTTTTTTCCCACATTTCACCATCAATGAAGCCAAACTTGTACCCTTCTTTCCATGCAGTAAGAGCAAAGAAGCAGTCCTCTGCGATGCTTCCTTCTTGTCCAAAGTCATATTTTATTGATCTTTCAGCTCCTGCATTTGACACAATGAAACTTCCCTTCCAGCTGAATAATGGACGATGCAACATTTTTAAAGAGAACCGAATCATACCATAATCCATTCCAACTCGTACTAAATCGGCTATAGTTGTTAACCAGTTCACAATCTCTTCATTAGCATACGTAATGACACCTTGACCAAACTGATATGTTCCATCATTGATAAAATTAATGATTCCAATAACTGAAGAATCTGTCAGTATGGTCTCTTCATCAAGATGCACTATCCAGTCATTATCAGTTAGCACATCGACTCCCATTTCTAGACAGTAGTTCAGTGCCCGAGCCTTATACATGGTTCGGTTCATGGTCTGATAGGTGCTCGGTACAACAGTCTCGCGCATTCTGGGTGACTTTGGCAAGTTTACTGCTGTATCTGTCACTACTTCCACAATATAGTTATCTAAACCTATTCTTGAACATATCTCTATATTTCGTTGAACATTCTTTTTGACTAATTCAGGGAAGGTTCCTCGGGTGACCACTCTGAAGCAAATGAATGGGCCAAACAAAGTGGAGGTCTTTAACTTTGGTTTCTGAGGATGTGTGTTGAATGAGACTATGCCAATAAAATTACAAAATGTCAATGGAAGTGGCACTAGTGTGAGAAATCGTAAGATATACATTATAACTGCTGGCCATTTTCCATATTTCTCAAAAGGGTCAAAGCTGCTTGAAGTAGCTGGTGCAAAACTTCCTGTCATAAACAAAAAGATAATAAAGATGATCAGAAGTAATGCCACAGTCAAGGAATGAAGGATTACTGGAAGGTATTCCATCCTGGCTTTTCTTCAGCTCTACCTGGGTAAGATCTGAAAAAAAGAGAGGATAAATGTTACATTTGAATATTCAGAGTTTACAAAGATTATGGATTACTTCACCAATAAGAGGCATGTGCACATTTACTTAAAACAACTTCATTTACATACAGCTAAACACCCTTGTAATTTAGATACAACATGTTAAGTATCAGTACCAAACAGGAACTAAGGTGATTTAGTAACTGGCACACCAGACTGATTACTGAATGAGTATGGGTTTGAATTCTACCATCAGACCAGCTTGTTGGTTACCTTGGTGTGTCCTTGGGCAAGGGACAGTACTCCTACTGCCTTGGTTCTAAATAACTTACATTGCTATGCCATTAAACACCAGACCAAACCAATGCAAAGTGAAATCATTCGCACAGCAAGGATGTTAAGGAAAATTTCATAAAACTATGGATTAATCCTGTTCATTACTAAATGTGTAGGATTTATACAAGTAATTATTTTCCCTTGCTTACAAAATGTGTAGCATTAACACAGGTGATTACATTCCTAATATAATATAATATAATATAATATAATATAATATAATATAATATAATATAATATAATATAATATAATATAATATAATATAATGTAATGTAATGTAATGTAATGTAATGTAAAAATATAATATAATATAATATAATATAATATAATATAATATAATATAATATAATATAATATAATATAATATAAATCTTTGCATGAACATAATAAATTGGATAACATTCTTTTACCAAAGTCTATTAAATAGCTGTTTTTTTTACATTATATAAATGTAAGCATACTCCAAATAAATGTTATCTATTATATATTTATGTATTATGCTGTAACTGTACAATGAAAATGGTTCATGCCACAGATGAGCCCTACTGTATAAATTAAAACAAAAACTAGCTAAACAAATTGAAATTCATAGCTTATTTACACTAAAATATACAAAGTATGCAGCCAAGTGTAAATAAGTAATAACCAATGCCTAATTAATTCATTGACATTATCTTTTCTAAGGTCTTGGTTTGTGAGCACTTTATGCCCTGATCAGTAACAATGACCTGCCTTATAATGACAAGTAACACTAGTATCGATATACTTGCGTATAAATCAAGCTTTTTAATGAAAATCTGATTCAGAGTTGAGGTCATCTGATAAGTGTGACATGCAACAAAAATCGGATAAATCTAGAGGTAAAGTTAAAAACTCCTGATGCTTGCAGGACACAAAAATATCCCCGTTTAGTCAATCATTTTTCATGCACATTGTGTGTACTGTGTTTATCGGTTTTCGTGACATCATTTATGACACAGTACTTGTATCTGGAGTCATTTGGATTAAAGCATTATGGGTAAATTACATACTACCTACTGCCAAGTGAGATGTCCATCAGATTTTGTTTTTTTTAGCATGTCTATTGCTTCTATTTTCATGCAAGTCCTAACATTTTTGGTATTACAATTTTGTTTTCCTGTTTGTTGCAGTAAGTTTTGATTTAGTTTATATTTTCATTATCTGAAAGCTAGATTTAATTCCCATGTGACTTTTATATTGTTATGTGACCTAAAATGGAATGGATTTTAATTAGAATAAACTACCTTTACTTTGTTATGTAACCTAACATTGAATGAATTTAATTAAAATAAAATACTTTAAAAATGTTATGTGACCTAAAATTGAATGGATTTTAATTAGAATAATACTTTTATATTGTTGTGACCTAAGATTGAATGGATTTAAGTAGAATAAACTACTTTTATATTGTCATGTGACCTAAAATTGAATGGATATAAGTAGAATAAACTACATTGTACTTTTATATTGTTATGTGACCTCAAATTGAATGGATATAATTAGAATAAATTACTTTTATATTGTTGTGACCTGAAATTGAATGGAATTAATTAGAATAAATTGTACGGTTTCAAGTTATTTTTGTGACATATTCAACCCAATAATATAATCTTGTTTTGTTGTTATCAGAATCATTCACAACAAGCCACCAAATCTAATGGTTCTGACTTACAGGATGGTCAAAGAGAAATTGGCTTTTGAATCTTAATGTGGTGTTTTGAGTGCCCACTTATTGTCGACTTAAAAGTATGTAGGGTATTCTGAATAGGTCAAAGTAACCTATTTTTTGCAGGGTTAAGCATTAAGCAGCTAGTGTAGCATTCCTTAAAACAAACAAAGAAGCTGCTATTGCAAAATACCAAGGACAAATTAGTGCAAGAAGAATCATTCATGTGATTAAAATGTCCCCCCCCCTCCCCAAAAAAAAAAAAAAGAAGAAGAAGAAAAGAAACCCCAACAAAGGTGTGCACTTTTTAATCTTGAAAAAAATCTTTAAAATATTTGAAAATACGTCATTCACTTTTCGCTGCTGTAGCTGACATCCATCCATGTTTGTGTTGACATGAATGCAATTAATATCCATTTTAACACAAAAGAGTTGAATTTATGATAAAAATCCAAATTGAATATATGGAAATTGTCACCCCATACATTTATTTTGAAGATGAATTAATGATACACGAGGCTAAATTTATGCAAAGACAGTTTGCCATTATATATATATATATATATATATATATATATATATATATATATATATATATATATATATATATATATATATATAATTTATCAATTTGAAAAGATGAGTAATTTAAAAACACAATCATTTATTATAATAAATCATAAATGATGTTAGATAGTAAGTGAATACTAAAATTAATTAAGCAAAAGATTATTCCATTTTGTTGCACAACTACTGCATTGTGTGTTATTTTCCTTTTTCCCTTTAAAATGTTGTGTCCCTCAAGATGTGAATGGTGGGGGTGGGGGGCACATCATTATATGCCTTTGGAATCTTAGGTGCAACACTTAAAAGAATTGCTATGTACGATGTAACAGTAAAGGAGATTACTAATGGGATTATGAAAACGAAGTCATATGGACAACGTTCTTTTGCATACCAGGGTCCAGAAACGTGGAACGAATTGCCCATTGAAATTGGACACAAAGACAGTGATCCCTTTCAAGGGTGCTCTTAAAACTCACCTTTTTCGACTGCAGGAACAAACTTAAAGACCTAATAATGTTTCCTACCTTAAATATTTTCAGCATTTTTAATGTTTTCTAATTTCATGGTATTTAATTTGTTGTAGTTATATCATTATAAATGTTGTAAGCGCTTAGAGCTTCTAAAGATTAGGCGATAAACAAAGTTCTCATCATTATTATTATTATTGTTGTTGTTGTTGTTGTTATTATTATATGCAGCTCGAAATGGTCATATAATTTTCTGTGCCTATTTCATATGATACAGTTATATATAAAACACATATTTTACCTACAACATGTGTATTATTCATTTCAATTTACTTGCATGCTCTACAGTAAAATCGTGTTAATTCATGTTCCAACGGAATATATGCATGGCATTCAAAAAATCTACATTTTAACGATCCTAAATCCTGAAACTTCTGAATTAGAGTTTGAGCCTGAAATCAGAGTTTTTATGTCAAACAAGATTTTAGTTTCTGAAAATATACTTTTGAACTCAATTCCACGCTGACGTTCATCACTGTATCATTACCGGACTTGGTTCTGAACTCAATTTCCAGCACAAGTTCAGCACTTATCATTTCCAGACTTGGGTTTGAGCTCAAGTTCAGTTCAAGTTGGCATTGTATCATTTCCAGACTTGGCTTTGAACTCAATTCCAAGTTCAATACTGTGTCAAGTCCAGACTTCGTTTGGAACTCAGTTTTAAGCTCAGGTTCAGTATTGCATCATTTCTGGACTTAATTTCTGAACTTAATTCCAAGTTCATCACTGTATCATTTTCAGAATTAATTTAGATGAACTAATATTAAGACTATTATCAACATTTTGAATACATTAGGTTTTCTATTTGATACATCTATATTCCATGTACATATGCCTAAAAGTTAACGATTAGTAAAGAAGCTTGCACGTATTTTCAATCTTAAATCTATGCTGCTGATGTGGGGAAACATATCTTAAGTGGAACAATCAGGGCAGAACCTAATCTACCAGCACCGATTTCTTTTTTATACAGTTAAACAAACCAAGCTCATTAAAAACTTCATAATGACGAGGTGATTGTTGCAAATGCCTAAGATAGGATTATACATGATGTGGTGAAATACTTAATGTCCCTGATATTATTCTTTAAATTAGAGTGGCCTGAATGTTTATTCTAACATCATCCTATGGAGGAAATGGGGTATTTATCTTGTACAATTAATAATACCACCGGCACTCGTTTAAAGGTCAAATCAAGCTGCATACTACAAAGATACTGCTCTGGCGTAGTATATTGCACGTGCAGATCAGGGCTAATGTTGTTTGTTCTACTTTTCACTCCTAACGAAATGTAGAGACCCAAATCTGCCGGTGCGACATGCTCATGGGCTGCTTGTACTTATCTGACCCATAACAACTGGTGTATGCCAATCAAACGATTATTTTTGTTTTAAATTTTAAACAGAAATAAGTGATATGATAAGAGGAAGTTTTGTATTTTAAAAATACTTTGCAATGTTGCAGTTAACATAATCTTTCTAACTGTGGATTATTCAAAACTACAACACTGAAAGAAATGAAACTATTTACCTCTTTCCAATTAATTATTTCATAAATATTAAATTTAAATTTGCTATGCTTAATTTTTCAAGTCTAATCAAGTTAGATTATTCTGTGATATTGGCTTCATAATATATGCATTTCTTTCGACCAATGTATGGACATAATATTTCTTGTATCCAGCATTAATTCCAATATCTCCTATTGCTGGTGGGTGTAACTGTATCCATGTCTTTATCAGTCTTTTTTATACTGAATTTAAATCATCGGGGTTTATGGGTATCAATTACTACTAAATAGTAATTTACATATAATAATACACCTGCATATAATTTGTTTCAAATTTAAATTTCTGTAATACAAGATTTCAAAAGAATTTTCCACTTCACCTAAGAACAGTGGTATGAAGAAACCAATTACAGCTTGCAAGAAAACACAAGAACTTATACAATTATACTGAGACAACAATTTTAGTAAGAAATTATTAGTATTACACAAAAATGTAGCATATTCTGACGGTTTAAATACTGTTGGACCTAACTTTCTTCCTTGTCTGGGATAAAATATAAACTGGACAGTTTTCGATAAGCATATAGATGGTGCAAATTCATCATTACTTGCCAACATACCTACACCATCCGTTTGATTCTTTTGTTCTAACCGAATCATTTCTGAAAATATCTTAAGCCAAAAGTATGATGATTGTATATAGTGCTTACGTTATTTGCCTTTTACTTGCTTTGTGTGTGCATATATGCATTAAATATTGCTTACAACGTCTCTGGGTATGATTCGTGAACGTTTATAATTTTTTTGGTTCTGTATTTTCAAAACAGAACATAAAAAAAGTAAAACAAAACCCAAAAATATACCCCCGCTCCCCTTCACCGTCTTCCGCCCCTTCCCCCCCTAACAAAAAACATGAACGGAGTAAGAAGTAAGTGGGAAGCAGATACGTCACGATATAAGACTGTATTCGTTTATTTAGAACTTATTTCCAGGAAGTATGTTGAAATAAAGTGAGTCAAGTGACCTTAGTGTATGCTGAAATTAGCAAATATGACATCACGATATTTTTTTTTATAGAATTTTACCCATCAACCATCGTATTTAAAATCGTATTTAAGGTACCAATTTACTTATACGAAACCAAAAGACCATTTGGATTTGCTTGAAACGATACTATTCAAAGAATTTTATCGCAAACTTACTTCCTATCGTTAGACTAAACTTTAGCTTAAAATGTCTGTTTTCTCTAAACTGTGTTAACAAAATAAAACGTATTCAAACATGAGTAAAATCAACTTACTGAAAACAATGAAGGTTGTTGTAATACACAATTTACGATTGGAAGATCATTAAATTGTGGTCTTCAGATACAATGCAAGTCATGGTCCTTTTCACAGCGGCAAAGATACTACTGTAAATAATCTTTATAATAGTCTAAATTTTCCTTTCTGTATATTTCACTTCATAATTCATATTAACATAATCTGACAACTAGCTATGGCGATTTCCCTTCCTGGACATTTTCTACTATTGTTTGAATCATTATCATGCATGGAACAATTTCCATCGGAGTTGCCCTCTGTTAAAATAAAAAAACTGACCCGAAAGGCCAAACGAACTTAGTAATACCATATAGTCATGTTACAACTGTAAGTATTAGTAAATACAAACTATATTTGGAAAAGGGAATGAGTAGTAAACCATAGACATGGAGTGGTTAAATTCCTTCCAAGTCAAACAAGAGGCTCAGGTTGGCTTGATATCGCTCGCCTGCTTACACAGCTTAACAGTCGACCAATGCACTAGGTAAACTATCTCTCAATCATCATACACTGATTTTACGCTATTTTACAAAATCCTAGTAAACTATTTTCTATACATAACAGCATAAAAAAAATGCAGTCTTTTGCTCATATAAAGTAATATAAGCTCTTGATGATGTAAACCCATTTACAAACTTTTATGTAACTGGATTAAAAATGTACCCTCTACATCTCAATAAGTAACAGTCACAGCCAATCAGATACAATATATCTCGTTAATATCTCCTACACCTTAAGTCTGATCAAAATATGATATAAAAATATGGCTTCAAGTATGGCAAGAAGTTTAATCAATCAGAGGCACGATCGCCTCATTAATATGCATGGCTCCTGTTGATTATTGATACTATCGAAAATCGTATCAGAATTATGGCATCTAGAGTGGTAATAAACTGTTAAATCATTTTCACCTCATTATACTCTTGCTCAATATCGGAAATGTACAAGATTTTAAAAAAAAGAAAATATAAGCATATAATGCAACGTTTCATCCAAATCACACTAAGATACGATCTCCAGCGTGGTAATAAGTTCTGTTAATTAGCAAAATTGCCTCATTAATTTTGCATAGATCTTGCTCAATATCAAGGCCACACACGATCTTCATGATACAAACCAAAATTTCAAGTTCGATCACAATCAGATCAGAAATGTGACATCAAGATGAGTAACAAATTTAACCAATCAGATAAAAAAAAAATCATCTAATATGTAGATCTCGCCCATTATCGAAAGCATCTGAGATCCTCGTCATATAAGCGTATTTTCCAAAACTGATATAAAAAAAAGAGATACTACCTACCGAGTGACAACAAGGTTCATCAGATGCATGGATCTCGCTCATTAGCCAACTCGTCCAACATTTTCACTATATAAACTATATAAACAGATTCGACAGAAATCAGATCAGAAATGCAGACGTGTATGGTAAGATAACAAACTAATGTTGCCAGGCAGACACAATGATACAGAGCCTTATTATGGCTAGGTGCTGGAGCTGACAATGCAATACCTGCTGCTGTAATGACCTTAAAATAAAATCAGCTAATCAATATAAGATTTAAAGAAAAAACAACCAAATTGGTCTGCTTCAATTGATTTTGCTTAATCATGCATAAAAAAATTGTTGTCAAACAAGCATACAAATCAAACCAGAGTACATTGATAGGACTGATGCTTTTCTAGCTGAAAAGAATTCCCTGGAATCCATGCCAAGGCCATTTTTATCTTTCACAATAGTGTCGATATTCGTTAGTGATGCTGCTGTGATACTGTTATATCATTATACTGATGACACCATTTTCATTTAGGACTAAACATCGCTTAAATCTCTTTGATATTTTTCCTCTTTTTGGATGAGTAATGATAACAAGATGCAACATTTAATGAGTGACACGACGTTAGCATTTTGATTGTTTTTTTTTTGTTTGTTTGTTTGATTAGGATTTTTAACGTAGCTTTAACAATTTTTCAGTCATATCGCTACGATGTCTGCAGTGATGCAGTTTATAGTGATGTCTAGCACTGGGGCATAATGCCGCAGACATGTAGCATGATGTCCCACCCAGTCACATTATCTTGACACCAGGCCGACCAGTCATAACACTAACCCCTTAATGCTGAGTGCCAAGCAAGGCAGCTGTTAGTTCCATTTTTGTAAGTCTTTGGTATGACTCTGCAGGGGATCGAATCCGCGACCTTCCGCTTCCGCGGCGGACGCTCTAACCACACGGCCACCGGAGCGGTCGTAAGCATTTTGAGTTTAATATTCTAATTTATAGCATAGATAACCTGTTTTAGGGCAGTCATACTGCACATGTAAGCATGAAATCATGTTCTTATATGGCTTTATTTTGACTTTCTTCGCATCACAGTTTGCCTACATCTTTCATTATTTGTATATACAAGTGTCTGTTCTATTATATATATATATATATATATATATATATATATATATATATATATATATATATATATATATATATATATATATATAATGCATCTTGTATACAATGCAATTTTCTACAGAAGAAATGGATGACGATGATGTACTAAACATATCGGGGCCCCGAGTGGCCTAAAGCGCTCACCGTTACGGATCACTGCCATCTCACCTGTGTCTGCGTGGGTTCGAGTCTAAGATTCGGCTAATGTAGTTACGTGAAAAAGCTTGCCAGTAGCTTCTCGTATGTCGGTCGTTCTTTCCGGGGGTTTTCAGGATTCTTCCTCCACCATTATTACTGGCCGCCATGTATAGCCTATATTGTGCTGAAAAATGGCGTTAAACCATAAAAAAAAAAAAAAACTAAACATATCCAATATAACAAAAGGAAACAAAACTAATTTCTGTCCTCAGTTTGTGATACTCGTTGATTTAATGTATGATTAATACAGAACCGATCAGTGTTTAGTGAAAAGATATATTTTTCTACCCACATGCGAAATGTGATCTCAGATTTAGAACTTTTAAATTTGAAAAATAGATTTTTCGAGCAATAAAGAAATTCATTCGTGAAGTCTATAATTACATGTTTCATTTCCGTATCATTTATACAAAAGGTAGTCAGTGGTATACGAAAGTCACATGCGGATTAAGAGCAAGTTTCATTTTCAAATTACGTTATTCAAAAGATTCAAGTACATTACACAAAACAACATTTCTTGCATCTTTTGTAAACAAATGGCTTTTTTAACTTAATGATTCAGTGTGTTAACAAAAAGGTATCATAAACACGCCTCTTTTCACCTATGTCAAAGAGCCCTCATTTGCATATCAAAAGAGGAGCGATATCTGAGTTTTTAATTCCTGTATAGAGTTATATTAGTCTCATATATATTTGATTTAGTTGACTGGAAATGGTGCCAGTCAGTCATGGGTTACATGCATAATTTTATGCAGCAACTGACTTAAGAATTTTGCAACTTTATGAAAGTCTCTTCGATTCGGAATCAGTTAAATTATGATTTTTAATGTATTCATTTTGCAACTGATCTATGTACAAACGCTTTCTGAAAATTCTCAGCTTTTTCCACACAAATGACCAAGCTTTATACAACACATTTTTTTCTCACGTCGGGAACATACTTATTGTTAAAATTCCTGATTTTTTCTAGTTTTTAAAGTTGCACGGAAAACCCGTTAATACCCAAACATTACCATATGAACAAAATTATTGTGGAACATACGCCAGTATTAGCTAATTCGATTGTCTCCTATTTAAACAACTAAATTTGTACCTTTTTAAAATTAGAAACGTCCTGTCTAAACTAAAACCGTTTCTTAAGCTCTTTTCTATTCACTGCGAGTCTAACCTTAACAAGATACTCGTGTGAAAAGCACTCGGTTCTCATATTCCGGCATGGTATAATGTGTTAAAATTGCTTTAATTAACCCAAAACAAATTCTCTAATAAGGTAGAGTCAAATCACTACTTACCATAATTTATATAAATTGCAACATGCAAAACTTTAAAATTAATAATCTCTATATGTAACGACCATGTTCCATAAAACCACTCGTGTCTTCATTATCTTTCAAATAAACAGTGTTTGCATTTCTAATTGTTTACAGTGTGTATGTGTATGTTCAACATACCTACTGCACTCATTTATTAAGTCGAGCCATACAGCAAACAACAAACATAATGATATGTCGTAGCATTATACACCTGCAGATCAGGGTCTATGTTGTTTGTTCTACTGATTACTCCTAACAAATTGCAGAGACTCAGATCCACAAGCGCATTATGCGACAGTAGATCTAAGTCTGTGGTGTTTGCAGCTGGACTCATAAGCAAGTACGATACGGTATTCAAATTGGAATGCGAATTGATTTTATTTACTTGTAATTGTATGCCATGTTATTTTCTCAGCTGATAAACTATTTTTTATCACTCTCATAAATATACTAAACTTAAAACATCCAATATACATTCAAATTTCAATTTATATACTCGAGTACTTTTGTATCAATAAAGCCACAAAAACGTACAATATTCTGATGCAACATTAAAAATATTATCATCAGCAATACGTTCGGAAAAAAACTATTAATTCACATACATATACATGAATATTATTATATAATTAGTAGCGGGTTCTTGAATATTGGTTTGTTCGTGCATCAACTTAATAAAATTACAATTACTTCATATACTCGTACATTAATCCCACAATTCTGGCCATATCTGGTCATATAAAAATCCTGATACAGTGAAAACATGAAATATTTGCATTTTGATAGGGATAATAAATAACGTTTAAAAATAATTTGAAATTATTAAACGGTATTCTCAGAATCTGAGAAAATAAGTAACTATAATATAGATCTTACCTTTAGCTCTAATTCTACAGAATGTCAACTGAACAAATCTACTCTTGATGTGGACTGGAATTAAATAGTATTGTTCCCATTTACGAATTAAATCAATTCATATAAATAACTGTATGAAACAAGTGTCTACCGCTTTGCTAGATGATTGGATGGAACTAAATACACTGATCCAATCAGATTGATTGTTACATTTACCTGCTAAGATAGTTTGGGATAATTTTGGAGGCCTCGACAACGATGATATATAAAGCATGTTAGCTTCTCTAATTTCTAAAAGTAATTTCAAAAAGCACTGTATACTAAAAATTACTCTAGATAAAAGCACAGAGTATATAAATAGGGGATACACCCAGAAAAGCAGCCTACCAAGCCTGGCCCTTCGCCTCGCCCTCTACCTACTCCGCCTGCTCCAGCAACTACACGTGCTTAGCACGTCCAATAACAACCAAAAACACCGGATGGCATGAATATGAGTGTGTGCTGGAACTATTCCCACTCATATATATACTTACAGGCCCTACAATCACACCGCAGTAGCTCAATAGTTACTCAGATGTGACGGCCTAATTAAATAGTGTTCCCTGAACACATAAACGCCTGCAGGGTGGTGGCACCATACCCACCCTCAGGATAATTAAATAACCGTCCATTGACGGATAAAACAGTGATAAGAGCCCTCGGGACGAATCACTTAAAGCAAATTATTCAATTCAATTCAATTCTAATTTCTACAAGTCGCAGTGAACGAAGCAAGCTGAACACAGCAAATACAGCAATGACGCTAGCGATGGATATCATCCCGGAGATGGCCCTTAGTGCTATTAATAGCCTAGGGCATCTCAAGGCCAGTAATTGGAGCCTTAGAGCAGCAGGTAAAAGAACAACCTTTTGGGAAAAAACAAGCAGTGAAGTGTCTACAAGAGGGAAGTACAGAGGACAACCGGGAAGAAGACAGCTAAGGCGGGAAACCGAGATACCACGCTGTCCACCCACCCCTACTACTGCAGTTGCTGTTCCACAGAGTCGCCATACTGTGCTATTGGACTCTAATAAAGCATTACAGCAACAGATAGAAATTCTATCTAAACAAATACAGGAGCTCACGTACAAAGAGACAGCGGAGGTGGCGACTTCTCCAATGGTTATATCGGCTCCTGCGACACCACCACCACCACCATCACCAGCCCCGCAACGTAAAGGAAAAGGAAAGGGGAAAAAGGGAGGGAAGAATTTGCCATTTTCTTCCACCCCTAAACCCCCCCCCTGCCCCCCCTGCCAGATTTAGCAGTGGTTATGGCGGGAATAGAGGAAATGGTTGCCGCTGCCACTACCACTACATCAGAGGGTGACTGGGAAATACCGTCAAAAGCAGTCCGCCTACCGAAGAAAACCCGAAAAGAATTATTAGGGTCACTATACCGGGACATTGACATGCGTAGACTGGAAACAAATGGAAAACATGCACATAACTTTGTTTCTGCAGTCCAACATCTCGGATACCGTGCTTTGGGGCTTGACAAACCAAGACGTGGTCAAATGGAGTTTGCGGTATTACTGTTGTCAAACCGATACACTGATGTATACAACAGTCGACCAATGTCACAGCTGTTTGAAGCTGCTGCCTACCTCGCTGACCATCATGGACTAGACTTTCCGAAATCATGGCGTGCGGAATCCAGGACAGCTAGTACTCTGTCGGACATTGAGTACGACCAGGGCACCTTCCCTGGGGAATAACGGCCCTTTTCAGGGCTTTTCAATCACTGCCATTTAATAGGGGACTCATTTGGTTACGAGTACCCCTCTTTGAATAACTATTCCGTGGCCCTAAAAAGCTGATATGACTTATTTTTGGTACCTCCAGCAAAATTCATAACTAAAAACAAACTACCATTGACTACACTACTATATGTCGTTTAGACATTTTAATTCTCTAAATTTGTTAGGGACTTAAATTATGTACACTTATGTACTAGATTTTTAGAACAATAGGATATTAAATAACAATTCTTCAACTTTAATATTTGAATAATTGCACAGGTGGCTAACACAGTATTGGAAGTTAGGTCTGTCCATTAGTAAAACTGGACTAAATTTGAAATAAGTAGGGCTCTTTCGTTTCAGGTGTATGCTGCGTTCGTGGCCTTGCCGTCCTTTTCCTTGCGTGCTCTGCTGTGTGTTGCTGTGCCGCCCGCGCCTCCTGGACCTGGACCCTTTCCACCTTTGCCGATTCCGCTTACCAAAATTACTAGCGAAATGAGGAAACATTTCCCCTCGCTACCTTATTTACAACTCGATTGGATGCTAGGGGTGGGTGTGTGTAGGTACCATTCCTACCCACCCCCAATATAGGCTTTCATTTCCCCTGATAGTTACTTTTTAGTAATTCAGGGGAACGCCTTAATTATAGTGCATTTTAGCACTTTAAGGGAGGGATTAACAACCCCTCCCACCTAAATGGGTGCCGACATGGCACCTATAAAAGATATACAAATGCCCCTAGTGGGCGGTTATATCTATAAAAAACTCATTAAGCAAGCTAATTTCTACATATCACAATCTATTCTTTTCAGTTGAGGCATGCTGACATCAACTAAGTCAACATAAAATTTTATACGATTACAGTTAAATACTTGCGCATATTTACAGAAAAACAGATACGGAAAGAGTAAGTTTATGATATTTACTCGTATACCCACCATGTCGGCCAATTCTGCGCGTCTGGTATTTCTGCCCAACGATACATTTCTGTAAACACCGGATCACATTTTTTTTTTTGTATGTTGTTGGTCAAACATCCATTTTGTATCAAGAAAAAAAAAACAACGAACGTACTTTAATTAAGGAAAGTAATATTCATAAAATATTTTTAAAAAAATATCCCACATTTCGACTCGAAATGCATAAGAAAATGTGATTTCTAAATGTCAACATGATGCCCCACTCCACCATTACCTTCTTGAACCTGTGCCCATAAATTCCTAGTTACTATGTATCTTTTAGAATCATACAAATGTTTACATTATATAAAAGATGGAACCGTATACCTTAAATCAATTCTGCATCTCAATCCAAGTATCAAGTTTGCTCTAAGTTGTCCCACACCTAAAAAATAATCGTCTGCTACTCAACGTGTCAACTTGCCGCGGGAACAGGATTCTCAAGAAATTTCCTAACGTATAGTCAGTTTCTAAAGTCTGTAGTAATATTTTCCCCATAAACAAGACGTTGTAAACCCATTATATCCTATTCGTTGTGGTTTCTGTTTCTGTCTCTACCGTCCTCCTCCTAGTAGAAAAAAAAGCTAACTGAATCTCTCTTTTTGGAAGAGTTTTCAAATCTTCTAGAGTATGGAAATTTGATAGGTGGCAACCTAATTATTCTTGGAGATTTCAACTTTCACTTTGACTGTCCTGGTTAACCATACATGTCAAAACTCCCTGATTCCATTCATGTTTTCAATCTTAAACTGTCAGTTAACCAACCTACCCATAAATTTGGTCACATTTTAGACTGGTTTCTTTATGGACCTGATGATAATATTATGCAATCCACCCTTGTATCCCACGAACATGCATCAGATCACCTCTGCATTGTATGCCATCTCGACGTATCAGTCCCTAACCCTCCACCTCTATTTGCTACTAAGAGAAACCTCCGTATGTTAAATAGAACCAAATTCATGCATGACATCCAAGAATACCTAACAACTTTATTACACCCAACAGCGGAACAATTTGATAACTGCCTGCGTTCATTGCTTGAAAAACATGCCCCAGCCACCAAATGCGGAGTATCAATTAAAAAAAAAAGTGTTCTCCATGGTATAGCAGTGTTAGGGACCAGCTTCGCACTGCTAAAAGACGTCGCCGAAAAGCAGAGAGGCTTTGGCTTTCCATCAGACTCACTATTCATAAACATAGTCCATTTAGCCAAATCATCCCACTACAGTACTAAGATCATGGAGAGTTCCAGCTGCCAAGAGCTCTTCGAGATAACTAACAAACTCGTGTCAAGGAACAAATGTACACCACTTTCAACAACCTTCTCTCCACTAGACCTACCATACCAATTTTCAAATTACTTTGATGACAAAGTACAAACCATTAGAGATTCTCTTGACAGCACAATTTCAACTGATTCATCACCATACAGTTATGAAGCAGAATTTCAGCGACAACCGTTAGGAGCATTTGAACCTGTTTCTATTGATTTAGTACGGACAATCGTGATGAAAAGTGCACCAAAGTCTTGTGAACTTGATCCAATTCCGACATCACTGTTGCTTGAGTGCTTAGACTCGATATTGCCTTCACTAACTGATGTTATTAATATCTCTCTCATCAGGGGAATTCCCATCATTTTTCAAAACTGCCATCGTAAAGCCATTGCTGAAGAAACCAACACTGGACCATAACGATTTAAAGAACTACCGCCCAGTTTCTAATCTCCCATTCATATAAAAAATCGTAGAAAAGGTTGTTCTAACTCAACTTGTATCTCATTTGAATTCAAACAGTCTTTTCAGCAATGTACAGTCTGCCACAGTACTGAAACTACTCTTCTGAAAGTATTTAGTGACATTCTCTCTGCTTTGGATAGTGGAAGGATTACAGTCCTCACTCTCCGGGATTTATCTGCAGCATTTGAGACAATAGACCATGATATATTACTTCACCGTCTCCAGCATGTATTTGGCAGTGGTTCAAGTCCTACTTAGTTAACAGGACACAAATTATATCTGCAAATGGAATATGTTGTGGTGTTCCACAGGGATTTGTTATTGGACCTGTTCTTCATTCTGTATACTCAGCCGCTCTCAAGTGTCATAGATCAGCACCCAGTGTCGCACCAATTGTATGCTGATGACACCCAAATATATAAGTCTAGCCACCCAACTGAAGTTGATGCTACCATCCATGGAGTAGAGAAATGCATTTCTGATGTGAAATCATGGATGACATGTAACAAGCTGTAGATGAATGATGATAAAACTGAGGCTATTCTGATTACAACACAAAGACTTTCTCATTCACATCCTTTACCTCAGACAATAAATAGCAGCAACACCAATATTAAATTCTCAGTCAGTATGGAACCTAGGCGTTACTCTAGACAGTACTCTCACATTGCACGAACATGTCATGAACATATGCAAGGCTGCATATCTTGAATTGAGACGCATCAGTTCCATTCGTAAATATCTTTCAGTTGATGCCACTAAAACACTTGTGTGTTCATTAGTACTTTAAAGATGGGACTATTGTAACTCAATTCTGTCTGGTTCATCACAATATTTACTCCAGAAACTTCAAAAAAGTTCAAAACACAGTTGCACGGATCATCTTTAGAGTACCTCGATCAGAGCACACCTCACCATTGCTCTGTACCCTACATTGGCTATCAATTCGATACAGAATCAAACACAAAATTTGTTCTCTGTGCTATGTTTCAATGACAGACTCCAGTCCAACATACCTATCCAGCCTCACCCATGTGTATACACCAGCTAGATCCTTACGCTCTTCTTCTGATAATCGTATACTCATTGTTCCCAAGGTGAAACCAAAGTCATATGGACAACGTTCGTTTGCACACCAGGGCCCGACGACGTGGAACGAATTGCCCATTGAAATTAGACACAAAGACACGGTGGTCCCTTTTAAGAGTGCTCTTAAGACTCACCTGTTTCGACTGCAGGGACAAACTTAGCGACCTAATCATGTTTTGTATCTTATATGTTTTCTGCATGTTTTTATGTTTTCCAATTTCATTGTTTTTGTCATTTGTTGTTCTGTAGTGTAGTCATATCATTATTGATAGAGCTTCGTAAGATTAGGCGCTATACAAAGTCCTCATTATTATTATTATTATAACTTTTTTAAAAAATATAAAATGTTGGAGTTTACTATAAAAAAATTAATTCTCACACGATCGGTTAAGTCTGCTTATTATCTCTTGCCATTTATTGGAATTGTTACGTTGAATTTTGCAAAACTAGCAATAAACCTCGCCTAATTACTCTACTAAACTGCTGACAGAAACAGTCCAAAGTAAATGCATTTCATTTCTATAGCCCAATGAATAAACGTTAAATCGTGTAAAAACTGCGCAGAATAGGCCGACATATCACATCACGAAAACACGGCGGTGGTATCCCATGTGTCCAAAATTAATATTATTCTGAACAGAATATTATGGTGTCATATGCCTCTTTTCAAATGGTAAGCATTGCAGTACTTTATTTTCGTCAATCAGTCAAATTCGGTATGCGTTTTGCTTCAATATTGGAGAAGGGAACCTTACGTGCGTAGCAATGCCCGACATTATTGTACATGAAAAGCTAGCTTAAAAAAACCCCATATATATTGATGACGTGTTGGGTTCTGTGTTGTTTTCTTAAAATTATTAGTAGACTGCAAATATATGCTGCCTTAAATCAAAATCCAATGACAAATCCACTGGGTTTATAATAGTTTCTTGAACTCACAGGCAAACACGACTTGCTTCGGTCAATGCTGTTTGCTTCAAATCACATATCGACGGCATATCTGCTAGGTCTCATTTTCCTCAAAATTACTGACAGAATGATTAGCTTATATAAACGTAAGAGCAGATCCATATAGATTGCAATCAGTTGCATTGTACAAACAAGAAAATAAGTGCATTATAATAAAAAAGTAGTCTGGTAAAAAAAATTAAATTTACAAAGACCCATTTCCTAGCAGCCCTTGGATACAAATTTTTTCTATCAATGTAAATACACAATGTAAAAGCATTTAATGGTACCTCCGTACAAACAGCAGCTATGGTGCCAACTAAAGATTGCTGTTGTTTGTGGGTTTAATGATTTGTCTTAAGAACAGAACATACATTTCAGTAACAGGCAGAACCAATTCCCCACAAGAAGTTATTGAAAAGCTCTCTTACATGCATACATTGTTGGCCTTGCTGTTACTCGAAAAAATGTGGACATAGGGGTGAATTGACTAATAATCTGTAAATGTAAATACTTGAAACCACTTAGCCATCAAGGGCCACTGAAACTAAAGGTGTATAATTTAAATGCATATACTTCCCAGTGGAAACATTACGTAGAGATAATGCGAACATAACTGAATAGACCAATTGCATTCTGTATATCAGGCAGGGGATTCAACTCTATTTCAATTAGACTCCCGGTACTTACTATAACCTTAACTTTATTGAATCATTACATTCTAGTTTTCTCCACTCTGAGGACCACATTGATACTATTAATGACATGGCATTAGAGGAGTATGTCTTACACTACATCACTCCTTCCAATAACAAGCTTAACATCGTAAATAGCACGCCGTTGTACAATATATGAAGCGCAATAATATTTATGTATAATTATTATGTATTTTTTGTTAGTTTTTCTTCTTTCTCATGATAATATGTTATGAAAAATTGTAATTTGGACTCGACCTTGTCCAAAATCAAGTTCATGTGATATCTGAACAGTACCATGTGCTTTGTTGTTGCTGTTGTAGGGGTTAACGCCATTTTTAAGCACAAGATAGGCTATACATGGCGGCCAGTATTATTGGTGGAGGAAGAACCCGGGAAAAGCCCCGGAAAGAACCACCGACCCACGAGAAGCTACTGGCAAGCTTTCTCACATAACTACATTAGCCGAATCTTAGACTCGAACCCACGCATGGCAGTGATCCGTAACGGTGAACGCTTTAGACCACTCGGCCACTCGGGGCCCCACCATGTGCTTTGTGGAAAACAATACAGTACTTAGCAAATATTTTTCCTATCATTGTGGATTGTGTATTTAGATTATTACTAATGTGAACATGTTTATCTTGGTCTGAGTCTTGGACATTGGAATTACCCTATAGAATAACCTGGTCAACCTAATGTTTACCACAATCTTTATTATAATATTTTAGAAACAGATTTTATTTTGCTGACAAATTCAAATTTTCTAAAAGTGAACTTGTTTTACTTTTGTGTCATAGCCTTTTATATAATCTTGATTGCTTGAGAAATTAATCATTCTTGTATTTAATATTTGTGGCGGAATCGGTCTTATTTTTTGTATTCAGTATTTCAATTGGTTGAAATTATTTATTCAAATTATTATTCATTAGAAATCGAAGTGCTCATCTAGAATGTTCTTGGACAGGAACATTAATCTGGAATTATAGTGATTTCAGACAAGAAAATCTTGGAGTATATTGTTGTGATTCATCAAAAGACTGTTGGCACAGCTCCACATCAGGGGCACTACAGGCACATCAACACATTCTGAGCTGAATATTTTTGTGAACACCAATGTCATTTAATTAAAATTATATTCATTAGGACTGGTGATAGAACATCTGTAAGTTCTTTTTAAATTTTTATTCTAGGGAAAAAATATTTGTTGATATTACAAAACTTGTAGTATTTTGCTCTTGTCCGTTACTTAGTTTAAAACTCGAAAGTTGTACAAATCCAAACACCGCAATTTGTGTACCCATACCAAGACTATGTGTTAATAACTATGGAACAATGTTAAATGCCACTTGTACCCAGAGTGAAATTTAATATTAAACCACTGAACATTTTACATGAAATTCACAATGGAACCTGAGTGTCATCATTCTAAGATGACCACCTAATAATTTTCCTTGTACCTAGATTGCCATTTTAGTACATAGGGTGCCAACATATGTTCCTGAAATTATTAATGATGTATTATTTACAGTTTTCCACAACTATCTACTAATTCAGCTGAAAAATGTTTCAAATATAATACAGGTATAAATGATGGCAATAATAATAGTATCAATTCAGACATTGGTACGAATGTATAATTAAGCATGAATGAAGAAAATACTATCTTTAATTGTCGAGGTACATAACACAATCTCTGTCAGCGAGCAATACAAATTCTTCAACGGGAAGCACTATATATAAAGATGTAATGAATTTCTGCATAATGGTCATACTTACACAACACAATTCAAACTGAATACTTACAAGAAAACATCCAGAAGACTTTTTAAAAAAAATGCATTATCCCAACCATCCCTATCAATAATGTCTACGGTGTAACTTTCTTATATTTCATTTCTGTGACCCGATACTTGCGACAAGCATAATCCCATCTTCGCTAGCCAAGGTTCCGATATGTTAACCATATCAACACCTTGGCGGATCGAGCAGATATGTATGTGCTTTGGGTCTGTGGATTTCATTGAATGCGGCGGCAAGCCACTGCATTTAGTCAAAATTAATTTTTCCTAATTTGAATACTATTTCTATATGGTCGAGACAAAGGGAATATACAACTTCAATGGTCTCATAAGTAATTCTCCATTACCGGTTTGTATTTGTAAAATTATCTTTCACTCCAATACACCTGTAATGGCTACTCTCTGGTACGTAGTCATACTTTCGATGTTTAACTTACAAAGGATTATTTTCCTTCACTATTTTCGGCCCGTGTACAATCCGCTGCTATTACACGCTATTGGTTAGTGGGCATTACATACTAAAAGAGGCAACTCATACTATCCAACAGATGTCACTAGGAGAAAGCACAAAAATTCCGACTCAATCCCTCAAGGTATAGATAGGGTTAACATTTCGGAACCTTGGCTAGCGAGCTAATCCCAGATTCTTTTGACTTTAAGGAAACTGCAAGACCCATTTATAAGCATAGTGGGGATCTGACTCACCCTGAAAATGATCATCCAATAACAATTTTAAACTGCTGCAATGAATTACGCATTGCTATAACAAATCTCAAAATCAATAACTTCCTAATGTACTGGAAGATAACCAAGCCAGATTTTTAACTTGATACCCAACAAATGGATCATATACTTGCACTACGAATCTGAATATAATTTCTGCATTGGTTTGCTTGATTGTTGGGTGGGGTAAGTTGGTTCACGATTTTCGAAAAGCTATTTATTTACCATAGCTGGCGCAACAATGAATTAAATTACTCTGAAATAAACTAACTGATAAGTATATTAGAAGTGTTCATACTTTTTATCTAAACATGGAGTGATGTGTGATGTTTGATAGAAGCAACATTCTTTGGGGAGAGGGGTTTGGGGGGGGGGGGGGCCAGTTTTTAGTAGGAGTTAGGTAAGGAGAAAATATCTAGACAATATTATTATCATTGTTTCTTAATGATCTAAATCAGGCATATGCAACATCTTCAAGAACGTGAGCTGCATAAGCAATTTTTTAAAAAGCCAAACCCACAATGTACAGCTCTTCATATATCTAAAGATTACATTTTATTGTATGCCGATGTAACTGCCATATTCAGGGTTGATGCCGATTCTTCCACATACAATCTGTAATACTTTTTTTGAAGGAGCATATTAAATTACTGAGACTTAATATTAAATTTGCAGAATCAAAAGACCATTGTATTGGTACATGAAAAACCAAAGAGAAAATACTATTTCTACAATATATGTGATGAATTTAGGTGCCCTGTTTTTGTTTTCTTGCAAAAGCATTATATTGTTTTAAAATATTATATTTGCAGAATCAGAGATCATTATAATAGTACATGAAAAACCAAAGAGAAAATACTATTTCTACAATATATATGGTGAATTAAGGTACCGTTTTTCTTTTCTTGCAAAAACCTAAGTTTCTTGTAAAATATGAAACACAATGGTGAATAAGTAAAAACAAAGCAACACATCTTCTATTTAAAATAACATGCATTATGCACATTTCCATGGACTTGCAATTACGGTATTTTGATCAAACAGTTTTACCTATAACATTCAGTTTTATTCTTATAAAATTTGATTGTTTGAAGATACCCAACTAATTTTAAAAAAATGTAGATAATTGATATACTGAATTTATAACTGGGTAGGAAAGTCAATCACTGTCTATACTAAATCTTGCATGATGACTGAGTTCTGGATCTCAATTATAATTGAAAAAACTCCAACATTATTTTAAAATAAAAAACATTGTGTAACATAACGTACAAGGAGTAAAAAATGGATGATACATGCAGATGGAATGAGTGTGTGAAAATTGTTTTGATTCTTTTTGTATCTCTTTTATCAGGATATAAAATATCAGTAAGCTACAAAACCTAGAATTGTACAAACCATAAATGACATATTTAATAAAAATGGAATGCAAACACACACATGGAGTTCTCAGCACATTCTGATGTTGGTCTTTAACAGATTTGGCTGATAAAATTTAATTAAGCATCATTACTGTCACGGTCAGCCATAAGTAAATAAATTTTATTGTATGTAGCAAACACTGTCGGGTTAAGACCGAAATTTCTAGGGCTTTTGTTTTGGTGATATTTACCCTTGATATTGTATGGCTTCGGAGCACTTCTTGCTGTTGAATAGTACATATTTATCATAATAATTGTATTTACGAACTACAGTAATTAGTTAATCATTAATGAGCATGGAAACTTAACAGGAGTAAAAATACTAAACGTTACTGTAAAAGATTAAACGCACCAATACATACCCATTTGTCTTTGGGTGCATGTTTTTGTTTTTACAAATATGTTAAAAATAATATCGTATTTGAAAAAATGTATCCCCATTATTCAGTAATTTGCACTGTATCAAGTTTAGAAAGAAGCTTGACTTGAGCGTCTTTTAAATCCACAAAAAATTCAGTTGTTTTGTAGCTTATGGATTTATCAGATACACTGCAACTGCTTAATGAATTTCCAACTGAATACTAAAAATTATACATAGATGCACATTAGATTAAAAAAAAGATTTGTAAAAAAAAAATGAAATGATCATACACAATATTATTATATTAATTGTTGATTGACCTACCAATAGGCCAAGCACCTAATGGGTCGTTTTGGATAGTCTGATTGGGTAAAGAACTTTTGTAGACCAACTCTGCCATGGGCCAAGCAGTCCCAGAATTTTAGCTACCTGTTTGTCACGGTAATGAACACTCCTACCGAAAGAAAATTCTTCATTCATGATTTATTTAAAATAATGTAAGATCTGTTCTTCATCAAATCCAGTATATATTTGGGAATTCATTGTAAATGGGAATTTAGAAATCAACAAATTCATTTATATGTGGAAAATAATATAATTATTATTTCTTTAATTAATTTTATTACTTACAGTGATCAGGCCTACAATCGACGATGTAGAAATATATCTATGAAGTTGATACCTGAACAACAGATTGAACAAAAGGGGTTAGAATGCAGCATCTGACCAATTAAGTTGTCTGAATCATTAAAAACAGATGAGAATCTTTATTCTGGAAACATAATAGGTATCATGGATAATCATTCTGATTACATTTAAGAAACAACCTATAAACAAGTAGGTCCTGTTCTGTTGACATTTTAACCAAACAAATTATCTTACAAAATATAATGGTTACAAACAAGAATAACCCTTAACAACATAATATCGACCGCTCCTGTGGCCTAGTGGTTAGAGCATTTGCATCAGATGTGGAAGGTCACAGGTTCGATCCTCGTCCAAGTCATACCAAAGACTAATAAAATGGTACTAACAGTTGCCTCGCTAAGCACTCTGCATTAAGAGGTTAGTGACAGGACTGGTCAGCCTGGTGTCAGGATACTGTGACTGGGTGGGACATGATGTTACATGTCTGCAGCATGATGCCCCAGTCCTGGACAACACCATAAAATGCCACACCCCAGGCATCATAATGATATGACTGAAATGTTTTAAAAGTGTTACGGCTATTGGATTTAATTTTATTTATTTTTAATTATTAAATCCAAATTTGTCATTTAGGGTTTAATATTCATTAATCGGGAGATTTTTTTTGTAGAAAGTTCAGGCTGACCACTCTAACTGTAAACAAGTTTTTGACCTTGGCTTGGTTACCTCTTTATCTGACTTTGCTTCAGATTGATAAACAGGTCTTTAAAACTATTGGTTAATTTCAAGGATAACTTTTATTTTTAGTTCTTGGGGTGTAGGAAATATCTAGAATACGTGACTTGCTGAAGGTAGTGACCTTCCATGAATTTCTAGAAAATCACGTGATCACTTGTTTACTTAAGAAAAACAGTTATATAGACTTGTTTGGGATAGAACAATTCAGTAGAATTTTGGGCTTTAAGATATTAGTTGTGTATTTTCTGTTTGAGTTTAATTTTAATTATTTTGTTCTGGACTTTGTGTCAATTCATTGAAGAAAGAGGATTTATTATCTATTTGGAGGAGAAAACATGTGCTCATAACTCATTTGGATGATAACTAAACAAGAACTGCATCACGTGACATTGTCAGCCATTTTGGATTACATCGTCAAGATTCGAACCTGGAACTATTAGAACATTTATTTATCAGGACTCTCGCAATTCCATTAGTGGATTATTTTTTGTGAATTCTATAATTGGATTAATGTTGGATTTGATTTTCTAAAACTGTAAGTTTATTTATTTTATGAAAATAATTGTACTTAATAAAATTCATTGTTAAAAGTTATACAAGTTTGTTAGTTTTCACTCTTTCTGTGTTGCTGCTTATTCGAGCCTAAGCACGTAACACAGAATTGGTGGCTATCGTCAGGATTGAGATTTGAGATAAATTTGAATTTTCCCTAGTTTTTGAAAATTTTAAATCTTTAGTGAGACTGACACGCTTGTATTAAAATGACATCTAAGGTAGAAATATTTCTTTCTAATCCTACCCAGGAGCAATTAGATCTTGTCAAAAAAGATGAGTTGGTTCAACTTGCCAAAAAATACGATCTTTCCGAAGTGAAGGCTTCTTTAACGAAACAAGATATCAAAAAGATTTTGGTTCATATTTGGTAGAACAAGCTGTTTTGGAACAAAGTGCTTTGATTCCAGGCAGTAAGTCTACACCAGACTCTGACATTAAAATAAAGGAATTAGAATTAAAATTCCAGATGGAATTAGAATTAAAGAAGCTGGAGTTTCAGGAAAGGGAGAAAGAGAAACAAATTGAATTACAAAAAGAGCAAATGTGAATTGAGAGAGAGGAGAAAGAGAAACAAATTGAATTACAAAAAGAGCAAATGCGAATTGAGAGAGAGGAGAAAGAAAAGCAAATTGAATTACAAAAAGAGCAGATGCTGATTGATAGAGAAAAAGAGGAGAAAGAGAGACAATTACAATCTGAAAAAGAGGAGAGAGAGACAAGAAAGGGAGAAAGAAAGACAATTACAATCTGAAAAAGAGGAGAAAGAGAGAGAGAGAATTAGAGTTGAAGAAGCTGGAATTTCAGGAAAGGGAGAAAGAAAGACCATTACAATTTGAAAAAGAGGAGAGGAGAGGAGAGAGAGAGACAGAGAGAGAGAGAGAGAGAGAGAGAGAGAGAGAGAGAGGAAAGGTTACAAGAAAAACAAATTGAACGAGAGAGAGGGGGAGAGAGAGAGAGAGAGAGAGAGAGAGAGAGAGAGAGAGAGAGAGAGAGAGAGAGAGAGAGAAGAAAGGGAATATCAGTGTAAAATGAAAAAATTAGAGCTGGCAAGTGAGAATCACCATCATACTTCAAATCAAAATTTTGATTTAGCAAGGAATATTAGATTAGTGCCCCCTTTCAAAGAAAAAGAAGTAGACAAATATTTTATTCTTTTTGAAAAAGTTGCAGAAAATTTAAAGTGGTCAAGAGAGAATTGGACTCAGTTACTACAATGTGTAATTACTGGTAAGGCTAGTGAGATTTACACCTCACTGTCTGTTCAGCAAAGTGGTTATTATGACGTAGTTAAAGAATGCATTTTAAGAGGTTATGAGTTAGTCCCTGAAGCTTATCGACAAAAATTCAGAAATTACAGAAAAGAAGCTGGACATAACCATGTCGAATTTGCTACAGAAAAAGAGCAGTTGTTTGATAGATGGCGTTTAGCCAAGAAAGTCGAGCAAGATTATCAAAATCTCAAGCAAATTATATTAATTGAAGAGTTCAAAAACTGTGTCCATACTAATGTTAAAACTTATCTTGATGAGCATCAGATTGAAACCTTGGAAAATGCTGCTCGAGCTGCTGACGAATATTCTTTGACACATAAAGTTCCTTTTGTTAACAAGACTTCTACTCAACAATTTAATGGCAGAAAAGTATTTCCGCCTAATTCAAGCCCTTCCAAAACTCAAACTAACACAACTTTCAAAAATCAGACTTCAGAGAAGTTTGATTCTGGATCCTTGTCTCTTCCGACGTGTAACTTTTGCAAGAAAAAAGGACACGTTATTTCTGATTGCTACAAATTGAAAAATAGGCATCAGAATCAAGATAGATCTGTGCCAAATGCTCTTATTTCCAAGAGGTCAAGGTCACAGTCATGTATTGAAAGCAATACAATTGTTGGGTCTAATAAATCCCAGTCTGATTTTGATATGGAGAATTATGAACCATTCATATCGAAGGGTTCTATATCACTCTTGGGTGATTCAGCCAATCCCACCCCTATTAAAATTTTAAGGGACACAGGAGCTTCTCAGAGTATTTTATTATCAGGTACTTTGCCTTTTTCTGAGAAGTCTTCTTCTAATGAAAGTGTTCTTATTCAGGGAGTAGAGTGCGGCGTTGTTCATGTTCCTCTCCATTGTGTAAATTTGTCATCAGATTTAGTGTCAGGACCTGTGACAATCGGAACAGTCTCGGTTTTACCGGTTGAGGGGATTGATTTATTGCTAGGCAACGACTTAGCTGGGTACAAGGTTGTGGTTAATCCACTTGTAACTGACAGGCCTAATTTGGATCAGAAAGTTGATCCAATTGAAAAAGAAATCCCTGATATACTTCAAGCTTGTACAGTTACCAGAGCTATGGCAAAGAAAGCTCTTGAGAATGAAGTTGAAACGGGCAGTATTCCCTTGGCTGACATATGTATAGGTCAGGCTTTTGATGAGGTCACATTTACTTCTTGTTTAGATCAATCAGAAAGTATTGATCATAGTGATCCTCTTTTAACAACTCATTCTCTTTATTCTAATCAGGGTGATGATTTTGAGAATGATGTTACAGAAGGCAGCATTCCTTCAACTGACCTTTGTGTAGGTCAGGTTTTTGATGGGGTCACTTTTACTCTTGGTTTAGATCAATCAGAAGGTATTGGTCATAGTGATCCTCTTTTAGCAACTCATTCTCTAAATCAGGGCGATAAACGACGACAGTTACTTGTCGTTGAACAGGAAAAAGATCATGAGATCTCCTGTTTGTTTCAATGGGTCATAAATGAGAATGAAGTCACTGAAGTTCCTGTCTGTTATGTTATTAAAAATGTAATTCTTATGAGAAAATGTAGACCTCCCGAGGTACCTGTTGGTGATGAGTGGTCAGTGAACTATCAAATAGCAGTTCCAGAACCTTACAGACAGGAAATACTTAATATGGCCCATGAAACTCCTTTGGCTGGTCATTTAGGGATTAAGAAAATGTATCACAAGATCTTGACTCACTTCTATTGGCCAAAAATCAAAAGTGATGTTACCAAATACTGTAGATCTTGTCATACTTGTCAAATGGTAGGAAAAATCAATCAGAAGATACCTAAGGCTCATCTGCAACCTATTCCTGCCTTTGATAAATCATTTGGTAGAATTATGGTAGATTGTGTAGATCCCTTACCCAAGACCAAGTTAAGTAACCAATACTTGTTGACCATTATGTGTGCGTCAGAAAGGTTTCCAGAGGTTATTCCGTTGAGGAATATAAAATTTAAAACTACAGTAAAAGCTTTGATAAAGTTTTTTTTACTCAGTATGGCCTTCCCAAATCTATTCAGTTTGATCAAGGTTCAAACTTCATGTCTGGAATTTTCCAGCAAGTTATGAATGAATGCCCAATTCAGCAATTCAAGTTAAAAATGAAACTATGGTTTGAAAGAACTATAAGGGAGAGAACTTTTGAGTCTGATAATGGAGTTGTGTTACTCTTGTTCATTCTTCTTACTTTTCTTCAAATTAGCTATTACGGCCCTTACAAAGTTAAGAAGAAAATGAATTAGTTAAATTATAGTATTAGTGCTCCTGGGATCTAAATTAATTATAGGAGTACCAGTATATTGAAAGAGATAGCCATGTTAAATATGTAATTAATTTAGTGGTACCTGTCCCACATAGTGAAGAAATATCGTCATATTCTACTGACATTGGAGCGACAAATTGTTGGAATTCAGAAATTATGAAAATTCTAGACCAGAAACTTTTACATTTGCAAGTGCAAGAAAGAAATGAACTGAAAGTTATTATTATTGTATGAGCACTTATGTCCAGATATTCTTACAAGGACAAACAAAAATTTTCATGACGTTGAAATTGAAAATTCCAAACAGCATCCATGCTGGACGAGTCCACTCAAACAGGAATACTTGAAAAAGGAAATTCAATATTTGCTGGAGAATGATTTTATCAAGCCCAGTAAAAGTGATTGGAGTTCACCACGCATACATGTTTCAAAACCAGATAAAACTTTCCGTATGTGTACTGATTATAGGAAGGTGAACTGAGTGACAAAAACAGATTCATTCCCATTACCAAGAATTGACAATTAATTGTATTGATAAAATTGGGAATGCCAGGTATGTCACCAAATTTTGACCTTCTGAAAGGATTTTGGAAGATTCCACTACGGAAAGAGCAAAGGAAATGTCAATATTGTGACTCCAATTGGACTAGACCAATATAAAGAAAGTCCAATTCAATGTCTCATAAAAATGATCATCTCTGGTCTAGAAAATTGTGACGTCTTCATCTACAACGACACCTGGAGAGAACATCTAGCAACAATTAGAAAATTCTTTGACAGACTCACTAATGTGTGTCTGACTGTTAATTTATTTAAAAGTGAGTTCTGCCCTGCTAGAGTGGCTTTCTTAGGACATTTTGTGGGACATGGGCAAGTTAAAAGGTTGAAGCTATTTCTTGATACTATAATTGTAGATGTTTTTCCTGTGTATAACAATTTATTATATTGTGTAATTTATACTAGTTCTTTTAACCTCAGATGTAAATTGGTTTGTGATAAAAAGAAAGTTTTATCATATAAACCTTTCTTTTTATTTTATGGGGGAAGGTGTTACGGCTATTGGATTTAATTTTATTTATTTTTAATTATTAAATCCAAATTTGTCATTTAGGGTTTAATATTCATTAATCGGGAGATTTTTTTCTAGAAAGTTCAGGCTGACCACTCTAACTGTAAACAAGTTTTTGACCTTGGCTTGGTTACCTCTTTATCTGACCTTGCTTCAGATTGATAAACAGGTCTTTAAAACTATTGGTTAATTTCAAGGATAACTTTTATTTTTAGTTCTTGGGGTGTAGGAAATATCTAGAATACGTGACTTGCTGAAGGTAGTGACCTTCCATGAATTTCTAGAAAATCACGTGATCACTTGTTTACTTAAGAAAAACAGTTATATAGACTTGTTTGGGATAGAACAATTCAGTAGAATTTTGGGCTTTAAGATATTAGTTGTGTATTTTCTGTTTGAGTTTAATTTTAATTATTTTGTTCTGGACTTTGTGTCAATTCATTGAAGAAAGAGGATTTGTTATCTATTTGGAGGAGAAAACATGTGCTCATAATTCATTTGGATGATAATTAAACAAGAACTGCATCACATGATATTGTCAGCCATTTTGGATTACATCGTCAAGATTCGAACCTGGAACTATTAGAACATTTATTTATCAGGACTCTCGCAATTCCATTAGTGGATTATTTTTTGTGAATTCTATATTGGATTAATGTTGGATTTGATTCTCTAAAACTGTAAGTTTATTTATTTTATGAAAATAATTGTACTTAATTAAAATCATTGTTAAAGTTATACAAGCTTGTTAGTTTTCACTCTTTCTGTGTTGCTGCTTATTCGAGCCTAAGCAAGTAACAAAAGCTACTTTAAAAGTCCAAATTACACGCGTGAGTGCTCGCGGCTTATCGAACAGGCTACTAAAATAGGTGGATTAGAAAATCCAAAGGTCACAAGTACACACCCTTTTATTGATATCTGTCAGATCTCTGTCATAATCAGATGTCACGAATGGGATGAAATGTTTGGATAACAGATGCCCATGCATTTTACAGTGTTGGTTATATTAAAACAGTGACTATAAACTGCCACACTGCAGACATCATAGCAATATGACTGAAAAATTATTAAAGTTACATTAAAAATCCAAATCACATGCGCACACACCCTTTTATTGCTTAGGTTTACATAATAAATATAAGTATACTAACTACTAAACAGCCGCCGTATCAATCAAGTGTGCACTAGACAGTATTGGAGCAAAGTTGTTGCAAGTTTCTGGATGTGTAAGTAGGCTTAGTATCGTGACAAATTAGATACCCTGACATATTTCCCTATGTAAAAGTAATAACCACATGTATGTGACAAATTAGATACCCTGACATATTTCCCTATGTAAAAGTAATAACCACATGTATGTGACAAATTAGATACCCTGACATATTTCCCTATGTAAAAGTAATAACCACATGTATGTGACAAATTAGATACCCTGACATATTTCCCTATGTAAAAGTAATAACCACATGTCTAGAGCCTTTCATCAACAGCATCCTGTTAGTACAGTAAAGAATTAAAGATCCAACAAAGTTTGAAAACAATCTACAAAGCATAATTATAAATATAAAAAATAAAGAAAAAGAAAACAAAGGTTAATACCCATAAACATAAATGAATATAACACACACACACACACACACACACACACACACACACACACACACACACATACATTTGTAATCTAAAGTTTACAATACCAATAAACATAAATGAATATAACACACACACACACATTTGTAATCTAAAGTTTACAATACCAATAAACATAAATGAATATAACACACACACACACACACACACACATATTTGTAATCTAAAGTTTACAAACCAGGTTTGTATCTTACCAATATTTTGTGTAACATCCTTATGCCAAGGTTACAAAAAAAAAACAAAGTACAGTACTAATTATTTTGTTTCTTACTCTTTGTCAAGCCAGGTTATTTGAGTTTTTTGTCATTCTAACAACAAAAATGTATTAAGATCTGAAAGCTGATACATGTACTTAAGACATAAAGGTGTGTGGCATGCAAACAAAAAATGCACATTAAACTAAGCTCAAAGGGGACACCCATAATAGCCAAATGGTGACCTAATGTATCAAATTATATTAAAACATGAACACAGCCGGTTTTATTACTGCATTTGCATGATACATCATAATCAGCCACAAAATAAATAGACTCTTAAATGCTTTCCTATACCTAAGGGACACATGATGCATTATTGTCTAACTAGCGGCTGATAATTTAAATGCCCAACTCAAAGCAGTGACTGTATTTTCCAATCATTCACCCAACCAGAGATAAGCAGGCTGGTCTCGATATGTAATTACTAACAATGGATGTTATAATAATCAGTGAATAACTTCCAGGAAAATATATTTCACTTGATTAAAATTTATCTTGATAACATTTTCAATATATTTGTTTCTATAATTATAGCAAGAGAAATATTTTGTATCCGCCTGATTGGTAGAACAGATTTTTTAAAGAGAATTTTCATCTCATAAGTGTAACAAATTTAATGAATTTCAAGGTGGAGTGAATACAAATCTTTAGTTATAGAACAGTACAAGTGAAATCATTCTGTTTAAATCAAGTTGGTGCCTTAGTGGCATGCTTTCATGACCAAATAATCGAGGAAAAGTTATTTTCCTTTTCTTATAATTAATATCTTCAGTTGTGAATACATTCAACAATTTGCACACTAAATCAACAGGCTCACTGCCTTACCATATCCATTTTATCTAAATAAATAGTAAAATGTTTGATACTTGAATTATACGTAAACAGAGAATAAAGTACAGTTTGTGTCCTTTCTTCTGTCATAATTCTTACTACATTTAGAACAAGCACATGTCAACAATTGTTTCAGGTTAGTCGTTATTTTGCATAATAATTTAATTTATTCCGTAAAATAAAAAAGCCAAATACAGTCAAATGTCTTATGCAAAAAACATATAATTAGGAGGAAACAATTAAATCAAACTGTACTCCTCGTTTTATGAATGTTCAATTAACAAATTTTGCACTAACACATTTGAAAAATTAATTCCCCCCCTTTTCATTACGCATAATGAATTTTCCTTAAAAATGAAAGCACACCAAGCCATGTGTAAATAGCTAGCTGTGCCCACTATCCCTTGTGCATCTAGCTGCCAACTTTGAATGGTATTAATTGTTGTGGGCTGTACTCAAAGCATTAGACATTTTAGTGAGTTTTATCTCTAAATATCTTGCTCTCACTCAACAACAGGTTCTATGTGCTCACCAACACAACCAGCAAATACTACAGGTAATAAGTCTAGGCTGTCTACGAGTCTTTATGCAAAGCCAGACATTGATTGTGAAAAGGCATGTTAAAGGTGAATGCTTAATGCAACCTCCACTATGCACTTTCAAGCATTTATTATTAACAATAATACTGCCAAAATAAAGGGGAGTGGAGTGACAACCACACCAAGCATTGCATTGCGAGTAACTATCATGATTTGGCATTTGAACCACAAAGTTCGGGTGTCAGCCAGACTTTGCCAGGAATATATCTATATATATAAAAATGAACGTTTGTTTGTTTGTGTTGTATGCGTTCCTATACTGTTCATCTGATTGCGATACAACTTTGGTGAGTTGTTCTGCGTATGCCCGCAAAGGTTTCTGAATTAGTACAACCATTTAAATTGTAACAATTAACAAATGTGTTTTTGCGACATTTACCGTGTGTTCACTGTGAACTGTAGGCGCCTTTAGATGTCACATGATCGAAAGTAGGCGCCTTAAATACATCACGTGATCGAACAGTAGGTGCCTTAGACACATCACGTGATCGAACAGTAGGCACCTTTAAATACGTCACGTGATCGAACAGTAGGCACTTTAGATACGTCACATGATCAAACAGTAGGCGCCTTAGATACATCACGTGATCGAACACGGTCTGTAGCGATACCTAATTTCGCGTGTCTTCGGTGTGAACTGTAGGCGCCTTAGATACATCGTGTTTACTTAGTTACGTTTGGTTCGCGCATTGGTTACATCAAACAATCGCGGTGTGAATTTGTACATCACGTGACCGAACAGTAGGCGCCCTTAAATACGCAGCATAATCGAACACGGTCTGGATTGGCTGAAACTATGATGATGTAAATCAACAGCTGTATGAAATTCATAATAGGTGTACGTCATGTTTACTTAGTTACGTTTGGTTTGCACCTTGGTTACGTTAAACAATCGCGTTGTGAATTTGTAATAGTTGTTACAAAGCATTACTTTTGCTGTCAAATCAATTATGCCACGTAAACGAAAAGCTATTGGTCGATCTACACCTCAAGCACGAAAGATAAAGGCATCACGAGCTTCAGAAACAGATGAGCAACGGGAAGCAAGATTGCAAACTGTTCGAGTTCGCACTGCTCAATCCAGACGAACAATGCATGCTGATTTAAATCTTAGTGCATTCCATTACAATGCTAATTATGATTACAGTTTTCATCCAAGTGTGCTTATTGGAAAAATGGATAAATTATGCGTGTATTGCAATGCCCTCAAATTTAATAATGAAACATCTGGAATGTGCTGCGCAGGTGGAAAAGTGAAATTGCCAGAATTACATTCACCACCCGAACCATTATCAACATACATATCAGGTGACACAAGCCAATCGAAAACATTTCTTGGCAAACATACAGAAGCACAATTCATGTTTCTGAACCAAACGACGCATGCCAGGATTAAAACACAAACACTTTCTTTCTTTGAGTGGCATTGCGACGCATGCCGGGTACTTGCTAGTATGTATATATATATATATATATATATGATTTCTGATCTCCTCCCAAAGACCCCAAGGGAGAAGCTCAAAGTTAACAACCCTCTTGAAGATGATTATTACATGCTACATGGGCAACATATACATGTATATACATTTTTGTGAATTTCTACTCTGCGATTTAGGAATAAATGTGGCCACAGACTTAAACCCAACAGTTCAGAAGATGTAATCACAGACTTCCACCCACCAGTTTATTAGGATTTGTGGTAAAAAACTGATGGATGGACATATAGACAGGCAGAAATCAAGTATTGAATTATCCAATAAAACATTTTAAACAATAGTCCTTCATAGAAACTGACATTCTCCTGTCTAAAAGAATTTCCAGGAGTTTATGATAATTCTTCTTTTTAACTGTAGGTGGTCTAAAGTGCTCACCATTAGGGATCACTGCCATCTCACCCCTGTCTGCATAAGTTTGAAACTCAGGTTCAGCTAATGTGGGAAGGTGAGAAAGCTTGCCAGTTGCCTCTTGTGGGTCAGTGGTTCTTTCTGTAGTTTTCTCGGGTTCTTCCTCACTATTAATACTGGCTACCATGTATAGCCTATCATGTGCTGAAAAATGGCATTAAAACCTACAACAACAAAAACAACTTTCTAACTGCCAAGTCTTGAAACCATCTCTGCTATTCTTCGGTGAAAAGATTGTTGAATTAGAAGACCCTTTGTGAACACCCCAGTTTTAAGTGCTCTTCCATTCAAAAGAATTGGTGACAAATTTTTCAACATGTTTCAAAATTGGCAGTCATATTTGTGGTCAGATAGGTATCATTTTCAATCTTCCAGATAGCATAACTGGTCTTTGAATCAAAACCCATGTTCGTATGACTTTCTATTTTGAAGGTGTAGCAAAAACAAGATTTTCAAAATGGCTGCCATATTAGCCATAATGGATGTCAGATCAGCGTCATTTTCATTTAGTACCAACTAAACAACAAAGTCATAAGATAAATACCCATTGTTGATATAATTTTATATTTAGAAAGGGTTGACACAAGATCTTCATGCATTAGGTAGATAAAATAACCTACCTATCAGATAACAGTACTTCGATTTCACCACTCTTCTTTAATTTAATCCTTCTACCAATCTACAAGAAAGCAAAAATATCTTTTAGTTCTATCCGGTGCTCTATGGCACAGAAACACAACTCTGTTATTTTAAGGCTGAGGCAATGGGAGCCTTACCCAATGAAACACTACAGTAGTTTACCCAGTCTTGTCTGGCCAGGTTTCAAACCCACACTTGTTTGGTTGTGAGTTTGGGACACTAACCACTGAAGATCCCAATAACAACAAGCCAGACTTTCAGTTCCAAATGAAAATGATTTTAAAATTCATAGTAAAACTGCATTCTTTGTACTTGTTCTCCCTCCTAGTAATTTTTTATCACCAAAGATAGGGCGGGGGTGGGTGGGTGTTCAAGATGGCCGAGACAGCGCTCGCCTTTATCAATTTATTGCCATCTCACCTCTGTGGGTTCAAGCATCAAGTCTAAGGTTTGGCCAACTCAAGTCCAAGGCTTGGCCAAGGTGGGTATTAGAGAAAGCTTCCATCACAGTAACTGTATATACTCACTTACAGGTCAAGACAAACTGCAAACAACAAAGATACTAAACTACTGTTGTATAATACACCTGTAGATCATAATCTATCTTCTTTGTTCTTCTGATTACTCCTAATAAACTGGACAGATGCTGATCTGCTGATGCATTATGCAATGGCAGATCTGGGTATGTGCAGTTTGCAGCAGGACTCGTCTTATAGGCGAGTATGGACAGAATTCTGGCTGAGAAATAGTATTAAGCCCAAAACAACAACAACAACCAAATATAAGGCTGGCTGTTGAATGGAGGTGGTTTTTAAAATCAATATGTTGTAGAGTAAATAGGGCAAAGGTCAAGCTGGAAAACTATATATTTTCTAGATATCTCAGGCAGCTTAATCATAAGAGGTTACTGGTAAACCAGGAAGCAGTGTGTACTACCTGGTATATGACCCAGTGCAATAAACAAGACCCCAAACTTGAATTGGTATCAATTTGTGGTTTGGGCTATATTATCACCCATTTTTGAAATGTTTATATACATGTTAATGATTTTGAAATTGTTATGTACACATCAATTGGGGGGGGGGGAAGGTTCATACAAACTTAGACAATTTCAGATCAGGAAATAGAAGATAATGCAAAAAATATGACTGAAAATTTTAAACCAATTCATAGCATAGCTGTCCCTTGGAAAGCTTTAAGAAAATGTATGTCTTTATATTTATCAATTTAAAACACAATTTGAGTAAAATTTCAGACAAATGTTCAGAATTAGTAACTTTAAAGGAGGAGTTGACAAAGAAAATTAAAAAAAAAGTTTTGATAAATGGTTTATACAAAATGAATAAATATTCCACCTTTCTGATTTACTATCATGATAACCAATTTATGATTCTACCCACTAACGAGCAGCAATGATCAAGATCTACTAGCACATATTTTACTGACAGATCAGGGTATATGATGTTTATCTGTGGCTCAATTACATAGTGTATTATCTGAGTCTATTTTGTTTCCTCTATGATTTTAATCAGTTTATTATGTCATAACAGATCTGGGTCTGTGCTGTTTGCTCTACTTATGACCCAACAACATAGCATATTTATTTAATGACAGATCTAGATATGTCTGTTCCATTTATGACCCAGCAGCATGGGTCACCATAAAATGACAGATCTGGATCTGTTTGCTCTATTTATGACCCAGCAGCATAGCTCACTATACAATGACATATCTGGATTGTGAATGCTATGATGGCCTAGTGGTTAGAGCCCCAGTGCTAGACATCACTATAAACTGTCACACTGCAGACATCATAGCAATATTACTGAAAAATTGCAAAAGCTATAAAAAAATTTTGCTTATTACACACACACACACACACACATCTGGATATGTTTGCTCCATTTATCACCCAGCAGCATGGCTCACCATACAATGACAGATCTGGATCTTTGCTGTTTACTGGGCATGAACCCAAGTCTGGGTCTATGTATGTAATGACAGATCTAGGTGTATGCTGTACTCTCCACACATGACCCAATAACATAATGCATTATGCAATGACAGAACATGGTCGATGCTGTTTGCTCTAATTAGAACTTATGACTTCAATCTGCACAAAATGACAACACTATGCTATTCCTACATCATTACTTTAGATCATTAGAGTCATCTTAAAAAACTGACACAATATAGGAAAAGAATATTAAGGAATTTGATAAAAGACCATTTCTTCTTTTACCCGCTGAGTATTGAAACCATCTCTGATATTTCTGATGAATAAGGTTTTTAAATTATATGCTGTCACAACCATATTGGATGTAAGACCAGTACCATTTTTATTGAGGTCAAACAACAACATCAGAAGACATTTGGTGAAAACCCAATGTCATTATGACCATCTATTAAGCTTAATTTGTGACACGATTTTCAGTGTATTCATTGTGGCAGCCATATTGGATCATGGATCGTACAGCCCAAGAATGTTATTTGTCAAGAACTTTTCAATGAGTTTTGTTTTGTTACAGCAACTAAACTTTGTCAGTATGTTACTTTGTTTATTGGATGACCCCAGATGGTGAGTGGTCAAATGCACAGGACTTTATAGAGTGGCCAAGTGGCCTAAAGCACTCAATGTTATGGATCACTGACATCTCACCTATGTATGCATAGGTTCAATACTTGGGCTTGGCCATTGTGTGAATGTGAAAAAGCTTGTCAGTAGTTCTTCCCAGGTTCTTCACCATTTATACTGGCCAACATGTATAAGCCTATCTTATGCTGAAAAATGGCATTAAACCCTATAACATCAACAACGACAAAAGTTCTGGAGAAAAATTCCAAACGATTTCAAGGATTTCAAGAACACTGTATAATGGCATAGTAATAAAAAGCATTTTATAAGCATGTTTGAAAAGAGACAATCTGATATTTGCTGTTATATTCTAAGGAATAATATTACTTTTATTTTGCAAAATTTTACTTTTTATAAAATTGTCAAAAATTGCTGGGGAGGCTCAGGTTATTGTGCTGAACTATGGGGGAGATTAGGATTCAAAGGGTTAAATGCATATTGACTAATAGTGGTTTAGAACTTTTGAGATGCTCCCTGACTGTAGACAGTTGTTTAGACTATTTTTGACCAGATTGTTTCTGTAGCCCAAGGCAAAATGCATTATTTGGTATTGATACCACCAACTGCACAGACAAACTCTTGCGCATTCACAGGCATGTGTTTTAATAGCTGAGTGACCATTAACCCTTCCAAGCAAAGTTATCACTTCCCGATTTCTGAATGTTAGACCTACCGTTAATGATGAAAACATGCCAACTTCCATTTTGAATTTAAAACATCATTATATAAACATTATTTTGTATTTTAAGAATAGAATCAACAAAAATAACTTCAAAATTTCAAACAATGAAGAAAATTAACTATCATGTTTGCATTATTTTATTTATAAAATCAGTTTGAAGCCATAAGTGAATCTGTAATGGTGGACATCATGGTGTCCCAGACATAACACTTCATTAGATTGTCTGTTTTCGTTTAACAATTGGACAATAGATTTAAGAAAATAAACAATTCACAGATAGCAAATTTGGCAAATTTGATGTCACAGAAGATCTAGCCTAAAAAAATGTTATCATCTAGGTCAAAAACATATGGAATTAAGCTATGTTGTGAATTTGAAAAGCGTTTTAATTTGTATCATCATGATTGTTTTCTGACATTATTCATTATTAAGGAAAAATTTAAAAAATCAGTCAAGCAAGAATTATATCACCAATGCATCGTGTTACTACAAGTATGTAGGCAAATAATGAAACCATAATTTCCAATCCTATTAATGGATTGTTCTAAGAAAACTAGATTATATTAAGAAAACCCTTTTTTCTTGATACACTCACAATATGCCATTATGTCTCCTTGGTTGTATCAGTTTGGTTGGAAAGAAGGGTTCTGTTCTAGTACATTCATGTACTGATTTTAATGCTTCACTGTGTTGTCTATAAAGCAATGTTTTATCAGAAACAATGAAATTAGGATGAACAGCATGGCATGAAGTCACTAGTGCATTTCCTCCAAAGCACATGTTGTTTCAAATTGATATTTTATAGCAAACGTCAGAAAGTTTAAAAAATGTTTAAATGGTAGATGATTAAGTAACTTTACCAGCTTGTAATTACAAAACTAATCTTGTTAGTCCTATCAGGTACAGGTAATTAAAATTAACTCGAATGTATAGTTTCAGCTGTTTTATCTTCCTTCAAATTCACATAGCCATAAAACACTGGCTGTATCTCTCCATCCAAACATACACTTTCAAACAAATTATTGCTTAACTTAAAACCATTGCTAAATGCATACACAGTCACAACACACACACACACACACACAAACATATCAAAGACCAGGGCAAACAGCTGCAGCGCTGGGTTGAGCACTATCTTGAGCTGTATGCAACCCAAAACGTCGTCACGGACACCGCCCTAGACGCCATCCCAGACCTGCCAGTCTTGGAGGAACTAGACACACCACCCACCCTGGAAGAGCTTAGCAAAGCCATCGACTGCCTCGCTTGTGGGAAGACCCCTGTAGTGATGGCATTCCGCCTGAAGTCCTAAAGATAGGGAAACCAGCACTAATCCAGCCTCTGCACGAACTCCTCTGCCTCTGCTGGGGACAAGGACACATCCCCCAGGACATGTGAGATGCAAACATTGTCACTCTATACAAGAACAAAGGATACCGCTGTGACTGCAACAACTACCGGGGCATCTGTCTTCTCAGTATTGTTGGAAAGGCGTTCGCCCGTGTCGTCCTGGCGCGCTTGCAGACCCTAGCATCACGAGTCTACCCCGAGTCCCAGTGTGGCTTCCGAGCAGGCAGGTCAACTGTAGACATGATCTTCTCACTACGACAGCTGCAGGATAAGTGTCGTGAGCAGCAGATGCCCCTCTACATTGCCTTCATAGACCTGACCAAGGCATTTGACCTGGTCAGCTGGAGCGAACTGCTCGCTATCATAACATCGTTCCACGAGAACATGCACAGCACAGTGTGCTTCAACGGTGCAACATCAGAGGCCTTCCCAGTCAGCAGCGGAGTGAAGCAAGGCTGTGTCCTTGTGCCAACTCTCTTTGCTATCTTCTTTTCCATTCTCCTCCAGTACGCCTTCAATGACTGCAGCGAGGGTGTGTATATACACACCAGGACTGATGGAAAGCTGTTTAACATCGCCCGTCTCCGTGCAAAAACTAAAGTTACAAAGGTTCTCATCCGTGAATTACTCTTCGCCGACGATGCAGCCTTGACATCACGCATGGAAGATGGACTGCAGCAGCTAGTATGCCGCCTCTCCCACGCCTGCAAGGAGTTCGGACTGACCATCAGTCTGAAGAAGACGAATGTAATGGTGCAGGACACAGACTCCTCTCCCACCATCGCCATTGATGGGTACAACCTGGAAGTTGTTGAGGACTACACATACCTCGGGTCCACCATCTCCAACTCGCTCTCCGTTGATACTGATGTAAATGGCCGGATTGCCAAGGCATCAGCAGTTATGGCGAGACTCAACCAGAGGGTCTGGGACAATCACAACCTCACAGTGAAGACCAAACTGCGCATTTACCAGGTATGTATGCTCAGCACACTCCTTTACAGCAGCGAGGCATGGACCACCTACGCGAGTCACATGAGGAAACTCAACAGCTTCCACCGGAGATGCTTGCGGCGCATTCTGCGTATCCAGTGGCAGGACAAAATTCCCAACACAGAGGTTCTGAAATGCACCGGCATGAACAGCATGTTCTCCATTCTCAGCGAGAGGTGCCTTCGCTGGCTAGACCATGTTAGGAGAATGGACACAGGCCGCATACCCAAGGACCTGCTGTACGGCAAGCTAGTAGAAGGTGCACGAACGACTGGAAGGCCACGTCTGTGCTACAAAGATGTCTGCAAAAAGGACATGAAGACAGCCAACATCAACATAAACAATTGGGAGAACTGTGCTGACGACCGCTCCGCGTGGCGTCTTGCTGTCAGACAGGGCACTCAGAAAGCTGAGGAGATGAGAAACAAACCTCGCTGCAAAGAGAGCCAGGAGGAAGGCGAACCAAAAACATCCTCAGCAAGCATCAGCATACACCTGCAGCAAGTGCAACAGAGACTGTCACTCAAGGGTCGGACTCTTCAGCCACTCGCGAAGGTGCAGATAGGACACCCAAATCAGAAGCTACACCATCGTCTCTCGAAGACGGACGGATGCCGACGATATATATATATATATATATATATATATATATATATATATATATATATATATAATATGTTGGTTTTTCTTAATGATAATGTTACATACATTTGCATTTTGTACTTGACCTTCTCCAAAATTAAGTTTGTACCTTTGTACTTAACCAGTAACATTTATGCTGTAAAGAACACAAGACATACCTAAAATTTCTCTATGATTCAGGATTAAATATTCAGATACTATTAATGCAATTATGTTTACCAGAATATAATTTAAAAGATGCTGTCTTGATTCTGACAACAGACTCTTCCACAATGGAAAATTCCATTAAGTGACTGAGTATTTCCAGAAAATGGTAAATGCAACGTAGGTCAAGTAAAGGGATAATAATCTTGTTTACTTGAAAACTTATGCATTCTTGTGTTAACATCTGAAGCAGCGTCATTTTTATTGTTGTGTTCAGTTTCTGAATAGGGTGGATGTATTTATTCAAATTAATATTCACTAAAATTACAAAGTTTTCAATAACAATCTTGGATTGAAACATTAATTTGAAATCAGAGTGAATTTATACAAAGTCATTTTTGGATTATATTATGATAATCAAAAGCACATCATCACATTCCAGGCCATTGTCACACTAGCCTGTTTGGGATTACAGACACATCAACAAATTCAATATTGGAATTTGTTTGGAATAACACAGGAATCCAATTGGAACTTCATACATTTAGACTTGGTGATACAACTTTTAAGATTATTTGGGATTTAATTCACAATAATAAAAGTTTATTTAAAAAAATTAACTTTGTATACTAGAGAAAAAAATTATTGAATTTTACAAAACTTGCCGGTGTTTGCTCTTTTCTGTTATGTAGTTTAAATCCACAAAGTTGTAACTAATATATATATATATATATATATATATATATATATATATATATATATATATATATATAAAAACACATTTATTTTCAAAATTTCCAACATGAGAAATATCATTCCAACTGGTTTCAGCAACCATCATTTGCACATGTATTTCTTATGCACTGCTTTTTGTTTTGTTGATTAGTCTGGTTGCTGGAGTGGAATTAAATAGTATAATAGCATGTTGGGAATCAAAGTAACCGGAAACTTGATTATCTGTTGATATATCACCCAGCAAGATTCCTTTTTTAAAAAAATCTAGCGACATTTGTTTTGTTAGACAAATGCCAATGTTGAAACTCAATATTGTATTATTCAATTAGTACAATACTGATGTCATGATTTCATTGACAGTAACAGCGAAACGTCCTATTATCCTTGAGGATATCTCTAAGAGCCAGTTCAGAAATTCTCTGAAAATCACCTGCCCACAGTGATCCGTATAAATGACCAGCCGACAAGCAGAGTAATAGACTAGGTACTAGCACTGTAGGGCCTAACCGGAAATCGCCACGGACATTTGCTTCGGCTCAATATCCGGTTTTTCGGTACTATTCGGAAGTATTCGCCTTGGCAAATAACATGCGCACAAATGGTAACAAGTAAAATAATTCAATAAATATTGAACTTTTAAAAAAAGTTTTTTTTTTATACATAATAATTTTAGTTAATAATAAAAAATTTCATCTTATAGCCAATATATACGGTATACGGTACAAGAAAAGTTTAAGCCTCGCATATGATGATGAAACAAACGTTACTCTCTGGGGTCGCACCTACTACTTGGTTCGTGCCCAGATCCAGCAAATAGTACATCCAAATACTCGGATTCGGTACTCGGCAAAAATTATCTACTCAGCTAGGCCCTACAGCATTGCATTTTGATAGTTAAAATAGATCTTTGGCTGATGACCAAAAGTCAATATCAGTTTCGGCTGAAACCGAATGCAAACCAAAAGCTAACTTTTTGGGCATCTGACAAAACAAACTATCACGTAAGAGGCCATTTGCCAACTTTCTGCGTAGAAATCAAATTTCGGTTGGCCTCTATAATACAAAGGAGGCAGCTTTAAATTCAGTGCAACAAATACTATCACTTATCAGTTATCAAAACATGGTTGGCACTTAATTAGGGTCTCTGAGAAACACTTTGGGACATAGCTGTTATGGTAGATTTACACATTTTACATTTAAATACACATTGCATTTATGATAAATACCCTTCCGTAGAACTAAAATATAGAAATAAAAGACAATATAAATTATTTAATTGGAATTTAAATATTAATGTACACTAGGCATAAGTGACATTTTCATTGATCAAAATTTCCTTTAATATCTTTAATTACAGTGCACTAAAAATATCATTTGAGAAAGAACATATAACCAATTATATATGACTTCTTATGAAAAGTTGATAATTTCCAAATGTTACTTAAGTTTCCAGGTCATATATACCATTTTCAACCATAAAACAAGCAATATATCAATGTTTCAGGTACCAATTTTGATTGCAATTTGTTTTAAAGCTCAAGAAATAAGGATCAATTTTGGGGGTATTTTCTGGTTTAAAAAAAATGGGATCCATGCCTGACGCTGCGTTATAAGCAGGTTCTTGAATTATTAAGGGAGTAGTGTATTTATTTTCAAATGATAAATGTAACAAGTCAATAGCAATGATGTATTCAGTACATGGTATTTATTAAAGAATATATTTTAAAGTGTGAATGAGCATTCAGAGGTTTAATGCATACTTGGGTCCATTTTGCATTTTATCATGAGTGACTGCCATTGACAGGTGTGATTAATATCTTCTGTATTTTGGTCTCCTTCTAGTCTGGATGAATAAATTTACTGGAGCTAGCTATAAAAACATCGTTTGTATTCTTACTACTAGAAGCTGCACAGGTATTTTACTCAAGACATGCCTCAGTTTTTCCAGTCTTACACAGGTTAAGTTACTTACATAATGAAATCACTGAATCTTGTCAGGAACCGTTCAATCCTCACCTCAATCTGTAAAATACAAAAAGACATTTAAGCAGCCACAACCAGATTTTATTACTGTAATAGAACTGAAATCTAGTACTCATGTCTCCGCAAGATTTTTTTTCTAGATAAGGTATGGGGCAATGTGGATGGCAAACAATTTGCAAAATTGATCAACATTAACATTATCAACAGAAAAATGAGTAACCTGTTGGATTATTCAAAACAGAGGCATGTTAACCAGGAAGCACACACACACACACACACACACACACCTTATAGCAAAAGGCTGATAAATGTATAACCAATAAAAATATAAAAACATGAAAGCCAAATGATATTAAGTGAAACCTTCAGTCATATCAATCTCTGATTGTTTAGTTAAAAAGCACTGTAAAATTAGATGTACTTCCAGAAAGAATAATTTTCATAAGAAAGTTTGTCATTTTTAATTACATGTATACATTTTTGCATTGATTTGTGATGGGTGTGAACTATTTCATTCAGATGTAGTTAAATCTGGAACTGAAGAGAATTTGTCTTTTAAGTATTTCCTGCATTTTTGACAGTTGTATTTAAATGAAGGATCCATTCAAAAAATATATCAAATTTTCATACATCATTTCATTATACTTTTTATCTTTCCTATCTATCCTTAACCCTTTTAACCCTAATCTCCCCCATATTTCGGCACCCTAACCCGAGCCTCCTTGGCAAATTTTGACAATTCTATAGCGAATCTAGCAAATAACATAACACAGGCCGGTATACCGGCCTGTCAGGTTATGACGGTAGATAGCGAGGCCGGTATACCGGCCTTTCGGGTATATACACCGTTACAATAGGCCGGGTTTACTGGCCTGTCGGGTTCAAAGGGTTAATGGTTTCATCATACATGTCAACTTAATGCAGAGAAGAAAGCAATGGGATAATATATACATACCTATATGTGCACTGAAACAAAATAAAGTAAAAGATATATCTTCGTGCTTTGGAGCATCCATGAGAACAACATAAATTGGTACCAGCATATTTGTTATGTAAAACCACACTAACTGAAAAGTCTGACTTTCATGGTGCTGTCATTCAGAGCGGAAGATGATACACTCAGCAAGAATGTGTTCAAATATGAATGGTAGTATGCACTCTGGTTTAAGGTTCACCCTTCAGGCTGAATGCACAAGTTTACCATTATGTCCAATCTAGAAATTGTAACATATCACTTTCTGGAAGACATTACCTTGAGCAGCAGAGAGGGTGAATCAGACAACATTTTTAGACAAGTTTTCACTGAAATCACGCTTAAAAACAATGAAACCAATGACATCAGGCCCAAAATGTGTGTGTGAATCTGATATCGTTTCATGGATTAGGATCAAATAAAAAAAACAACATTTTCAATGAAATCAGGTCCAAAAAAAATCAATGAAATTAATGAAATCCTCCATCGATTTTTGGGAAAAAGGGACTACAACGTCGTTGTCACTCACCCTCTCTGCTGCTATGGGTTAACACTTTTTTTTAGGGTGATTATTTTCAAGGGTGAATCAGACAACATTTTTAATGAAATCAATGAAATCAATGACGCCAACCGCCCCCCTCTGCTGCTTATTTTACCAAGTCCGGCTCGACTTTTTGTTTCTCACGAAAAGTTTTTAAAAACTCTTCTGGAGTCGGTATTGTTTTATTTTTTCGTTTGAGATATTCTATTGCGGAACGATACTGTGGACAACCACACGCTATGCAAATCTGATATTTTCCTCTGACGCCTTTTCCACAACCTAGACAGGGTTTCGGTCCCTCGGGACAACCTTGTTTTGCAGTACAATTATGTACTCCGCAAAATTCTCCGTAGGAATTTTTTCCACATCGTCGTGTGGATCCTAAAAACAACCACGAGCATTTATTCACCGCCAGTGCTGGATTCACCATTATTATTAATTGTTAATCAACATTCAATTAGACGTTAAAAAGTATATAGTATAATGATTAGTGATTACTCTGATAACGATGATGATTTTTTGCAAACACCACAAACATATCATGATCTTCAAGAGTACTACAAAAGGCATTTAACGCCATCATGGAGTGTTTCTAGTAAAAAATCCGCCATTGAATTACTCACCGAAGATAGTTATCTGCTCCGTGGTGTAATCATTCAACAAATGGGACAATTTTACGTTTTTGTGAATGATCCGGACATCACAGAATTTCAAGGATGTTATGCGGTAAATGAAATAATTCCGAAACAACGATTGAGATATCCCACAATCGATATTGATTCTAAAAACCCATCGTTGGAGGAGTTGTTATTGTACTTCAATGACTTAGTTGACTCTGTCAATGATGTTTTGGTTTTTGAAACCAGTGGTGGTTATCATATTTTATTAAAAACGATTCCAATCGATTTTGATGATCATCGGGAATTATTAAAAAAAATCGACACAGACAGACCATCATGGAATGTTGATATACAAGCTGGACTTCATAGCATCAAATTACCCAGGACAAGATCAGCAAAACAAAACAGCATTGATAAGCGATTAATTTATCCTGGAAATCTAAAGGATTCTTATGGATTTACTAGTTTATTATTGTCCTGTCCTGTTGCTATACAACCATGCTACGAAAAAGTCACTGATAATGAAACCAATGACATCGACGGTGATAATCTCATTGGTGATAATCTCACCAGTGAACACATTTATCAGATTTCAATAGCGCTGACAGGACAATCCGATCAAATCACTGGAATTACAAATCAAACCAGTAATATGATTTCGCTAGGAAGGGTTTCAGGATCATTTTGTAATATTTGCCAACGGCGACATGGATACAATGAGATTGGTGGATACAATGAGGGAAAAGCCATTGATGCATTTGTGTGTATTTATTCAGATCGATTTGTGATAGGTTGTTTCCGTACCACAAAAAATAAAATCACAATTGACAGAACTGATGCTAGTATTTCCAATGATTACGAAAAATACCTAAAATCGTATCATTATCGTCGTGAAGACCACAGCGGTGAATTTCCAAAAAGAATTCCGGATTATACTTACTGTGAGCCTCCCGTTCATGAAAACGGCCAAGGATGTAAAATCATCCTCAACGATGACTATATGGATGGTTCTGCTTGTGGGATGGGAAAATCAAAATCAGCATGGGAATCAATACGAGATGATCAATCTGTGCTCTATTTGTCATACAGAAAAACATTTACCAGAAAAACCACCATCGACTATAATCTCGAATCCTATGAACAAATTCATGGAACCATTATTTTTGATACAAGAACTCATCGAAGGGTTATTTCGCAGATTGAATCCATTGTACGAGTGAAGGGAATTCCTGATGTGTTATTGTTAGATGAATGGCATGGTATTCTTCGCCAAATAATCTCATCGAGTCGTGGAAAACAGATTTGGGAATCACTGACATGGTTGATTTCTTCAGCAAAACGAGTTATTGTGTTAGATGCTGATGCCAACAATGATGATCTAGAATTATTTAGAAATTTCTTAAATCGTCCGGACATGAAATTCATTATTAATGAGTATCAACCCGATCATGGAAAGAAATTTATTGTGGAACCGTCCCATCATGACAATTACATCAAATTGTTAGACACACTTCAGCAGGGAAATCGTGCCGTAGTTTTCACACAGAACAAACGACACGGAAATTATTCTGTAGAAGCCCTTGCTAAATTATTACAGCATTTAGGATACCGAGTGAAATACTATCACGCTGACACAGATTCGGCAGAAAAAGAAAGAGATTTTGCTGATCCCGTTGAAGCGTTTAACACCATCGATGTGGTGATTTATAATTGCACCGTTGAAGCGGGAATATCAATCGTGGATGAACGATTTAAGTACTTAGCGGTGTTTTCTGAACAACTAGGGTCTGTAGAAGCCACTAAACAAGCAATTCATCGGTTTAGAAATATTACTGATATTCATTATTCAGCCACTAAACGATCTTCACACACAGTGCCACTCACACGTGATGACATTATTTCTGCCATTGAATCCCATGAGAGGGATTTATCCTCAACAGAATTATTATTCAGGACACCAAATCTCAATGATGTGAATTCTAGTTACGGGTATGCATTTATCAGCGCCATTATTGACGAAAACAATTCGAAGTGTTATTTTACGGGACGACTTGTTACAATGATGAAGAGAACCGGATATGAGGTCACGTGGGAATTACCAGATGACTATTCATTGTGGTGTGAAAAAAATAAACTCAACAAAATTGATGCCGCGGCCATTCACAATAATCCCGTCGTAGATGATTTTTTGAAATCTACCATCGGAGAAAGAATTGCTAATGCGGGAAATATTGACAGTGAACAACAAAAATATCATCGATATGATCCTGATGAGCAGCTGGAACCTTACAAGAAAAAATTGATGTATCTCAATCACGTATTTCAAACTGATGTGGGAAAATTGGACACAAATCAAATAGAACATCTTGAGAAAAATGTGAATAGATTACAGTGATATCAGCGAGTCCTTGTTGATAAATTCAATCAGGGAAATGCTATAACAACTACACCATGCCGATCTAATAGAATCAATCCACGGCAACAACTCGACATTATTAGAAGTGTCCTTGAAGTATTAAAACTCCCTGATGTGGTTCCTGATGATTTATCAGTAAAAAGTGTTTCTGTGGACCGCAATGAATTAATCAAGAATATCAATCACATGTTAAAAAACCCGGACCAACTCGATAAGTATCAGGCGTTATTAAAACACTTCAATGAAATATTTCCTGATGTGAAATTCTTTAGAGCGGGAACATTATCAGTGAAAAATATCATCGAAAAAATCAAATTGATTTACAAGGGATTCGGTGGAAGATTACAATCAGATGATAAAAAAAATACAAATCGATCTAATCTTACATTGTACTATCCTGAATGGCCTAAATCTGACTTTATAGATGATCTAACATGGATTAATGAAACCGTTGACGATGTAGGGTTTGCTGGAAAAGATGTAACTGCGACGGATACACACACTACGATGTTACGATTCCATATTTGGGCCGTTAATGGATGGTTTTCTCGATATGATATGTCAGATTGATCAATGGAAAAGTGAGGAAACTGTGGTATTAATTATTTTATATACAATTTCCACACTTTCCTCATCATTGATAGAATCATTAAAACACTCCCACGGTGACTTGTCACTGGTGTTAAAAATCATCTGATATGTCATTAATGAGGAAAGTATTTATCATGATCTTTATCAAATTCAGCGTAGTACACTTTCGAGTATGCGATTTTCATCTTGCCGAGTTTGATTATTTCATTGTCAGTGATGTCATCGCGGAAATATTTATCAGAATCCAGTTGATTTTGTCTTATTGCAACCCAATAATCTCCATCTGGTGTAACAAATACTTCTTGTTGTATAAAATAGCTACCCTTACACCTCTTTGTATCACGGAAGAATATAATAGCGAGAGATGTACTTGAAAATCGCTCAACTATTTGCTGGGTCACATTTACTGCGATTACCGGTACGTGTTGATTTATTCCAAATTGGGATCGTTTTAACGTGAAATCCCTGATTCTATTCTCACTAAAAGTAATTATTTCATCGTCGGTGATACCATCGTGAAAAAGGTGATCAACGCCGGGTTGATTTTTTCTTATTACGACCCAATAATCACCATCTGGTGCAGCAAAGAATGGTTTATACACACCGTAGCACTTTTTTGTATCACGGAAGAATTTTACAGCATCAGCTATCTTCTCAAATCTCAATATTATTCGTTGCGTTGTATTCACCGCAATTGTTGGTATTCTTTGATCAGGACACTTTGATTCATTTTTTCCCGTCTTGAGTAATTGATTTAATCTGTTACGGTAGCTCGGTGAAAGATTATTAATAGCGTGATCAAACACTGACAACGACGGATCATCAAACCAAGATCGCTTAGTCATATCAATATCACCTCGTAATACAATCCAACAATCCCCATCTCGGGTTTGAAAATAGGATTGATCGATTGAACTACCAGACCTTTTGAAATACGCGCAAGTCTCCTTGATGGAATCAAATTCAGTAATTGTTCTTCGTGTGAGATTTAAACAGATTGTATTCACCCTACAGTCGTGATTGTAGATATTATATCCCCCCGGAGATATCTTTCGGGTTTTATCATACCGGAACAATGGTAAATTCGGTGGTGCTAGTTTTAGTTTCCCTGATTCGACATCTTTGAGAAATTGACTGGCTTCTCGAGAAGCACACTCAACGCGATAATCTATCCATGATTTTCCAAACCCCATTGTATGTATTATTCTGATATCATTTTAACGTTTAATTAAATAATAGTATTATATATGTCATTGTTTGAAACCGCATTAAACGATTATAGACGCGCTTATCCCACAGTGACCATTCGTGATAAAATCACTAGTTCTGGTAGAAGGATAATTACGGAGAAGTGCCCTGATGGTGTCACTCACATCTGATGATGGAAATAATATCCCTGTGGAAAGAATTATTGATAATAGCATCGATGAAGAAATAACAAATTTTCTAGATGGAAAAACACAAGATGTGAATACTGTCACTGATAGCATTATGGATAAAGAAACCATTCGGTGTCTACAACAGCAAGTATCCAATCTGACCAATGAAAACAAATCATTGCACGGAAAACTATTAACTATTCAGCATCAGAATGATCTACAATATCGGTTAGATCACACAATACAACGTCGTAATGACCGTGAACGGCTAAGGACTGAACTCAATGATGTGCGATGTGAATTAAAATCTCTCACTGAAGACTACTCATCGCTCACTTGTAAGTACAATTCATTATTATCAGAGTATAATTCTATTGCTGCGGAAATCAATGAAATATATTCAAGGATTCCTACCAGTGATGGCAGAGTCATCAACAATGACAAAGTCACCGATGACAAACGAAAATCACGTGATGACAGTGGCAAACGAAAACGAAAATCACATGATGACGATGATTCATGGAAGCAATATATCCCTGACCAAGACCGTGAGTTTTTAAATGAAATTGAAGAAGCCTTTGGAAAACGAAAACAAATAGAACCAAATGACAGAGTCATCAATGACAGTGACACAGCCACCAGAGTCATCCATGACAGAGAAATAGATCATGAACAATTTAATCGTGAAAAAATCCTTGCAACACAGAAATATGAAGAACTGCAAGACCAGACCCGAAGAAAACTAAACGGGAAGTAGTCCCAATCGATCTATTTCTGCATTTAATTGCCCACCGCGTTATGTGTTGATTCCTTTTGACGGTATTTCTGTTGTAGACGAATACGTGCCGCAGAATTCCTGTTTTCATGGATATGACAGATGTGAGTGACACCATCAGGGCACTTCTCCGTAATTATCCTTCTACCAGAACTAGTGATTTTATCACGAATGGTCACTGTGGGATAAGCGCGTCTATAATCGTTTAATGCGGTTTCAAACAATGACATATATAATACTATTATTTAATTAAACGTTAAAATGATATCAGAATAATACATACAATGGGGTTTGGAAAATCATGGATAGATTATCGCGTTGAGTGTGCTTCTCGAGAAGCCAGTCAATTTCTCAAAGATGTCGAATCAGGGAAACTAAAACTAGCACCACCGAATTTACCATTGTTCCGGTATGATAAAACCCGAAAGATATCTCCGGGGGGATATAATATCTACAATCACGACTGTAGGGTGAATCCAATCTGTTTAAATCTCACACGAAGAACAATTACTGAATTTGATTCCATCAAGGAGACTTGCGCGTATTTCAATAGGTCTGGTAGTTCAATCGATCAATCCTATTTTCAAACCCGAGATGGGGATTGTTGGATTGTATTACGAGGTGATATTGATATGACTAAACGATCTTGGTTTGATGATCCGTCGTTGTCAGTGTTTGATCACGCTATTAATAATCTTTCACCGAGCTACCGTAACAGATTAAATCAATTACTCAAGACGGGAAAAAATGAATCAAAGTGTCCTGATCAAAGAATACCAACAATTGCGGTGAATACAACGCAACGAATAATATTGAGATTTGAGAAGATAGCTGATGCTGTAAAATTCTTCCGTGATACAAAAAAGTGCTACGGTGTGTATAAACCATTCTTTGCTGCACCAGATGGTGATTATTGGGTCGTAATAAGAAAAAATCAACCCGGCGTTGATCACCTTTTTCACGATGGTATCACCGACGATGAAATAATTACTTTTAGTGAGAATAGAATCAGGGATTTCACGTTAAAACGATCCCAATTTGGAATAAATCAACACGTACCAGTAATCGCAGTAAATGTGACCCAGCAAATAGTTGAGCGATTTTCAAGTACATCTCTCGCTATTATATTCTTCCGTGATACAAAGAGGTGTAAGGGTAGCTATTTTATACAACAAGAAGTATTTGTTACACCAGATGGAGATTATTGGGTTGCAATAAGACAAAATCAACTGGATTCTGATAAATATTTCCGCGATGACATCACTGACAATGAAATAATCAAACTCGGCAAGATGAAAATCGCATACTCGAAAGTGTACTACGCTGAATTTGATAAAGATCATGATAAATACTTTCCTCATTAATGACATATCAGATGATTTTTAACACCAGTGACAAGTCACCGTGGGAGTGTTTTAATGATTCTATCAATGATGAGGAAAGTGTGGAAATTGTATATAAAATAATTAATACCACAGTTTCCTCACTTTTCCATTGATCAATCTGACATATCATATCGAGAAAACCATCCATTAACGGCCCAAATATGGAATCGTAACATCGTAGTGTGTGTATCCGTCGCAGTTACATCTTTTCCAGCAAACCCTACATCGTCAACGGTTTCATTAATCCATGTTAGATCATCTATAAAGTCAGATTTAGGCCATTCAGGATAGTACAATGTAAGATTAGATCGATTTGTATTTTTTTTATCATCTGATTGTAATCTTCCACCGAATCCCTTGTAAATCAATTTGATTTTTTCGATGATATTTTTCACTGATAATGTTCCCGCTCTTAAGAATTTCACATCAGGAAATATTTCATTGAAGTGTTTTAATAACGCCTGATACTTATCGAGTTGGTCCGGGTTTTTTAACATGTGATTGATATTCTTGATTAATTCATTGCGGTCCACAGAAACACTTTTTACTGATAAATCATCAGGAACCACATCAGGGAGTTTTAATACTTCAAGGACACTTCTAATAATGTCGAGTTGTTGCCGTGGATTGATTCTATCAGATCGGCATGGTGTAGTTGTTATAGCATTTCCCTGATTGAATTTATCAACAAGGACTCGCTGATATCGCTGTAATCTATTCACATTTTTCTCAAGATGTTCTATTTGATTTGTGTCCAATTTTCCCACATCAGTTTGAAATACGTGATTGAGATACATCAATTTTTTCTTGTAAGGTTCCAGCTGCTCATCAGGATCATATCCATGATATTTTTGTTGTTCACTGTCAATATTTCCCGCATTAGCAATTCTTTCTCCGATGGTAGATTTCAAAAAATCATCTACGACGGGATTATTGTGAATGGCCGCGGCATCAATTTTGTTGAGTTTATTTTTTTCACACCACAATGAATAGTCATCTGGTAATTCCCACGTGACCTCATATCCGGTTCTCTTCATCATTGTAACAAGTCGTCCCGTAAAATAACACTTCGAATTGTTTTCGTCAATAATGGCGCTGATAAATGCATACCCGTAACTAGAATTCACATCATTGAGATTTGGTGTCCTGAATAATAATTCTGTTGAGGATAAATCCCTCTCATGGGATTCAATGGCAGAAATAATGTCATCACGTGTGAGTGGCACTGTGTGTGAAGATCGTTTAGTGGCTGAATAATGAATATCAGTAATATTTCTAAACCGATGAATTGCTTGTTTAGTGGCTTCTACAGACCCTAGTTGTTCAGAAAACACCGCTAAGTACTTAAATCGTTCATCCACGATTGATATTCCCGCTTCTACGGTGCAATTATAAATCACCACATCGATGGTGTTAAACGCTTCAACGGGATCAGCAAAATCTCTTTCTTTTTCTGCCGAATCTGTGTCAGCGTGATAGTATTTCACTCGGTATCCTAAATGCTGTAATAATTTAGCAAGGGCTTCTACAGAATAATTTCCGTGTCGTTTGTTCTGTGTGAAAACTACGGCACGATTTCCCTGCTGAAGTGTGTCTAACAATTTGATGTAATTGTCATGATGCTACGGTTCCACAATAAATTTCTTTCCATGATCGGGTTGATACTCATTAATAATGAATTTCATGTCCGGACGATTTAAGAAATTTCTAAATAATTCTAGATCATCATTGTTGGCATCAGCATCTAACACAATAACTCGTTTTGCTGAAGAAATCAACCATGTCAGTGATTCCCAAATCTGTTTTCCACGACTCGATGAGATTATTTGGCGAAGAATACCATGCCATTCATCTAACAATAACACATCAGGAATTCCCTTCACTCGTACAATGGATTCAATCTGCGAAATAACCCTTCGATGAGTTCTTGTATCAAAAATAATGGTTCCATGAATTTGTTCATAGGATTCGAGATTATAGTCGATGGTGGTTTTTCTGGTAAATGTTTTTCTGTATGACAAATAGAGCACAGATTGATCATCTCGTATTGATTCCCATGCTGATTTTGATTTTCCCATCCCACAAGCAGAACCATCCATATAGTCATCGATGAGGATGATTTTACATCCTTGGCCGTTTTCATGAACGGGAGGCTCACAGTAAGTATAATCCGGAATTCTTTTTGGAAATTCACCGCTGTGGTCTTCACGACGATAATGATACGATTTTAGGTATTTTTCGTAATCATTGGAAATACTAGCATCAGTTCTGTCAATTGTGATTTTATTTTTTGTGGTACGGAAACAACCTATCACAAATCGATCTGAATAAATACACACAAATGCATCAATGGCTTTTCCCTCATTGTATCCACCAATCTCATTGTATCCATGTCGCCGTTGGCAAATATTACAAAATGATCCTGAAACCCTTCCTAGCGAAATCATATTACTGGTTTGATTTGTAATTCCAGTGATTTAATCGGATTGTCCTGTCAGCGCTATTGAAATCTGATAAATGTGTTCACTGGTGAGATTATCACCAATGAGATTATCACCGTCGATGTCATTGGTTTCATTATCAGTGACTTTTTCATAGCATGGTTGTATAGCAACAGGACAGGACAATAATAAACTAGTAAATCCATAAGAATCCTTTAGATTTCCAGGATAAATTAATCGCTTATCAATGCTGTTTTGTTTTGCTGATCTTGTCCTGGGTAATTTGATGCTATGAAGTCCAGCTTGTATATCAACATTCCATGATGGTCTGTCTGTGTCGATTTTTTTTAATAATTCCCGATGATCATCAAAATCGATTGGAATCGTTTTTAATAAAATATGATAACCACCACTGGTTTCAAAAACCAAAACATCATTGACAGAGTCAACTAAGTCATTGAAGTACAATAACAACTCCTCCAACGATGGGTTTTTAGAATCAATATCGATTGTGGGATATCTCAATCGTTGTTTCGGAATTATTTCATTTACCGCATAACATCCTTGAAATTCTGTGATGTCCGGATCATTCACAAAAACGTAAAATTGTCCCATTTGTTGAATGATTACACCACGGAGCAGATAACTATCTTCGGTGAGTAATTCAATGGCGGATTTTTTACTAGAAACACTCCATGATGGCGTTAAATGCCTTTTGTAGTAATCTTGAAGATCATGATATGTTTGTGGTGTTTGCAAAAAATCATCATCGTTATCAGAGTAATCACTAATCATTATACTATATACTTTTTAACGTCTAATTGAATGTTGATTAACAATTAATAATAATGGTGAATCCAGCACTGGCGGTGAATAAATGCTCGTGGTTGTTTTTAGGATCCACACGACGATGTGGAAAAAATTCCTACGGAGAATTTTGCGGAGTACATAATTGTACTGCAAAACAAGGTTGTCCCGAGGGACCGAAACCCTGTCTAGGTTGTGGAAAAGGCGTCAGAGGAAAATATCAGATTTGCATAGCGTGTGGTTGTCCACAGTATCGTTCCGCAATAGAATATCTCAAACGAAAAAATAAAACAATACCGACTCCAGAAGAGTTTTTAAAAACTTTTTGTGAGAAACAAAAAGTCGAGCCGGACTTGGTAAAATAAGCAGCAGAGGGGGGCAGTTGGCGTCATTGATTTCATTGATTTCATTAAAAATGTTGTCTGATTCACCCTTGAAAATAATCACCCTAAAAAAAAGTGTTAACCCATAGCAGCAGAGAGGGTGAGTGACAACGACGTTGTAGTCCCTTTTTCCCAAAAAACGATGGAGGATTTCATTAATTTCATTGATTTTTTTTGGACCTGATTTCATTGAAAATGTTGTTTTTTTGATTTGATCCTAATCCATGAAACGATATCAGATTCACACATACATTTTGGGCCTGATGTCATTGGTTTCATTGTTTTTAAGCGTAATTTAGTGAAAACTTGTCTAAAAATGTTGTCTGATTCACCCTCTCTGCTGCTCCTTGTCAAACAACAATGTCAGCATTGATGGCTTACCCAGCTGATATATGATGCCAGGCTTTTTGCATGACAAATCACACAAGTGGAGTGATTGAGTAATGATAAACAATAGAGTTTCAAAGTAAAAAACATGCATGATGTGAATTGTATGTACACTCAAAAAAAAAAAAAACTAGTCTTATAGTAAAAATAACTTGATGGTTTCAACAAGAAACATTACTTAGTTAAATTTTAGAGATAACTTCACATTTGAATCTTGAAAAATTAATTGCAACACTTAAATGTGAAGATGCCTGTCAAACCTACTAAGGTTTATGTCACAAGTAGATCAAGCTCTCATCAGCTTCAATGTCAAAACAGTTGAAGTGCAAACAAATATCAGAACAAAATCGCTGAAATATTCAGCACCGATAACTGCCAAGTCTGTAACACATACATGTACAGCATACATAACTTGAGCATTAGGAAAAACAAATCTGAGAACTTTTAAGATTAAAATCATAAGGCAAACAATAAAAATGTTCCAAGTCTTAAACTTCTTGACATTCATGTTTACACCCTTCATCAATGCCATGTACAGATTAATAATGTAAGCAAATCGCTTCCACCTAAAATATTACTGCTCGTCAAAATTAGGAAATACATCATCCTACCTCATGTCAGAATTCAATATTTTAATGCATAGATTGATCTACTGTTTTGATACCATCTTAAAATTCATGAACAGTGAGATAGAAAAGACCCTGATAGAATTTTAAAGGTTTAAAAAAAGAGCAGTATGTATACTTCTTGCTAAGCCTCTTTCATCTTTAAACTACAGAATAAATAATTCAGTTAGATGGAAACTGACCAAAGAACAAAGTACCATGAAGCTGGTTTAATACACAAAACTCTACATGGAACTGCATTCCAATATCTACAAGATATGCTAAGCCAGATGCGATGTGTTTTATATGTTCTGTCCTCAATAAAGGCTTCAAATGTCTTGCTACCACATTTTTGAAAGAAAAATAAATAAAGCAGTTTAGGAAGAACTTTGAATTATCAGTGGTTCTTTTCAGGATTTAATGGCATTTTTGAGCACATGATAGACTACTATACATGGCAGCTAGAACCACCAACCCAAGGGAATATACTGCTAAGCTTTCTCTCATAACCATACTGGCGGAGTTCCTCATAGTGTAAAACAATCAAACTATCTCAGTCCTTTTATAAATAAATATTTTAACTATATGCTAAAGTATGTTGTTTCATCTCACATGACATTGGTGTTATTTATATTAATATGCCCAATTTTGCCCCTATCTATCAAACCATCTGTACACATGGATGCCTGGCAACAATTGGAGGCACCCCCCAAACCGAAATCGCAAGCTCTTAATGCAAGCTTGCAGCATGCTTGCGCAAACTGATATCCGCAAGCTAGTATTTGGAACATTGCAGCAAGCTTGCGCAACCCAAACCAAAATTGCAAGCGTATTTTTGCAAGCTTGTATTTGGAACATTGCCGCAAGCTTATTTTTGCAAGCGTGCGCAAACTTATATCTCCCAAGCTAGTGTTTGGAACCTTGTGGCAAGCTTGCGCAACCCAAACCAAAATTGCAAGCTTATTATTGCAAGCTTGCGCAAGCTTTATAGATTTCTTGCTACAATCATGTGGGCTTTCAAACATCAGACATGATTGTTGTCCCCTGCCCCCCCCCAAAAAAAACCTAAAAATATTAAGGGGTGGGGATGTCCTGTACTGTGTTGCAGGTTTCATCGTTTTATGCTCCCAACTCTTCCAACTGCAAATGGCGTAGTTCAATTCTTTATTGCAAAGATCACAAAATGCAAGTTCTCTAGCTTTCAGTTTTCTTATGAACTGAACAACTACATTTACATCAACTTTCCATGCACTCAAGCCATTTCTATTTCCACACATTTTTAAAACCTTTTTAAAGTTTATTCAAACTTTTTGTGTCCTGGTCTGTCAGTAACTCTAGAGTATAGATGCCATGTTTTGCAAATATAAAGCTAATGAACTTCAACTTTGTGGAAAAATCACAATTAAAATAACACTGAGCATTATAAAAGTAACAACAATTTCAAACAAGTGCAGTACATTATATCAAGATTCAATTGGACTTGATCCCCTGCGAGCTATAGCACATTTATTGATAACTTCATTGAAACTAGCTTCAGTAAGACAGTTACTATGGCTCTCCTCCTAATTTCTTTTTAAAATGTTTCAAAACAAAAGCATACGATTTATCCTTTGTGATTTTAATGTTTGGAAAACGTGTGCAAAATAACTCACCAGCAATGCTAGTAATTGAAGGAGGAAGGTTTATTTCTAAAAGAAATTTAATAAATCTAATTTCGATCGAATTTTATTAAGGTTCTCTCTGGTATTTATATATGTGTGCATTCATTGAATATACTCTTAAACAAGAATCTGGGTTGAGGGTTTGTCTAACAGCAAAGATCAAATATTATTTTGGAGGATTCTTATAACCAAGGTGGTACAATCTGGAAAAAGATAATTCTACATTATTGACAATATTGATTTTGCTGATGCTTGATGATGATCAATTCATACAAAAAAACTGATCTCAAATGCACAGCCTGCCAAACTGTGTCCTGTGGCCCACAAAATTATTGGCATCACAATATGTAAAGAGATATAACAAAGATGGTGCAGCCATAGGACCATCGAAAATGCCCTCATGGGATGGGTACGTCAGGGTGCTTTGAGTTTGAGACCCCTGCAATAAAAGGTATGGAAAAAATTGGTTTCCAATCGCAAACATTTTTTTGGTATCTGGGCCTAAAGATGAAATAACATCTTGAGTTAAGAGAAAATAATTTAATAAATAATGGAGAGCCCATTTAATTCATCTGATACAAAATGAGTGGTTAGTTCATCTGAGGCTTTCTGATGGGGAATTTGTAATAGAGGTTTTCTGATGGGGAATTTCCAAATGCTCACAAAGAATGTGTAAATTCCTGGATCTGTGTCAGATCATACAGCTGCAGGCAAGACCTTAAGTCCTGGGTGGCTGAGTGGTCCAAAGTGCTTGCCTTTACCGATCACTGCCATCTCACTGCTGTCCACGTGGGTCAGAATCTTGGGCTCAGCCAATGCGGGCATGTAAGAAAGCTGCCAGTAACTTCTCTGGGTCATTGGTTCATATCAATAGCCTATCTTTCTCTGAGAAATGGTGATAATCCCAAAATAACAACCAGCTGGTATAAACACAACCAAGTCAGAGTCATGTTTGGATGGAATAACCAGAGTAGGACCGTCCACTCTGCTACCCAGTCATGTTTGTTTGACATGAGCCATATTAAATTTGTCCCTGAGGTATCTAATATGCAAAATGAAAGTTGGTCAGCAGTTAAAAACAAGTCTTAAAAACTTATCTGAGGTTTCGGTCATCATTAAATTTATGTATACGGCTGCTGTACAAGCACGGCATTTGACTCAGCTGTTAAATTTGACATAAAAAAAAAGGGTGACTGACAATATACAAGCCCTTAAATCTATCCTTTAGATTCAACATAAATTGAAGAAAAATGTATCCATACTATTGATCCAACTCTAGCAATGACAAATGACAACCCTGGTGAACATGCTGAAAGAGTTCTTCTTGAGCTGTATGGATCAAGTAGTGTACTTGTAATGTTATGCAAACCAATCCCTGATATCAGAATGGACAGACCAAAAAGGATTCAAATATTTCCATCTTTAAAACTTACAGGTGCAGTAAAATAAAGTATCTGCAATAATGGAGATCCCAAACAGGAATTGACAATGCTATTCCAGGTCAAACATATCTACATGTCCTTAGTAGCCCTGCTATGTATCATCCCCATTCTACTGTGTGATGAATATATTTACTTACCTACATGATGCCAAAACTTTACAATAATGAACCTTGTGAGCAAACAAGGGCCTGATATCTGATTTTCCCCACATGTGTAATTATTGATAGTTTTGATGTAAACTTTATATTTAGAGCTCCCTAGAATAATAAACCCTCATCCTTATCAGGGTATGTACTGTGCTATACTTGACCCAGATCTGCTATTTGAAATTCCCACCCAGCTGTGAAACCTGTCCTTTCAGGTCAGTTGTCTGCAATGACCATGCAGCTGTAAACTGTCAACCAGGTTTGGTGTCCAAAACAAATATACAGATCAGATTCCAGCTCTATGATCCACTTAACATTGCTAAAATACATATAACGTAATCATTAACATAATCATTATCACAGTTCCTATTAAATACAGGTAATACATGTAAAATAAAATATTTTCTTGTTGTTGCAGGATTCAATATCATTTATCAGCACAAGATAGACTATACATGGTGGCCAGTATAAATGGAGGAGGAAACTAGGAAAACCCCAGTAAGAAATGCCGACCCACAAGAAGCTACTGGCAAGCTTTCTCACATACCTACATTGACCAAACCCAAGCAGAAATATTTTGTACCATGGTATTTGTGAACATACAGCAATACATACCATGGTATAGCAGTTATATTATGGACCAACAATTCAATATTCTTGAGCAGGAGCCTGACATGTTTTGTTTTTATTGTTGTTATGGGGTTTAATGCCATTTTTCAGCACACAATAGGCTATACATGGTGCCCAGTATTAATGGTTGAGGAAGAAGCTGGGGAAAACCCTGAAAAGAACCACCGACCCACGAGAAGCGAATGGCAAGCTTTCTCACATACCCACATTGGCTGAATATGAGACTCAAACCCACGCAGACAGAGGTGAGATGGCAGTGATCCGCAATGGAAAGCACTTTAGACCACTCAGCCACTCAGGGCCCACATGTTTGTTTTTAAATTTTGACTATCAATAATTGAAAAAATACAAAACTGAGATTTATAGCAAAAAAACCTACTATATCCATTATACAGTATAATACTATTAATAATAATAATAATAATAATAATAATAATAATAATAATGTGATATAAGAAAAGAAAACATATCAACTCTGTACCTTATAATAGATGAAATTCCTATGCCTGTTAATTGTTAATAAGTTATAATCTAAAAACTGTAACTTATGTTTTGGATGAGCAAGCTTACACTAGCCAACACCCTGTGAATGTCATCCGCTAATATTAGACAGCTTGTTGATAGAAACAGGAAGGGTTGGCACTTAAACAACACCTATGCTATTGATATAATAAGCAGAGAAACTTTGTGGGATGCCAATAAATGGGCAATATATCATACTGGGCCCGCAAAGATAAAGCACATTCAGTAAATGAGAAAATATTTTGCTCTCCTCACTCTTTGATGGATACTAGGTCTAACGATGGAAAACATGTACTAACACATTAACATTGGCTTGTAAATAAGCACAAAAAAGCATTTTTTTCTTAAAATTTAAAATTTGTCCATAAGTTGGATTTAGCCAGAATATCTTTCACACTTGACCACCTTGGTGGCATACATGAAACTTGTCAAACATGCGATCCAAGGAGCATAAATATATTTTTAATATTAAAAAAATGATCTGACAAATTCAACTGTTTCGCACAATAATAATAATAATAATAATAATAATAATAATAATAATAATTTACTTTGTCATGAAAATGTAAACATGCTGTTAATTACATTAAATTTTTAATGTTTCTTGGGAATTTATGTACATTGTTTACTCATGGAAAAAACACATAGGCATGTACCACCAGAAAAAATATGGCAACCAGTATACCATGCACCTCTGTGGAGATGTGTATGTAATGTAGCAGACTATTATTAATGAAGGATCATGGTCAGTAACATTGCATTAATTTCACAGGTGACAGCATGGAACAAAGAAGTTCAACACTACTTCCAACTTACTTCACACTATACAAACCAAACTTGATACCATCTTCATCTGGCTTTTAAAATGTCTCTGACTTACTTATCATTGATATCATTGTCTTTCAGAGAGAAATTGAAAAACCAAAGAGTTAGTTATTAGGGCATAACGAGTTAATTGATCTGATGGCATCTGATGGAAGTGCACTCATGAGAGATGTCCTGGTTGGTGGTTGTGAAGTGTATGTAGCGGCTATGTAGCCCAACATGAAAGTGGCAGTCCTTGCTGCACTTGAAAGTTGAGTCTGGTGTGTGTTGGAGCTGCTTCTTCTTCCTCCGACATTGCTTTTCATCAGCTAGCAAGCATAGTTTGTCCTTGCTGGCTTTCAAACTAGTGATCAGAGCATGTTGCCAGCTGCGCCTGTCTTAAGCAAGCTCTTTCCAGGTGTTGATATTGATGTCAAGGGCTTTCATATCGCGCTTGCAGACATCCTTGAAGCTGAGATGTGGCCATTGGATTGACCTTCTGCTAGAGGCAAGTTCCAAACAAAGAAGGTCTTTGGGAATCCACCTTTCATCTGTCTGATGTACAAGGCCCAGCCATCTGATGCAACATTGGCAGAAGAGTGATGCCATGCTGGAAATGTTGGCACATGCAAGCACTTCATTGTTTCTTACTCGATCACTCCCAGTGATCTTGAGTATGCGTCGGAGACATCACATGTGAAATGTGCTCAGTCTTTTCTCTTGTGAGGCATACAGAGTCCAGGTTTCACTGGCATACTGGAGAGTGCTAACCACATAAGCATGGTCCATGGAGATCTTAGTATTTAGGGTCAGCATGATGTTGTTCCACACACTGCAATAACCTGAAGAAAGTTGTTGATGCCTTTCCAATCTGCCTGTTCAGCTCAGCATTGAGTTATAGGTCGTTGGTGATGGAAGAGGCAAGGTACGTAAACTGACTGACTACCTTAGGTTCGTAGTTGTTGATGATGATGCTCAAGGGGGTCTGCATCACGTTTGTTTTCTTTAGGCTGATGGTCAGTCCAAACTTACCATGTGCTTTAGCAAAGTGGTCCATCAGGTGATGTAACTCAGTTTCTGTGTGAGTGGCTAGGGCAGCATGGTCTGCGAAGAGCGCATCCCTGATGGTTGCTTCACTCACTTTGCTCTTTGCCTTTACCAGGTTGAACAGTTTGCCATCTGATCGCATGTGCAGGCATATCCCTTCTGTGGATGTCCCAAAGGCATGCTTGAGCAGGACAGCAAAGAAGATGCAAAAGAAAGTGGTGGCTAGGTAACAAACCAGTTTCACGACGCTGCAGATGTTAAGGGGTCAGACATTGAGCCATCTTATTACATTGCACCCTTCATGTTTTCATGGAAGGACTTGATCATGCTTAGCAGCTTTGGAGGGCATCCAATATTTGCCAAGATTGTAAAGAGCCAATCTCTGCTGACCAGATCAAATGCCTCGGTGAGGTCTATAAAGGCCTGGGAGAGGGGTTTGTGTTGTTCTCTGCATTTCTCCTGCAGTTGCCTGACAGATCAAGTAGATTGTGAATCTCTCTGCACAAAACCCACACTGTGACTCTGGATACACTGTCAACAAGCATCAGATGTCTGTTTAGGATGATGCATGCGAAGACTTTACCCATGATGCTGAGAAGAGATATCCCTGTAGTTGTTGCAGTAATTTATCTTATCTTTGTTCTTGTACAGGTTTACAATGCTGGCGTCTCTAATGTCATGAGGCACTGCACTCTCATCCCAGCACTAGCAGAGGGGGTCATGCAGGTGTGGGAGTAGCACATTGCAGCCGCACTTAATGACTTCTGCTGGAAGGCCCTCCTTTCCTCAGGCTTTACCCAAGGACAGGTCCTCTAAGGTGTTTGTATTCCAAATGAGCACTGCAACGCTCTTTTATGGCTGGCTTGAGTGGGGTGGAGTTAGCCTCTAACTAATCGTTGTTCTCTGACTGCTTCTTACCAAAGATCCATATGGCTGTGCAGTACACAGTCTCTCTGATGTGATCCCATCGCTCTTTGGCACTTCCATTTGTGATTCTTTACTATTGTTATTTCTTAAACAGATGCATTTCCCTAAAGTTACATAATTCCTGTATAATTCAATGATCTGTCATGAAAAATTGTTTAGATATTTAGAGGGTGTTGTAATTTAGTCTTTAAGTATGCCTTAATTTTCACAAAACTATTCATTTCCAGCCAAGAAAAATTCCATTTTTTTTGGTTATATTTCAGTTAATTTGTATCTAATCAACAAAACAATATGTAAAAAATGTTGATAAAAGCGAGAGTGATTACATGGTGTTAACTACATTTTAACATGATCTGACATGTGGGCTTTTAATTTTTATTGTAGATCCCAAAAACTTTTAAGTTTCATTTTCAAATATCTTATTTTGTGATTAGAAAAACAAACTGTTTTCAAAACAATCTGACATAATAATGAACAAATTTCATCTGGACTTGACATAATTAAATCTAGTTGCACAAAGATTTTGTACTTCTTAATATTTATATTTTCACAGAGATTTTGAGAATACATGTAATTTAGAGTTCACAATATCAGAGTATGATTAACCTTATTATGAAGACTGTCATTAAAATTGTATTACTGATTTGATATTAAGCAGATATATATATGTTATTTTTTTTAAAATTTGGTTCAACAGCCCTTCAACACATTCAATGCTATATAGAATAATCTCTTAGCATTCAAGTTTCACATATACTCAGATGGCATTAAAGTTTAGACAGAAGGGGTAAAAAAGAATGAATATATCAGTATACTGTTTATATCAACTTGAAAAGAGAGGTCAAAATGTCAATTTTTGTACCTTCTTGTGCTAACTTCATGCCTCTTCTTCTGAACATACAGTACAAGATCTAAATTTTCTTTTGACTAATATTAAACACAGAGAGAAGCCTACAAAGGAAACATAATTTGTGATCACAAACTATCTGGTTCAAAGACAAGTGAGTTCAAAGTTTAACAATTTCTAGCAGACTTCCTCTGTAAACTCTAAAAATGTGATCCAAATAATTGTTTATGCTAATCACATCTCTCCTTACTGGACACCGACATCAAGCAATCCAAATTTTTCTAACCTAACAATGCCTGGCTTAGGGATAAAATAGTTACAGCATCTGAATCCAAAGTTTAAATAGTTATAAGAAAGACTTCTGTAACTGGTGCTTAAGATAAAAACCTTGCAGAATACTTTTTGTTTTATAGTCTTTTTACCAAGTATATTCCTGATGTATTATGAAAACACTGATAATGTTTCACATGAACACAGTGGTGCTATTCAGCATGGATTATCAAGCCATTGTATACTGATCTCAATAAGAGAACACTACACTCAATTAATGTTTACTAATTTTAATGATAAGAGAAGACTACATTTCAATTAATGTATACCAATCTCAATGATAAGAGAACACTTTAAGTCTGAAGCATATCAGCTCCATGCACACTTTTTTTAATTATAAGTTAATACAACCACCCCAATTATACATGCATGCAAATTTCCGTCTCCAGGCTTTACTTCTAGGACAAAGATAAAAATTCTAACCACAGTGTGATTGATCAACAACACCATAGTTCACCTGTAATTTTATTTGTCTACTGTAGCCATTATAAACATTACTTAATGTGGTAACAATAAGTTCAGACTAAAGCGATCCTATCATCATATTCTTGACCACTTTTCTAAATAATGTTTTGAAATTCTTTACTCTTTACTTTCATAATTTTTAGATGTTTTAAGAAATGTTAACTTGTTATCACTTACCTAATAACCTATTTACAGAGCATAAAATAAATTAAGAAAAAAAAAAACTTTTTCTATCATACAAGGAATAGGTGTGATAAAATGAGATCATAATGTTGTGTATGTAATACAGTGTAGTTCCTTAAATCATTGTTCTTAACATTTGCTTACAATACTACTATCATAGCTGAATACCTGAAGCAAGATTAAACTGGGTGAAAGTTTTAAGTAACTTTGGAATGGCAAACAGTAGTACATACATAGTATGAATGAAGGAAGGAGTTATGCTCAACATGAAATTCCTAGATGATTGGTAAGGTGTTAAGTTATTTATATCTGTAACAGTTGCGAAAACAGCAACCAATAAAAAAACACGAAATATTGACCACAGATTTTTTTAAGAGTAAGGATGAATAATTTATCAAGATGCACTCATTGCTAAGTTTCATTGCTCTAGGTAGGATAACATGCATACGGCATGATAAACTCGCATGATTATATGGATGTGATATTATCATAAAAACTTGACATTTCTGGTTTGAACAGTGCCTTTAAAATCAATATCAAACACAAAATCTAACCAGTCATAAATATGAGCATAATAACCTACTAATGAATGAAGGAGTTGAGCTCGTCATGAACTTCAAAGAGATTGGTGGGTGTAAGGTGAAGTTGAAAAGAATTTTGGCATACCTCTATACTAATTTGATATAATGTGGTCAACATTTCTGGGATATTGTACTTGTGAAAATGGTACATGATCTAAGCACACTGCTAACTAAAATGGCTACTCTCTTTAACTTTTGCTTGACTAGACAATACCAGCTTCTGTAAGTGTAATGAGTGAATTACCACATACATATATATAATATATATATTACAAACAGTTATTGGCTCCTTTTTTTTAAAACAATTTACTCTGAAGTCCAGGAACTGAAAAGTTGCCATGTTAAAGCTAGTAGTTTTTTTTAAAAGGTGCATGACTGGACCAAGGCCAAGCTGCATACTCTATAACCCATATTACACTCATCAATCAAACACCAAAATAAAGGGAATCAAAGGTTCTTTGGAGAATACCTAAGAAATACAAGGTCTTTTTTTTAAATAGCTAGTACTGTTAAACTAGTGAGTAAACCTGGAGAAATTCTTTTTCTTCAAAACTTCTAACCCTATGCAAAATATGAAACTATAGTGCTGAGATGGGAGTAATTGGTAAAGGTACATGCTTTAGACCACTACATCATGGGCAGGAGCCTCTTATCAATAGTGACATCATAAGAAAACATTTGTTCAAAATTCCATGTTGACGTGACCATTAATTCAGGTTGAGTAGATTTACAACATATCGAGGTCATATTCAATATCCAGGTGGGAGCATTTTCATTTTTGATCATACATATACACACAGGTCAACAAAACCTTTTTGCTCAAGAACCAAGCACAAAAAAACTTAACCTAATTAATCCCAAAGCCAGTAAAATGCAAAACTAAAGATCACATATAAACCAATTTTTGTGTTAAGGATGTGGTCCAATCAGAAATGCATGGAATCATCAAGTTTAATGGGTAAGTGCTATGAAACCCATTCCAAAAATTTTTCAAGCAACTGTGTTACATATGTATAGGATGCCATCGCCAGGTGTATAGCTTACCTCTTCACATAAGTGAGCTAACAAGCAGTACATCCATCAACCATCTCAGATCATAGTGAAATGTTTAGTTGTTGTTGCATAGGGTATAACATCATTTTCAGCACAAGATAGGCTATATATGGCGGCCAGTATAAATGGTGAAGGAAGAACCTGGGAAAACCCCAGAACCACTGACCAACGAGAAGCTACTAGCAAGCTTTCTTACAAACCCACATTGGCTGAGCCCATAAATAACTTCAAGATTGCAGCAGTTGAGCAATACATGTATTATATAAGCGTGAAAAGATGGCTAAAATTAAATAATAGCCCCCTTGTATTTGAAGCCCACAGGTAGTGCCTCAGTAGGATCAAATTAGCGAGTATTATGTTCATTGAAATCTCTCCACCCCCACCTCATTTAGTTCATTCCCACTCACTGTGACAATGGCCTAAGAATACTACACTTTCTGTCTCTAAAATACCAAACACAACCTAGCAGAAATTGATGTTGCTGTTTGTACTATTTGATTACAATAAGCTAATGTCCTGTACCGAATATCTAAACAATTTGCACCTGTAAATTATTTAAAATGGATGATGAAATGCATTTTCTCACTGACTAGTCATCATAGCCTGCTGTGAACATAATAAATTTACCATAATAGTTTATACTTATAAGCAGAGTCAAACTGCAAACAACAAAGATCCTTATCTGCCACAGCATAATGACCCTGCAAATCTCAGCGCTGTTTGTTCTACTTATTGTTCCAACAAATACAGATCCAGATCTGCTAGCACACTGCAACAGCAAATTTGGGTCTATGCAGTTTGCAGTTGGATTTATTGTATAAGTGTGTAAATACATTATCTTTTTTTTGCACTGACATACAGGATACTTTTTGTATTTGCTTGTTCTCAACACAGAACGTAATATAATATTTCCTGCTTCAAAATCAACACAATAAGTATCAAAGTAGATTCCTGCTATCAATGGAAACTTACAGGTATGCTAAATTTCATGAAAGAAACTTTGCCACCATTCTATAACTTTAAATAAGAACTTTAAATCTGAAATAATTATGGTAATGAAAACGGTCAAAAGATCAAATTCAGTCACTCAATGCTATTTTGAAACAAACAATAAGGTACACACCTTATCATATCATCAAATATCAAAATTAAATGTAATGTGTCTTTGATTTGGTTTCTGAAAACTACAGCTGAAAAATAAGAATATAAAGTCTAACAAATAGGAACACATTAAACTGTTTTTGTAAACTTTAATACAACACAAGTGCATATTTTTTAAAATTTAATTGTCCAAAACCCTGCAGTAGTATTCTCCAACAATGAAATGTATGTATGTATGTATGTATGTATGTATGTATGTATGTATGTATGTATGTATGTGTGTGTGTGTGTGTGTGTGTGTCTTTAAAAGCACATCTGCACAATCCTGAGTACCAGTATTTAATGTCCATTCATGTACTGTAATGAAGATTTTGATTCTATATAATCTTTTGGTATCTGTAGCTCTTCTTACATTTTGTCTTGTTCTTCTAGATATAAAGTTAAGACAATAATGCACAAAGCACATAACTTGAAGTCCATGAGCTATCCAATGTTATAGTTTGTCTGCAAGTCAAAGTTCCTATACAGACCAATTATATAGTTTTGATGCAAGTCAAAATTCCTATACAAACCTATTCAGACCAATTATATAGTTTTGATGCAAGTCAAAGTTCCAATACAGACCAATTATATAGTTTTGATGCAAGTCAAAGTTCCTATACAGACCAATTATATAGTTTTGATACAAGAAATTGGTAACATTTTTAGGGGAAACCAAGAAAAGTTTTCATTGAAACTTAGTGCTTTTGTGCAAGTCATAATCAAAACTTTTTGTGCAAGTAAATCTTAGTTTTCATGTAAGCCAATGATGCACGGTCTTATGTAAATATTATTTAAGGTTTTTAGTGTGTGTGCATATTTCAGGTGACTAAACATCATTGTCCATGCAATAAAATGCTTAAATATGTTACCGCTGCAAACAATATTACAACTAAACTAACTTTCTTTAAACAAGTGCAGAAGTCTGAAATCAAATAAAGACATTATTTACACACAAAGTGAAACAGAAATGGGAACAATGAAGGAAACTGTACAATAAGAAACTAGTTCTTTTTTTATGATCACTGTCACTTTGTTTCCAAAAGGCAATCAAATTATCCTATGTCAAAGGCATGAAGATTTGATAATAGTCAATAAATACCAAAATTCTGAATGGGAATTATAATAACATCAAGCTACAAGCACTCCATCACTATGAGGCCCTTTAAGTGCAGAAGTCTGAAATCAAATAAAGACAATATTTACACACAAAGACAAACAGAAATGGGAACAATAAAGGAAACTGTACATAAAACTAGTTCTTATTTTATTATCACTGTCACTTTTTATCTAAAAGGCAATCAAGTTCTCCTATCTATGTCAAAGGTGTGAAGATTTGATATAAGTCAATAAATACCGACATTCTGAAAGGGAATTATAATAACATTCATTAAGGCCCTTCATTGTGACAAAAGTCATGTTACAAGGTAGATGTGGTCATGAATCCCATTTCATCATTCAATATTAAAATTATATGTATTATGAACTTTATTATAAGGTGGTCTCTCTACAAGGGAAATGCTCTATGGATTGCATAATAATGAGAGAATAATATCCCTATATAAAATATACTCCAGGCCAGAAAATTACACTCTGAATACATGTAGTATCCAAATTACATGCAAATTATATGGGAACATAGTGTCCCAATTACATGCAAATTATATGGGAACATAGTGTCCCAATTACATGCAAATTATATGGGAATATAGCGTCCCAATTACATGCAAATTATATGGAAACTTAAATAAAAATCATGCACAGAAATTACAATAAAGTCAGATTAAGTTGTACAAATGTTATATTTCTGCCTTTCTATTCATTTAGCCATAAAATAACAACACCTCTTTTCTAACAAGTTCTGCACATGGTTTAATGTCACTAATAATTTTAGAGTTATAACATAAATTTATGTTGTATTGTCTACCTGAATGTGAAACTAGATTAAAATCAATGATCTCTGTGTGTGTGATACAGGGGCAAAATGATCAGGGAAATTGAAATCAAATTCATGGAAAATCAAGTATGGAAATTAATACAAATGAGCGAGAGACTGTTTTAGCTTTACACATGACTTCCTGTTCATTTAGTCATAAATATCAGCACCTCTTTGTGTGCACCTGGATTGTCAATAAATGTTATCAAAATATTAGATGTTATGATAACAAGAATTTGTATTTTCTTTTCTGCCAAAATGTGCACTAAAATCAACTGTTTTACACATGTACATATCCAGTGGTTGTCACCATTTAAATATTTTGTCAGAAGTTGCATTAACTTAAAATGGTAAAGCCAATGAAAATTGAAGCTAACATATTTAAATAAACATATTGATTCTCAAACAAACACTTTCCATGAAAATTTAATAATGTCAGTGCATTCCCTAAGGGTGCAAAATTCACTATGTGTCAGAACTAGGCGTCGGTCTAAGTAAAAGAAACAAACCTTGGTGTTTAAACTGGGTTTCAAATGAAATATTTGGGTGTTTTTACTGCACAAATGAGGATAAAGGGAAACAATGAATATTAAGATTTTGCATACTGTATTGTAGTAAATACAATAGCTATGCAAAATAATATCTAGCAAAAAATCTAAAAGAAAAATTACATTTCAACACCTATATTCATTTATTTATTATATTTTGATCTGGCCAAGATAAACACAATGTAAGGTTTGCACTAGAATTTTAAGATTAACATTCTAAATAATAGAACTCCCTTTATTCATACATGTATGTATGTATGTATGTATGTATGTATGTATGTATGTATGTATGTATGTACCGGTATGTATGTACCGGTATGTATGTATGTATGTATGTATGTATGTATGTATGTACCGGTATGTATGTACCGGTATGTATGTATGTATGTATGTATGTATGTATGTATGTATGTATGCATGTATATGTGTCTGTATGTGTGTCTGTCTGTGTGTATGTATCAATGTAATCACATCAGCATAAACCTGGCTGGGGCTCTGAGTGGCCAAGTAGTCTAAAGTGCTCTCCGTTACGTATCACTGCCATCTCATCTCTGCGTGGGTTCAAGTCTCAGATTCAACCAATGTGGGTATGTGAGAAAGCTTGATAGTAGCTCCTTGCAGGTCGGTGGTTCTTTCCGGGTTCTCCCTCCACCATTAATACTGGCTGCTATGTATCATGTGATGAAAAATTTTGTTAAACCCTACAACAACAATATAATCCTGGCTATTTAATATCTATATATGTAGTACATGTATACTGAATTTGATTCTAGAAAATCTTTTCGTGGTAACTTTTCTAAATGTCTGTCTTGCTTTTTTAAAGATATAAGTTTGAGATAATAATGTAATGTAACTTGTCACAGTTGGACTAAGCAGCAGTACACACTACATTTAATAGTTTTTGTGCAAGCCAGTGTTGAAGTCTTCAGCAAGTCAATGTACAAGTTCCTGTGCAGACCAATCTTATAATTCACATTTCACTATATAATATATGTATTGGAAAATCTGAGATGCTGATAACTTCTCTTTTCTTCCTGGTTTATTATAAATAGAACACTGATTCAGTCATGTACATAAATATTATGTGATGGATATAAATGATAGCTCATTATCACTAACACTACGGTAATTTACTGTTTTTAGCAGCTACCACATAATTCACTTATCAGTAAAACTGTGACAAATAAAGATCTATATCTGCGATATAGCTAAATGTGCCTGCAGATCTGGGTCTCTGTTGTTTTTCTACTGATTACTTCTGACAAACTGCACAGACCCAAATCTGCTAGCACATTATGCAATGGCAGATCCAGGTCTGTGTAGTTTGCTGTTGGACTCATAACTCAGTATACCAGTAGATGGTACATCAATTCAAACCAATGACTCTTTTGGAAAGAACGTTTTCTTTTACTCTGCCCAATGTTTCTTCAATCCTTTATCAAACTTGCTTTCTTTCTTTCTTTTGGCTTATTTTTGTTTTTGTGCTCACTCATCTTCTAAATCATAATATCAATTTGAGTTGTTATAAATAGGCATAAATACACATTATTTTATGAAGCATACCAGTGTAAGACGTATTTACAGAAATACATATACACGTAATAATGGATAGCTATGTGAAGATGATCTACAAAAAACTGTCATGGGTTGAGGGATCAAGAAAGAAAAGATGATTTAATTATTTGACTAATATATACATACTGCATGATACAATTCAGCAAGAGAAAGTAATTATTTAAGTCCCAATTACGTATTTGAAAACCGCTCTGGTGGCCTAACCCTAGTTGATAGAGCTTCTGCCTTGAATGCAGGCAGAGGCGAAGCGAGGGGGGGGGTACATATGTCCCCGGGTGCCAAGGTACAGGGGCGCCAAAATGAGGCTTGCAACGTTACATTATAAAAAGAAAACAAGGGTAATAAATCTGTCACAAGATCGCTGGGGCACCAATTTTATAGTCTGTCCCCGGGCGCAAAATATCATCTCTACGCCTCTGAATGCAGGAGATTGTGGGTTTGTACCATGTCCGAGTCATACTAAAGACTTATAAAAATGGTACTAAAAACAACCTTGTTAGGCACTCAGCATTAAGAGGTTAGTGTTAGGACTGGTCGGCCTTTTGTCAGGATAATGTGACTGGGTGGGACATCCTGCTACGTGTCTGCAGATATGATGTCCCACTGCTAGACATCACTATAAACTGCCACAATACAGACATCATAGTGATATGAGATTTTTAAGATTTTTAAAGCTACCGGTACATGAAAAATCCAAATCACACACACACATGTATTTGAAAGATTTTTCAAATTTTAATACTAATCAGAGAAGGAAATCAGCAGCATTAACAAACAAAAATATTACGCATAAACTCTATCAAGTAAAATGAGGAAAGAATGGAAATAAGATAATGCATGATATTACATCATTACAAGAGAGAGAATATGATATATATATATATATATATATATATATATATATATATATATATATATATATATATATGAGCAAACCTGCTTTTCAAGAATTATTTCGTTTTGGGGATGAGACTGAAGAGTGAAATAGGCAGCAGTCAAAATTACATGTGGTGTAACAATCTGTGTGAGTGTGATTTGGAATTTTAACATAGTTTTCACAATTTTCAGTCTAACCGTAACAATCTGAATGTAAGACAATATAAAATGTACATATACTTAGAGTGCCCTGAATTAGGGCAAATCTCAATTCACATGAATATATATATATATATATATATATATATATATATATATATATATATATATATATATATATATATATATATATATATATATAACTAACAAGCTACGATGGATTTTATTCTGGTTTCTGAAACTCTGTTCAGAATATATTATTATGTATTATAAAATGGATCACTCAAATGTAAATTTTAACACTTGATATACATAAGCATTCAAAAGGTAAACCAAATTAGTATCTTTTAAAAGATAATGGTTATGCTAAAGTTGTTAAAACATGTTAAAACAGATCAATTTGCATAAATTAAATTCCATTTGATGTTCTGAATGATAATTTTATTCTGTGATCATTTGGTTGTGGAAAAGTTGCAATGGCAAAAAAAAAAAAAAAGAGAATCAATGAACACTGATGCAACAAGGAATAAGTGATCTCCACAATAGTTCTGTTATGTAATGATAAAAAAATTCAAATAATAATGGAGAAATGACAGGAGGAAAATGAAAAGTAAGAATACAAGCATGATCGACCTAAGGAGAAAAATCAATTATGTCTATATAATTTATGAAACATATTTTGCAAGCAAAACCATGTCAAAAAATGAATCATAACTGATAAGAAAGTAATAATAATATCAAACAAGTCAAGCAAATACAGAGAATTTATAAAGAATTCCATGAATACAGAAGAGCTGATTAATCTGTGTTAAATGACAGTCTTCCATATCCCAAAAAATTTGAAGATTAAATTATACATTTTAAGTCATTCAAAGGCTCTTGCAAATACAGTTCTGATAGTTTCAAAGCAGTGTTTATTTTTTTTAATCATGAAAGACATGGCACAATTGTTTTTAGTCACATAAATAACTATGAGTCTTTTTGGAAATCTTTCTGCAACATGAAAAAAGTATTATTTGTATTCCTAACGGACATAAACCTAAAGTTTTTAAAATATCGGTGGCCAAAATCTTTACTGAATGTATCATATAAAATTGCACAAATACAATAAGTTTTAATCTGCACAGTATGATCTAAACTGATAAATAATGATCAAACTGGAAGACAAGTTTTGTATAAAGTGATGAACTGTACAAAAAAGAATCAAATTCATGCACTGGTAATATTACTTAATCTTGGAGAAAAAAACATTTGTCTTTTTTTCTGCTATATATTCAAAGTATCTAAACAATTTTTTTTAAAATTTGAAAATGATTTTTAATTTTTTAAAACAAATATTTTAAATATTGTGTCCTTGCAAACAGACATAATTCAAGGTGGTTCAGTCTGTCATTGAATAATGCTAACCTTAAATTGTAGCTAAATGTATAAATAACCAGTCTTTCTGTTCATGTGATTGTACATTTACTTGCTAAATTGCTTGCATTGTTTCTTTGTAGCATTTTTTCATGAAATATCATGGTTCATACTAGCAAGTATACAAAAACTGCAAGACTTCATCTAAAAATACACGTCTTGAGATTTTTCAGTCTAATTATTGACAGTCAACCAATTTTTAGATTACCAATATCTGATTCATTGATAAATACTACTGCAAAAGGCAATGTATTCTTATAAATAAAAAAAAGATTTGGAAATGGAATAAACAATGCTCAACCAAAATATATATTTTTAATTTGACAAAACTTTGAAAAGCACACCGTATGTTTGATTGTAAACTTCCTGAAGTTGATAAAGTAATAATAATAATTCTAATAATGAGGACTTTGAATAGTGCCTAATCTTAGAAGCTCTAAGTGCTTTACAACATCTGTAATGATTTCAGTACAAAAAGCAAACATCATGAAATTTAAAAAAATGAAGTAGAAAATGTTGAAAATATTTAAGGTAGGAAACATTATTAGCTCATAACATAAATTTTGTTCTTGCAGTCGAAAAAGGTGACTTTTAAGAGCACTCATGAAAAGGATCATGTGTCTTTGTATCTAATTTCAATGGGCAATGTGTTCCACATTGCTGGGCCATGGTATGCAAAAGAACGTTCTCCATATAACATCGTTTTCATAGTGGGAATAATGAGTATACAATTGTTGGAGAGGAGTGTAAGTATCTTGCTGGTGTGCACACATGGGTAAGGCCCAATATGAATGTTGGACTGGAGTCCATCAGTGAAACATAACACAGAGAACACATTTTTATGTTTGATTCTGGATCGAATGGATAGTCAGTGTAATGTACAGAGCATCGGGGAAGTGTACTCTAATGATGATCCGAGCAGCTGTGTTTTGAACCTTTTGTAGCTTCTGGAGTAGATATGTAGATGAACCAGACAGAATTGAGTTACAATAGTCAATAGTTGAGTCTTCAAAGTACTAATGAACACACAAGAGTTTCAGTGGCATCAACTGAACGATATTTGTGAATGGAGCTGATAAGTCTCAGCTCAAGATATGTAGCCTTGCATATGTTCATGACATGTTGGTGCAATGTGAGAGTACTGTCTAGAGTAACACCTAGGTTTCATACTTTGTAGGGTGCAGGTAAGATAAGTGATTTTTAAAGCCATACCCTATGAAGTAAATTAATGGATAAAAAAGGTCACATTTTGCCACCAGACTCACCCTAGGCCATAGGAAGAATATTATACTGTGGTAAAAGTCTCCCATTTAGATAAAAGAAAACCATATTAGAATCACCTGAAATGAGTCATACAATATTTTAATAGCAATAATCATAATCATTCACAAGCCCACTCATGAGGCTGGACAAAGTTTTTTTTTAAGATTTCAAATTTATTTAGCTTTTTTAAGGGAGAAGTGACTTTTGTCTATAAATTATAGTATAATCTCAGTATACTTTCATTTCTGCACAACATATCATGTACTGCAAGTCTGGTAACATTGCACATGCCATTTTCTCTGACTGTACATACTGTGACATAAATTCCAAAATGGTAAGTGTCTAAAAGAAGACTTACATGTAAAGACTATCAATTTGAATCACTATAAAGAAAATCTGGTACTTTAGACACAAAAATTTGCAATGCATTGGAAATTTAAAATTATTTTTTTAATATAGTTTTAACTAATTTCAGACATAATCAACTTAAGGGAGAATCTGTTTGTTATATTGAACTCCACCCAATGACTAAATAAAGTCAAGAAGGTGTGGATCCCTAAAAACATTCCTGAAATTTTGAAGTAAACATTTCAATTGTTTTAAATAACTGCCATATGGACAAGAACTCCATTCTAATCCATAATGGTAAAACAATCTTTTGTCAAAATCAATAAGGTGAATAAATCATTCAAGCTAAATATGGAATTCACATGCTGAGATCACCTCAGTGTAATGGGATCATCTGACAATAGGGAAATACAGATCAAAAGGATGTGTATAAAAGGTAAGTTCCATCTCTGATTAAAATATATCATGATCAAACCACCCTTACTTTCAATGGCAGGATTATAAACAAAACCAGATCTTGTTAAGGCAGTGTTCGATTTTGCTGGAAATAAATACTGACAGCAGGGGAAAAGATAATCTAATTGCAGGTGCACTTTCATGTGCATAAAGGATATATTGCTACAGTACCGGTACATGTATATTTTCTGTCATTCATAAGGCTTCAACCTGAGTAATTTTTAATCACATGCAAGACTAATAGTTAAAAGAAAGCTTTGGTGTATAAATCTTTATTGTTTTATGAGGGGAGGTGTTATGTATATTTAATTAGCATTGAGTGTTAGTTGTTTTTAAAAAAAATTTATTATAATTACATGTATGTGGGTTCAAATTGTACCTCGTAGCTGAGCTTGTCCATAATCAAATTCATCGGCTCCCTAACCAAAACCACTGATTTTTTTGTATTCTTTTATATACTAATTGTTTATATTCCCTGTTATTGTAGGATAAATATTAAGAATATTATCTCATTATGAGTAAATGACCTTATATTTATCATGATCTTAAGTATAATTTTAGCCAAAAATTTTCTAATAATAACTATGATTGTTCTAGAAATGAACTTTTGGCTATCATCCAGGCTATTCTTTTGTGTCATATTTTTTTAAAAATATAGTTTACTGGAAAAATTATTTATTCTTACTTAAAGATCTTACAATGTCTGGTGTACCGCTGTATTTGGGTGAAATTATATATTCGCTGAAAATACAAAGTACTCATAAAAAGTATTCTTAGAAAAAGACATTAATTCTGAATTGTAGTGAATTTAAACAATGAAGGCTAGGATTATATTACTGCGATTCATTAGAATGAATGACATTGGTACATTCGTATATTAGAGACTACATCGTTGGAGTTATAAAATAAAATTCCTTCATTGTCATCCGGTTGTTGTAAACACGCCCAACACAAATTACCCATCTGATTATCTCAGAATCTCTAATGAAAAGAGTTTGTTACCATCCATCTCATCCAGTGCATTGGAAATATCACATTTCTTAAATGATTACCGCTTTGGTGGCCTAGGGGTTAGAGGGTCTGTTGCTGAAGTGGGAGGAAGTGGGCTTGATCCTCAGCCAAGTCATGCCAAAAACTTACAAAAATGATACCAACAGCTGCCTCACATGGTGCTCAGCATTAAGAGGCTAGTGTTAAGACTGGTCGGCCTGGTGTCAGGATAATGTGCCTGGGGGGACATGATGCTACATGTCTAAGGCAAGATGCCCCAGTGCTAGACATCACAGTAAACTGCCTCACAGCAGACATCATAACGATATGACTGAAAAATTGTTAAAGTTATGTTAAAAATCCTAACCACACATACTCTTAAATGATTTGAACATTATACACCCACCGAGACACTAGCCTGGATGCTTCGTATTTTCTGCCTTTGTAAACTGCTTGTGCCCATCTACAGATTACATGTGCCACTGTTCTTGCATATTTGCCATGAACGCATTGTTTAGGCAAACATCAAATGGTTGCATCACCAATTCTGGTGCTGCCTGGGACCACAGCCTGGTATGTTTGATGTTGCCTAATGTTTCACCAACTGCATCAAATGTACATGAAACACTGCTCTAGAACTCATTCATTCACACCAAATTCCCAAATTGCAAAAGGGGTTTCATTATTCAAATTTTTTTGATGACTGGCATTATCAACTTGAACTGACTTTTTCATGTGCCAGTCACTCACCTACATTATTTCTACAGCACAACAATGTAATGTTCTGCAGCACCATTGTTGTTTTTCTTCGTAAAGTTTATAACCTTTAACGTAAAAGTCCCCAGCATGTGCATAATGTGTGTGTGTGTGTGTGTGTGTGTATGTGTTATTTGGGTTTGTTTTTACTACCGGTATATATTTTGTAATTGACAGAACAATGACTATTCATAAACTTGGTGTTACAATTCTATGGTCACAAAAACAGTAACAGAAAAGAAAAGCAAAACCAACAAGTTTGGTAAAACTTAACAAACAATTATCATAGTTATAAATGAAAACATGAGAAAAAAAAAAAGAAAAACATACAGTATTATAAAGTGAATGAAAACTAATCTTTATAAAGGTTTATGAAAGCCCTACATGAATGCAAAATTCTGAATAAATTTAAAAACTGGAAATGTACTGGTTATCCATGCACCATGATGTTGTCAAGATGGCATTGTCCAGAAATCCTTTGAATAATTTATAAGTTTTGGAATAATATTATAGTCCAAATAATGTGCACTTTCTATTTCCATTGAAGTCAACTTTCTATTTCCATTGAAGTCAACAAAAAAAAAATGACTGAATTATTTTCGTCTCTAATAATATCCAAGTACAACACATCTGCCGACTTAAGCAGGAACACTATAAGTGTGAACGACTCCAAAATTGGAATGAATCTAATTCTTTAACTGTCTTGTTTTATAAACTGTGTATTGTGACTGTAGACCCCATATGACAGAATATATCACTCATTTTGCATCAATTTGGTCTATTAATGTAACCTTGTCCAACCAATCGGAAGTTACATAATTTTTTTTATAGAAAAATTGAAACCCCATTAGCCACTGAGAAATTAAGCTTAAGTAATATTTAAGTCTTACTATCATACATTGTAATTCTCAAGACATACACATCTTTTTATAGATCCTATGTAATGTCATGATCTTAACAGATTCAATTCACGTAGGCAAACTGAAATAAAGATATTCTGTACACATAACAGCCATGAATAAAAATTAAAAAGATGAGATAAAATCATGTACCAGGAGTTACCAAATGCATAGTTATACACAACACTTGGTCTGTTATTTATGCAGAGCTGAGCCTGGGGTCTGTAAGATACACTTGGATCATACAGTCTTTGAAATCTCTTGAAACTATTGCAGCAACTTAATAGATGCCATTGGCGCAGTATGATCCAGGGGACTCAACATGGTGTTGGACAAGTATCAAATTCATGGCACATTCAAAGGAACGTCAACTGGGGGAAAAATACCCAGCTGCTATTACGGGACAATGGATAAAGAAAAAAAAAGTCATACGTATCTAATTAGCACCTCTATTAATGCATTGTGTATGGTGAGATTTTAATTTTTTTATATAACTTGCGTATAAGTCAACCACTACTCTGCATTAATATTTTGTTTTAGTAAAAGAGGATGAGTTATAAACGAGTATATATGGTATGACTAATCTATATACCAACAAGTTGTGCTCTACTTTTTTTTATCTTTCTGACATTACTGGTGGCAGAGAACAACTTTCTAAGGCATGATAATTGTCCCATGCATTAGTCTGTTACCCAGTGACTTGCACTTTGCTAAATTGTTTAGACATGCTGCTGTGGCCAAGTGGTGATGTTGCTTTCCATGCATCAGCAATTCAAATCCGAGGTCATGAGCTTGTTTTTTTGTTTGTTTGTTTTTTAATGGTTTAACATCATTTTTCAGCACAAAATAGGTTATACTTGGTGGCCAGTATTAATGGTGGGGGAAGAACCCAGAAAACCCTGGAAAGAACCACCGATCCATGAGAAGCTACTGGAAAGCTTTCTCACATACCCATATTGGCCGAATCCAAGACTTGAACCCACGCACACAGAGGTGAGATGGCAGTGATCTGTAACGGACAACACTTTAGACCAATCGGAGCCTCCGAGGTCATGAGCCACTGGAAACACAGATGTTCTGTTCTGATAGTGATTAATACTGAAAGTGTGAGTGTTCTGAAGGATTTGATGCCATAATTCAATGCAAAACAATGGTCAGTTGAAATAAAAAAATTAATTAGTACCAAACAGCCCAATAATCTGCCTACATTATAAAGCTGACACTCAAGACAAATCATGATTTAAACAGTTGTTTGGCACCACAAGCCATGTTTAAAGAAAATAAAATGGTGGAAAATCAGCTTGCTTTAAGTTAACACTTGGAGTTGTATCGTTGCTTACAATTTAACTATATCTCATTCATGTACTATATCATGATACAAGGGTGGAAACTTTTCTACTGTCTACTACAGCCTATTTAAGAATCAACACTATTTTAAGCCAGACTTTGCATAGCAAAGAAGGTTGGGTACAGACTGGCATTACAATTTTATGCCTATACAAAGTTTTACTAATTACCTTTATGGAATGCCAGACCATTTTCTAATGCTATTGGTTGACATGATCATTACTACACATGCTTAATATTAATAATATGCAAGTGAAACAAGCTGAAGGAATACTGCTTTCTCACTGATTGACCAAAAATGATGTACTGCACTGTCTGATAGCCTGATTTGCACTTATTTGGCACTATGCCATGTGCAGCTTGAATTATCAGCCTTGATTCCATGACTGCACATGCTTAATATGAAAGTGGAACAAACTGAAGGGAATACCATATCCTCACTGATCGAGCAAAAATGACATACTGCACTGTATGACAGCATGATTTTTACTTATCAGACACCATGCCAAATGCAGCTTGAATTATCAGCCTTGACTCCTACATTGGTCAAACTAGAATGACAAGATGGGTCCTCCCTTGTAGTATTACATAGTACAATATTAAAGGGTAAACTATAAGCAATGATATGAACCCGCTAGTCTAGATCATAGTTCGTTCCACCACAAAGTCTGATATTTTATCATACCAATAGTTATGGGTGGTATGTTACTTTCTTTTGAATGGGTATGTATAGCTTGTTTTGTTTTCTCATTATTCTGAAGCGATAAAATAACGTGACAAAAGATTAATGAAGGGGATGGTTGGGGTCATGCTTGCACTCCTTGTGTTAATTTAAACTTCTGATAAAAATGATTTTGTGTTGTCAGAGTTATCGTACTTCATAAAATAAAACGTCAGATTCCTGTGGTTCCACATAGCATCGCAAAATTTATCCTATCTGTAAGTAAATTTTCAGGTCATCGTTATTAAATGTAGCTAAAAGTATTTAAATCGTTTCAAATAACTTCAACTAAATCCCTCGTGGGAACGAACACAATAATCACCATTTTTGAAGAATGGGGTTTTGTTTTACAGTGATTCATTCTGTGTCAAACCAAATTATATTCAACGGACTGACATATTAAGCATACATTTTAAATTACATTCTTTTCCACAATAAATCTTGTTTACCATGTTAGCGTCGAAACTAAATATTTTCGTTCGATAGCTGGTAGCGGTGTGAGGCTCCATACATAATGGTTTGTACTTGAAAGCTTCGAATCACTGCATCTCATATTAACGTTGCATCAATCGATACTAAACATTTGTAATAATTTGTTAAAGCTTCAATATTACCTTGATTTACCACAAAATACTGTACTAACTATAACCTCTTTGTGTCACAGAAACATATTTCATCACACCCACTTCTTAGTAGGGATGATGATGGTTTGTGACTCAACAGCCGACTCACAAAGTAGTGTACCATCGATCAAGGGAAAAAAACCAAAGGAATCCAAATGTAAAAACAAACTAAGAGTTGAATAAAACGACAATCTGGAACAGTAAACCGTAAAGGACGCATTTCTTACCATATCGTACACCACGTGACGAGGAATTATACGAAAAATCAAACTGAAACAAATAATTGTTAGATGAATTAATTTCTATTCATTCTTCTTATTCTTTTAGGTATGACACTATGCCAAATGCAGTTTAGATTTAAGTATAAGCTTGTATTGGGTAATTTTTTTGGGATATGCTGCAGTAAAACTTCTCTCTGCAACAACTAACATAAATACATTAATTTTAAAAAAATTTAAAGTCGCAATTTGCGTTAGATAATAAGAAATATTGGCTCGTTTGAGTTATTTTACCGATTGTAAGTAATACTACAGCAATTAATTTAAAAATCGATCATATAGTACTTAAGACTGTAGGGGTGCTTTTTCTTTTCTTTTCTTTCTTTCTTTCTTTTTAAAATGTGAATATGTTTTGTTAAAAAAGTTTTAAAATTGAGATGCTTAATGGCTGGCTCCAGCTTATAATTTTTTTTATTTAAAAATTAAATGCATAGAAGTAAATTTATATAAATATAATATGCTCTACGCTTGCGTGCAGTGTTAAATATTATAGCTAAAATAATGGTCGGCTCTTGTTGTGTTCCAGCTCAGAAACAACCACGGATTTTATAAATTTTAAATATCTTTAAATGACCTAGAGTGTACACTACTTGCGTGCAAACTTACCCAATGATGTAGACAAAAATAAGTTGCATCATATCTTACATTTTGATTGTTTCTGTTGTTTCTGTGTTGGGTTTAACGCCATTTTTCAGTGTAAAATATGCTATATATATTGTTACGTGCTTAGGCTAGAATAAACAGCAACACAGAAAGAGTGAAAACTAACAAGCTTGTATAAATTGAACAATAAATTTATTAAGTACAATTATTTTCATAAAATAAATAAACTTACAGTTTTAGAGAATCAAATCCAACATTAATCCAATATAGAATTCACAAAAATAATCCACTAATAGAATTGTAAGAGTTCTGATAAATAAATGTTCTAATAGTTCCAGGTTCAAATCTTGACTATGTAATCCAAAATGGCTGACAATGTCACGTGATGCAGTTCTTGTTTAATTTATCATCCAAATGAATTATGAGCAAATGTTTTCTCCTCCAAATAGATAATAAATCCTCTTTCTTCAAAGAATTGACACAAAGTCCAGAACAAGATAATACAAATTATAACTCAAACATGAATACACAACTGTTCATTTTAAAGCCCAAAATTCTGCTGATTTGTTCTATCCCAAACAACAGTTCTTATACTTGTTTTTCTAATAAACAAGTGATCACGTGATTTTCTAGAAATTGATAGAGGTTCATGGAAGGTCACAAAAAGAGACTGCCTTCACTAAAAATCACGTATTCTAGATATTTACTACCACCAATAACTAAAAATAAAACGTTGTCCTAATTAACCAATAGTTTTAGATGCTTGTTGACAATGTCTAAAGCAGGGTCAGATAAAGAGGTAACCAAGCCAAGGTCAGCCTGTTTACAACTAGAATCTAGGTCAACCTGAATTTTCTAGAAAAATCTCCCAATTAATGAATAAATATTAAACCCTAAATGACAAATTTGGATTTAACAATAAAAAAAATAAATAAATTAAATCCAATAGCCGTAACAATATATATATATATATATATATATATATATATATATATATATATATATATATATATATATATATGTATATATATATATATATATATATATATATGTATATATATATATATATATATATATATATATATATATATATATATATATATATATATATATATATATATATATATATATATATATATATATATATATATATATATGGCATTGCATTTTGGCAATGACCGAGTTCAGTTCTTTCACACTTTCAAACTAAAGGATTTTACGGCAATACCAATCAAGACAATTCCAGTTTATGTCAATATTTTTGTACATGATATTTGTTGCTTTGTGTATCATGTTCAATAAGGTTATTCAGAGTGAACTGTTGCTATTTCAGGTACAGTATATAAGAACTGTTAATATCTTTATTTTATTTTTGGGTACGGCTGCTGTATATCCACATGATGTGAAAGGCACAAAGGGTTTCCTTTCATCCGGATTACATACAAATTCCTTCCATACACATGCGTTCGGTTAATTTTTGTGTATTTCCTTTTGCGATTGAAAGTTTTATTACAGGAATACAGTCAATATTTTGTCCAGGAAAAATGCATTGCTATTAATTTGTTGCGTGAATTGCATCAAATTTTATAAAAATGTAAATGTTCTACTGATCGCATCAACGCCCAAATGATTGTCATTACCCTTCATGTATTTAAGTATCTTGTTGACTAGCTTCAAGTCTTTAAAATTGTATTAAAATTCTTTTATTTCTTCCTTTTCTAAATGAATTGAAGATCCAGTTCAAATTCGATGATATTATCTCTTTTCTCTTTTTTGGGAGTGATATTTCTATTGCCCATGTAGGATATTATACACATTGTCTCCTTGTCACGTTTCTCATATGTAACACCTTGTTGCGTACCTGCGATGTTTTTGCATGTACTTTCTTTGCCCCCTCTATAATAAGCTGATCAGTTTCAATTCACACGACATATAAGGTGGGGGAGCAGGGGTACGCGCCTTAGACCTCCCTGTCCCGCCTCCCAGTTGCCATGGATAAAATTATAAAATTTTGTGTTCAAATAACCGTATATAGTTTAATCCGTATATAGTCTAATCCGTCTAATACTTAACCTGAAACAGCTTTAATAATTACAAACATAAACACGACATTTGCAAGACTGTATTCAGGGTGTATTTACAGATCTAAACACACACACACACACACACACACACACACACACACACACACACACGCCCGTCCGCACGCACATCGTATGTCCCCCACCCGGCCTCTTCAGTTTATTCAATCCAGGCCCGTGGATAACATTATAACTTATAAAGATGACCCGGGTCCCCCGCCATCAAAGTTAAAATGCTTACCCCTCCCCCTCAATACAGTTTAATTCCACCCCTGCCCGAAAGATGTATGTCTCATAACTCTTTATGATCAAATGCGGGCTTTTTTCACATCTGTCAGAGTCTAGAAACGTACTATCTAAACAAAATTTAGGTCTTGCGATAATGTCATCAATATATTGTTCTTCTGTTGTCTCCGTGGGTGACGACAATGACATGCATCAGGAGTACAAAAATGACAACGATCTGTATCTTTCACAAATAACTTTTTTAAATGCAACGATTTGTCTTTTGGTTCCCAACATTTTAAATAATTGGTAATGTATGTATGTATGTATGTATGTATGTATGTATGTATGTATGTATGTATGTATGTATGTATGTATGTATGTATGTATGCATGCATGCATGCATGGGTGAGTGGGTGGATGGATGGATGCATGCATGCATGAATGATTGGATGATAGGATGATAGGATGGATGGAAAGATGTGTGTGTGGGGGTTGGTGGGTGTGAGGAAGGATGGATGGATCTCCTTTAAAACACAAAATTGATCAAATTCATGATGACATTTTATCTTTAAATACAACAAGGAATCAAATTACAAAATAAAATAGAAATGTAACATCAACACACGTATTTTCAAAATGAAATGTTTACTTGAAAACATCCATATAAATATATCTATATAAATATCAGAACTGATAATGGAATTTGCCACAACGTTGTTCCTTCAGCCATTTTGAACTGGTAGTTTATGGTTTGAATTTCTAAGTTTCAAATTAGGAAATTCACATTATGATAGGAAATTTACAAAATCTATAATGATAGGACTATTTTTTTAAAAAAAAATATGAAATTAGAAAACATAAAAAATGCTGAAAATATTTAAGGTAGGAAACATTTTTAGGTCTTCGAGTCTGTTCTTGGTGTTGTTGAAGAGCTCTCTTGAAAGCGACCACTGTCTCTTTGGGTCTAATTTCAATGGGCAATTTTGTTTGACGTTGTTGGGCCCTGGTATGCAAAAGAGAAATATAAACCCTGTTTTGTATGTATTGATACAAGACAGCGATAATATAATACCTTAATTTATTACCAATTCAACTATTACCATACATCATATCTTCCTACATTTTAAGTATAGTCGTTATTTGTGTTATCCATTTGTGCTGAAAATGGACAGACTCAAGATCTAAGTGCATACTGTTATTTAGCATACATAATTTATTTTCCTTTCTATCGCTGACTGATGATGAGATGCAGTGCTCGAAAGCCAATTTCTACGTATAATATGTAGAATAAATTAGAATGTCATAAATTATTATTCTTTGTTGGAAATTCATTATGAAAATTCTCCATTTAATCCGAATTTTAATATCCCATATTTCACTCCCATAGATAAGTGTCATTATAATATATAGTCAAATAATATTAACTGCAGATCTAATGGCAACATATCTAAAATGACTCATCTACAAACATTATTTCACATCAATGAAGATAAACATTAATTCAAGCACATTTCCTACCAAAGAAAACGGCGGCTGAGGTGAAGTTTTTCTCAAACATGTTGGCCTAGCTACATTACGTACCAATGAGAGTGGCGGTTGAATTCAAGTCTTCCTCACACATATTGTCCTAGCTATACAATGTACCTAAGAATGGTAGTTGAGGTTAGGTCTCCCTCAGACATATTGGACCAGCTAGATAACGTACCAAAGACAGCACTGGCTGAATTTAATGTCTACATCAAACAAACTGTTTCTCAGTGATTGACCTAGCTTCAGATCCAAAAGCAAATTTACATAAAAGAGTACGAGCCTTACATACAAAGCACCTGCTTCAGACTCCATCTCAGCTGAAGTCTACAAGGATGTGAACACTGCCTTGATAGAAAGGCTTCACCAACTGTTTTTACTGATGTGTCAGCAAGAGACGATCCCCCAGGATTTCAAAGACGCTTCCATAATCCACACGTATAAGTATAAAGGCCTGCGACAACCACCGCGGTACATCAATACTCTCAATTGCAGGGAAGATACTCTCCAGATTCTTATTGAACCACCTCACTACACTTTGACCAGAGAGCCAGTGTGGATTCCGAAAAGAACGTGGGAACATCGACATGGTGTTTGCTACGAGGCATCTACAAAAGAAATGCCATGAGCAAAGCACTGACCTTTTCTCTATCTATGTCAACTTGACAAAGGCCTTTTTACACTGTCAGCAGACAAGGCTTGTCGAATGTAATGGCCAAAAACGGATGCTCAAGCAAATTTATATCCGTGGTGCAGCAATTCCACGATGGAATGCATGCACGAGTCCAGGACAATGGAGATACATCTAAGCCATTCCCAGTAACGAATGTGATCAAGCAGGGTTTTGTGACTTGTGTCCTGGCACCGACAGCGTTCAGTCTATTGTTCTCTGCCATGCTGAGTAATTCTTTCTGAGACAGAGAGGTTGAAATCGGCATCATGTTCCGTATAGATGGAAAACTATTTAATCCCAGGAGGATTCAAGCGAAAACAAAGGTTATGATAAATATCATCAGGGATTTCTTATTTGTTGATGACTGCGCCCTCAATGCTGGCTCAGAAGCCGACTTGCAACGCAGCGTTGACAAGTTCTCCAGCTCCTGTACAAGCTTTCGTCTCACCATCAGTACCAAGAAGACTGAAGTCCTGCATAAGCCCCTGGAAAGCTATATGTTGAGCCAACATCACCATCAACGGCCAAAAACTCAACGTAGTGAACCGCTTCACCTACTTTGGCAGCACACTGTCACAGAGCGTCACTACTGACGATGAGGTGAACCTTAGCATTACCATAGCCAGCGTCGACAGATTGTATGTCAACGTCTGGAATATAAGAGGCATCAGCATCCAGACAAAATCAAAAATTCACAGGGCAGTTGTGCTTCCCACACTACGTTACGCATTTATAACATGGAAGGTGTACTAACGCCATGCCAGGAATCTCAACATCAAAGGGCAGGAAAAGGTTTCAGATACTGAGGTACTCGCCCAAGCAGGTCTCCCTAGCATCCACACCATCCTGATGCAGTACCAGCTGCGCTGGGCGAGATATATTGTAAGCATTCCAGACCACCGGCTGCCTAAGAGACTCTTCTATGTCGAACTACAGCAAGGACAACGATCCCAAGGAGGTCAGAAGAAACGCTTCAAAAACAATCTGAAAGCTGACTTGAAAGCGTCTAACATAAACCCTAATTCCTGCAGGGCAAACTGCATGCGATCAAGTTACTTGGCGTTATTTTGTGCACAAAGGCTCCAAGTTGTGCGAATATAGCAGGACAGCAGCTGCCGGGCTAAGGAGGCGAGCAAGAAAGCACGTGCCATCAATCCTCCTGGAGATGTCTCGCTCATCCCTTGTCACTAGTGCAAACTAACATTACGTGCAAGGGTTGGCCTCATCTGCCACCTGCGCACACACAGATCCAGCATCTCCAACTATTGGATGATTAGAAACGTCCTCGTCGAATCCAAAGACGAACAACAGAACAGGATCCATGTGAAATAGGATTTTTAAAAAAAAGTCTTGTAGTCAGACGACAACAACACGAACATAAATTTTGTATTAAAATAACTGGTTCAGACCCCCCCCCCCCTCCATCTCACATCAGCTATTATCGATATTACTCGTTATGACTTACGTAATGTAAATAATTTCCAGTTTGCACGGGTTGTAACAAGTTTATTGTACAACTTGTTACTGTCTTTAACCATTCGAGAATGGAATACATTTTCTATATAGACTCGTCAAATATACTCCATTAACAAATCGAAAAGCACGTTAAATACTCGCGACACCTGTGTTGCCAGATCATTTTACTGCAGTAGAAATAAATTTGAAATTATTCATGATACTAAAAGACTAATTTCAATTCACTTAATCAGCATTTGTTTAGAAATAATATAATCGTATTGCCACTTTGCAGATGTGGATATTTACAAAGTGCACATCACTTCTTTTATTGTGTTTATTGCCAGGAACAACGCATCGAACTGTTTACGTCCCTCTCACCATGTGGTAATTGAATTTTAAATACCCCTTTGAACAGATGCAAACAACAATTGCACACATTGATTCCAAAAAAATAGTTGAAATCGACTCCGCAGAGACTCACCCTGAATATAAGCACTGTTCACTTTTAAGCTCACATTATGTTTGTTTTAATTTTTTTGATTGATTTTTTTCTCGTCCCCTATCTTTACGATCTCTATTTTAAACAAAATCAACTATCAAAATTTTAAAGTCATGTTTGACGCATTTTGATTGACAATTTCTCATTTCAACTTCTTTCTTTTTGTTACCCTCGTCTTTCTCTTGCTTAATTAATCTTCTTCTTCCCGCTTTAAAATTAATTAGTCAAATGCTAATGTTTTACTAAGGGACTCTTCATTTGTCTATCGAATTTTGTTCCACACATTAAATTTAAATCTCTCTCTCTCTCTCTCTCTCTCTCTCTCTCACACACACACACACACACACACACACACACACACACACACAGAGTCAGAGAGACAGAACGTTTGTATCGTAAAAGAAGAATATTATAAGCCAATGCAAATGAAAATAGCAAGAAAAGAGGTACAAATAAAAAAGACAAAATGAACATGTCATACTGAAGCACGGTTAACAAAGTTAGTCCACGAGCTGCTATTTTATATTGATTAAACTATCAAATTAACTTTTAAAAAATATAGATAATGACATTTTTATTGCTCTTCGATAGGAATGACGCTTTAGGCAATGATGCCTGCAATATATATATAAAAAAAAATTCCGAAATCCTTCAAACACGAATTGAAAGTTTATAATAAATTGAGCAATCAACAACATTCTCTCTCTCTCTGTCTCTCTCTCTCTCTCTGTCTCTCTCTCTGTCTCTCTCTCTCTCTCTCTCTCTCTCTCTCTGACACACACACACACACAGTCAGACAGACAGAACGTTTGTATCGTAAAAGAAGAACACTATAAGCTTAGTTTCAACCATTTAAATTATATATATATATATATATATATATATATATATATATATATATATATATATATATATATTACCTCTTGTATTTAAACTATATATACAAAATAGTCAGAAAAAGTAGAAAGCAATTCTATATGCCAGGTATCTAGCAGTAGAATGAAATAATTGGTAGTTCATACACAGTATGCAATTGTTCATACAAATCCGTAAGCAGCAGAGGGGGCGAATCAGACAACTTTTTTTTGTTTTTATTTTTGATTATACCCCCTCCAAAATAACACTAGACCCTTCTCGCGAAAAAATAAGTCTCTGACCCTTGTCTGAAAACATTCGCGTCGCAACGTCGTTGTCACTCACCCCCTCTGCTGCTAGAACTTTCAGTTGGGGTTAACCGAATATTTGATCAAGTCCGATACGATATCGTGTTCGAGGGTCATGTAAATTTATTGTTACAAATCCGTGTGGGGTAGACTGAGCATGACTAAAGAAATTTCTAAATTGATTGAAGTCCATATCAGAACACCATGTCTGCCAAATATTTCGTAACGTATGTGTATCAACGCCGTTGAATACAGCAAGCATATTACAGTTATCTCTAATCACTTTTGGAATCTGAGTGTAGCGTTGAGTGACATAGATCACATCAGTGTTTTTATGCCTGCCTCTGGAAAATATTCTAGCAGGATTTTTTTGATTATCTAACATGACATCGTCGTATACAACTAAATTGTTGATACTTCCATCGAGGTCATTCACGGATGGCGCCTCGTCAATATCGGTTATAAATTCAATAACATCCTCGGCGGCAATCTCTGAAGCGTTTTCATTAAAATCTTTTAGCACTTCATAGCATCGTTGATCATCTACGCTAGGGGCAATTAAATAAAACTTATCCCACTTCATCCATCTCATTATTAAATTGAGCAACAATTGCTTTTTACCGGATCCAGATGGTCCGATTATAATTGCGCGGATAGAGTTTGGTAGCGCTGCATGATGCTTCACTGGTTCTCTTGTTTTAGTCGCTGAAAAATCAATTATATTCATATCTCTATACATAAATTATGGATCTATATTGCGTGAAGTGTAAGGCGCGTACTGGCACAGATGACTTGACGACGATTACAACTAAAAATAACCGATCAGCACTTTCTGGTAAATGCGTACAATGTAGTACAAAGAAATTTAGATTTGTTTCTAAACCCAAGGAACTCAAGGAACCTTTAAAAAAAAACGAGGAGGTGATATCGCAGCCAAATTAGCAAAACTCCCTGGAACCCCATGGGCAAAATACCCCGGAGAAAAGCACCTTCCAGGATGTAGCTACTGTGGACCGGGAACAAGACTTGATATCAGACTCAATGATCAAAATCAGCCCCGACCCGGTGAGGAACCAATAAACGCTATTGATAAGGCCTGTCACCTTCATGATGTTGCTTATAAAAGCAGCAATCTGCAGCACAGGCATCTAGCAGATGTGAAATTAATTCATGCGTTAAATGCTATTTCTGATAAATCTTTCAAAGAAAAATTGGCTTCCTTTTTGATAAAATCGGCTATGAAAAGTAAATTGATGTTAGGGGCTGGTAATTAATAACAACATGGAATCTATTTATTATTCCCCAAGAGGATACTGGAGGGGTAAATCAGCAATCCATAAACTCGCTAGCGCTGCGAAAGTGAAAAAAACCACTGCGGCTCATTGGTTATCCAAACAGGCACTATGGCAAATTTATCTACCACCGCCTAAACAAATCAATTTCTCGCATTTTGATGTGACCGGACCCAATGAAGTTCATCAGGCTGATCTATTATTTCTGCCACATGATCGTGGTTACAAATACGCATTAACCGTAGTTGATATTGCAAGTCGATACAAAGAAGCAGAACCGTTAAAAACAAAATCAGCCACTGAAGTGGCTTCTGCATTTGAAAGGATTTATCGAAGGAGTCCTCTGCACTGGCCAAATCTGTTACAAGTTGACCCGGGCAAGGAATTTCAGGGTGCAGTGTTATCTACAATGAAATATCACAATGTCGCTATCAGACGAGGGCATACTGCACTGCATCGTGATCAGGCCATTGTAGAACGATTTAATAAAACCCTTGCTGAGCGGTTATTTGGATATCAATACGCAAAAGAATTCATCCAAGAAAAAAGATCCCGTGAATGGGTTAAAAGGTTACCAGCTGTGATTACTGCACTGAATAACGAGATTACTAGAACCATCAACATGAAACCTATCAATGCGATTAAAAAGAAGTCAATACCTGAAATGGAAATTCAAAAAGATTTTAGCGTTTCCCAACCAATTCTTGGTAGTAATGTCATTGTGAGGTACTTATACGAACCAGGAGAGCTTGAGGGTGGGACAAAAAGGGCTACTGATCCTATTTGGAGTGTTACTGCACATAAGATATCTAGTATAACACGATCTACGGGTAGACTTCCAATCTATAAACTGGATTCAACTGCCCCTCAACGGGGTTTTACTAGACAACAATTACAAGTGATACCTGAGGATACTCAATTACCACCGCATGGGCTTAACTAGCACCCTTGCGTCTATTGCACTCAAGACAAGTCAACATCACATTATTTCTGACATGACCGAGATTGTTATTTTTTCTGTCCACGGTGAATTGGCGAGGATCCTTATCCGAATACTGCCAACGCATTATACAATTGCAACTCGCGCAGTGATTATTCTGTTGTTGCTTCAGAGTAATTATTAATTCAGCATCAATATCAAATTCTCGTTGTTTTTTTTTGTCTTGTTGTTTGTAACCGGAGAGTTTTTTATCAATAATATCATCTATTGTGGTGTCATTATCATCGCCAATGATTTCATCATCGCCACCAATGATTTCATCATCGAAGACAATTCTTCGAAGTTGTTTATTTTTCGTACTCTAGACACTGCGAGATAGACTAAATTCGACCATTCTATGCGATTATCTACTATCCAAACAGTTGTATCCGATATAGTCAATCCCTGTGAAGAGTGTATAGTTGCTGCATAACCTAGCGTCCATGGGGATTTATTAGCACGCAATGCATCTTCAACGACATTGATATCAACCAGCACAATATCATTTAATACGAGAATCTGTCTTTGAAATCCTTCGGATTTTGGTCCTGGAATATCAACTTCGATGTTCTTGTTTTCGTGTATCCGATGGCCTATAACATAACGGTACTGGAAGTGTTGCCAATTTTTGTTTATGCAATTCAAATAACTTCATCTGAAGTGTATCCCTGACTATTTTTCTACTTGCAATGATTAAATCATTTGGTCTCCACGCTTCCCAAAACTCATTCATGGGAGTTTCCGAAATTATTTCACGGGCTATTTCACACTGGATTCTATCCGGTTGTAATCTAATTAGTTTCTTAAATTCTTTTAATTCATTATCAAGTGATCTATGATCGGTATCAATTTCTTCATAATAGTCTACAAAACCCTTTAGCCATTCATGGGGGGATGCACCGACAAATGGTGGAGGTTGGCCGTGATCCCCGCACATGACGACTTTTGTATTCTTCAATAACAACCACTCAAGAAATATTTTTAAGACATCTTCGGACACTGTGTCTATTTCATCCCACATGATAATTTCAGGAATAAATTTCTCTCCCATGCGCTCAGGAGTCCATTTATCTCCCTTCCATCGGAAAAAGCTGTGATAAGTGCAGGCATTTACCCCTCGTTGTTTCATCTCTCTGGCGAGTCTGTGAGTCGGTGTTAGCACAATCATGTTTGGATTGGAAACGCTAGCGTTTCTACGGAATAACTCAATTGCCCGGGTTGTTTTTCCTGACCCGCCACAACCGTTTAAATAAACTGTTTTATATCTACAGATTGGATCAGAAATCGGTGGTGCACTAGAAAATTCTGAACACTGATTGCTTTCTAAGTAATTATTTTCAATGGTAACATCTGCTGATGGAATATAATCATGAAGCATTTCCTTCTTAATTCTCCATGACCCCCAATTCTCGTTGCCAGTAGCCTTAAAATCAGCCATTTTGCTATTTATGTAAAATGAGTCAGTAGCAACTCTAACTGCGGTGGTAGGAAATCTATTGATCATTGAAAACAGATTGATAGAAGCATAACCAAGCATAGAAGCTCTCAAATATGTGTACTGCTGATGGTATCCATCAGTGTAAGTAACAATTGTACCCAATTTGGTTCCATCGGACATAAATGCGTCCTTACGATTGACATATAAGCCCCTATTCGTTAAATCTTTGATTACAAAATCGTATTCAGCATTGTCTATAATCAATCGTGAAGAATATCTCGTATTATCATCTTTGCCACCTTGGGTAAATTTACCGATTATTCTTCGTCCAAGATCTTTTGCTTCATTGTTTCTGATTTCAAATAACTGTCTGGACCAATCCATGATTTGTTGTTCATTAAAATCAGGAAACAGTTTTCGCTCTTCGCTAATTATTTTTTCTAGATCAGGTTGTGGTAACCAGACTGATTTCTGTGCTCGATAGGATATAATTGCTTCACTGACAATTAATGATTTTAACATCTTACAATCAAGCATATACCGTAATAACACTATTGGCATCCAGTGTTTTTCAGACATGTGTTTACCAATCCAAAGATAACTACACGGATGAAGCCCTTCAGCCATTTCAAATGATACTACACAAGCGAATCCGGTTAAATCGAAATGTGGCAGTGGTCCATTAATAGCAACACGGGTCATTTCGTGTGTAGGGTGTCCAAATCGTTTGAAATATTTCTCACACTCTCCATACCCAAGAAAACTTCCTGGATAACATGCAATCATATCAACTGAAATAACGGTATCAGCGGTGTATTTTGTGTTCCATAATCCTCCATGGCTGTATTCAAGACAGGACAATTTGACATCTGATAAGAACTCACTTCGGGTTGGTTTCCACGCGTTTTTCTTCCTAGCAAAATGTGCTACAACTGATGGAAGTGTAAAACAGTTTGCTAATAATTGATCGTTGTCTTCCCCCCCAGAACTCTGGGGAGAAAATTCACTAGCTAGTTGTTTCATTTGATTATGCAGCTCTTCAGTACGGTACAATTCTCCGTTGGGCCTTACAAACTGATCAAATCTACATTCTTCGTCTGAAGTACTATGAAATAGCCACACTGACACAGGATCGTTTTTACTCAAATGGTAAATAGCATCAAATAATTTCTGCTCTGAAAAAAACTCTTCGGTTCCAAACAGATATTTTACGGTTCTATCCCGTGGGAATATTGTTACTGCAGATGACCACGCGTGTTCGTTATGATCAATAATTTCAATGGGAGCTCCCTGTGATTTATATTTCGATTCGTATAATACTTCTCCGGTGATTGTCCTTACCGATATTGGAAATCTCAATGATGTTTCTAATTTGGCTATATCTTGAATTGTTGCCCCATGCTGTTTCACTGTCAGTTCCCATTCGGTTATTTTTTTTCGTCTTAGATCAGTTAGTTTATTTCCCCGGGACGCATTTGTGAAGTGTTCTATTATTCGTGTTGCTACACAATTGAGCCCTGTCGAATATTTCATGGGTGCTAGTTTTGAAATATCAGGTTTTTCATTGAGTGGATATATCCCGTAAACAACTACTGTGACAGGATAAGATCTTTCGTAGTAGGGTTTATCAAGTCCAGTCAAAATTCCTGGTTTTGAATCCTGAGTCACAGTGACAGTTTTTTTGTCCTTAAGAATAGGCTCGTATTTGTCCCTAATGATCCATTTTCCATTATCACGGATAAGGAATTTTATTCGAAAAAAATTTCTTTCTTCCCCAAGACGTGAGATTATCACTGCTGCTTTTTCATCATTCATGGTAGCGTCAACAACACCATCAATTCGAAATGTTGACCAACAATGAGCTGCCCCATCACGCTTGAATTCATTAAAACAGTCTCTGATTTTACTAATCAAGGTTCTATCAAGAATTTTATTCTTTGGTGTATCAGAAACTCTATCAAGATTGAATTGAACACTTTTCCAAGGCTTAATTTTCGATAATCTCTCGAACTCCTCCATACTATAATTAAAACAAGCATTTAAATGAAAGATTTAAGTATAATGAATCATTGCAAATGGCTTATGATTGGATCAGTGACACCGTGTAACAAATCATGCAGAAATGAATTCTGTTGGTATCATATGCAAAGCTTTCGTCGTGGAAGCCGAGGTCCGTTACCCTGTATTCAATGTGGGGTTGGGGTCAGGGGGAGGTCGCAATTATGCATTATGTGCGGCGGAAAACGATACAGGGAACTAAAACGCTACTATGATAAAAGAAATAAAAAATACTGCCATTGACCCCAACGATGACAAAATAATAAAGACTGCTCAAGATTATATACAGAGACTTATAATTAAACCAAACAATGAATTAGAAAAATAGTGTTATTATACAAATGAACCAAGAATTCAGACCTCACCCCTCCGTGCTTGTTAATTATGAAGCATTCCGTAATGGTATTATCAGAAAATTCGATTTTCGCGTGTCAAAATACAGTACACGCGTACCGTCTATAACACCAAGGGAGGCCACTCTTAAATGATATAACCAAGGGAGTTATCATTGTGATTTAGCTTCTGAGTATTGTTTTATAGGAAAAGAAATATTTTCTTTTTTTTTAGTGTTTAAGTCAAATATTCTGTCTCACGTGCGATTAATGCGTATTTCATAACATAGGATGTGATCCGGAGATGCAGGCGTTACAGGATAACACACGTGTATACTTTCTCCCTTAGATTGTGTTAACTTGTTTAATGGGTATTGTGATTCAGCGCTGGGCATTGTTTTGTAAGAAAAGACATGTTTTCAAACAATTATATTCTTTGTTCTAGTGTTTAAGTCAAATATGCTGTCTCATTTAAATACTGTGAAACACGATTAATAAGTAATTCAAGAAAATAAAATAGCATACTTGCGGATTGATGTATTAATTCTCTTTATATACTCTCTCCCTTAGATGGTGTCGAGATGATAAGGGAAGGAATAACAACCCCCCCACCTACTCTTATATGTTTCTACTATTATGTGTAAATATAAGTGTTTTTAAATGTCTGTATGTTGACTATCATTTGTATAATTTAATATGTAAATATTGAATAAAGATTTTAAAAAAAAGAGGATGCCGACATGGCACCTATAAAAGATGTACAAATGCTACATCTATAAAAATTACATTACAGTATGTCGTGGGTTATTTGCCCTTAAATTGTGATTCAGCGGCTTGGGATATAAATAATTAGAAAAGAAATCAAATATAAAATGTTTTCAAACGATTATATTCTTTTTTTTTAGTGCTTTATGCAAATATTCTGTCTCATTTAAATACTGTGAAGCACCATTAACAAGTAATTCAAGAAAATAAAATAACACACTCTGTGGATTGAAGCTGCTGTATTAGTCGCCTTATATACTAAATGAAAGGTTTGAAGCTGGGGCTTTCAAGGCCAATTCGACCAGTCAAAAAATAACCCACGCCATTGACACGTGTGCGTGGTTGACTTTTACTCAATCATGCAACCGGGTTTAATTTCATGGGTTGCTTTGATTGGTCGAATTGGCCTTTGAAAATCAGCCCCGTCGTTTCATGTTTGTGATGTCTGTGCCGTCCCATCATCATTACATCATCATTGAATTATAATCCATATTACATCATCATTGAATTATAATCCATCCTTAATTAAGTTAATTAAGTATATGTATACCTACAATCTGAATGGAGATATATACGGTATTTGTGCTGTCCTTAATTAAGTTAATTAAGTATATGTATACCTACAATCTGAATGGAGATATATACGGTATTTGTGCTGTCCTTAATTAAGTATATGTTGTGACGTCACCCCAAGCATATCTTCTGGGCGGTCTAAGATGGCGTTTGCCACGTTAGGCCTCCCTTCCGGAGATGTATGTTTCGGGTTTCCCTTGGGCTTACTTGGATGTGAAGGCAACCAAGGAGTTCCAAAGATGTGTTGTCGTATATATGTAACCTCTAGGTCATTTCACGTAAACATACCCTCTTGTGATTATAACCCGTTATTTGACGAGTTAGATTCACTCTTAGGGGAATATGTTTCCGGTGAATGTAAATATAAATGACCTAAAATAAATACCATCCATGGATGTAATTAGCTCTCCATCACATTTGGGTTACCCCGTATGGTGTTCAAAAATGAATTACCGGCCAAAACGTGGATGCACATTGGGTAACCCCAGAATGAATTATAGGCTAATAGAAACGGTCATAGGGTCATATCTCAAAGAGCAAAAACATTCTGATATAAAACAGAAACAGAAAAATGCTCTAACAAAGGACCCTATGAAAGACACAATGGCCTAATAAGGGACCCAATGAATGCAAATAGAACCACAACGGCCTATATCAAGGGGGCCAAATGACTGATAATCGCTCATCATGGTTGATATTTATTTTTGTCTGCATTTATATTTATATATACAGACTGAATTTTTAAAAAAGATATTTATATATACAGACTGAATTTTTAAAAAAGATATTTATATATACAGACTGAATTTTTAAAAAAGATATTTATATATACAGACTGAATTTTTAAAAAAGATATTTATATATACAGACTGAATTTTTAAAAAAGATATTTATATATACAGACTGAATTTTAAAAAAATATATTTATATATACAGAATTAATTTTAAAAAAAGATATTTATATATACAGACTGAATTTTTAAAAAATATATTTATATATACAGACTGAATTTTTAAAAATATTAACGGCTCTTTTATTTTTGAAAAATGAATTAGAAATATGTATTATCATATATGAATTCTGAAATTATGAATAGCATCATAGTTGAAATTGCAAAATTGAAAAATCAGAATATTAGATTGTCAGATGGGTTAAATCCTGATCAAATCAAGTCGGATTTTCAGGACATAGAATACGGAGTTAGCACTAACAAGTATATGTTGCCAAAGAAATATGCACTCATCAAAAAAATTCAAAATTCTATTCGAGACTCTCTTGCATTTTCCAGTGAAGTAGATGTGTTTGTTCCGTTATATACTATCGTGAAAGGAATACGAAAAGAATTGGGTAACGAATATGAATTGAAAAAGGAAGTTAATTCTAAAATTAGAAACTTACGAGCGTTAATTCAAGAAAATGAACTATTTTGATTGACCGGCCCCCTCAAAAGATTTTGTCAGACAGTAAAATCTCCTTGAGATTTTCATTTTTTTTGGTCATTTTTTGATTGAATCAGTGAAAATATTTCACACTGCGAAAATAAAAATATTTCACAGCAATAAAAAATTGGACCGTTAAGGATGGAATCATCGATGGGAAAAATTGTTTTACAATTGAAAAATGGTTTCTGATTTCAAATAATGGTCAATGAAGCATTAACGACCCGATTGGCTCGTGAGCGACTAGATGCAATTAAGAAATTTATACCAATTCGCGACTCTGTCAGGAATAAACTGCAACAACGACAGAGTTTACAAACTGATTTTGCTCTGGGGTCTGAAGAGTTGTTTAAACCAGTAACCACAGCAACGAAAGGAGTAGAGCGTGCTTTACTGGGAGATGGTCCCGAGACGGGAAAATCTGTTATTGGTGAACTTGAAAAAATAGCAGCGAAAACTGAACAAACAAAACAAATAGAATCAAAGAGAACAGTAGATGATTTACGCATGAGATTTAACGAAGAAGGGTTAGCAGCAATTGATGAGACTGATCCAACAGAAATTCCTACGCTTGTTGTTACGTCCTATGAAGACAGAAAAAAAATGTTGAAACCAGAACATCATAAGTTTGTTAAGAATTTCACTCACTGGGCTGATATATTCTATAAAATCAAAACTGGAAAAAGTCAAAAAAAGACAGATAGTGCATCATACATTGAATATATCAGGATGGTGGATCACGTGTATAATCAATACGAAGAGTTTAAACAACAACAAAAACCGCCAAGATTGCAAAGAAAGCGACAGCAACCTACAAAGAAAATATCTTTTTCACCTAAAAAACAACAACTACCACCTGATGATGATGATGATGATGATGATTATTTACAAACTACGGATTTAGAAAAACTAGATGAAGCAGCTGGTTATAGCGGAAGTGGATTGCAAAATCCAAGGATTGGAAACACTTGTCCTGATAGTGTTATCAATGATATATCACGATTAGATGTTCTCATCGGAGGAAAACGAGCTGGAAATAACTCTCCAGAAATAATTAATGAAGCAGCTGATATTTGTAGACGATTATTTGCCGGTGGTATCATGGATATCAAAACCTATCGAGATTTCATTGACGAGTTAGCAAATGGGTATCATAGTGATTAAATAACAATTGAAAACACTATTGTTTTTATAATAATGATCATCCATTACAATCATGATAAACCAACCCTCGTCTATGTAGCTAATTCACGGTTTCCAGTTTATAGAGCATACTACGGAGATGGCCTCGGCAAGACCATTTTAGGATTCTTTTCAAGAACGGCCCCAAAAGTGATGCCGTTAGCTAAACAACTTGGAATGAAAGCCATTGATGTTATTCGTGATAAGGGTATTAGTACTGTTGGAGATCTTGCCGGGAAAGCGTTTTCAACTGCGAAGGATAAAATAACATCATTAGTGAGTCGAAAAAAGAAACCGTTACCGTCTACAGAAGAAATGCCTGCAAGTGTTAGTAAAATTATAAATAACGCAGTAGATGAAAAACTAGCGTCGATGGTAAATCAAGGAGACCAAAGCAATATTGCAAATATGATAGCGGGAAGTGGCTTTAGAAAACCACGACGAAAACGCTAGCGTTTTTCACGATGAAATGGAAAATCCGATTTAGACTCTGATAAATAGAATAAAATGTTCAAAAAATCATCTGATCCAGCATTTGATATAGACGCCCCAGTGCGTAAAGATGATTCTGTACGCGATTATCAATTTTATTCTTATCACGCAGTACAACCAGATCTCCGATCGCGAATTGAACTTCAAGTTCATGATACCAGTAAATATTTTCTACCGTGTGAGGCATTTATTGAAGTAGAAGGAGAACTTGTAACAAATGTTGCAGCTGATACCCCATATGACAATAACTCAAATGTCAGAGTTGGTTTTGTTAATAACGGCATCATGGCGTTATTTGAAAGCGCTAGATATCTCATTGATGGAAAAGAAATTGAATCCATTGACCGTGAAGTTGATATGGCCACAACAATCATAGGGTTAGCGAGATATTCTGATGATTATACAAGATCAGCGGGTCCATCTATGATGTTTGCAAAGGATACCTCTGATACCGCTGATCACCTTCAATTCATTAAAGTGTTAACAGCACAGGGTACTGCAGAAGCCAATCAACAAGAAGCAGCTAATCCAGAACGTCGAATTAGACCCGGAGCTGCGTTTGATATTCTCGAAGGCGTTAATGGTAATCTCAATTTAGGATTTGCAACACGTGTAGCAACGTTGCATGGGCAGCGTCGACGATTTTCATGTGCGATTCCACTACATCACATATTTGGATTCTGTAGAAACGTCCGAAAAGTTATTTATGGAGCCAAACACACAATAGCGCTTGTACGAAAGGGTACTGATGATGATGCAATCTGGCGTAATGCTGGGGTTGCTGCCGGTAAAGTCATTTTAACAAAACTATCATTATGGATGCCAGTGTTAACTCCATCAATCACAGACGAACAGCGACTACTATCATTTATGGACCAAGGAGGAAAGTCGTTGTTAAGTTGGTTATCAGTGACCACGGATATTAAACAAGACAGTGTTGATGGTACATTCACATGGCACCTGGCATCAAAACAAGGGGTTTCAGCTCCACGTCATATATTTATTGCGTTACAGAATGCTGCGCGAGTTGGTAATCAAGAACGAAGTCATATGATATTTGATCAGTTAGGTGTTAGTGAAGTCTCGCTGAGAATAAACGGACAGCAGGAACCATCCGAGGATATACAACTTGATTACGGTCAGAATCATATTGCACGTGTCTATCATAACCTGTTGTCATTTATGGCACGTGATCAAAATGTGGATACCGGTTTGCAAATATCACAATTGGATTTTAAAAGCCTCTATCCGATTTATTACTTTTCATTGGAACATCTTGATTTGATGAGACAATCTGTCGTTGATATACACTTTAGAGCCCGTGTAACCCGTCCTGTTGGTCCACCAGTTGCTGGGGTTGCTCCTATCCTTATCCCGAATTATAGAGCAGTTGCTGTCATTCTTAGTGATAAATCAATGTTACTTGAAGGTGTTGGTGGAAGAATGAGAGTGGTAGATGCACCAGTAGAAAATCTTTGAACGATTTTTCATTGAATTAGAATCAATCAATTATATATAATGTCATATAGTGTTATTAGTGTTACGTTAACTCCTGGTCAAATCAAAAAATTGCAATCAGAATCGGCTAAAAAATGTGGAACCACAATCACGTTGAAACCTAATCAAATGACGGGTGGTGAAAATAAATTATCGCTGACAACTCGTCAGGTGAAACATTTCAATGATGCTTTCAAGGATAAAAAGGGAGTTCAGATTACTCTCTCTGCGGCTGCTATAAAAAATATGATGAAAACAGGTGGTATATTTCCATTGTTAGCTGCAATACCAGCATTGATTGCAGCAGCAGCCCCAGCGGTGGCTAAAGCAGCAGCGTTAGGAGCCGTTGGTACTGCAGCAGGAATGGCGTTGAAAAAGGCAGCTGGACAAGGATATAAAAAAAAGAGACGATCCGTTCAAGGATTGGGTCTAAGACTACCAGGAACCCCGTATTCGTGGTACAGCGGAAAAGGTCTAAGACTACCAGGGACCCCGTATTCATGGTACAGCGGGAGATCCGTTCACGGATCAGGCCTGAGACTACCAGGAACGGTTTATTAATACAGAAATCATCAATGATTCCAATGTCCAATTTTGATTTAATGGATGCTGCTAAAAAACTAGCGATTAAACATTTCAGAGGTGTTTTTATGAAAGATCAATTACCACATCAACCAAACAAAACTGAAACAGGTATTATTAATCTCGATAACAGCACCGGACCTGGAACTCACTGGGTTGCATACGCTATTGATCCACGTGGGATTGTCTATTTTGATTCATATGGATTAGCCCCACCAAAAGAGTTTATGCGGTATATAAAAACCCTTCCAATGAAGACTTGGTATTCTACGCTACCAACACAACAAATCAATGACCCACCAATATGCGGCAGTGAAGTATTAAATGTCCTTGACGCTATTTCTAACTCCTTGGGTAACCCAAGGGGAAAACCACCACACATTGTCGTAAATGACTACACTAGTAATCGCTTTTTAGAGAGAGATATATAAAATATCATGATTGATATTTGGGGAAGACCTCTGAAACCCAAACCCGATGACACTGCAACTCCTGATTCTATCAAGGATATAACAAAAAAAAATAAAGATGAAATAGCTGAGACGTTGAATTTAGAAAGTGTTGAACCCAATGAAATAGTTGTATTTCAGGACAAACAGGGTAAATTGAAATCTAGTAATATCTCTCTGGATGATATTTTAGTTAAACAACAAAATGCAATCGAGAACACAGTTGCGTTATTTTCCGATCAAGGTAAACTCAAACCAGGTGTACTCGTTTCGACGATTACAGATCGATTAAAAACTCTCAACGACGAGTTAAACAATTCTGTGGTTGTACTAGCAACACTTGAATCTAGAATTGAAGAACACATAAAACAGTTTATATCATTTCGTAGAAATATCATTGATAAATTTATTGGAACCCGGTTAGATAAAATTGAACTAAAACTCCCTGATATTAAAAAATCCATCGATGAGACGAAAACTTTCATCGAAGACATCAAAGGGGATGCAACGAGGATGATAACAGTCATTGAAAAAACAAAAATTCCTCATGAGAAAACCAACAACTTAGTATACACGATCCAACACGGATCATTTGAGTGGACACCTACAAACAACACATTAGATATCACTGCAACCGTTAAGGGTATTTATCGATTAACACTAGTAACACCATTATCTCAATTTAATATTTCATCGTCCAGTTCATCCGGGGTCAATAATACGATTTCAACGATCATCGACAAGAATACAACTGAAAAGTTTACAATCGCATCTACTGATAAAAATTTGGTTAGGGTCTCAACAACGTGGTATGTGGAATTCGTAGCGGATTTAAGTAAATCGTAATTGAAAACGCTAGCGTATTTAAAATAAAAATGATTTCATCATCGCAATATCGCTATGATCAGGTCAGAGAGTATCAAACTAGACTCAAAACCTTGTCTGAGGAGTATGAATTGAAAATTAAAAAATATCGCAGGAGAATTACCGCAATTGATGTTACTGTGTACGCTGTGAGTGGTGTAATCACCGGAGCTGGTATTATACTGTCTTCAGTGACAATGATGGCCCCGATAGCTGTTCCAATTTGCATTTCTGCGGCAACAACAATCGCTGGAATAATTTCAATAATCACAAAAAAAATATCATCATGCAGCCAACGGAAACTACAAGACTACATAATTCAATTTCATGTTGTGTCCACTGCATACTCGCAATTATCCTCATTGATATCGTCATCGCTCGATGATACAATTATATCAGAGAGTGAGTTTTCAGCGATGGTAGATATATATGATTCTGCGATGTCAAAATTAGAAATACAACATGAGTATAATAACAATGACAACACAGATGGAATTACTTCAACAAATAGTGGAGAACACAAACCCAGTACAAACAAGCATGATCTCAATAACCTCAACGAATCCAGAATTCAGTGTGAATTTCCCCTCTCCGGTCCCAGTGAAGGAGATAGCGCTAGCAAAACTACGAGTATACCACAGTTGGCCAAATATTAGGTCAAAATCATTTGGTGGTCAACAACCCAATAATTCACTGGTATTTGCAAATAAGAATAAACCCGACGGCACCCCAGACTGGAATGTTGTTTCCATACCAACCGGATCATATCAAATTGAACAAATCAATAATGAATTCGCGCGTAGAATAAAATCGATTACTGGAGTAGAGTCAAAAATCGCTATAACAGTTCATGAACCAACACTATCATCTGCCATTGAAATAAACTCAGAAGAATACGTCGTAGATATCTATCAAAGCTCAATAAGAACAGTACTAGGATGGCCTGAATTACCACCCGGTGGAAAAACCGTTAAATTACCAGAACCACAAAAAACTGATTATATCACCGACAGGACAAAATCTGATAATCCAGTAAAAAGTTATAAAGAATACAAGGAATTGATAGTTTTCACTGTAGTGAAAAAGTACAACAACCCAATATATCACGCAACTCGACAAGATATCATCGATGAAAATTTCACAGCAATGAATAATGATTTTTCGCTGCTGTTAATATCTCTTAAATCTGGCTCTCTCACCCGAGATGAATTTATCAGCGTCGTAGAAACATGCAACAAAATCATCAATGACATGGAAACATTTCATTTGCAAATCATTCAAGTGGTATTAGGTGACAGTAATCCTATAACGAGAACAGAATTTGCAACGAAGTATAATATACGCGTAGAAGATATTCATGCGTTCAAACTACCAGGGTATAATATCTTAGAACTACAAAAATCTCTCAGTGATGCCATCGATGATGGTTTTAAAATAATTCATGATGCATGGAAAAAAACAATAAAAATCCTGACCCATAATAATGACCCAGATGGTGGTGGCAGGCATATTGCTCCGTTCAATGTGAATATTTCAACGGTGATTGCGCTCAATTTAGTATGTGATGTGATCGAAGGAAGCTATCAAATTAATCTAGAACGATCAAATCAAGCTCAGCAAGGATATATTTTGTATTCATTTGCACCAACAGCCCCTCCAGGGTTTTTAATAATTGAGTCTCCGGTGAATCCAGTCTATATGCGATGTCATAATAATTCATTAACCAGAATTAATTTCAAACTCACTGACCAGTCTAATAATCTGATTGATTTACAAGAGGAGGTTTTACAAATTAGTCTATTTGTGAAATCATAAATGATTTTCGTCCTAAGGACTGGATCAAATATTCGGTTAACCCCAACTGAAAGTTCTAGCAGCAGAGGGGGTGAGTGACAACGACGTTGCGACGCGAATGTTTTCAGACAAGGGTCAGAGACTTATTTTTTCGCGAGAAGGGTCTAGTGTTATTTTGGAGGGGGTATAATCAAAAATAAAAACAAAAAAAAGTTGTCTGATTCGCCCCCTCTGCTGCTCCGTAAGCACTTTATTTTATCTACTTTGTACCAGGAAGATCAAGGAAAATGTGCATTTGATTTAATCATAATAAGATAAACGCTATGTTGGTAGGAAGGTGTAGACAGTAAAAATATTATTTTTATATTAGGGCACGAAAGTTATGAAATAGATTCTTAGTATTTCACAGATTGATTTATTGATTAAGCATTTGTTTACATGAACAAAAACTACCGTTTGTATTTGGGATTACATTTTCTCTCCATCGTTATGTAAACTAGTCTTCATCTCCTTTATGTACCCCATTCCCTTCTTTAAAAAGGTTTGTAGGTGTGTCCGTGTGTGTAATGTTTTCTATCCCTTCTTGTATCCTAGCTGTAACACTGCCGAGTAAGTCAGTCCGTGTTTTAATAGTTATTTAAGTGCACTGATAATTCATTTTCATTCAAGGATTTCTCATGTACTAAATGTTTGATTTAAAATTAAAAATTAAAAAATATGGTAATTATTATGCAAAATAACGTACCTGTACAATATAGTTTAATATATTCTCTTTTAAATGTAAATACATCTATGAAAGAAATTATGATATTTTGTATTTTCTTTTTTGAGAGATTTGAAAACCATAAATAAATTATGTCACTTTATAAATCGAGTTTAACATTAAAGGCATACAACCTAAGTTTTTCGACTTTTTTGTTCTTGCAAATGCATGATATTATGAAAAGTATAGTAGAAATAATTAGTAATTACAGGTAATTCAGTTTCAAAAAATGTACATCTGTAAGTTTAATCAATGAAATTATAACGATTTTCTGTACGGATTGCTAATTAATTATGCAGAAACGGAATTTACCGATATTCTCCGAAGTCGCAGTGTCAAGTGAAGCGCGTCAACAAATAATGGAAGTCGAGGTAAGTCTGTGATTCTCTTTTGATGTAATTATTGCCTTATCCTTCGTCTTTCCTTCTCCTTAGTTCTTTATAGTCACCCACAATATATGTATTGCTTATAGATTTCTCATTATATATAATAAATTACACGAAGTAGGCAAAAAAGTCAATATGATGGAAAATCCTGACAATAAGGGGTTTCTAAGGGGCCATTCTTGAAAGTGTTTACTTCTCGTGTTTGTGTGATTCTGTTACGTTGTAAGATAAACCAACTAAAAATATGATAATTTGTATCATTGTAATCAGGACCGCTATTAAAAGGTCTCGCTAAAGTCGCTTCTTTGGCTCAGAATAAAGTTGATCTTTTTGGGCAGTTGCATTACCACATTACGTTCACGTATCCGATAGTCGATGTGATTTGCGCATTTGTTTGTCTATTTACACGTTTGCTTCATTGCATAACACAAAAATTAATATTTTCCCACATAATATTTAATGGATTTATTTTATTTGGAATTTTTTTACTGACAATTTTTAAAAAATTTCTGCAGGACTTCGACCTGGTTGTTTTAGATGAAGTCGTGCTCCTTGTTGCACAGAGGTATATTCAAGATGTCCTGGCAGCAGAAGAAGATAATGATTACAACCAGGGGAAAAGGCATACTGCTAATAGGCAGTTTATTTTATGGACTTAACGGATACCTAAGTACTGGCAACAGACATGTCATTCCAAGCTGTTGTGTATGGGGTATAATGGATAAATAATTTTGGCCAGTACCATGGCTTTACAAAAGGAAGACTTGGATGATCTATCCAAATATATGATGTGTGAATAATATAATTTATGTTGATTTTCTGTTGTATAAAACATTTCTTTTATAGTATGCAATTTTTATTTTGCATGAACAAGTTTTGTTAAACATTTTTTTTAGCTACCTACCCACTAAAAAATGATTATATGTATGGCTATGTTTTGAAAGCAACTGTGAGGAGACTATTTATTAAAAACATAGGAAGAATTGAAGTTGACTTGCATTGTCTTGGGATGCAAAGAATAGAAAAAACAAAAGTACACTGGTGAACATGATTTTAATCGTGCATATAAAGTAACACATTAAGTTAAATGATAAATAATGCATATTCATATTGAGTTGAGAAAGCAAAACTTGTTGCAGTGTTTCATGAATACAGATTGGTTTGCAAATATCAACAGACCTACAAACACTAGGATACTATTCTATCCAGACACTGCTCATTAATTACAATATCATGTAATACAAAATGGCTCTGGAAACAGAATAAGGTTTTTAAGACTAAAATACTAGTTCATCTAAAGCAATCTTGAATGCTTATATCACATATGTGGATCATCAGCCATCTTATTACAACTAAATCAAATATACTCGACACCATTTAAAAGCATCAAAATTTCAGTTTTTTAAAATGTGTTCATTTACCATAGAAATAATTATACCCTTTATATGAATACCCAAATGAATGTACACAACTGCATACACTGTAAAACTAACTATTATATATTATGAAATGTACAAAACTTATATAAGTACAAATGTGCACGTACAGGTATAACTTTAATTCAAGAGTACATGTACAGTCAGGCATAAAAAACTGAAGGATATCATCTAAGAATAATTATGGCATATATAGAGGTTTTCCATGTTATTTAGGTTGGGTGGGGTGCTCCCAATATTATTTAGATTATTACAAAAGACACTCTTGGCATGTTTTTGTGAGGAATTGAAGTAGTGATAGACAGATGCAATTCTCAGAGCCCCCAGTCAGTGGTGCCAACAGTTAAATTAATGAATACACAAAATGTGAAAGTCAAATAAACAACAATTTAATCTCATTAAATAACAGTCATCTCTCAAATGAAATTCAAATTAAAACCCTATCACTCGTCTTTAACTCGACCAAGTTATGACCTATTTTATCATCTGACTTAGTGTAATAGATTTTCCTCTTGTCCTGTGTTCCTACTCGTCTGTATGATCTTTCTCTGGACTGGTAGTCCAATTCCATTCAGTCTATCACACTTCTGCCTCCATTCTTCCTTTTTCTTTGTCTCCCAGAGACTTTTATATGAGAAACTAGTGTACCATTACTATAAATGATTACAGACATCCTATTCCAAAATACTAGACAGTTCTATAGAAATTACATTGATGTTTTAGTATCCTGTGCTTGGTTTCTATGCTTTTGACTCAAGTGATTACCAATTACTCAATGCCAAACTTTAGTACATCACCTAAACAAACTACTGCAGAGAAACAAATATTGAAATTAAGCCCACCCCCATGTATGTTTGCTATTGCATTTCTTTTAAAATTAGGGTAGCTAGGTACTCATTCACACACACACACACACACACACACACACACACACACACACACACACACATATATATATATATATATATACTGAATAGTATATATAATGTACTAAGTACAATGCAAAACTGGCTCAGATATACATATCAAATTCAGGAATGCAGGGGTCATGTTACCAGACGAGAAGACTTTGACCTCTTGATTTTTTAGATATAAAATGACTGGTTGTACTTTATACCTTCCTCGATGTACCCATTAAGTTCTGGCAGTGTTGTAATCCAAGGCTACATGTATTTATGCAATGTTGATACCAATTAGCCTATGCAGACAAACAAACTCTTACACATTCACAGGGGTGTTTTAATTGCTAACTGACCTTTAACCCTGTTTGCAGCAATATATCACTGCCGAGTTCATTAAATTGGGCCTACTGTACAGTGATGAAAATATACCAAATTCTGTTTCAAAATTGTAACAGTGTGTGTCATTTGGATTTTTAAGATACCTTTTTCAGTCATATTGCTACGATGTTTGCAGTGTGGCAGTTTATAGTGATATTTAGCACTGAGGCATCATGCCACAGACATGACATCCCACCCAGTTACATTATCCTGACAGTAGGACGACCAGTCCATACACTAACCTCTTAATGCTGAGCACCAAATGAGGCAGCTGTTAATACCATTTTTATGTCTTTGGTATGACCTTGAAAGGGAACAAGGCCTCCACAACCTATTGCATCTGAGGTGGATGCTCCTACCACTAGGCCACTGGAACGGTCAACACCAGTATGTAAATAGTAATTTGTTGTTAACAAACATAATCAGTATCATTTTTAATTGATTTCTTTTTTTTATAACAAAAAAAACCCCAGAAGTTAACAGCATTTTTTTTTTTATAAAATTAGTTTGAAACTGTATGTGAACCGGTAATAGCAGACATCGCTGCACCTGTGATAAACCACTTCATTACATTGTATTCTTAAAAAATTGGGCAAATAAATTCAGGAAAATATATAATTTAATTAAAACAACGTCTAATTATTTTGTGTTATAAAATTTAGCCTAAATATTTAATAATGAAATAAGAAATATGGGACAATACTATGTTGTGGAATTCGAAACAATGTTGTTAAGCTCAATGCTGTTTTCTGATTTAATTCATTTTCATGAAAATACATACCTACATACATACATACATACATACATACATACATACATACATACATACATACATACATACATACATACATGGATTGAAGTCATTTGCTCCAATGTACATTTTTTCTTCTTCAAAGTGTCCTAGAAATCTTTCTGACTGCAATTTTACACAAAACATGTAGAAATTAAAATTATTAAAAGGTACTTTATTATGCAATAATACCGACTTGCAATTACACGATTTTAATCTTGTTACTCCTATAAGATTAAATGAATTACAATGAATAGTTTCTGCTGTTCTTTTTTTTAATACATCATATGGCCAAAATACATTGCATTTACTTCAATCTAAACATACATATAAGACAAGTATAAATGCAATGGGTATGAAAAGTTTGAAAAGGTCCTACATCTTGTGGTTCAAATGCATGTTTTTTTTAAAAGCATTAAGAACATAATCAACAGTGGTCTGAAGATAAACTGAATCTTGGAAATCAAACAGATGCTGGACTTTGGCTCATGGTAGACACTTCAAGAAAGTCAAAGTCTATATGGGTCAATGGTAGGGATCATTTGTTATCATACAATCACTAGTATAGTCTCTCCATAACAATTTGATATCAATAGGTGTTACCTGACTAAACGGCCTAAATCATTTTAACTTAAAATGAGATTTCTGTTTTGTAACAATCTGTTCTGTAGGTGGTGGTGGTATTGGAGCAAGTACATCAGATATTCACCTATGATCATTTATGACCAAAACAACTGGCTGGTTCATTCCAACTCTATCATCTAACCTCATTTTCAATATCAGCTTTCTTTGCGTTTGCAGACCATCTCTCAATTTTTTGTTGAATGACCTTTGATATCTGACAAGAAAATGCAAACATTTCACTGACAATGTCATTTTATATTTTTTTTAATTCTCAAAGTCCAAATAAAAACTGCATTCAATTACATGTAACAAATCATTTTGCTACAGATGAAAATGTAAATATAGCAAACCTGTATCTAACCCATATATCATAAAAATGTTTAGATTATTTACAGAATTTTCTAATTACATTAGACTAATTCTAACCAAAACTGGTTTATGAAATTTATTTAAAAAAATTTCTTCTGTAAAAGATTAAATTGTACCACAAACAGATGGTTTATCAACTTTCAGGTAAAGCATTAATATTTTAACGTAAATGAATTATTATGTTAACAAACAAGAAACTTTCAATCCCCAATTTATCCTACTTCTGAAAATGTTTATCTGTCTGTGTATAGCTCAGACCGATATGAATTAGACTGCAAGCAAAAAAGTAAAAATTCCGGAAACAAAATCTGATTCCAACAATGGGCATGTGCACAAAAATCGGGTAAAGCTTGACCCCTCCCTCCCTGTACACATGCATACTTTATTTTTTTTACACACACCCCATCTGCGTACATGCAATTGCCCTCCCCATTCTGTAGAACAGCCTATATTTAATCCACACAGAAAAGATCAAGGATTAATAATATTATGTATTTAATATAACAGATAGTCCACCAATGTTGAATATCTGGCTGCATCAAATAAATAAGCTGTGTAACTTTAAAAAGTTTGTTGATTGTCCACTAAAACTCAAACACCAACTGAACCCAGTCAAGCAGGTTACATATTAGACAAATTACTATCGAGGTATATGTGTAAATACATAATCAGCAGACCTCCCACCCCCATACACAAGCATATGCATTTGGGTAAACCCCCCCCCCCCCCTTGCCCTCTCCAAGTGTACTAAACAGACAAACCATAACTATGGCCTTAGTGTGGTTTGTATTTATAATACAATGTATTCATATTCTTACAATGATAACCAGTATATCTTCATTTTTTCAATTACGCATCAATACTATATTGAAGATATATTGTAATTACACATTTTTAACTTGTATGTTCATACACTGCAAAGAAAGCTTTTGTGGGAGCAATTTTCTGGTTTATACACAAATACCATCCACAAATACCAATACAATACTATACATGTATATATATGGTTGCTTTTTAGTATAATTAACACGAATATTCTCCTTTTTTGTATGTATCACAATTATTTTTGTTAGTATACTTTCTCAAATGGGTTGATAAAACTTTTAGACTTTTCCATCATAACACTTTCCTTCTCCTTAAGTTTTTCAACTTCAGACAAGACTGAATCCCTTAAAATAAAATTTTGAAATGTGTAAATACTAATGTTGAACTTGGAAATCTTTAGTTTTGTATCAAAATAAAGCATTATCATTGATCTTGGTTATTATAATGGGAATGACAATGCCTCAAGAAATAATAATAATAATAATAATAATAATAATAATACTAATAATAATAATTTATTTAAAGGGGTGACTCATTTAGTCAAAGACTATTCTCACTTGAGACTAACTAAAATACAAACAGCATGATGAGGAACATATCAATAACAAAAATGACATGTGCCAACAATTTACAACAAAAAAATTATTCTAAATAAAACAAAATCATATTTTAACAAAATGTACAATCTTTTCCAACTGCAAAATATTAAACTAGTATAGAATGATACATTTCCAGGTGCATCTACCAAAATATTTGTAAACTAGTTAATATACATAAAATTTAATAAAATGTAATAATACTTACATAGATGCCATATCTGATTCTGATGTGGTTATATCAGAGACAGCAGGAATTTGTATCCTATGAATCGTTGGCCCAGGTGTGGAAGTTGTGGCCATGTCTTCTTTGACAATCCTCTGTTTCTGATGTTTTCCTTGCACTGGCATTAAATTCATAACTAATATAGCAAGGGAAAATAAATATTTCATTAGACACAAAAATTTATATATATTTTACAAATAATAGTGAATGAATGAATGTTAAATTAAAGTGAACCGACCCCGGTGGGTCATTATTCACTGTTTTATCTTTCAAAAGAAAGTTATTTAATTTTTCATGTGGGGTAAGGAATGATGCCACATCCCCACGGGCATTTATGCACACATAGTGTGCTATTTAATTTTGGTCATGCACAAAATATACTTAACTGTATTGCATTACTTTTATTTACAGCCATCACTATTTACATTATAAATAATTTGTATTAAAAAAAAAACAGTAGTGTCTGCTTGCGCCTAAATAGTCTTATGGTTGCATGCGAAAATGAAGATGATCATTAATACCCCTTCGGTGGCCTCAATAAACAGCTGTTGTATGTCATGTACATGCTGATTTCAGCGATATTGTTGCACGGCTGTGGCATTTTATTTCAAGCCAAATGGAATAATGCCAGTTTATATAAAATATGTTATTTTAAGAGGTTTGATAAAGAGTTAACAATACAAAAATAAAACAGCGGTATAAAAACTTGACTGTTCATTGCAAAATTGAGACTCACCAGTATCCAGCAAGAATTTGGCGACCTCTGGATTATTTTCTAGGCTCAAAGTGGACTTCTTTTTATTCCATCGTTCATGCTGGTCACCAATACATATGCGTGTGCTGACATAATTTGCCCAAACAGCTTTTTTTCCCTCCTCCTTTCAGAATCTTAGTGTTGGCGTCGATCTAGTTGCGGACACGCCATTATTTTTGTAAACACGTGTTTGCGCATGGCTAAAATTCTTAATCTTCGGGAGAGGTCAACACAGAGGTTACATGAATATAGGCGTGGCAAATAGCGAATTTTTGTCTGGAGACAATAATTGAAAATCGCGTATTTTATCACAAAATTTACCGATACTAGCCTGATTTCGGCCTCAGTAACAGCCTGAATCGTAATTTTTCAACTAAATAAGTAATCACGAACTGAAAAAAGAACAAAATAATTTCATTCGTTTTAACTTAGGTTGTATGCCTTTAATTTCTACTGCTTTACTAAATGTTTCCTTGGAATCATTAATACATTTTGACATTGTAAAAGTTGTTGAAATTTTTTTCTTCCTAAAATATTTGTATATTGTGTAAATATTAATACTTTTTGGATTTTGGGGAAATTCTCTGAAACCTTTCGCAAACCTAATAATAAATTCTGGAATTATTGTAAACCTTATATTTGGGGAGAATTTTGCGTAATAGAATTTTGCGAAATAGTACAAAATTGCAAAATTATATAATTTACTTATAAGTGTTAAAAATGAAAACGTGAGAAGAAAAAAAATTATTATGAAGGGAATAAAAATAATCATGGTAAAGTTCTATAACAGTCCATATGAATGAAAAGTTTCGAATTAATTTACAAAATCGGAATTGTACTGGTCTGCCAAGAATCGTGCAGTTTCCAGGATGGCGTTGTCCAGCTCCTTTCGCAACATTACCATAAAAAACATTATAGTCTAAAAAATGAGCACTTTTAATTTCCACTGAACAACGTTTCCTCTCGAATGTTATCTATTACAGGATATAAACACTCTGCTGACTTACAACAGGAATTCAATAAATGAGAATGACTCCAAAATAGTAACGAACCAGATTTCTTAGTTCTCTCCCTGTATACACTTTCTAATACAACTATATTTCACAACACACCCTTCGTGATAGACCTTACTACTCAATTTATTCGAAATTGTCTCTCATGTGACTAGGCTCAACCAATGAGACATTACTGAATTCTTTTAGAACTGTCCAAATCCCATCAGCCAATGATACATTAATACAAAGTTGTCATTAAATCTTAATATTAAAATTATTATTAGTTATTAATTTTCTTAATATTTCTAAAACAGACTCTAGTTACGTAGATATGACCTAGCAAACAAAGAAATTATAATTAAAAAAAAGATTAAATCATGTACCAGGAGTTACAAAACATCAAAATACATATTGTAATTTGTTTCGGAAATACTAATTTATTATTTAAAGATTTTCGATTTTAAACAAAATTTCTATAAAATTTGAATATATTTAAGGATTAAATATGTTGAGATGTTTTGTATTAATTAACAAAATGTGCTACATAGTAAATGCATATTAATATATGCACTTTCTGTACTAAATTTTTTTTTTAATTTGGAGGCTTTTGCAAATTTTGCAAAACAAAATCAAATTGTTGACTTTACACATATCATTTGTACATTTTATGGGAATTTTAAAACTTTTTTTGCAAAATACTAACATGTTGTGTACAAAAAAAATAAATTCTGTACATTTATGAAGATGTTTTAATTCTTTATAGAAATGGAATATATTTTGCAAAGTTTATACATACATACATACGTAATTACGTACGAACGTACATACATACATACATACATACATACATACATACATACATACATACATACATACATACATGGATGGGAAGCGAATGATGCATCCTTTATTATTATTTCCTTTTAATGGTCACAGGTATCTAGGTAAATAATGTCTTATCCACAGACAATTATGTTATTGGGTCATATACCACGCTCTAAATGTTTCTTAGAATGAAAGTTTGATATATATTTTGCAACAACTTCGATACAACAGAAAAAGCCACCAGTAATGTATTGCTTTTTTCTCTTTTTAAAAAAAAACAAACAAAAAACAAACTTAACTGTGGTGTACTGCCACACCACTGCTTAGAAGAAAAACAATATTCCAATCTTAAATGTCATACCGGATGCATACATTATAGTTAAAAGTGTTCAAATAACCCTAATGAAACAAAGAATCTCATACTTTTTCATGTTCACTCCTTCTACTTTCACCCTATTGAAATGTTACCTGCTGTACCTGGCATCACATTACTCGCTAATGATAGTTGTTGCAAAACTTTAATGATATCTTCAATACACGACCAAATCAGGATTCGTTCTGTGGACTGTAAATAATTATCGGGGTGTATCCATTTACACATCTAGACTGATTCTATAGACTAAATAATTATCGGGGTGTATCCATTTACACATGTAGACTGATTCTATAGACTAAATAATTATCGGGGTGTATGCATTTACACATGTAGACTGATTCTATAGACTAAATAACTACTTTCACCCTCGAAATGTTACCTGCTGTACCTGGCATCACATTACTCGCTAATGATAGTTGTTGCAAAACTTTAATGATATCTTCAATACACGACCAAATCAGGATTCGTTCTGTGGACTGTAAATAATTATCGGGGTGTATCCATTTACACATCTAGACTGATTCTATAGACTAAATAATTATCGGTGTGTATCCATTTACACATGTAGACTGATTCTATAGACTAAATAATTATCGGGGTGTATGCATTTACACATGTAGACTGATTCTATAGACTAAATAACTACTTTCACCCTATCGAAATGTTACCTGCTGTACCTTGCATCACATTACTCGCTAATGATAGTTGTTGCAAAACTTTAATGATATCTTCAATACACGACCATATCAGGATTCGTTCTGTGGACTGTAAATAATTATCGGGGTGTATCCATTTACACATCTAGTCCGATTCTATAGACTAAATAATTATCGGGGTGTATCAATTTAAAGACTTAATCGAAACTATCGAGATGTACCCTCATTCAGGCCTATTTTAAGACATTTGATGTGCTGACTGTACTATGGACCAGGATCAAAATAGGATATTTTCATACAAACAATGGCTCCTAGACATGTCATCAAGTAAGTGTTGTGAGTTGAAACACCAAAAGGACAATCTTCAGGTTGGAATCTTTGGAAATAGTGTATTTCAAAAACTCTTCTCTGGATAAAAGCACTATACCATAGTATTAACAAATAACAAACGTTCCACATTAATAAACGCATGTTATCATCAAGCATCTGGTACGTAGTTATTACTATAAAAAATAACCAGTCAAGAAACTTCTGTTACGTATTTATTATTATAAAAAATAAGCTGTCAGAAACAATTCTACCTTGATAGGATAAATAGATACATTCATTATATATTTTTATATTGTAGAAACCCATATCTATAAATGACATATTTATTAGACGAACATACAAAGAAACACAGTCTGGTGATCATTTACACTTTTCAACACGAATATGCAAGGTCACTGCCCCGTTTCTGGTTCAGTTATCATCTCAATTCGTTTACGTTAATGTATAGTCTGCAAAATAACCTTAGAAGGCAACTAGTTGACATTATAACTAATATCAAAAGTGTTACTGATTTTTTTTCAAAGCTGTTATATTGAGGGCAATTATTATTCAGACGTTTGATTACTAATGATAAAACTATACGCATAATTATTAGCTAGGGTTATAGTGCGGTGAGAACGCTTGGAAACGCCGACCCCTTACTTTTTTGCGCTCGCCATTGTATCACTACCAGTATCTAACACGCATTCTCTCATGTCTTTATTTAGTACTACACGACTGATAATTAGATAATTCAACTCAAGTTTCACACATTTAGATTTATAAATTACTCGATTATAACTTTGAAAATAGATCCAGTTCCTTGGGTAAATAAATACTTTACAAAGTGGATTATTTCTTCTTTTAATATAACGAACCTTTCTATGTTTCTTTCATTTTGTAATTCATGGCCTTTAACAGACTTTTTTTTATCATGTTATCCGTACTTTTTTGTTCTAAAGTCTTTTCCTTTTACAGTTTTTTTTCCATTAAAGTCAATTCTTGTCAATTCGTGACATTTTTAATGAAGTAGTCTTTTCCTTGACCAAACATTAAATCTGATTTCAACAAATCAGAATGGCATTGATAATTTTTTAAGGACTTCCTATATTAAACGAACAATACAATTTGTGCGTCAGAAAAAGTAACGTTAAAGTTAATTACATGATCTCTGACAATAAACATGGTTTAAATTCAGTTCAACTAAATTCGTGCTTCTTAACTGGTTTGGAACAAATACTTTGGGAAAGATATTAACCTTGTGCAAATTTGTTTTCTTTTGTATGAGGATGATATAGAAGAATTTCATACAATTTCTTCATCATCAGCTACATTAAACATACTTGTACAAGACTATTAACGTTCGTAGTTATTGTAATTTTTTAAAATTAATCACCCCTCCCAAACAAACAAACGTACAAATTATTAAATGAACTGAGAGAGAGAGAGAGAGAGAGAGAGAGAGAGAGAGAGAGAGAGAGAGAGAGAGAGAGAGACTAAAGCGTTGAATCTCTTCACAAATGTTCACAGGATTACCTCTCTCAGTTGACAAAATATCTGCTCATTCTCATTTAAGGAGTAAAACCACATTAAAGAAATTATGGCGGAAACTCCTTATAAAGTGGCTAGCCCCTTTTATTTTCGGCACCCAAACTCTCCAAATTTATCTATGCATGTTTCATTCAACAAGTACCTGAGGCACTGACATATTTTTATAAAATGGGAAAGGAGTGCGCGATTATGAATGTCAGTTCAATTTATCAGAATCATTTCAACCTGATGCGAGGTTAACTACAGTCAGAAAAAATGTATAAGTAATTATATTGCTTCAAGTGAGAGGGGAAAAAAAAGAGAAAATCTGTACGAGAACGAACGAAGAGGAGAGAAAGAAAGGAAAAATATTGTTTCATTAACATTCATATATTGATTTTCATTAGCACTAGTCTGCACTTTGATTAACAGAAAGAAATTATGTAAGATCTGCAACAGAATGCTTCACCCGAGATTTGAAATTAAAATAATATCGAAAACCCATTTATCCCACAGGGTCTCGTATCGGTGCTTACAAATTTTCAGTCAGTCATACAGTACTATTTTATACTATATATATGACTGATAATTCAATTGTGAGCAACGATACGAGTTCCTGTGATACATCCACCCCAACACCCACCCAACCTAATATTCCACTTTTAATATGTAACACACTGTCCGAAATAATGGTGAAAAATTCTGTTAATCCATGCAATATCCTGGTCAGTATATTTACAGGCGGAGCTTTGCACGAGATTTTTTTTTCGTTTAAGCTTCTAAGTAGCTTACATAATCGCAGAACTTTTCTTATTGAGCTATAACAGGATAAGTATTAAACAGTTTTGAACTATAGATGCTTTATTTAAATATATTAAGAATTATCCAAAGCGAGCAAGGAAGTGGTCATGACGTGATACGGGTCGGGGCATGTAGTTCCTGTGCTCCCATATCCTAAAAGAGAGAGAGAGAGAGAGAGAGAGAGAGAGAGAGAGAGAGAGAGAGAGCAAATGATGCAGTTGCAAATCTATGCTGTGAAAACTAGTTATAGATCTCATAATTAATATTTCGTGTTTAAACAGATGTCGCGCTATTTGATTACAATCAAACCAGCAATGCTTGCTATCATTTCTCGCGGAAAAGTGTATCTGCAGACGTGCAAGGTTGAATGAAAATGAAGAAGAAAAAGAAAGTAAAGCATGAGAGGAAAAATATCTTCTTGATACGATATTGTTTGTTTGAAATGATCAGCTAGTTGAAGTTTATCAGTAGTCAGTAGTTAGGATGCGAAAGTATTACTCGAGATGCTAATTGCATACCGTTGGCCGTGTTAGAAAGGCTAATTGACATATCTTAATTTAATCAGGAGGTGTTATTAACATCTTAAAATGTATGCAATCCTATATACATTTTATCAACTTGTAGATAACACCTGCAGAATTGACGCTCTCTCACTCAATTATGTAGATATGAAGCATTTGTACACTTACCTGGTAAAACGGTCATGTCAAAGGGATACTGCACTGTGTTAGAGCGTGGTCATGATAATATCGTGTTCGGTAGAGTGAGTTGGTTATTAAAGCGGTACAGGAACATGCGCAATGATCGTCCTTATTGATGGTAAAGCTTTTGATTGTCATAGAAAAAGGTAAACAAATCTCGGTTTGTTGCCATGCATGATACAATTTCTCGTTTCTTGGTATAATACACAACAACAGCCTTCACGTACCATGTTCATATTGTATGTGCTTTGTCAGATATGTATTGAACATTTGTGCACGCGCATTAATTAGTACTTTCTTTAAAGATGTGAAGGGTGGGTTATAAAGCTTGGTATAGGGATTTACACGCAGGACGGGGGTGGGTGGTTGAGGATCTGTTTTGTACTCATTTCAAATAACATTAACATATTCTCGTGATCTGATTTATACCCAAAAGAGACAAATTGTATCCATAATGTGAGTTCAAAAGAAATAATAATAGAGAAAAAAATATCTTGATTCGATAGATATACCTATCCCCCTTTGTTTGTGCCCTCTCTCCTAACAACACCAACACTTCGAAAATTAAATTGTTGGTTTCTAGAGTCTTAAAAGAAATTTAATCAACAATGGCACAAAGTGTAAAGACTGAAGGCAATCATTTTTCATCTGTGTATATGGAACATTAGTTTGGTAGAAGCCACCCCATTTGTTTATTCAGCTCCGGTATTACCATTGCTGCAGATGTTTTGCAAGGATTTATTATGTTTGATCCATCTGTGTATATTTTGAGGTAATTTTGATATTTGTTGTTAATTTCTTCTAAAGCTAATGTTTTTAAATAGTTTTCTTGCTTTTATTAGTTTTTTTTAGTTGACAGGGAGATATTTACTATAGGTTATTTATTACAACAAGATTCTTTATCATATGTAATCTTATTTTCTGCAACCACTCCGTTGGGCTAGTGGTTAGAACGTCCGCCGCGGGAGCGGGAGGTCGTGGGTTCGATCCCTGACCGAATCATACCAAAGACTTACACAAATAGTACAAACAGCTGCCTCGCTTGGCGCTCATCATGCCTGCAGCAGGATGCCCCGGTGTTAGACATCAGAATAAACTGCCTCACTGCAGACATTTTAGCGATATGACTGACAAATTATTAATGCTACGTTAAAAATCCTAACCAAAAAAACATACAAACAAACAAACTAACTTTCTGCTTATTGACTATTGGTGCTATGTTATTTCAAGGCTCCTTGACATATGAGATAATATTCTCAGCCTGGAATAATTCTATTGGAAGTGGATGTTTTAAATCATGAACTAGTTTTCCTATGTCGGGTGGGGGGATATTTTCATAGTTGCCCTGAAGAGTATACTACAATTATTTATTGCCTGTTAAGTTGGGTGAGTTTTTAGGTGTGTTGAAAGTCTGGCTGCATATTTTAGGATAAGTTCCTGCCTTGCTAGATGTAACAGCAGTTCTCCGGTTAAGATTTTCAGCGTATTCTACTATATATAGAAATACATCTATTGAAGAACCGGCAAACAATATGTTATGTATTTTATGCAGGTTTGGAAAAAAAGAAAAACATCAGGATAAATAAATATATGTGCCAATTTCTTTGAGCTAGTTTAAGATTGACTATCTGGTTGGACAAAGGATATTGCCAGACAACATAACCAAAGATTTAATGCCTTAGAATGTGTAGCAAATGTTATACTTGTATGTTAAAGCGTTATGGCAAAATTTGCTAATGGACTTTTCATAGCTCTAGTTTCTACAGGGATAATTCTAACGTTTTAAAACTCGGTGTAATAAATTCAAATGGCTTACAACAAATTACAATTTTAAATTTGTCATTGCGATAGAAGCTTTTCTACTCTATTAGCTTCCTCACCAACCAAGCATGCATTTTGTGAATGCGGTCGGATCAGGTAAATTGTTTGGGGGTTTGGGGTTGCGTTCCAAATGTTCAAAAGTGCCTTGACGTTCCTCGAAAGGGCACCAACACAAAGGAAACGTATGTGTTTATTTACTAAAAGTGCGGATATAAACGTACGCAAGAATAAAACGATTGTCAAATTTCAAGAGACAAGTGACTACGCTTATGAGTGTGGACGTTTAATTTTAGTCTCAGAGGGGTTTTCACCGTTTGAGTTATTCATACTTCTTTTCACTTCTGTTATAATTTGGTGACAGAGTGAAAATATACTAACATTAAAAACGATAATGGGTATGTTATCCAACTAATGTTACCTTTTGTTGCTTAATTTTAAAATATATTATCATAGAAATAGAGATCTATATAACGTTTAAATATACACTAAAGTATGATAGAGCAAAGGACAAAGATATTTCATTAACAAGGCAACTAAATATGAACATTAACCATATTAAAAATAAAAGAGTATGGTGGAAATTAGTTAATACATCTCACAGGCTATTTGTACAATGATGTGTGTACGGCTAAATACCAAGGACATTGGAAGATAATAATATCAGAGTTATTTTAAGGTAGAGTGAAACGGTTTAGAAGGAATTAATTCCTTTTAATGAGTTAGAAATACAGATTGAACGTGAGAAGACGATATTAAAATTGCCTAATAAATAATACTTCAATTTCAAAAGAATTTTAAACAATAACATTTTGTTATACTATCAGGAAAGTCTATTGCAGATTTTACAACAAGACGTTTGTACACGGTACCCGATTTATTCCTTTTCATTTTGAACACCTGAAGTTGTCTAGGCAATCCGTTTAGCTCCCGCTGATGCTAAGTACAAATGTCTTGCTGTGATACTTTCCGACAAAATGGTTGATGGAATGTGTTGATGGCCGAATGTGGATGATCGATGCACCTGTTGAAATTTCATAATTAAGCCTGTTATGTATTCAGATCATCATGTCCTATTAAGAAGTATAGGTCGGTATAACTGAAAAATCAACTTTCTTTTATATGGCAAAATTAAATGGAAATGTCACCGTGATTTGACCCAAACACAATTCGCTCAGCTCAATGCAGCCAAGCACAACACCTCAGTCAGATTAAAATTATCCAAATTAGAGGTGACACAAATACAAAAGACCGGTGGAATATTAGCATTCCTTGCAGCACTTCAAGCATTATTGACAATCGCGGACTCAGCGGATGAAAAAGTTTTGGAGTTAGGGGTTGTCGACACTGCATCCGGAATGATTTTGAAAATGTGGTTGGTGGCTGTATATACAATGGATGGGGTCTATGATGACCAAGAACGAGTCGTCGAATATCCTTGGGTACAATTTTTCGATTACCGTAATGCAGAAGATGGCATCGTTGACTAATTGCGATCAACTCGCGATGGGAAAATCAATCTTTATCGTGCTGTCTGAATGAGAATTGAACCTGAATCGATGGTGCAACGCACGCGCGAAACTGGTATTGTCAACATGGATTTGACAAACGGACCAAACACTCATTAAATTGCATACCTAGAACACTTCGTCGTCGTTAGTATTTAGTCTGTTACGGACATGCAGCACCCGTTTAAGTTGTTAATTATTTGAAGAAAGATAAACAACTGCCATTGTTTTATTCGACTATGTCGGTACAAACACGGTTGGATGGACACAGATGTGGTCATCTTGTGTTGAAGCGATGGGTACACATAAGCGTTAACTAACACCACAAACACGTATTGATTTCATATTAAAATACATATAATATTATACAATCTTCTGTTAACATTTGCAGACGATACTCTGTCGACGACATGGCGCTGATGTGGATCTGAACAGATTTCCCAGCAAAGTTAATTCCAATAAATTTACTAGTCGTTTTGTTGTTGGCGTCGATCCACGTAAGCCTGTGACTGATGCAGATCAAACTGGTAAAGTCAAAATATCTAACGTAGATATTCAATAACTTATTCTCAAGTTAAATGAATTGTCGCAAATAACCTGGCTGAGATAACTGAAATCGGTGGAATCAGACAGCGGCGTGTCATTTACGTTTGTCAATAACTAAGTTTATACAGCTATATTGCATTAAGACAATACGTGCAATAAGACAATACGTGCAATAAGAAATTACACATGTGCCAGCACTATCACCAGTAGCACATTCATGGCGCAGAAAAGTAGAACTATGATTAAAAAGAGAGGAAAAGATTACCTTAACAACCTTAGGTAATGCTCGTATTTTCTGGTCCATAATAATGAAAATGGCTCTAATCGACCTAAACGTCACATCTTAAAACTGCTTAAATTTCGATCATACTAGCTTATAAATGAATGCAAAGGCGGATGGTGTGGAATCACCAAATCTGGTCATGTTGAAATTCTTTTCACACTTTGAGTATAAATATCGTTAGTTGCTGGAGAAGAAAGTTGTTTCGAGGCACTAGTCATTTATACTTAAGGGTACCTAATCATCTCTGGAGTTGGTGTTTAAGATGATAGTTTACCATTTTTATAAATGTAATCTGACAGAGGTGATGAGGTTGCATTACCAACGGATGGAGTATTTTATCAGCTTTCAACAGATGCTAACATCGAGAGCAATTATGTTGCACTTCTCAATAAATATCGGATTCAAAATGGTGTTACCAAACCCTCACATGAACTGCCATTGAACTTTGTTTTGGATCAAGTAGAAACTATGATTTGGAACCAACCTCAGATCCCACTACCGAATCGAGGCGAGCTTGGAATCATTGCACGTACACGTGAAAAAAGATGTAAATCGTCAATGGGATTATTTGTCTACAACGATGAGGTTGCATTCTCCGATGTATCCACCTCAGTTATATCTCTGTTCCTCATGTTAAGCCTAATGTTGGCTCGGCTGGCAGAAATGGAAAATCAAAAGCAATTACAAGCACAAATAAGAAACAACGTGGATTTAAGAAAAGTAAAAAAAAGTATTTAAAAAAGTCAATAAAAATAAGTATTCATGCAGAAAACTGGTTAACGATTGAATTACAATAGATGTGCATCTGTTCCAGTAATTCATTCATTGGACTGGCAGTAGTATTGCCGATCAATACCACATTTATGACAAAGTGAAACCTGCGAGTTTCAACGACTGAATTTTGCCCTTTTTTAATCGATTTGGGACATCCTTCGAAGACTCTACCCTTCCCCATTATTGCATCACGTGTGTGCAAAATATTAAGACTGATAAACATGCAACGGTTGCATATGAGCTAACTATCTCAAGGGTGTGTGTTGGTGACGGGAAGAGGTGTCAGGGACCCGAAAGGGGGAAGAAAGGCAAACGCCCTACTTTAATACTAGCAATGCTGATATTCCCTCTGTTGTATTTGAATTCCTGTGCACCTCTTATTATATCAAGTACGCACTATAAATATATTAATTTTCCCCAAATAATTTGATTTCATATTTCAAAGGTGTCCATTTGATCTCTAGTGATTGAAAGATGATCAAAACAAGATCTATGACGCGTTAAATGTTAGCTGTATGTAAAGTTTCTAGATAAACATTTTATTCTCTGGAGGAGTCGCAGACACCTATATGAGGGGCAATTGCTTATACACGACTACGTTTCAATGACTACGATTACTAATTAGGCCCATGCATGCAATAAATAAATTGATATTTTTATAAACGTAAAAAAGATAATAGAAAAACAGGTTATGATCTTTAGTTTCTAGGTAATCAGATAAGATGTGTTTAAGGTCGGCCTGATTTAAAACAACAACTGAACATAAGCTCGAATGAGCTCTGTACCGATATTAGATAAAACCATATAATAATTAAAACAAGCGTGATTTACAAGACATACAGATACAGCATAACACAGAGATACAATCGGGACAAAACAAAGAGCGCGTAACTTGAAACGTGATGAATGTAGATTTTGTTGTATTGTATAACGCTATTTCTCAGGACACGATACTCTTTACATGGCGGCCAGCATTAACGGTGGAGGAAGAATACGGGACCACCCACACCCACCACCCCGTAAGAAACATCTCCATCTCCCATCTTCAATGTCCAGGGACCCCCCTATACTCTTAAATGTATATGTGAGCGTACATGCGCGCTCGTATGTATGTATGTATGTATGTATGTATGTATGTATGTATGTATGTATGTATGTATGTATGTATATGTGTGTGTGTGTGTGTCAGAGAGAGAGAGAGAGAGAGAGAGAGAGAGAGAGAGAGAGAGGGGGGGGGGGGGGAGACGGGATAATGCAGTTCCAAATATCTGCGGATAAACCTAGTGATAGATGCTATATTTAATATTTCGTGATCAGACCGCTATCGCGATATGAGATTACAATTAAGCCCGTAATGCTTGCTTTCATTTCTCGCTCAGAAAGCGAATCAGTAGACCTGTAAGGTTGAATGAAAATGAAGATGAAAAGGAAAGTAAAGCATGAGAGAAAAGAAATCCTATTGATAAGGTATATATTGTTTGAAATCATCAGCTAGTATTCAGAAGTCAGGATAGGAAAGTAACACGCGAGATGCTAAACGCATGCTGTTGGCTTTGTTAGAAAGGCTAATTGACATCTCCTTATTTAATCATGAGGTGTTATTAACATCTAAAAATGTATGCAATCCCATAGAAATTTTATCAACTTTTAGATGACACCTGCATACATGACGCTCTCTCATTAAGTTATGTAGATATGAAGCAGTTGTACACTGACCTGTTGAAATGTTCCATTAAAATGGACACTGCACCTTGTTAGACCGTGGTCACGATAATGTCGTGTTCGGAAGATTGAGTTGGTTCTTAAAGTGGTACAGAAACATGCGCAATGATCGTCCTCATTGATGTCACAACGTTTGATTTTTTTAATTTGTTTTAAAAATTAAATACAACTCGGTTTCTTGTCATGGATGATACAATTTCTCGTTTCTTGGTATCATTCACAACAAGAGCCTTCACGTGCCATGTTCATATTGTATATGCTTTGAGAGACATGTATTAAACTTTTGTGCACGCGCATTAATACGCATTTTCTTTAAAGATGTGAAGGGTGTTTGATAAAGCTTGGTATAGGGATTTACATGCAGGATGGGATGGGTGGCTGAGGATCTGTTTTGTCCGCATTTTAAATAAATTGACCACATATTCGTGATCTGATTTATCCCCAAAAGAGACAAATTATATCCATTATATAAGTTGAAAACAAATAATTATATAGAAATTTTAAAAAATCCTGATTCGATAGAAATACCGACTTCCCTTTGTTTGCACTCTCTCTCCCACCAACACCACATCACTTCGAAAATTAAATTGATAGTTTCTAAAGTCTTAAAAGATATATAACCAACATTGTCACAAAGTTTAAAGACTGAAGGCAATCATTTTACGCTGTGTTTATTTCTCAAATAAAATTGAACCTGTTGAACAGTGCATAAAAACAGATATTTAACAACAAGGAAAGCCATACGAATGAAACAAATCTGGAACAACGGAGTACGGTGATGCACGCATAAAGTCTGAACGGCATGAAAACAAAATAATACGGTATCAAAACATATATTAATGATACACAAAAAGTACAAACAGTTCAAGACAGTACGTTTTGGTTGTGGTTGGGGCAAAGAATGCTTGATAATGGTAAATAATGTTACACGACAGTATGCAAGCGATGATTGGACGAAAACTTGGGAATGGTGATAAGCAGTATATACAAAACTAAGGAAAGACGGTATGATCAATGGTACTAAACAATACACTATCAATGCAATAGTTCTAACCGGTACCAAACAAAACAATAACAATGCAATCGTTCTAACCTGTACTAAACAGAAGTCAGACAAAGCAATCATGTTCAATGGTATCAAACAGGATCCAAAGAATTCAATCATTTTCAATGGTACTAAAAAGTACGAAAACAATGCAGTCAGATTCAATGGATAGTAAGCAAACAATGCAATAATGTTAACCGGAACTAAAAAGTATGTAAACAATGCAATCATGCTAGCCGGTACCAAACAGTATGCAAAGAATGCAATAATGTTAAATGGTACTAAACAGTATGCAAATAATGCAATCATGTTCAGTAGTACTAAACAGCATGTAAACAATGCAAATATGGTCAATGGTTCTAACAGTATGCATACAACGCAACCATGTTCAACAGTACAAAACAGCGCTGAAACAATGTAATCATCCTCACCGGTACTAAATAGTATGCAACCAATGCAATTGTGTTCAATGATACTAAACAGTATCGAAAGAATGCAATCATGTTCAATGGTACTGAACAGTGCCCAAGCAATAATATCATGCTCACCGGTACTAAGCAATATACAAACAATGCAATCTTGTTCAATGGTACTAAAGTGTATGCCAACAATGCAATCATGCAAAGGGGTACTGAACAGTACGCAAACAATCGAATCATGATAAATGGCACTAAACAATGCCGTAACAATGCAATAATGCTCACCGATACTAAATAGTACGCAACAATGCAATCATGCTCAACGGTATTTAACAGTATTCAAACAATCCAACCAAGAAGATGAATGGGTCTAAAGACGTTGTTAGTACTGAAATAATACTGATCCCATTGATGCTTCTTTTAAAATTTAAAAAAAAATCTCAAACATGTGGTTGGTCAAGATCAAAATGAATCAGATATTATAATTCTAAGTTGAGTTTGAGTTAGTTCATGCTTGTGGGGCCTGACATCTACGGCAAGTTTAGTTCATATACATGTACATGCAGTCTTATATTCTACACATTTTGAAAGAGAAAAATTATATGTTACACTGCTGTTAACAATCAAACGCACATAATAATGATGAAAATAAATATTTCATTCGAATTGATTATTACAAAGCCACTTTTCCATTTGTTGCATACAGAAGTAAACATCAGTTCGATTAGTAACAACGTGTTCGTACATGAATTTAGGTCAGCAGGCGCGTGATGGTAATTGTCACATGCAAACCGTTTGTGTTTGTGATGTCAGTGTGAAACAGCGAATGAAGTAAGATTTGCGTGCACGTGCGTCTTAAACGTAAATGAAAATTGCAAGAAAAGAGGTAAAAATAAAACAGACAAAATGATCCTGTCACACAGAAGCATGGCTAACAAAGTTATATCAGTCCACGTTAGTCTGAACTAAAACAGATGCTCCAGTAGAATAATTCAAGGTAGAGGGGTTGATAGAGTAGTATATAAAATAAATATCTCTTCAAGTAATATCATCATGTTAAGAATCAAATTTTTCAAACGGTTTCCTGCCATGTAATGAAAACTACGAGCTTCCATTTTACAGTCATTAAAGTAATCAAAAATAACTTTAAAAATAAATAAATAGAAGATTAGTTTTTGGTTGCGCTTCGGAAGGAACGAGGCTTTAAGCAGCGGAGTCTGCATCAAATGTAAAAACGAAATAGCAAAATCCTTCAAACGCAAATTAAAAGTTAGTATAATAAATGGACCAAACAACAAAATAGCTTGTAAAGACACAGCCGATAAGGAGTTGGATAAATTGTATCGAAACAAATTAGGAATGCATATGTAATTTCTACAAAGGCTAGAACAGCAAAAATATCAAAGACAATATCTAATAGAATAACACTAGGACTAATAGCAGTAAATTTCTTTCAATTTATCAGTTGAGAAAATATATTTATAATATTTATAATTTGGCCACTTACTGTTGAACATGTTCCAATGACAAATGTGTAATATGCAACTATATATAGAAATACACCTATTTAAGAACCAGCAAAAAAATCTATATGTATTTATTCCACGTCTCGGATAAAGGAAATCCTTAAGGATTAATAAATGCATCTGCCAATTTCCTTGAACCAGTTTAAGATTGACTATCTAGTTTGACAAGGGATACTGCCAGACAACATAACCAAAACTAAATGTCTTAGAATGTCTGGCAAATGTTATACTTGCTAGTTTAAGCGTTATAAAAAAATTTGCTATAGGACTTTTAAAAACTCTAGTTCCTACCAGGATAATTCTAACGTTTAAAATTTCCGTGTAATAAATTCAAATGGTATACAACAAATTACAATTTTAAATTGGTAGAATTTCATACTATGAGATCTACAGATACATTTATCGAATGAAATTGGTTTTTTTTTGTGTAGGCTTAAAACATTCTACATTTAGCTCTATTAACTTTCATGGACGTTTAGCTGCCGCTGATACTAATTATAAATGTCTTGCTGTAATACTTTCCGACAAAACAGTTTTTGGAGGGTGTTGATGGCCGAATGAGGGTATTCGATGCACCTGTTGAAAATTTATAATTAAACGTGTGATGTATTTAGATCATTATATCCTATCAGGAAGTAAAGGTAAGTCTTCCTGAAAAATCAACTTGTGAAAGCAAAAAACGCAAGAAAACAAAAGAATGTGTGATCACGCTTAACCTTTCTATGGCAAAATTAACTGGAAATGTCACTGTGGAGTTTACCCAAGCACAGATCGCTCAGCTCAATGCAGCGAAACACTACACCTCAGTCACATTAAAATTATTCAAGTTAGAGGTGACACAATTGCAAAAGACCGGTGAAATATTTCAATTCCTTTCAGTGCTTCAAGCATTGTTGTCAGTCGCGGCCATAGCGGATGAAAATGCTTTGGAGTTAGGAGTTTTCGAAACTGCATCCGGAATGGTTTTGAAAAATGTGGTTGGTGGCTGTATATACAAAAGGATGGGGTCTTTGATGACCAGAAACGAGTAGTCAAATATCCTTGGGCAATGGTTTTCGATTACACAATCGCAGAAGATGGCGTTGTTGACTTATTTTGATTATCTCGCGATGGCAAAGATCAATTTTATCGTGCTGTCTGAATGCAGAATGAACTTGAATCGATGGTGCAACGCACGCGCGAAACTGGTATTGTCAACATGGATTGGGCACACGGAGTTGACACTCATAAGGTTGAATACGTAGTAAAACTTCATCGTTCTTTTGTATTTAGTCTTGTACGGACATGCACCATACGTTTAAGTTGTTATTTTTTTTAAAGAAGACTGGTAAACAACAGGCATTGTCTTTTTCGAATATGCCAGTAAAAATAGGCTGGATGGACACAGATATGGTGATCTTGTGTTGAAATGATGCGTACACTTTAGTGTTCACCAACAACGCAAACACTTATTGATTTCACATTAAAATACATATAATATTATACAATCGTCTATTAACATTTGTAGACGATACTCTGTCGACGACATGGTGCTGATGTGGACCTGAACAGATTTGCCAGCAAATATTCCAATGAATTTATTAACCTTAACTTGTTGGCGTCGATCCATGTAAGCTCGTGATTGTTAAACATCAAACTGGTAAAGTGAAAATGTCTAAAGTTAAATAAATTGTCGCAAATAACCTGGCTGAGATCACTGAATTCGGAATGTGGAATCAGACAGCGGCGTGTCATTTACGTTTGTCAATAACTAAGTTTATACAGCTATATTGCATTCAGACAATACGTGCAATAAGAAATTACACATGTGCCAGCACTATCACCAGTAGCACATTCATGGCGCAGAAAAGTAGAACTATGAACAAAAAGAGAGGTAAAGATTACCTTAACAACGTTAGGCAATGCTCGTCTTATTTGGTCCATAATAATGAAAATGGCTCTTACCGACTTAAACGTCACATCTTAAAACTGCTTAAGTCTCGATCATACCAGCTTATAAATGAATGCAAAGGCGGATGGTGTGGAATGGTAATGTTGATAAATAATCAGCGGTATATAGGACGTTTTTAACCTATATCGTACATCAACAAATCTGGTCATGTTGAAATTCTTTTCACATATACAGTATCAAAATCGTTAGTTGCTGGAGAAGAAATTGGGTTCGATGCACTAGTCATTTATCCTGAAGGGTATCTAATTGTCTCTGGTGTTTGTGTTTAAGATGATTGTTTACCATTTTTATATATGTAATGTAATTTGACAGGGTGATGATGTTGCATTACCTATCGAAGAGGATGCTAACATTGATAGCAATTTCGTTGCACTTCTCAATGAATATCGGATTCAAAATAGTGTTACCAAACCCTCACATGAATTGCCATATCATTTTGTTATGGGTAAAGTAGAAATTATGATTTGGAACCAACCTCAGATCCCACTACCGAATCGAGGCGAGCTTGGAATCATTGCACGTACACGTGAGAAAAGATGTAAATCGTCAATGGGATTATTTGTCTACAACGATGAGGTTGCATTCTCCGATGTATCCACCTCAGTTATATCCCTGTTCCTCGTGTTAAGCCAAACGTTGGCTCGGCTGGCAGAAATGGAAAATCACAAGTAATTACAAGCACAAGTAAGAAACAACGTGGATTTAAAAAAAGTAAAAAAAAAGTATTTATGCAGAAAACTGATTAACGATTGAATTACAAAAGATGTGCAGTTGTTCCAGTAATTCATTCATTGGACTGGCAGTAGTATTGCCGACCGATACCACATTTATGACAAAGTGAAACCTGCGAGTTTCAACGAATGGGTTTTGCCCTTTGTTTTAATCAAGATGGGGCATTGACATCCTTCGAAGACTCTACCCGTCCCCATTATTGCATCACGTGTGTGCAAAATATTAAAACTGATAAACATGCAACGGTTGCATATGAGCTAGCTACCTAAAGGGTGTGTGTGTTAGAGACTTGAACGGGTTTCAGGGACTCGACAGGGACAAGAAAAGCAAACGCCCTACTTTCATACTACCAATGTTGATATTCCCTCTGTTGTATTAGAATATCTGTGTACATCTTATTTTGAAATCGCATCTGGCTGAAATCAATGGATAATCCATATTGTTATCATATCAATCACGCACTATAAATATATTAAATTTCCCGAAAGAATTTGATTTCATATTTCAAAGGTGTATAATTGCTCACTTGCAATTAAAAGATAATCAAAACAAGATGTACGATGCGTTAAATGTTGGCTTGATGTTCAATTTCCAGACATAATGTTTATTCTCTGGAGGAGTCTCAGACATCTCTATGAAGGGCAGAGAGTTCTTTCATTGACAATGATTGCTATTTAGGCCCATGGATGCAATAAAGAAACTGATATTGTTCTCAACGAAGCACGACGTTTTGGCGCCGCCGTTTTGGAGTGACCGTATTGGCATAATCGTTTTGGCATAGAGCCGTTTAGACTCCGACCGTTTTGGCACTTATTAATATGAACTGATTTCTCAATCAAAATAGTACATTGTTGGTACAAGAAAACCAAATTATTTTTAAAACAATCATTAAAAATGTAGTTCATCAAAGGATTCAAGAAATTTTCAAGGAATTAGTCGCACTTACCCAGTATTAAAAACATGTAGGTAATTGGCACACCTAAATGGCCGACACCAAATGAGCGGTGCCAAAACGGCCCATGCCAAAACGGTCGCGACTAAACGGCGGCGCCAAAATGTTGCGTAGCGTGTTTTAAATGTCAAAAAGTTGGTAGAAAAACAGATTATGAGGTTTTGATTCAAGGTAATCATATAAGATTTGTTTAAGGTCGGAATGATTAAAACAACACAATTCAGGATTAGCTCGAATGAGCTCTGTACCGACATTATATAAAAGCATATTATAATTAAACAAGCGCGATTTACAAGACATACAAATAGAGCATAACACAGAGATACAATCGGGCCAAAACAAACAGCGTGTAACTCGAAACGTGAGCAAGGTAGTATTTTAACGCCATTTCTCAGGACACGATAGGCTATATATCTCGACAAGCATTAATGGTAGAGGAAGAACTCGGGTCCCCCCACCCCCTGGAAAGATCCACCAACCCACGAGGAGCTACTGGCAAGCTTTCATCCAACAAATATAAACAATGGTTAAAATCAAAATCAAAATTTAAATGAAATGTAGAAGCATCAAGCCAGGATTAAAAGAACGATGCGACGCAGCTTACATCACATTACTTGAAGAGAGAGGATCTATCGGTAAGGCAATTGATTAGCACACAAGACAAGATTAGCACATACGACAAGAGAGAGAGAGAGAGAGAGAGAGAGAGAGAGAGAGAGAGAGAGAGAGAGAGAGATATTTAAATTTAATGTGTGGAACAAAATTCGATAGACGAAATGAAGACTCCCTTAGTAAAACATTAGCATTTTACTAATGAATTTTTAAGCGGGAAGAAGAAGATTAATTAAGCAAGACAAAGATGAATATAATGAAGATGACCCGGGTCCACCGCCATCAAAGTTAAAATGCTTTCCACCTCCCCCCCAATACAGTATAATTCCACCCCTGCCCAAAAGATGTATGTCTCATAACTCTTTATGATCAAATGTATGTATGTATGTATGTATGCATGCATGCATGCATGCATGCATGCAAGCATGGATGGATGGATGGGTGAGTGGGTGGATGGATGTATGCATGCATGAATGATTGGATGAAAGGATGGATGGAAAAGTGTGTGTGGGTTGGTGTGTGTGTGGAAGGATGGATGGATTTCCTTTAAAACACAAAATTGATCAAATTCAGGATGACATTTTATCTTGAAATACAACAAGGAATCAAATTACAAAATAAAATAGAAATGTAACATCAACAAACGTATTTTCAAAATGAAATGTGTACTTGAAAACATCCATATAAATATATCTATATAAATATCAGAACAGATAATGGAATTCGCCACAACGTTGTTCCTTCAGCCATTTTCAGTTGGTAGTTTATGGTTTGAATTTCTAACTTTCAAATTAGGAAATTCACATTATGATAGGAAATTTACAAAATCTATGACAGGACTTTTTTTAAAAAAAAATATGAAATTAGAAAACATAAAAAATGCTGAAAATATTTAAGGTAGGAAACATTATTAGGTCTTCAAGTCTGTTCTTGCTGTCGTTGAAGAGCGCTCTTGAAAGCGACCACTGTGTCTTTGTGTCTAATTTCAATGGGCATTTTTGGTCGACGTTGTTGGGCCCTGGTATGCAAAAGAGAAATATAAACCCTGTTTTGTTTGTATTGATACAAGACAGCGATGATGTAATACCTTAATTTACTACCATTTCATATATTACCATACATTATATCTCCCTACATATTAAGTATAGCCATTATTTGTGTTATCTATTTGTGCTGAAAATGGACAGACTCAAAATCTAAGTGCATACTGTTATTTAGCATACATAATTTATTCTCCTTTCTATCGATGACTGATGACGAGATGTAGTGCTTGAAAGCCAAGTTCTACGTGTAATATGTAGAATTAATTACAATGTCAATAATTATTATTATTTGTTAGAAATTCATTATGAAAATTCTCCATTAATTTTAATATCCCATATTTCACTCCCATAGATAAATGTCATTATAATATATAGTCAAATAATATTAACTGCAGATCTAATGGCAACATATCTAAAATGCCTCATCTACAAACATTATTTCACATCAATGAAGATAAACATTAATTCAAGCACATTTCCTACCAAAGAAAACGGCGGCTGAGGTGAAGTTTTTCTCAAACATGTTGGCCTAGCTACATTACATATCAATGAGAGTGGCGGTTGAATTCAAATCGTCCTCACACATATTGTCCTTGCTATACAATGTACCTAAGAATGGTAGTTGAGGTTAGGTCTCCCTCAGACATATTGGACCAGCTACATAACGTACCAAAGACAGCATTGGCTGAATTTAATGTCTACATCAAACAAACTGTTTCTCAGTGATTGACCTAGCTTCAGACCCAAAAGCAAATTTACCTAAAAGAGCACGAGCCTTACATACAAAGCACCTGCTTCAGACTCCATCTCAGCTGAAGTCTACAAGGATGTGAACACTGCCTTGATAGAAAGGCTTCACCAACTGGTTTTACTGATGTGTCAGCAAGAGACGATCCCCCAGGATTTCAAAGATGCTTCCATAATCCACACGTATAAGTGTAAGGGCCTGCGACCTGCGACAATCACCGCGGTAGATCAATACTCTCAATTGCAGGGAAGATACTCTCCAGATTCTTATTGAACCACCTCACTACACTTTGACCAGAGAGCCAGTGTGGATTCCGAAAAGAACGTGGGAACATCGACATGGTGTTTGCTACGAGACATCTACAAAAGAAATGTTATGAGCAAAGCACTGACCTTTTCTCTATCTATGTCAACTTGACAAAGGCCTTTTGATACTGTCAGCAGACAAGGCTTGTCGAATGTAATGGCCAAGAACGGATGCTCGAGAAAATTTGTATCCATGGTGCAGCAATTCCACGATGGAATGCATGCACGAGTCCAGGACAATGGAGACACATCTAAGCCATTCCCAGTAACCAATGGGATCAAGCAGGGTTGTGTGACTTGTGTCCTGGCACCGACAGCGTTCAGTCTATTGTTCTCTGCCATGCTGAGTAATTTTTTCTGAGACAGAGAGGTTGGAATCGGCATCATGTTCCGTATAGATGGAAAACTATTTAATCCCAGGAGGATTCAAGCGAAAACAAAGGTTATGATAGATACCATCAGTGATTTCTTATTTGCTGATGACTGCGCCCTAATTGCTGGCTCAGAAGCCGACTTGCAACGCAGCGTTGACAAGTTTTCCAGCTCCTCGTCGAATCCACAGACGAAGAACAGAACAGGATAAATGTGAAATAGGGTTTTTAAAAAAGTCTTGTAGTCAGATGACAACAACACGAACATACATTTTGTACTCAAATAACTGGTTAAGACCCCCCCCCCATCTCACATCAGCTATTATCGATATTACTCGTTATGACTTACGTAATGTAAATAATTTCCAGTTTGCACGGGTTGTAACAAGTTTATTGTACAACTTGTTATTGTCTTTAACCATTCGAGAATGGAATACATTTTCTATATAGACTCGTCAAATATATTAAATTAACAAATTGAAAAGCACGTTAAATACTCGCGACACCTGTGTTGCCAGATCATTTTACTGCAGTAGAAATAAATTTGAAATTATTCATGATACTAAAAACATATTTCAATTCACTTAATGAGCGTTTGTTTAGAAATTATATAATCGCACATGTGGATATTTACAAAGTGGATATCACTTCTTTTATTGTGTTTATTGCCAGGAACAACGCAACGAACTGTTTACTTCCCTCTCACCATGTGGTAATTAAATTTTAAATACCCCTTTGAACAGATGCAAACATTGTTCCCAAAAAAATAGTTGAAATCGACTCCGCAGCGACTCACCCTGAATATAAGCACTGTTCACTTTTAAGCTCACATTATGTTTCTGTTTTAATTTTTTGATTGATTTTTTTCTCGTCCCCTTTGTTTACTATCTCTTTTTTTACAAAATCAACTATCAAAATTTTAAAGTCAAGTTTGACGCATTTTGATTGACAATTTCTCATTTCAACTTCTTTCTTTTCGTTACCCTCGTCTTTCTATTGCTTAATTAATCTTATTCTTCCCGCTTTAAAATTCATTAGTCAAATGCTAATGTTTTACTAAGGGACTCTTCATTCCGTCTATCGAATTTTGTTCTCCATATTAAATTTGAATCTCTCTCTCTCTCTCTCTCTCTCTCTCTCTCTCTCTCTCTCTCTCTCACACACACACACACACACACACACACATACACACACAGTCAGACAGACAGAACGTTTGTATCGTAAAAGAAAAACATTATAAGCCAATGAAAATGAAAATAGCAAGAAAAGAGGTAGAAATAAAAATGACAAAATGAACATGTCATACTGTAGCATGGTTAACAAAGTTAGTCCACGAGCTGCTATTTTATATTTTTTAACCTATCAAAATTAACTTTTAAAAAAATATAGATAATTTTTATTGCTCTTTGATAGGAATGAGGCTCTAGGCAATGAAGCCTGCAACAGATATAAAAACAAAATTGCAAAATAATTCAAACACGAATTGAAAGTTTATAATAAATTGAGCAATCAACAACATCTCTCTTTTTGTCTCTCTCTCTCTCTCTCTCTCTCTCTCTCTCTCTCTCTCTCTCTCTCTGTCTCTCTCACTCTCTCTCTCTCTCTCGCACACACACACACACACACACACACACACACACACACACACACAGAGTCAGACAGACAGAACGTTTGTATCGTAAAAGAAGAACACTATAAGCTTAGTTTCAGCCATTTAAATTTTATATATATATTACCTCTTGTATTTAAACTATATATACAAAATAGTCAGAAAAAGTAGAAAGCAATTCTATATGCCAGGTATCTAGCAGTAGAATGAAATAATTGGTAGTTCATACACAGTATGCAATTGTTCATACAAATCCGTAAGCACTTTATTTTATCTACTTTGTACCAGGAAGATCAAGGAAAATGTGCATTTGATTTAATCATAATAAGATAAACGCTATGTTGGTAGGAAGGTGTAGACAGTAAAAATATTATTTTAATATTAGGGCACGAAAGTTATGAAATAGATTCTTAGTATTTCACAGATTGATTTATTGATTGAGCATTTGTTTGCATGAACAAAAAGTACCGTTTGCATTTGCGATTACATTTTCTCTCCATCGTTATGTAAACTAGTCTTTATCTCACCTCCTTATGTACCCTATCCTCTTCCTTAAAAAAGGTTTGTAGGTGTGTCCGTGTGAGTAATTTTTTCTATCCCTTCTTGTATCCTAGCTGTAACACTGCTGAGTAAGTCAGTCCGTGTTTTAATAGTATTTAAGTGCACTGATAATTCATTTCTTTTCAAGGATTTCTGATATACTAAATGTTTGATTTAAAAATAAAAATTAAAACATTTGGTAATTATTATGCAAAATAACGTACCTGTACAATATAGTTTAATATATTCTCTTTTAAATGTAAATACATCTATGAAAGAAATTATGATATTTTGTACTTTCTTTTTTGAGAGATTTGAAAACCATAAATAAATTATGTCACTTTATAAATCGAGTTTGACTTTAATTTCTACTGCTATACTAAATGTTTCCTTGGAATCATTAATACATTTTGACATTGTAAAAGTTGTTGAAATTTTTTTCTTCCTAAAATATTTGCATATTGTGTAAATATTAATACTTCTTGGATTTTAGGGATATTCTCTGAAACCTTTCGCAAACCTAATAATAAATTCTGTAATTATTGTAAACCTTATATTTGGGGAGAATTTTGCGTAATAGAATTTTGCGAAATAGTACAAAATTGCATAATTATAGAATTTACTTATAAGTGTTATAAATGAATACGTGAGAAGAAAAAAATTATTATGAAGGGAATCCAAAATAATCATGGTAAAGTTCTATAACAGTCCATATGAATGAAACATTTCTAATTAATTTTCAAAATCGTAATTGTACTGGTCCGCCAAGAATCGTGCAGTTTCCAGGATGGCGTTGTCCAGCTCCTTTCGCAACAGTACCATAAAAAACATTATAGTCTAATAAATCAGCACTTTTAATTTTCACTGAACAACTTTTCCTCTCTATTTCCTATCTATTACAGGATAGAAATACTCTGCTGACTTACAACAGGAATTCAATAAATGAGAATGACTCCAAAATAGTAACAAACCAGATTTCTTAGTTCTCTCCCTGTATATATCTTCTAATACAACTATATTTCACAACACACCCTTCGTGATAGACCTTATCACTCAATTTATTCGAAATTGTCTCTGATGTGACTAGGCTCAACTAATGATACATTACTGAATTCTTCTAGAACTGTCCAAATCCCATCAGCCAATGATACATTACTGAATTCTTCTAGAACGGTCCAAATCCCATCAGCCAATGATACATTAATACAAAGTCGTCATTAAATCTTAATATTAAAATTATTAGTAAATGTTAACTCATGTAAGCATATTGTTCCAACGTATTTTAATTTTCTTAATATTTCTAAAACAGACTCTAGTTACGTAGACATGATCTAGCAAAAAAAGAAATTATATTAAAAAAATAAAATAAAATCATGTACCAGGAGTTACAAAACATAAGAATAAATATTGTAATTTGTTTCGGAAATACTAATTTATTATGTAATTATTAATAAAGATTTTCGATTTTAAACAAAATTTCCATAAAATTCGAATATATTTAAGTATTAAATATGTGGAGATTTTTTGTATTAATTAACAAAATGTGCTTTATAGTAAATGTATGTTAATATATGCACTTCCTATACTAAATCTGTTGTTTTTTAATTTGGAGGCTTTTGCAAATTTTGCAAAACAATATCAAATTGTTGACTTTATACATATCATTTGTACATTTGATGGTATTTTTAAACCTTTTTTTGCAAAATAGTAACAAGTTGTGTACATAAAAAATAAATTCTGTACATTTATAAAGATATTATAATTCGTTATATAAATGGAATATATTTTGCAAAGTTCATACATACATACATACATACATACATACATACATACATGGGAAGCAAATGATGCATCCTTTATTATTATTTCCTTTTAATGGTCACAGGTATCTAGGTAAATAATGTCTTATCCACAGACAACTATGTTATTGGGTCATAGACCACGCTCTAAATGTTTCTTGGAATGTAAGTTTGATATATATTTTGCAACAACTTTGATACAACAGAAAAACCATCAGTAATGTATTGCTTTTTTCTCTTTTGAAAAAAAAAACAAAACCCTGAACTGTGGGGTACTGCCACACCACTGCTTAGCAGAAAAACAATACCCCAATTTTAAATGTCATACGGGATGCATACATTATAGTTAAAGGTGTTCAACTAACCCTTATCAAACAACGAATTTCATACTTTTTCATGTTCACTTCTTCTACTTTCACCATATCGAAATGTTACCTGCTGTACCTTGCATCACATTACTCGCTAATGATAGTTGTTGCAAAACGTAAATGATACCTTCAATACACGACCGCATTAAGATTCATTTTGTGGACTGTAAATAATTATCGGGGTGTATCCATTTACACATCTAGACTGATTCTATAGACTAAATAATTATCGGGGTATATCCATTTACACATGTAGACGGATTCTATAGACTAAATAATTATCGGGGTGTATCCATTTACACATGTAGACTGATTCTATAGACTAAATAATTATCGGGGTGTATCCATTTACACATGTAGACTGATTCTATAGACTAAATAATTATCGGGGTGTATCCATTAACACATGTAGACTGAATCTATAGACTATATAATTTTCGGGGTGTATCCATTTACACATGTAGACTTATTCTATAGACTATATAATTATCGGGTTTATCCATTTAGTCATGAGACTGACTCTATAGACTAAATTATTTTCGGGGTTTATCCATTTACACACATAGACTGATTATATAGACTAAATAATTATCGGGGTGTATCCGTTTAGACATATAGACTGATTCTCATTTTGGCCTATTTTAAGACATTTGATGTGCTGACTGTACAATGAACGAAGATCAAAATAGGATATTTTCATACAAACAATGGCTCCTAGACATGTCATCAAGTAAGTGTTGTGAGTTGAAACACCAACAGGTCAAACTTCAGGTTAGAATCTTTGGAAATAGTGCATTTAAAAAAAAACTCTTCTCTGGATAAATGCACTATACCAAAGTATTAACAAATAACAAACTTTCCACATTAATAACCGCATGTTATCATGAAGCATCTGGTACGTAGTTATTACTATAAAAAAAATACCAGTCAGTAAACTTCTGGTACGTAGTTATTATTATAAAAAATAACCAGTCAGAAAAAATTGTACCATGATAGGATAAATAGATACATTCTTCATATATTTTTATATTGTAGAAACCCATATCTATGAATGATATATTTATAAAACGAACATACAAGAAACAGATTCTGGTGATCATTTACACTTTTCAACACGAATATACAAGGTCACTGACCCGTTGCTGGTTTATTATTTTTTTTTATCTCAATCCGTTTACGTTAATGTAGAGTCTGCAAAATAACGTTAGAAGGCAACTAGTTGACATTAAAGCTTATATCAAAAGTTTTACTGATTTATTTTAAAGCTGTTATATTGAGGGCAATTATTATTGAGACGTTTGATTAGTAATGATAAAACTATACGCATAATTATTAGCTAGGCTTATAGTGCTGTGAGAACGCTTGGAAACGCCGACCCCTTACTTTTTTGCGCTCGCCATTGTACCACTACCAGTATCTAACACGTATTCCCTCATGTCTTTATTTAGTACTACACGACTGATAATTAGATAATTCAACTCAAGATTCACACATTCAGATTTATAAGTTACTCGATTAAAACTTTGAAAATAGATCCAGTTCTTTGGGTAAAAAAATACTTTACAAAGTGGATTATTTCTTCTTTTAATGTAATTAACCTTTTTATGCTTCTTTCATTTTGTAATTCATGGCCTTTAAAAGACTTTTTATCATGATATCTGTACTTTTTTGTTCTAAAGTCTTCTTCTTTTACTGTTTATTTTACTCCATTAAAGTCAGTTCGTGACATTTTTAATGAAGTAGCCTTTTCCTTGACCAAACATTAAATCTGATTTCCACAAATCAGGATGGCATTGATAATTTTTTTAAGGACTTCCTATATTAAACGAACAATACAATTTGAGCGTCAGAAAAACTAACGTTAAAGTTAATTACATGATCCTTGACAATAAACATGTTTAAATTCAGTTCAACTAAATTCGTGCTTCTTAACTGGTTTGGAACAAAAACTTTGGGAAATATAGTAACCTTGTGCAAATTTGATTTCTTTTGTATGAGGACGATATAGAAGAATTTCATAAAATTTCTTCATCATCAGCTACATTAAACATATTTGTACAAGAATATTAACATTTATAGTTATTGTAATTTTTTTAAAATTAATCACCCCTCCCAAACAAACAAATGTACAAATCATTAAATGAACTGAGAGAGAGAGAGAGAGAGAGAGAGAGAGAGAGAGAGAGAGAGAGAGAGAGAGAGAGAGAAAGAAAGAAAGAAAGACAGAGACAGAGACATAGACAGAAAGAGAGACTAAAGCGGTGAATCTCTTCACAAATGTTCACATGATTACCTTTCTCAGTTGACAAAATATCTGCTCATTCTCATTTAAGGAGTAAAACCACATTAAAGAGCATCACAAAGAAATGAGGATGAAGTAGCACAGAAAATGAAAGTATTACTCTTTTTCAAGGTATTATGCTGAAGTCCTTCAAACGACACTTTTGTTTCTTCTTCAAATAATATGAATGTTTTGAAAATAAAATAAAGTAATAGAAGCGGGGAAAGAAAAGAATACATTTTGATCAGTCCGCAAATACGGAAATTATGGCGGCAACTCCTTATAAAATGGTTAGCCCCCTTTTTTTTGGCACCCAAACTCTCCAAACTTATCTATGCATGTTTCATTCAACAAGTACCTGTGGCACTGATATATTTTTGTAAAATGGGAAAGGAGTGAGCAATTATTAATGGCAGTTGAATTTATCATAATCATTTCAACCTGATGCGAGGTTAACTACAGTCAGAAAAAAATGGATAAGTAATTATATTGCTTCAAGTGAGAGGGGAAAAAAGAGAAAATATGTACGAGAACGAACGAAGAGGAGAGGAAGAAAGGAAAAATATTGTTTCTTTAACATTCATATATTGATTTTCATTAGCGCTAGTCTGCACTTTGATTAACAGAAAGAAATTATGTAAGATCTGCAACAGAATGCTCCACCCGAGATTTGAAATTAAAAGTAATATCGAAAACCCATCTATTCCACAGGGTCTCGTATTGGTGCTTACAAATTTTCAGTCAGCCATACAATACTATTTTATACTGTATGTATGACTGATAATTCAACTGGAAGCAACGATACGAGTTCCTGTGATTTATCCATCCCAACACATACCCAACCTAATATTCCGCTTTTAGTATGTAAAACACTGTCACAAATAATGGTGAAAAAATTAGTTAATCCATGTTATATCCTGGTCAGAATATTTACAGGCGGAGCATTGCAGGAGATGTTTTTTTTTCTTTTGTTTTTCGTTTAAGCTTGTCAGTAGTTTACATAATCGCAGAACTTTACGTATTGTGCTATAACAGAATAAGTATTAAACAGTTTTGAACTATAGATGCTATATTTAAATATATTAAGAATTATCCACAGCGAACAAGGAAGTGGTCATGACGTGATACGGGTCGGGGCATATAGTTCCTGCGCTCCCACCTCCTAAAAGAGAGAGAGAGAGAGAGAGAGAGAGAGAGAGAGAGAGAGAGAGAGAGAGAGCAAATAATGCAATTGCAAATCTATGCTGGGAAAAGTAGTTATAGATCTTATAATTAATATTTCGTGTTCTAACAGATGTCGCGATATTTGATTACAATCAAACCAGCAATGCTTATTATCATTTCTCGCGCAAAAAGTGTATCTGCAGACGTGCAAGTTTGAATGAAAATGAAGAAGAAAAGGAAAGTAAAGCATGAGAGAATAAATATCCTCTTGATACGATATTGTTTGTTTGAAATGATCAGCTAGTTGAAGTTTATCAGTAGTCAGTAGTTAGGATGCGAAAGTATTACGCGAGATGCTAATTGCATACCGTTGGCCGTGCTAGAAAGGCTAATTGACATCTCTTAATTTAATGATGAGGTGTTATTAACATCTTAAAATGTATGCAATTCTATAGACATTTTATCAACTTGTAGATAACACCTGCAGACTTGACGCTCTCTCACTCAGTTATGTTGATATGAAGCATTTGTACACTTACCTGGTGAAATGATCCTGTCAAAGAGATACTGCACTGTGTTAGAGCGTGGTCATGATAATGTCGTGTTCGGTAGAGTGAGTTGGTTATTAAAGCGGTACAGGAACATGCGCAATGATCGTGCTGATTGATGGTAAATATTTTGATTGTCATAGAAAAAGGTAAATAAATCCCGGTTTGTTGCAATGCATGATACAATTTCCCGTTTCTTGGTGTAATACACAACAAGAGCCTTCAAGTACCAGGTTCATATTGTATGTGCTTTGTCAGATAGGTATTGAACATTTGTGCATGCGCATTAATAAGTACTTTTTTTTAAAGATGTGAAGTGTGGGTGATAAAGCTTGGTAAAGGGATTTACATGCTGGATGGGGATGGGTGGTTGAGAATGTGTTTTGTCCACATTTCAAATAACTTAAACAAATATTCGTGATCTGATTTATACCCAAAAGAGACAAATTATATCCAGTATATTAGTTCAAAACAAATAATTATATAGAAATAAAAATATCTTGATTCGATAGAAATACCTACCCCCCATTGTTTGTGCCCTCTCCTAACAACACCAACACTTCAAAAATTAAATTGTTGGTTTCTAGAGTCTTAAAAGAATTTAATCAACATTGACACAAAGTGTAAGGACTGAAGGCAATCATTTTTCATCTGTGCACATGGAACAGTAGTCAGGCAGAAGCCACCCCATTTGTTTATTCAGCTCTGGTATTACGATTGCTGCAGCTGTTTTGCAAGAATTTATTATGTTAGATCCATCTGTGTAATATTTTGATGTAATTTTGATGTTTGTTGTTAATTTCTTCTAAAGGTAATCTTTTTAAATAGTTTTCTTGCTTTTATTAGTTTTCTTTAGTTGACAGGGAGATATTTACTATAGGTTTCTTATTACAACAAGATTCTTTATCATATGTAATCTTACTTTCTGCAACCGCTCCTGTGGCCTAGTGGTTAGAACTTCCGCCTCGGGAGCGGGAGGTCGTGGGTTCGATCCCTGACCGAATCATACCAAAGACTTACACAAATGGTACTAACAGCTGCCTTTTTTGGCGCTCAGCATGTTTGCAGCATGATGCCCCAATGATAGACATCACAATAAACTGCCTCACTTCAGACATTGTAGCGATATGAGTGACAAATTATTAATGCTAGGTTAAAAATCCTAATCAAACAAAACATACAAGCAAACTAACTTTCTGCTTTTTGACTATTGGTGCTATGTTATTTCAAGGCTCCTTGACATATGAGATAGTATTTTCGGCCTGGAATAATTCTATTGGAAGTTGATATTTCAAATCATGAACTAGTTTTCCATGTTGGGGGGGGGGGGGATATTTTCATAGTTGCCCTGAAGAGTATATTACAATTATTTATTGCCAGGTAAGTTGGGTTAGTTTTCGGGTATGTTGAAAGTCTGGCTGCATATTTTAGGATAAGTTCCTGCCATGCTAGATGTAACAGCAGTTCTCCGGTTAAGATTTACAGCGTATTCTTCTATATATAGAAATACATCTATTGAAGAACCGGGAAACAATATGTTATGTATTTTTTGCAGGTTTGGGATAAAAGAAAAATATCAGGATAAATAAATTTGTATTATATCAAGCACGCACTATAAATATATTATATTTCCCCCAAAGAATTTGATTTCATATTTCAAAGGTGTCCATTTGATCTCTTGTAATTGAAAGAAGATCAAACCAAGATCTATGACGCGTTAAATGTTGGCTTTATGTAAAGTTTCCAGACAAACTTTTTATTTTCTGGAGGAGTGTCAGACACCTCAAAGAGGGGCAATCGATTATACACCACTACGTTTCTATGACTACGATTACTATTTAGGCCCATCCATGCAATAAATAAATTGATACTTTTCTAAACGTAGCAAAGATAATAGAAAAAACAGGTTATGATCTTTAGTTTCTAGGTAATCAGATAAGATGTGTTTAAGGTCGGCCTGATTTAAAACAACAATTGAACATAAGCTCGAATGCGCTCTGTACCGACATTAGATGAAACCATATAATAATTAAAACTAGCGTGATTTACAAGACATACAGATACAGCATAACACAGAGATACAATCGGGACAAAACAAAGAGCGCGTAACTTGAAAAGTGATGAATGTAGTTCTTGTTGTATTGTTTAACGCCATTTCTCGGGTCGCGATATTCTATACATGGCGGCCAGCATTAACGATGGAGGAAGAATTCGGGACCACCACCCCACCCCCACCACGTAAGAAACATCTCCATCTCCCATCTTCAATGTCCAGGGTTCCCAATATACTCATATATATATATATATATATATATATATATATATATATATATATGAGCGTACGCGCGCGCGCTCGTAAGTATGTATATATGTATGCGTGTGTGTGTGTGTGTGTGTCAGAGAGAGAGAGAGAGAGAGAGAGAGAGAGAGAGAGAGAGAGAGAGAGAGAGAGAGAGAGAGACTTGGTGTTATTGAATAATATTCTCCTTTTGTGATTTTGATTCCAATCGGTTTGCCATTTATTGTTAATTAATGTGTTGATTAGGCTGTATACTTTATGTTTACTATATTCGAGTGGCATGTAATTTGGTTCAATGAGTTTTTCTCTAGCTATCTGGTCTGCCAAGTCATTTCCTTGGATATTGATGTGGGATGGAATCCACATGAATTCTATGCTTAATTTGTTTATGGTGATTTGTTTCATTATTGCGTTGGTGTTGTTTAGGAAATTCTCTCTTGATTTAGTGGTATTATTTTGGATTGAGATGATGACACTAAGCGAGTCACTTATTATAAATGTTTTGTTTGGTTCGTAATCCATTTTAGTGCTTCTATCTTAGAAGCCATCTTGGCCCATAATTCAGCTGTGTGTATTGAGCAGTAGTCATGTAGAATCCACCCTATTTGTATATTCAGCTCCGGTATTACCATTGCTGCAGCTGTTTTGCAATGATTTATTATTTTCGATCCATCTGTGTATACTTTGAGGTAATTCTTATATTTGTTGTTAATTTCTTCTAAAGCTAATGTTTTTAGATTGGTTTTCCTTGTTTTCTTTAGTTGAAAGGGAGCTATTTACTATAGGTTTTATATTACTCCAAGGTTCTTTATCATATGTAATCTTACTTTCTGCATCCGCTCCGGTGGTCTAGTTTTTAGAACGTCCGCCGCGGGAGCGGGAGGTCGTTTGTTCGGGCCCCAGCCGAATCAAAGCAAGGACTTACACGAAAAGGTACTAAGAGCTGCCTCGCTTGGCGCTCATCATAAAGATGTTAGTGTGATGACTGGTCTATCAGGTGTCAGGATAATGTGACTAGGTGGGACATCATGCTACATGTCTGCAGCATGATGCTATAGTGCTAGACATCACAGTAAACTGCCTCACTGCATATATCGTAGCGATATGACTGACAAATTGTTAAAGCTACTTTCAAAATCCGAATGAAACAAACATACAAACAAACTTACTTTCTGATATATTGACTATTGGTGTTATGTTATTCCAAAGCTCCTTGCCATATGCGATTGTATTTTCGGCCTGGAATAATTCTATTGGAAGTTGATGTTTCAAATCAATAACTAGTTTTCCCAGGGGACGGGGAAATTTTTCATAGTTGCTCTGAAGAGTATATGACAATTATTTATTGCCTGGTAAGTTGGGTGAGTTTTCGGGTGTATTGAAAGTCTGGCTGCATAATTTAGGATAAGTTCCTGCCATGCTAGATGTAACAGCAGTTCTCCGGTTAAGATTTGCAGCGTATTCTACTATATATAGAAATACATCTATTGAAGAACCAGCAACCAATCTTTGATTTATTTTTTGCAGGTCTGGGATAAAAGAAAAATATCAGGATAAATAAATTGTTATTACGTCAAGCACGCACTTTAAAAATATTAATTTTTCCCAAAGAATTTGATTTCATATTTCAAAGGTGTCCATTTGATCTCTTTTAATTGAAAGAAGATCAAACCAAGATCTATGACGCGTTAAATGTTGGCTTTATGTAAAGATTCTAGACAAACTTTTTAGTCGCTGGAGGAGTCGCAGACACCTCTATGAGGGGCAATTGCTTATCCACGACTACGTTTCTATGAATACGATTACTATTTAGGCCCATCCATCCAATAAATCAATTGATATTTTTCTAAACGTAGTAAAGATAATAGAAAAAACAGGTTATGATCTTTAGTTTCTAGGTAATCAGATAAGATGTGTTTAAGGTCGGCCTGATTTAAAACAACAATTGAACATAAGCTCGAATGAGCTCTGTACCGACATTAGATAAAACCATATAATAATTACAACAAGCGTGATTTACAAGACATACATATACAGCATAATACAGAGATACAATCGGGACAAAACAAAGAGCGCGTAACTTGAAACGTGACGAATGTAGGTCTTGTTGTATCGTTTAACGCCATTTCTGGGGTCGCGATACTCTATACATGGCGGCCAGCATTAACGGTGGAGGAAGAATTCGGGACCCCCACCCCACCCCCACCACGTAAGAAACATCTCCATCTCCCATCTTCAATGTCCAGGGTTCCCAATATACTCATATATATATATATATATATATATATATATATATATATATATATATATATATATATATGAGCGTACGCGCGCGCGCTCGTATGTATGTATGTATGTATGTATGTATGTATGTATGTATGTATGTATGCGTGTGTGTGTGTGTCAGAGAGAGAGAGAGAGAGAGAGAGAGAGAGAGAGAGAGAGAGAGAGAGAGAGAGAGAGATGCAGTTGCGTATCTCTGCGCAAAAACCTAGTGATAGATCCGATATTTAATATTTCATGTTCAGACCGCTATCGCGATATCAGATTACAATCAAGCCCATACTGCTTGCTTTCATTTCTCGCGCAGAAAGCGAATCTGCAGACCTGTAAGGTTGAATGAAAATGAAGAGGAAAAGGAAAGTAAAGCATGAGAGAAAAGTAATCCTATTGATATGGTATATATTGTTTGAAATCATCAGCTAGTATTCAGTAATCAGGATACGAAAGTAATACGCGAGATGCTAAACGCATGCTGTTGGCCGCGCTAAAAATGCTAATTGACATCTCCTTATTTAATCATGAGGTGTTATTAACATCTTAAAATGTATGCAATCATATAGACATTTTATCAACTTGTAGATAACACCTGAGACTTGACGCTCTTTCACTCAGTTATGTAGATATAAAACATTTGTACACTTACTTTTTGAAATGTTCCAATAAAAGGGACACTGCACCGTGTTAGACCGTGATCACGATAATGTCGTGTTCGGAAGATTGAGTTGGTTCTTAAAGTGGTACAGGAACATACGCAATGATCGTCCTCATTGATGGCAAAACGTTTGATTTTTTATTTGTTTTAAAAATTAAATACAACTCGGTTTCTTGTCATGCATGATACAATTTCTCGTTTCTTTGTATCATTCACAACAAGAGCCTTCACGTGCCATGTTCATATTGTAATTGCTTTGAGAGACATGTATTGAACGTTTGTGCACGCGCATTAATACGCATTTTCTTTAAAGATGTGAAGGGTGTGTGATAAAGCTTGGTATAAGGATTTACATGCAGGATGGGGATGGCTGGCTGAGGATTTGTTTTGTCCGCATTTTAAATAACTTGACCACATATTTGTGATTTGGTTTATACCAAAAAGAGACCAATTATATCCATTATAATAGCTGAAAACAAAAAATTATATAGAAATTTTAAAAAATCCTGATTCGATAGAAATACCTACCTCCCTTTGCTTGCACCCTCTCTCCCATCAACACCACATCACTTCGAAAATTATATTGCTAGTTTCTAGAGTCTTAAAAGATATATAACCAACATTGACACCAAGTTTAAAGACTAAAGGCAATCATTTTACGCTGTAGTTATTTCTCAAATAAAATTGAACCGGTTGAACAGTGCATAAAAACGGATATTTAACCACAAGGAAAGCCATACGAATGAAACAAATCTGGAAGAACTGAGTACGGTGATGCACGCATAAAGTCTGAACGGCATGAAATCAAAATAGTACGGTATCAAAACATATATTAATGCTACACAAAAAGTACAAACAGTTCAAGACAGTACGGTTTGGTTGCGGTTGAGGTAAAGAAGGCTTGATAATGGTAAATAATGGTACACGACGGTATGAAAGCGATGATTGGACGAAAACTTGGGAATGGTGATTAGCAGTATATACAAAACTTAAGGAAAGACGGTATGATCAATGGTACTAAACAATACACTATCAATGCAATAGTTCTAACCGGTACAAAACAATACACTAAGATTGCAATCGTTCTAACTGGTACTAAACATAAGGCAGACAAAGCAATCATGTTCAGTGGTATCAAACAGGATCCAAAGAATGCAACCATGTTCAGTGGTACTAAAAAGTACGCACATACTGCAATCATGTTAACCGGAACTAAACAGTATGTAAACAATGCAATCATGCTAGCCGGTACCAAACAGTATGCAAAGAATGCAATCATGTTAAATGGTACTAAACAGTATGCAAATAATGCAATCATGTTCAGTAGTACTAAACAGCATGTAAACAATGCAACTATGGTCAATGGTTCTAACAGTATGCAACCAATGCAACCGTGTTCAACGGTACAAAACAGCGCTGAAAGAATGTAATCATCCTCACCGGTACTAAATACTATGCAAACAATGAAATTGTGTTGATAATAAACAGTATGGAATCATGTTCAATGGTACTGAACGATACGAAAACAATATAATCATGCTCACCGGTACTAAGCAATATGCAAACAATGCAATCTTGTTCAATGGTATTAAACAGTATGCAAACAATGTAATCATGATCAGTGGTACTAAACAGTGTGCAACCAATATAATCATGCTCACCGGAACTAAACAATATGCAAACAATGCAGTCATATTCAATGGTAATAAACAGTATGCCACCAATGCAATCATGCTAAGGGGTACTGAACATTACGCAAACAATCGAATCATGATAAATGGCACAAAACAATGCCGTGACAATGCAATAATGCTCACCGATACTAAATAGTATGCAAACAATGCAATCATGCTCAACGGTATTTAACAGTATTCAAACAATCCAACCAAGAAGATGAATGGGTCCAAAGACGTTGTTAGTACTGAAATACTACTTATCCCATTGATGCTTCTTTTAAACTTTAAAATAAAATCTCAAACGTGTGGTTGGTGAACATCAAAATGAATCAGATATTATAATTCTAAGCTGAGTTTGAGTTAGTGAATGCTTGTGGGGCCTGACATCTACGGCAAATATAGTTCATATACATGTACATGCAGTCTTATATTCTACACAAATATTAAAAGAGAAAATTTGTATGTTACACTACTGTTAACAATCGAAAGCACATAATAATGACGAAAACAAATATTTAATTTCGAATTTATTATTACAAAGCCACTTTTCCATTTGTTGCATACAGAAGTAAACATCAGTTCGATTAGTAACAACGTGTTCGGACATGATTTTAGGATAGCAGGCGCGTGATGGTAATTGTCAGATGCAAACCATTTGTGTTTGTGATGTGAGTGTGAAACAGCGAATGAAATAAGACTTGCGTGTACGTGCGTCTTAAACGTAAATGAAAATTGCAAGAAAAGAGGTATAAATAAAACAGACAAAATGATCCTGTCACACAGAAGCATGGCTAACAAAGTTATATCCGTCCACGTTGGTATGAACTAAAACAGATGCTCCAGTAGAATAATTCAAGGTAGAGGGGTTGATAGAGTAGTATATAAAATAAATACCTCGTCAAGTAATATCATCATGTTAAGAATCAAATTTTTCAAACGGTTTTCTGCCATGTAATGAAAACTAGGAGCTTCCATTTTACATTCATTAAAGTAATCAAAAATAACTTTAAAAATAAATAAATAGAAGATGAGCTTTTGGTTGCGCTTCGAAAGGAACGAGGCTTTAAGCAGCGGAGTCTGCATCAAATATAAAAACGAAATAGCAAAATCCTTCAAACGCGAATTAAAAGTTAGTATAATAAATGGACCAAACAACAAAATAGCTTGTAAAGACACAGCCGATCGGATCGAAACAAATTAGGAATGCATATGTAATTTCTACAAATGCTAGAACAGCAAAAATATCAAAGGCAATGTCAGATGAATAACAGGACTAATAGCAGTAAATTTCTTTCAATTTATCAGTTGAACGGATAACAATAACAAAGTTTAATGATTATTTAAGAATATAAAATGAAATTAAATACCTTACATGTTTATATTATTCAAGTTCCCGTTACCAATTTTGGCACTTGGAGCTAGCTGGGTAATTTTGAAGCATATATATTTTTCAAGAGGAATGAAAAAAATTAAGACTATTTGTTAAAGATCAAGAGTTGTCAATAACATCTATAAAATACTTTAGCTTAAATAATGATTTAAACGTACCTTGAAAATCAGGTAGCTTGAAAATAACTTTAAAAAGAAACTGGGAATTACTTAAAAGTTACTGGAATAGCTGATTAGGAAGACTTTAATGTCTTTCCAAAATAAATATAAGGAATCGAACATTTCTCTAAAATAAAGCTAGAGAAAATATATTTATAATATTTATAATTTGGCCACCTACTGGTGAACATGTTCCAAGAACAAAATGTGTAATATACAAATATATATAGAAATACACCTATTTAAGAACCAGCAAAAAAAACTATATGTATTTATTCCACGTCTCGGATAAAGGAAATCCAACAGGATTAATAAATGTATGTGCCAAATTCAAAATCTCCGTGTAATAAATTCAAATGGTATACAAGAAATTAGAATTTTAAATTGGTAGAATTTCATACTATGAGATCTACAGATACATTTATCGAATGAAATTGTTTTTTGTGTATAGGCCTAAAACCTTCTACATTTAGCTCTATTAACTTAGCAATGATAACAGTCATTGCGATAGTTGCTTTTCTACCCTATTAGATTCCTCACTAATCAAACATGCATTTTATGGACGTAGTCGGATCAGGTAAAGTGTTTGGGTTTTAGGGGTTGCGTTCAAAAAGTTAAAAAGTGCCTTGACGTTCCTCGAAGGGGCACCAACACAAAGGAAACTTATGTGTTTATTTACTAAAAGTGCGCCAATAAACGTACTCAAGAATAAAACGGATGTCAAATTTCAAGAGACAAAAGACTACGCTTGTGAGTGTACACGTTAGATTTTTCCTGGGAGTGGTTTTGACCGTTGGTGTTATTCGTACTGCTTTTCACTTCTGTTATAATTTGGTGACGGAGTGAAAACAACCTATCATTAAAGACGAGAATGGGCTTGTTATCAAATTAATGTTTTAATTAATGCTTAATTTTAAAATATATTATCATAGAAATAGAGATCTATGTAACTTTTAAATATACACTAAAGTATGATAGAGCAAAGGACAAAGATATTTCATTAACAAGTCAACTAAATATGAACATTAACCATATTAAAAATAAAGGAGTATGGTGGAAATTAGTTAATACATCTCATAGGCTATTTGTACAATGATGTGTTGAAGGCTAAATACCAAAGATATTGGAAGATAATAATTTCAGAGTTATTTTAAGATAGTGGGAAACGGTTTAGAAGGAATGAACTCCTTAATAAGTTAGAAATACAGATAGAACGTTTGTACACGCTACCCGATTTATTACTTTTCATTTGGAACACCAGAAGTGGTCTAGACAATCCGTTGTAGATATATATTTTCATGGACGTTTAGCTCCCGCTGATACTAATTACAAATGTCTTGCTGTGATACTTTCTGACAAAACAGTTGTTGGAGGGTGTTGATGGCTGAATAAGGGTATTCGATGCACCTGTTGAAAATTTATAATTAAACGTGTGATGTATTTAGATCATTATATCCTATTAGGAAGTAATGGTAGGTCTTCCTGAAAAATCAACTTGTGAAAGCAAAAAACGCAAGAAAACAAAAGAGTGTGTGATTACGCTTAACCTTTCTATGGCAAAATTAACTGGAAATGTCACCGTGCAGTTGACCCAAGCACAGTTCGCTCAGCTCAATGCAGCGAAACACAACACCTCAGTCACATTAAAATTATCCAAGTTAGAGGTGACACAAATGCAAAAGACCGGTGGAATATTTCAATTCCTTGCAGCGATTCTAGCACTGTTGTCAGTCGCGGCCATAGCAAATGAAAAAGCTTTGGAGTTAGGAGTTGTCGAAACTGCATCCGGAATGATTTTGAAAAAATGTGGTTGGTGGCTGTATATACAAAAGGATGGGGTCTTTAATGACGAGAAACGAGTAGTCGAATATCCCTGGGCAAAGGTTTTCGATTACCCAATCGCAGAAGATGGCGTTGTTGACTTATTTGGATTAACTCGCGATGGCAAAGATCAATTTTATCGTGCTGTCTGAATGCCGAATGAACTTGAATCGATGGTGCAACGCACGCGCGAAACTGGTATTGTCTACATGGATTGGGCACACGGAGTTGACACTCATAGGGTTGCATACGTAGTAAAACTTCGTTGTCGTTTGTATTTAGTCTCGTACGGACATGCACCATACGTTTAAGTTGTTAATTTTTTTTAAAGAAGAAGGGTAAACAACAGGCATTGTTTTTTTCGAATATGCCAGTAAAAACAGGCTGGATGGACACAGATATGGTAATCTTGTGTTGAAGTGATGCGTACACTTGAGTGTTCACCAACACACACCGCATACACTGATTGGTTTCACATTAAAATACATATAATATTATACAATCGTCTACTAACATTTGTAGACGATACTCTGTCGACGACATGGTGCTGATGTGGATCTGAACAGATTTGCCAGTAAAGTTTATTCCAATGAATTTACTAACCTTAACTTGTTGGCGTCGATCCATGTAAGCTCGTGATTGTTAAACATCAAACTGGTAAAGTGAAAACGTCTAACGTAGATATTCAATATCTTATTGTAAAGTTAAATGAATTGTCGCAAATAACCTGGTTGAGATCACTGAATTCGGAATGTCGAATCAGACAGCGGCGTGTCATTTACGTTTGTCAATAACTAAGTTTATACAGCTATATTGCATTAAGACAATACGTGCAATAAGAAATTACACATGTGCCAGCACTATCACCAGTAGCACATTCATGGCGCAGAAAAGTAGAACTGTGATTCAAAAGAGAGGAACACACTACCTTAACAACCTTAGCCAACGTCACATCTTAAAACTGCTTCGATCATACTAGCTTATAAATGAATGCAAAGGCGGATGGTGTGGAATGGTAATGTTGATAAATAAAAAGCGGCATATAGGACTTTTTTTTAACCTATATCGTATATCACCAAATCTGGTCATGTTGAAATTCTTTTCACATATAGAGTATCAAAATGGTTAGTTGCTGGAGAAGAAAGTTTTTTCGAAGCACTAGTCATTTATCCTCAAGGGTACATTAATCATCTCTGGAGTTTGTGTTTAAGATGATAGTTTACCATTTTTAATGATGTAATGTAATCTGACAGCGGTGATGAGGTTGCATTTCCTACCGATGGAGTATTGGATCAGCTGGCAACAGATGCTAACATCGAGAGCAGTTTTGTTGCATTTTGTTGCATTTCTCAATAAATATCGGATTCAAAATGGTATTACCAAACCCTCGCATGAACTGCCATCTAACTTTGTTATGGATCAAGTAGAAATTATGATTTGGAACCAACCTCAGATCCCACTACCGAATCGAGGCGACCTTGGAATCATTGCACGTACACGTGAATAAATATGTAAATCCTCAATGGGATTATTTGTCTGCAACGATGAGGTTGCATTCTCCGATGTATCCACCTCAGTTACATCCCTGTTCCTTATGTTGAGCCAAACGTTGCCTCGGCTGGCAGAAATGGAAAATCACAAGCAATTACAAGCACAAATAAGAAACAACGTGGATTTTAAAAACGTCAATAAAAATAAGTATTTATGCAGAAAACTGGTTAACGATTGAATTACAATAGATGTGCAGTTTCAGTGGACTGGCATTAGTATTTGCCGATCGATACCACATTTATGACAAAGTGAGACCTGCGAGTTTCAAAGACTGGGTTTTGCCCATTTTTTTTAAATCAGTATGGGACATTGACATCCTTCGAAGACTATACTTCCTCATTATTGCATCACGTGTGTGCAAAATATTAAAATAAACAAGGAACGATTACATATGAACTAACTATCTCAAGGGTGTGTGTTGATGACGGGAAGAGGTGTCAGGGAAACGAAAGGGAGAAGAAAGGCAAACGCCCTACGTTCATACTAGTAATTTTGATATTCCCTCTGTTGTATCTGAATATCTGTGCACCTCTTATTTTTAAATCGCATCAAGCTGAAATAAATGAATAATCCATATTGTTATTATATCAAGCACGCACTATAAATATATTAATTTTCCCCAAAGAATTTGATTTCACATTTTAAAGGTGTCCGTTTGAACTCTTGTAATTAAAAGATGAACAAAACAAGATCTATGACGCGTTAAATGTTGGCTTTATGTAAAGTTTGTAGACAAACTTTTTATTCTTTGGAGGAGTCGCAGAAACATCTATGAGGGGCAATTGCTTATACACGACTACGTTTCTATGACTACGAATACTATTTAGGCCCATGCATGCAATAAATAAATTGATAGTTTTCTAAGCATAAAAAAAGTAATAGAAAAACTGTTTATGATCTTTAGTTTCTGGGTAATCAGATAAGATGTGTTTAAGGTCGGCCTGATTCAAAACAACAATTGAACAGAAGCTCGAATGAGCTCTGTACCGATATTAGATAAAACCATATAATAATTAAAACAAGCGTGATTTACAAGACATACAGATACAGCATAACACAGAGATACAATCGGAACAAAACAAAAAGCGCGTAACTTCAAACGTAAGGAATGTAGTTCTTGTTGTATTATTTAACGCCATTTCTCAGGACACGATACTCTATACATGGCGGCCAGCATTAACGGTGGAGGAAGAACTCGAGACCCCCCACCCCACCCCACACCCCAATAAGAAAGATTTTCATCTCCCATCTTCAATGTCCAGGGTCCACCGTACATATTCATGTATATGTGAGCGTACGCGCGCGCGCTCGTATGTGTGTATGTATGTATGTAATGTATGTATGTATGTATGTATGTATGTATGTATGTATGTATGTATGTATGTATGTATGTATGTATGTGTGTGTGTGTGTGTGTGTGTCAGAGAGAGAGAGAGAGAGAGAGAGAGAGAGAGAGAGAGAGAGAGAGAGAGATGCAGTTGTAAATCTCTGCGTATAAACCTAGTGAAAAATCCGATATTTAATATTTGACCGCTATCGCGATATCAGATTACAATCAAGACCGTAATGCTTGCTTTCATTTCTCGCGCAGAGAGCGAATCTGAAGACCTGCAAGTTTGAATGAAAATGAAGAGGAAAAGGAAAGTAAAGCATGAAAGAAAAGAAATCCTATTGATACGGTATATATTGTTTGAAATCATCAGCTAGTAGTCAGTAGTCAGGATACGAAAGTAATAGGCGAGATGCTAAACGCATACTGTTAGCCCTGTTAGAAAGGCTAATTGACATCTCTTAATTTAATCACGAGATGTTATTAACATTTTAAAATGTATGCAATCCTATATACATTTTATCAACTTGTAGATAACATCTGCAGACTTGACGCTCTCTCACTCAGTTATGTAGATATGAAGCAGTTGTACACTTACCTGGTGAAATGTTCCAATAGAAGGGACACTGCAACGTGTTAGACAGTGCTCACGATAATGTCGTGTTCGGAAGGTTGAGTTGGTTCTTAAAGTGGTACAGGAACAAGCACAATGATAGTCCTCATTGATGGCAAAACTTTTGATTTTTTATTTGTTTTAAAAATTAAATACAACTCTGTTTCTTGTCATGAATGATACAATTTCTCGTTTCTTGGTATCATTCACAACAAGAGCCTTCATGTGCCATGTTCATATTGTAATTGCTTTGAGAGACATGTATTAAACGTTTGTGCACGCGCACCAATACGCATTTTCTTTAAAGATGTGAAGGGTGTGTGATAAAGCTTGGTATAGGGATTTACATGCTGGATGGGGATGGGTGGTTGAGGATCTGTTTTCTCCGCATTTCAAATAACTTGACCACATATTCGTGATCTGATTTATACCCAAACGAGACAAATTATGTCCATTATATTAGTTGAAATATAGAAATTTTTAAAAAAACCTGATTCGATAGAAATACCTACCTCTCTTTGTTGGCACCCTCTCTCCCACCAACACCACATCACTTCAAAAATTAAATTGCTAGTTTCTAGAGACTTAAAAGATATATAACCAGCATTGACACCAAGTTTAAAGACTGAAGGCAATCATTTTACGCTGTTTTTATTTCTCAAATAAAATTGAACCTGTTGAACAGTGCATGAAAACGGATATTTAAGCACAAGGAAAGCCATACGAATGAAACAAATATGGAAGAACGGAGTACGGTGATGCACGAATAAAGTCTGAACGGCACGAAAACAAAATAGTACGGTATCAAAACATATATTAATGCTACACAAAAAGTACAAACAGTTCAAGACAGTACGTTTTGGTTGCAGTTGAGGCAAAGAAGGATTGATCATGGTAAATAATGGTACACGACAGTATGCAAGCGATGATTGGACGAAAACTTGGGAATGGTGATAAGCAGTATATACAACACTTAAGGAAAGGCGGTATGATCAATGGTACTAAACAATACACTATCAATGCAATAGTTCCAACCGGTACTAAACAGAAGGCAGACAAAGCAATCATGTTCAATGGTACCAAATAGGATCCAAAGAATGCAATCATGTTCAGTGGTACCAAAAAGTACGCAAACACTGAAATCATATTCAATGGATAGTAAGCAAACAATGCAATCATGTTAACCGGAACTAAAAAGTATGTAAACAATGCAATCATGCTAGCCGGTACCAAACAGTATGCAAAGAATGCAATCATGTTTAGTAGTACTAAACAGCATGTAAACAATGCAACTATGGTCAATGGTTCTAACAGTATGCAAACAACGCAACCATGTTCAACGGTACCAAACAGCGCTGAAACAATGTAATCATGCTCACCGGTACTAAGTAGTATGCAAACAATGCAATCATGCTCAACGGTATTTAACAGTATGCAAACAATCAAACCAAGGAGATGAATGGGTCTAAAGACGTTGTTATTACTGAAATACTACTGATCCCATTGATGCTTCTTTTAAACTTTAAAATAAAATCTCAAACGTGTGGTTGGTCAAGATCAAAATGAATCAGATATTATAATTCTAAGTTGAGTCCGAGTTAGTGAATGCTTGTGGGGCCTGACATCTACGGCAAATATAGTTCATATACATGTACACGCAGTCTTATATTCTACACAAATATTGAAAGAGAAAAATCGTATGTTACATTGTTGTTAACAATCAAACGCACATGATAATGGTGAAAATAAATATTTAATTTCGAATTCATCATTACAAAGCCACTTTTCCATTTGTTGCACACAGAAGTAAACATCAGTTCGATTAGTAACAACGTGTTCGGACATGATTTTAGGATAGCAGGCGCGTGATGGTAATTGTCAGATGCAAACCATTTGTGTTTGTGATGTGAGTGTGAAACAGCGAATGAAGTAAGACTTGCGTGTACGTGCGTCTTAAACGTAAATGAAAATTGCGAAAAATGTGGTACAGATAAAACAGACAAAATGATCCTGTCACACAGAAGCATGGCTAACAAAGTTATATCAGTCCAGGTTTCTCTGAACTAAAACAGATGCTCCAGTAGAATAATTCAAGGTAGAGGGCTGTATAGAGCTGTATATTTAATAAATACCTATTCAAGTAATATCATCATGTTAAGAATCAAATTTTTTCAAACGGTTTTCTGCCATGTAATGAAAACTAGGAGCTTCCATTTTACATTCATTAAACTAATCAAAAATAACTTTAAAAATAAATAAATAGAAGATGAGTTTTTGGTTGCGCTTCGAAAGGAACGAGGCTTTAAGCAGCGGAGTTTGCATCAAATATAAAAACGAAATAGCAAAATCCTTCAAACGCGAATTAAAAGTTAGTATAATAAATGGACCAAACAACAAAATAGCTTGTAAAGACACAGCCGATAAGTAGTTGGATAAAATGGATTGAAACAAATTAGGAATGCATATGTAATTTCTACAAATGCTAGAACAGCAAAAATATCAAAGACAATGTAAGACAGAATAAAACTAAGAATCATAGCAGTACATTTATTTCAATTTATCAGTTGAACGCATGACACGATTATTTAAGAGTATAATCATATTAAATACCTTACTTTTTTATATTATTCAAGTTTCCGTTACCAATTTTTGCACTTGGCGCCAGCTGGTTAATTTTGAAGCAAATATATTTTTTCAACAGGAATGAAACAAAATTAAGAATATTTGTTAAAGATCAAGAGTTGTCAATAACATCTATAAGATACTTTAGCCTAAATAATGACTTAAACGTACCTTGAAAATAAGGTAGCTTGAAAATAACTTTGAAAAGAAACAGAGAATTACTTAAAAGTTACTGGAATAGCTGATTAGGAAGACTTTAATTTCTTTCCAAAATAAATATAAGGTATCGAACATTTCTCTAAAATAAAGCTAGAGAAAATATATTTATAATATTTATAATTTGGCCACTTACTGTTGAATATGTTTCAAGGATAAAATGTTTAATATACTACTATATATAGAAATACACCTATTTAAGAACGAGCAAAAAAACTATATGTATTTATTCCACGTATCGGAAAAAGGAAATCCAACAGGATTAAAAAATGTATGTGAAAATTTCTTTGAGCCAGTTTAAGATTGACTATCTAGTTTGACAAGGGATACTGGAGACAACATTACCAAACTTTAATGTCTTAGATTGTGTGGCAAATGTTATACTTGCTAGTTTAAGCGTTATAGTAAAATGTGCTATAGGACTTTTAAAAACTCTAGTTCCTACAAGGATAATTCTAACGTTTAAAATCTCAGTGTAATAAATTCAAATGGTATACAACAAATAACAATTTTAAATTGGTAGAATTTAATAATATGAGATCTACAAATACATTTATCGAATGAAATCCTAAAACCTTTTATATTTAGCTCTATTATCTTAGCAATGAAAACAGTCATTGCGATAGACGCTTTCCTACTCTATTAGATTCCTCACTAATCAAACATGCATTTTATGGACGTAGTCGGATCGAGTAAAGTGTTTCGGTTTTAGGGTTCCGTTCAAAAAGTTCAAAGTGCCTTGACGTTCCTCGAAAGGGCACCAACACAAAGGAAACTTATGTGTTTATTTAATAAATGTGCTCCAATAAACGTCCTCAAGAATAAAACGGATGTCAAATTTCAAGAGACAAAAGACTACGCTCGTGAGTGTGGACGTTATTTTTTTTTCTAGGAGTGGTTTTGACCGTTGGTACTGCTTTTCACTTCTGTTATAATTTGGTGACGGAGTGAAAACAACCTATCATTAAAGACGAGAATGGGCTTGTTATCAAATTAATGTTTTCATTAATGCTTAATTTTAAAATATATTATCATAGAAATAGAGATCTATCTAACTTTTGAATATACACTAAAGTATGAAAGAACAAAGGACAAAGATATTTCATTAACTAGTCAACTAAATATGAACATTAACCATATTAAAAATAAAGGAGTATGGTGGAAATTAGTTAATACATCTCATAGGCTATTTGTGCAATGATGTGTTGACGGCTAAATACCAAAGACATTGGAAGATAATAATTTCAGAGTTATTTTAAGATAGTGGGAAACGGTTTAGAAGGAATGAACTCCTTAATAAGTTAGAAATACAGATAGAACGTAAGAAGACGATATTAAAATTGTCAAATAGATGCTACTTCAATTTGATGATGAGTTTAAATAATGACAAATTTGTTATACTATCAGGAAAGTCTATAGCAGATTTCCCAACAAGACATTTGTACACGCTACCCGATTTATTACTTTTCATTTGGAACACCAGAAGTGGTCTAGACAATCCGTTTAGCTCCCGCTGATACTAATTACAAATGTCTTGCTGTGATACTTTTTGACAAAACAGTTGTTGGAGGGTGTTGATGGCTGAATTAGGGTATTCGATGCACCTGTTGAAAATTTATAATTAAACGTGTGATGTATTTAGATCATTATATCCTATTAGGAAGTAATGGTAGGTCTTCCTGAAAAATCAACTTGTGAAAGCAAAAAACGCAAGAAAAGAAAAGCGTGCGTGATCACCCTTAACCTTTCTATGGCAAAATTAACTGGAAATGTCACCGTGCAGTTGACCCAAGCACAGTTCGCTCCGCTCAATGCAGCGAAACACAACACCTCAGTCACATTAAAATTATCCAAGTTAGAGGTGACACAAATGCAAAAGACCGGTGGAATATTTCCATTCCTTGTAGCGTTGTAGCGATTCTAGCACTGTTGTCAGTCGCGGCCATAGCAAATGAAAAAGCTTTGGAGTTAGGAGTTGTCGAAACTGCATCCGGAATGGTTTTGAAAAATGTGGTTGGTGGCTCTATATACAAAAGGATTTGGTCTTTAAATGAATTGTCGCAAATAACCTTGTTGAGATCACTGAATTCGGAATGTGGAATCAGACAGCGGCGTGTCAATTACGTTTGTCAATAACTAAGTGTATACAGCTATATTGCATTAAGACTGAATACGTGCAATAAGAAATTACACATGTGCCAGCACTATCACCAGTAGCACATTCATGGCGCAGAAAAGTAGAACTATGATTCAAAAGAGAGGAAAACACTACCTTAAAAACCTTAGCCAACGTCACATCTTAAAACTGCTTCGATCATACTAGCTTATAAATGAATGCAAAGGCGGATGGTATGGAATGGTAATGTTGATAAATAATCAGCGGCATATACGACTTTTGTGACCTATATCGTATATCACCAAATGTGGTCATGTTGAAATTCTTTACACATATAGAGTATCAAAATCGTTAGCTGATGAAGAAGAAATTTGGTTCGAGGCACTAGTCATTTATTCTGAAGGGTATCTAATCGTCTTTGGTGTCTGTGTTTAAGATGATTGTTTACCATTTTTATATATGTAATGTAATCTGACAGGGTGATGAGGTTGCACTACCTATCGAAGATGTATTTGATTAGCTGGCAACAGATGCTAACATCGATAGCAATTTCGTTGCAATTCTCAATATCGGATTCAAAATGGTGTAACCAATCCCTCACATGAACTGCCATATCATTTTGTTATGGGTAAGGTAGAAATTATGATTTGGAACCAACTTCAGATCCCACTACCGAATCGAGGCGAGCTTGGAATCATCGCATGTACACGTGAAGAAAGATGTAAATTCTCAATGGTATTTTTTCTTACAACGATGAGGATGCATTCCCCGATGTATCCACCTCAGTTACATCCCTGTTCCTTATGCTAAGGGAAACATGCCCTGAGCTGGCAGAAATGGAAAATCACAAGTAATTACAAGCACAAATTAGAATCAACGAGGATTTAAAAAGAAAGTAAATAAAAAATAAGTATTCATGCCGAAAACTGGTTAACGATTGAAATACAATAATTGTGCAACTGTTAACAGTAATTCATTCATTGGACTGGTAGTAGTATTGACGATCGATACCAGATTATGACAAATGAAGACTTGCGAGTTTCAACGACTGGGTTTTGCCCTTTGTTTTAATCGACACGGGACATTGACGTCCTTCTAAGACTCTACCCTTCCCCATTATTGCATCACGTTTGTGCAAAATATTAAAACTGAAAAACATGCAGCGGTTGCATATGAGCTAGCTATCTAAAGGGTGTGTGTGTGTTAGAGACTTGAGCGGGTTTCAGGGACCCGACAGGGACAAGAAGAGCAAACGCCCTACTTTCATACTACCAATGTTGATATTCCTTCTGTTGTATTAGAATATCTGTGTACAACTTAGTTTTAAATCGCATCTAGCTGAAATCAATGGATAATCCATATTGTTATCATATCAATCACGCACTATAAATATATTAAATTTCCCGAAAGAATTTGATTTCATATTTCAAAGGTGTATAATTGCTCACTTGCAATTTAAAGATAATCAAAACAAGATGTACGATGCGTTAAATGTTGGCTTGATGTTCAATTTCCAGACATAATGTTTATTCTCTGGAGGATTCTCAGACATCTCTATGAAGGGCAGAGAGTTCTTTCATTGACATTGATTGCTATTTAGGCCCATGGATGCAATAAAGAAACTGATATTGTTCTCAACGAAGCACGACGTTTTGGCGCCTCCGTTTTGGAGTGACCGTTTTGGCATAATCGTTTTGGCACAGGGCCGTTTAGACTCCGACCGTTTTGGCACTTATTAATATGAACTGATTTCTCAATCAAAATAGTACATTGTTGGTACAAAAACACCCATTTTTTTTAAAGCAATCATTAAAAATGTAGTTCATCAAAGGATTCAAGAAATGTTCAAGGAATTAGTCGCACTTACCCAGTATTAAAACCATGTAGGTAATTGGCACACCTAAATGGCCGACACCAAATAGCCGGCGTCAAAACGGCTCCATACCAAAACGGTCGCGCCTAAATGGCGGCACCAAAATGTTGCATAGGGTGTTTTAAATGTCAAAAAGATAGTAGACAAACAGATTATGAGGTTTTGATTCAAGGTAATCATATAAGATTTGTTTAAGGTCGGCCTGATTAAAACAGCACAATTCAGGATTAGCTCGAATGAGCTCTGTACCGATATTTGATAAAACCATATAATAATTTAACAAGTGCGATTTACAAGACATACAAATAGAGCATAACACAGAGATACAATTGGGCCAAAACAAACAGCGTGTAACTCGAAACGTGAGCAAGGTAGTGCTTGTTGTATTGTTTAACGCCATTTCTCAGGACACAATAGGCTATATATCTCGACAAGCATTAATGGTGGAGGAAGAACTCGGGTCCCCCCCACCCCCTGGAAAGAACCACCAACGCACGAGGAGCTTTCATCCAACAAATATAAACAATGGTAAAAATAAAAATTAAAATTTAAATGAAATGTAGAAGCATCAAGCCATAATTAAAAGAACGATGCGACGCAGCTTACATCAAATTACTTGAAGAGAGAGGATCTATCGGTAAGGCAATTGATTAGCACACAAGACAAGATTAGCACATACGAGAGAGAGAGAGAGAGAGAGAGAGAGAGAGAGAGAGAGAGAGAGAGAAAGAGAGTTGGTGTTATTGAATAATATTCTCCTTTTGTGATTTTGATTCCAATCGGTTTGCCATGTATTGTTAATTAATGTGTTAATTAGGCTGTATACTTTATGTTGACTGTATTTGATTGGCATGTAATTTGGTTCATTGAGTTTATCTCTAGCTATCTGGTCTGCTAAGTCATTTCCTCGGATAATTATGTGGGATGGAATCCACATGAGTTTGTTCTTGCTGTCGTTTAAGAGCGCTCTTGAAAGCGACCATTGTCTTTTTGTGTCTAATTTCAATGGACAAATTTGTTCCACGTTCTTGGGTCCTGGTATGCATAAGAGAAGCATTAACCCTGTTTTGTTTGTATTGATACAAGACAGCGATGATGTAATACCTTAATTTACTACCATTTCAAATATTACCATACATCATATCTTCCTACATATTAAGTATAGTCGTTATTTGTTTTATCCATTTGTGCTGAAAATGGACAGACTCAATATCTAAGTGCATACTGCTATATACCATACATAATTTATTTTCCTTTCTATTGATGACTGATAAAGAGATGCAGTGCTCGAAAGCCAAGTTCTACGTGTAATATGTAGAATTTATTAGAATGTGATACATTATAATTATTCGTTAGAAATTCATTATGAAAATTCTCCATTAAATCAAAATTTTAATATCCCATATTTCACTCCCATAGATAAGTGTCATTATTATATATAGTTAAATAATATTAACTGCAGATCTCATGGCAACATATCTAAAATGACTCATCTACAAACATTATTTCACATCAATGAAGAGAAACATCAATTCAAGCACATTTCCTACCAAAGAAAACGGCAGCTGAGGTGAAGTTTTTCTCAAACATTTTAACCTAGCTACATTACGTACCAATGAGAGTGGCGGTTGAATTCAAGTCTTCCTCACACATATTGTCCTAGCTATACAATGTACATAAGAATGGTAGTTGAGGTTAGGTCTTCTCAGAAATATTGGACCAGCTACATAACGTACCAAAGACAGCATTGGCTGAATTTAATGTCTACATCAAACAAACTGTTTCTCAGTGATTGACCTAGCTTCAGATCCAAAAGCAAATTTACATAAAAGAGTATGAGCCTTACATGCAAAACACCTGCTTCAGACTCCATCTCAGCTGAAGTCTACAAGGATGTGAACACTGCCTTGATAGAAAGGCTCCACCAACTGTTTTTACTGATGTGTCAGCAAGAGACGATCCCCCAGGATTTCAAAGACGCTTCCATAATCCACACGTATAAGTGTAAGGGCCTGCGACAACCACCGCGGTATATCAATACTCTCAATTGCAGGGAAGATACTCTCCAGATTCTTATTGAACCACCTCACTACACGTTGAACAGAGAGCCAGTGTGGATTCCGAAAAGAACGTGGGAACATCGACATGGTGTTTGCTACGAGGCATCTACAAAAGAAATGTCATGAGCAAAGCACTGACCTTTTCTATATCTATGTCAACTTGACAAAGGCCTTTTGATACTGTCAGCAGACAAGGCTTGTCGAATGTAATAGCCAAGAACTGATGCTCAAGAAAATTTATATCCATGGTGAAGCAATTCCACGATGGAATGCATGCACGAATCCAGGACAATGGATACACATCTGAGCCATTCCCAGTAACCAATGTGATAAAGCAGGGTTGTGTGACTTGTGTCCTGGCACTGACAGTATTCAGTCTATTGTTCTCTGCCATGCTGAGTAATTCTTTCTGAGACAGAGAGGTTGGAATCGGCATCATGTTCCGTATAGATGGAAAACTATTTAATCCCAGGAGGATTCAAGCGAAAACAAAGGTTATGATAGATACCATCAGGGATTTCTTATTTGCTGATGACTGTTCTCTCAATGCTGGCTCAGAAGCCGACTTGCAACGCAGCGTTGACAAGTTTTCCAGCTCCTCGTCGAATCCACAGGCGAACAATAGAACAGGATCCATGCGAAATAGGATTTTTAAAAAAAGTCTTGTAGTCAGACGACAACAACATGAACATACATTTTGTATTAAAATAACTGGTTCAGACCCCCCCATCTCACATCAGCTATTATCGATATTACTCTTTATGACTTACGTAATGTAAATAATTTCCAGTTTGCACGGGTTGTAACAAGTTTATTGTACAACTTGTTACTGTCTTTAACCATTCGAGAATGGAATACATTTTCTATATAGACTCGTCAAATAGACTCCATTAACAAATTGAAAAGCACGTTAAATACTCGCGACACCTGTGTTGCCAGATCATTTTACTGCAGTAGAAATAAATTTGAAAATATTCATGATATTAAAAAACTAATTTCAATTCACTCAATCAGCATTTGTTTAGAAATAATATAATAGTATTGCCACTTTGCAGATGTGGATATTTACAAAGTGGATATCACTTCTTTTATTGTGTTTATTGCCATGAACAACGCATCGAACTGTTTACGTCCCTCTCACCATGTGGTAATTGAATTTTAAATACCCCTTTGAACAGATGCAAACAACAATTTCACACATTGTTCCCAAAAAAAAAATAGTTGAAATCGACTCCGCAGCGACTCACCCTAAATATAAGCACTGTTCACTTTAAATCTCACACTATGTTTCTGTTTTAATTTTTTTGATTGATTTTTTTCTCGTCCCCTTTCTTTACGATCTCTATTTTTAAAAAAATCAACTATCAAAATTTTAAAGTCATGTTTGACGCATTTTGATTGACAATTTCTCATTTCAACTTCTTTCTTTTCGTTACCCTCGTCTTTGTTTTGCTTAATTAATCTTCTTCCCGCTTTAAAATTCATTAGTCCAATGCTAATGTTTTACTAAGGGACTCTTCATTTCGTCTATCGAACTTTGTTCCCCACATTAAGTTTCTCTCTCTCTCTCTCTCTCTCTCTCTCTCTCTCTCTCTCTCTCTCTCTCTCTGTCTCTCTCTCTGACACACACACACACACAGTCAGACAGACAGAACGTTTGTATCGTAAAAGAAGAACACTATAAGGTTAGTTTCAACCATTTAAATTTTATATATATATTACCTCTTGTATTTAAACTATATATACAAAATAGTCAGAAAAAGTAGAAAGCAATTCTATATGCCAGGTATCTAGCAGTAGAATGAAATAATTGGTAGTTCATACACAGTAAGCAATTGTTCATACAAATCCGTAAGCACTTTATTTTATCTACTTTGTACCAGGAAGATCAAGGAAAATGTGCATTTGATTTAATCATAATAAGATAAACGCTATGTTTTTAGGAAGGTGTAGACAGTAAAAATATTATTTTTATATTAGGGCACGAAAGTTATGAAATAGATTCTTAGTATTTCACAGATTGATTTATTGATTAAGCATTTGTTTGCATGAACAAAAAGTACCGTTTGTATTTGGGATTACATTTTCTTTCCATCGTTATGTAAACTAGTATTTATCCCACCTCCTTTATGTACCCTATCCTCTTCCTTAAAAAAGGTTTGTAGGTGTGTCCGTGTGAGTAATTTTTTCTATCCCTTCTTGTATCCTAGCTGTAACACTGCTGAGTAAGTCAGTCCGTGTTTTAATAGTATTTAAGTGCACTGATAATTCATTTCTTTTCAAGGATTTCTGATATACTAAATGTTTGATTTAAAAATAAAAATTAAAACATTTGGTAATTATTATGCAAAATAACGTACCTGTACAATATAGTTTAATATATTCTCTTTTAAATGTAAATACATCTATGAAAGAAATTATGATATTTTGTACTTTCTTTTTTGAGAGCTTTGAAAACTATAAATAAATTATGTCACTTTATAAATCGAGTTTGACTTTAATTTCTACTGCTATACTAAATGTTTCCTTGGAATCATTAATACATTTTGACATTGTAAAAGTTGTTGAAATTTTTTTCTTCCTAAAATATTTGTATCTTGTGTAAATATTAATACTTTTTGGATTTGGGGGATATTCTCTGAAACCTTTCGGAAACCTAATAATAAATTCTGTAGTTATTGTAAACCTTATATTTGGAGAGAATTTTGCGTAATAGAATTTTGCGAAATAGTACAAAATTGCATAATTATAGAATTTACTTATAAGTGTTATAAATGAATACGTGAGAAGAAAAAAAATATTATGAAGGGAATCCAAAATAATCATGGTAAAGTTCTATAACAGTCCATATGAATGAAACATTTCTAATTAATTTTCAAAATCGTAATTGTACTGGTCCGCCAAGAATCGTGCAGTTTCCTGGATGGCGTTGTCCAGCTCCTTTCGCAACAGTACCATAAAAAACATTATAGTCTAACAAATCAGCACTTTTAATTTTCACTGAACAACTTTTCCTCTCGAATATTATCTATTACAGGATAGAAACACTCTGCTGACTTACAACAGGAATTCAATAAATGAGAATGACTCCAAAACAGTAACGAATCAGAGTTCTTAGTTTTCTCCCTGTATACATCTTCTAATACAACTATATTTCACAACACACCCTTCGTGATAGACCTTACTACTCAATTTATTCGAAATTGTCTCTCATGTGACTAGGCTCAACCAATGAGACATTACTGAATTCTTCTAGAACTGTCCAAATCCCATCAGCCAATGATACATTAATACAAATTCGTCATTAAATCTTAATATTAAAATTATTATTAGTAAATGTTAACACATGTAAGCATATTGTTCCAACGTATTTTAATTTTCTTAATATTTCTAAAACAGACTCTAGTTACGTAGACATGATCTAGCAAACAAAGAAATTATATTTAGAAGAACTAAAATAAAATCATGTACCAGGAGTTACAAAACATAAGAATAAATATTGTAATTTGTTTCGGAAATACTAATTTATTATGTAATTATTAATAAAGATTTTCAATTTTAAACAAAATTTCCATAAAATTCGAATGTATTTAAGTATTAAATATGTGGAGATTTTTTGTATTAATTAACAAAATGTGCCTTATAGTAAATGTATGTTAATATATGCACTTCCTATACTAAATCTGTTGTTTTTTAATTTGGAGGCTTTTGCAAATTTTGCAAAACAATATCAAATTGTTGACTTTATACATATCATTTGTACATTTGATGGAATTTTTAAACCTTTTTTTTGCAAAATAGTAACAAGTTGTGTACATAAAAAATAAATTCTGTACATTCATGAAGATGTTATAATTCGTTATAGAAATGTAATATATTTTGCAAAGTTCATACATACATACATACATACATACATACATACATGCATGCATGCATGCATGCATGCATGCATGCATACATACATACATACATACATACATACATACATACATACATACATACATACATACATACATACATGGGAAGCAAATGATGCATCCTTTATTATTATTTCCTTTTAATGGTCACAAGTATCTAGGTAAATAATGTCTTATCCACAGACAATGTTATTGGGTCATAGACCACGCTCTAAATGCTTCTTAGAATGTAATTTTGATATATATTTTGCAACAACTTTGATACAACAGAAAAAGCCATCAGTAATGTATTGCTTTTTTTCTCTTTTAAAAAAAAACCAAAACCCTGAACTGTGTGGTACTGCCACACCACTGCTTAGCAGAAAACCAATACCCCAATTTTAAATGTCATACGGGATGCATACATTATAGTTAAAGGTGTTCAAATAACCCTAATCAAACAACGAATTTCATACTTTTTCATGTTCACTTCTTCTACTTTCACCATATCGAAATGTTACCTGCTGTACCTTGCATCACATTACTCGCTAATGATAGTTGTTGCAAAACTTAAATGATACCTTCAATACACGAACATATCAAGATTCATGCTGTGGACTGTAAATAATCATCGGGGTATATCCATTTACACATGTAGACGGATTCTATAGACTAAATAATTATCGAGGTGTATCCATTTACACATGTAGACGGATTCTATAGACTAAATAATTATCGGGGTGTATCCATTAACACATGTAGACTGAATCTATAGACTATATAATTTTCGGGGTGTATCCATTTACACATCTAGACTTAATCTATAGACTATACAATTATCGGGTTTATCCATTTACACATGTAGACTGACTCTATAGACTAAATAATTATCGGGGTTTATCCATTTACACACATAGACTGATTCTATAGACTAAATAATTATCGGATGTATCCGTTTACACATATAGACTGATTCTCATTTTGGCCTATTTTAAGACATTTGATGTGCTGACTGTACAATGAACCAATATCAAAATAGGATATTTTCATACAAACAATGGCTCCTAGACATGTCATCAAGTAAGTGTTGTTATTTTAAACACCAAAAGGACAACGTTCAGATTAGAATCTTTGGAAATAGTGTATTTAAAAAAAACTCTTCTCTGGATAAATGCACTTTACCATAGTATTAACAAATAACAAACGTTCCACATTAATAACCGCATGTTATCATGAAGCATCTGGTACGTATTTATTACTATAAAAAATACCAGTCAATAAGCTTCTGGTACGTAGTTATTATTATAAAAAATAACCAGTCAGAAAAAATTGTACCATGATAGGATAAATAGATACAATCATTATAGATTTTTATATTGTAGAAACCCATATCTATGAATGATATATTTATTAGATGAACATACAAGAAAGAGATTCTGGTGAGCAGTTACACTTTTCAACACGAATATACAAGGTCACTGACCCGTTGCTGGTTTATTTTTTTTTATCTCAATTCGTTTACGTTAATGTAGAGTCTGCAAAATAACGTTAGAAGGCAACTAGTTGACATTAAAGCTTATATCAAAAGTTTTACTGATTTTTTTTAAAGCTGTTATATTGAGGGCAATTATTATTCAGACGTTTGATTACTAATGATAAAACTATACGCATACTTATTAGCTATGGTTATGGTGCTGTGAGAACGCTTGGAAACGCCGACCCCTTACTTTTTTGCGCTCGCCATTGTGCCACTACCAGTATCTAACACGCATTCCCTCATGTCTTTATTTAGTACTACACGACTGATAATTAGATAATTCAACTCAAGATTCACACATTCAGATTTATAAGTTACTCGATTATAACTTTGAAAATAGATCCAGTTCTTTGGGTAAATAAATACTTTACAAAGTGGATTATTTCTTCTTTTAACATAACGAAACTTTTTATGCTTCTTTCATTTTGTAATTCATGGCCTTTAATAGACTTTTTATCATGATATCCGTACTTTTTTGTTCTAAAGTCTTCTTCTTTTACAGTTTATTTTACATCATTAAAGTCAATTCTTGTCAATTCGTGACATTTTTAATGAAGTAGTCTTTTCCTTGACCAAACATTAAATCTTATTTCCACAAATCAGGATGGCATTGATAATTTTTTAAGGACTTCCTATATTAAACGAACAATACAATTTGAGCGTCAGAAAAACTAACGTTAAAGTTAATTACATGACCCCTGACAATAAACATGTTTAAATTCAGTTTAACTAAATTCGTGCTTCTTAACTGGTTTGGAACAAAAACTTTGGGAAATATAGTAACCTTGTGCAAATTTGTTTTCTTTTGTATGAGGATGATATAGAAGAATTTGATACAATTTATTCATCATCAGCTACATTAAACATATTTGTACAAGAATATTAACATTTGTAGTTATTGTAATTTTTTAAAATTAATCACCCCTCCCAAACAAACAAATGTAGAAATCATTAAATGAACTGAGAGAGAGAGAGAGAGAGAGAGAGAGAGAGAGAGAGAGAGAGAGAGAGAGAGAGAGAGAGAGAGAAAGAAAGACAGAGACAGAGACATAGACAGAAAGAGAGACTGAAGCGGTGAATCTCTTCACAAATGTTCACATGATTACCTCTCTCAGTTGACAAAATATCTGCTCATTCTCATTTAAGAAGTAAAACCACATTAAAGAGCATCACAAAGAAATGAGGATGAAGTTGCACAGAAAATGAAAGTATAAATCTTTTTCAAGGTATTATGCTGAAGTAAGTCCTTCAAACGACACTTTTATTTCTTCTTCAAATAATATGAATGTTTTGAAAAAAAAATAAAGTAATAGAAACGGGGAAAGAAAAGAATACATTTTGATCCGTCCGCAAATACGGAAATTATGGCGACAACTCCTTATAAAATGGCTAACCCCCTTTTTTTGGAACCCAAACTCTCCAAAATTATCTATGCATGTTTCATTCAACAAGTACCTGTGGCACTGATATATTTTTGTAAAATGGGAAAGGAGTGAGCAATTATTAATGTCAGTTGAATTTATCATAATCATTTCAACCTTATGCGAGGTTAACTACAGTCAGAAAAAAATGGATAAGTAATTATATTGCTTCAAGTGAGAGGGAAAAAAAGAGAAAATATGTACGAGAACGAACGAGGAGGAGAGGAAGAAAGGAAAAATATTGTTTCATTAACATTCATATATTGATTTTCATTAGCACTAGTCTGCACTTTGATTAACAGAAAGAAATTATGTAAGACCCACAGGGTCTCGTATTGGTGCTTACAAATTTTCAGTCAGCCATACAATACTTTTTTATACTATATGTATGACTGATATTTCAACTGGAAGCAACGATACGAGTTCCTGTGATTTATCCATCCCAACACATACCCAACCTAATATTCCACTTTTAGTATGTAAAACACTGTCACAAATAATGGTGAAAAATTAGTTAATCCATGTTATATCCTGGTCAGAATATTTACAGGCGGAGCATTGCGGGAGATGTTTTTTTTTCTTTTGTTTTTCGTTTAAGCTTGTCAGTAGTTTACATAATCGCAGAACTTTATGTATTGTGCTATAACAGGATAAGTATCAAACAGTTTTGAACTATAGATGCTATATTTAAATATATTAAGACTTATCCACAGCGAAAAAGGAAGTGGTCATGACGTGATACGGGTCGGGGCATATAGTTCCTGTGCTCCCACCTACTAAGAGAGAGAGAGAGAGAGAGAGAGAGAGAGAGAGAGAGAGAGAGAGAGAGAGAGCAAATAATGCAATTGCAAAAGTATGCTGGGAAAACAAGTTATAGATCTTATAATTAATATTTCGTGTTCTAACGGATGTCGCGCTATTTGATTACAATCAAACCAGCAATGCTTGCTATCATTTCTCGCGCAAAAAGTGTATCTGCAGACGTGCAAGTTTGAATGAAAATGAAGAAGAAAAGGAAAGTAAAGCATGAGAGAATAAATATCCTCTTGATACGATATTGTTTGTTTGAAATGATCAGCTAGTTGAAGTTTATCAGTAGTCAGTAGTTAGGATGCGAAAGTATTACTCGAGATGCTAATTGCATACCGTTGGCCGTGTTAGAAAGGCTAATTGACATCTCTTAATTTAATGATGAGGTGTTATTAACATCTTAAAATGCATGCAATTCTATAGACATTTTATCAACTTGTAGATAACACCTGCAGACTTGACGCTCTCTCACTCAGTTATGTTGATATGAAGCATTTGTACACTTACCTGGTGAAATGATCCTGTCAAAGAGATACTGCACTGTGTTAGAGTGTGGTCATGATAATGTCGTGTTCGGTAGAGTGAGTTGGTTATTAAAGCGGTACAGGAACATGCTCAATGATCGTCCTTATTGATGGTAAAGCTTTTGATTGTCAAAGAAAAAGGTAAACAAATCTCGGTTTGTTGCCATGCATGATACAATTTCTCGTTTCTTGGTATAATACACAACAACAGCCTTCACGTACCATGTTCATATTGTATGTGCTTTGTCAGATATGTATTGAACATTTGTGCACGCGCATTAATTAGTACTTTTTTTTAAAGATGTGAAGTGTGGCGATAAAGCTTGGTAAAGGGATTTACATGCTGGATGGGGATGGTTGGTTGAGAATCTGTTTTGTCCGCATTTCAAATAACTTAAAAAAATATTCGTGATCTGATTTATACCCAAAAGAGACAAATTTTATCCATTATATTAGTTCAAAAGAAATAATTATATAGAAATAAAAATATCTTGATTCGATAGAAATACCTACCACCCATTGTTTGTGCCCTCTCCTAACAACACCAACACTTCAAAAATTAAATTGTTGATTTCTAGAGCCTTAAAAGAAATTTAATCAACATTGACACAAAGTGTAAGGACTGAAGGCAATCATTTTTCATCTGTGCATATGGAACAGTAGTCAGATAGAAGCCACCCCATTTGTTTATTCAGCTCCGGTATTACCATTTCTGCAGCTGTTTTGCAAGAATTTATTATGTTAGATCCATCTGTGTAATATTTTGATGTAATTTTGATGTTTGTTGTTAATTTCTTCTAAAGCTAATCTTTTTAAATACTTTTCTTGGTTTTATTAGTTTTCTTTAGTAGACAGGGAGATATTTACTATAGGTTTCTTATTACAACAAGATTCTTTATCATATGTAATCTTACTTTCTGCAACCGCTCCTGTGGCCTAGTGGTTAGAACGTCCGCCGCGGGAGCGGGAGGTCGTGGGTTCGATCCCTGACCGAATCATACCAAAGACTTACACAAATGGTACTAACAGCTGCCTCTCTTGGCGCTCAGCATGTTTGCAGCATGATGCCCCAATGATAGACATCACGATAAACTGCCTCACTTCAGACATTGTAGCGATATGAGTGACAAATTATTAATGCTACGTTAAAAATCCTAATCAAACAAACTAACTTTCTGATATATTGACTATTGGTACTATGTTATTTCAAGGATCCTTGACATATGAGATAGTATTTTCGGCCTGGAATAATTCTATTGGAAGTTGATATTTCAAATCATGAACTAGTTTTCCATGTTGGGGAGGGGGAGGGATATTTTCATAGTTGCCCTGAAGAGTATATTACAATTATTTATTGCCTGGTAAGTTGGGTGAGTTTTCGGGTCTGTTAAAAGTCTGGCTGCATATTTTAGGATAAGTTCCTGCCTTGCTAGATGTAACAGCAGTTCTCCGGTTAAGATTTACAGCGTATTCTTCTATATATAGAAATACATCTATTGAAGAACCGGCAAACAATCTGTTATGTATTTTTTGCAGGTCTGGGATCCAAAGTAAAACATCAGGATAAATAAATTGTTATTATATCAAGCACGCACTATAAATATATTAATTTTCCCCAAAGAATTTGATTTCATATTTCAAAGGTGTCCATTTGATCTCTTGTAATTGAAAGAAGATCAAACCAAGATCTATGACGCGTTAAATGTTGGCTTTATGTAAAGATTCTAGACAAACTTTTTAGTCTCTGGAGGAGTCGCAGAAATCTCTATGAGGGGCAATTGCTTATACACGACTACGTTTCTATGACTACGATTACTATTTAGGCCCATGCATGCAATAAATAAATTGATATTTTTATAAACGTAAAAAAGATAATAGAAAAACAGGTTATGATCTTTAGTTTCTAGGTAATCAGATAAGATGTGTTTAAGGTCGGCCTGATTCAAAACAACAATTGAACATAAGCTCGAATGAGCTCTGTACCGATATTAGATAAAACCATATAATAATTAAAACAAGCGTGATTTACAAGACATACAGATACAGCATAACACAGAGATACAATCGGGACAAAACAAAAAGCGCGTAACTTCAAACGTGAGGAATGTAGGTCTTGTTGTATTGTTTAACGCCATTTCTCAGGACACGATACTCTATACAAAGCGGCCAGCAATAACGGTGGAGGAAGAACTCGAGACCCCCCACCCCATCCCCACCCCGTAAGAAACATCTCCATCTCCCATCTTCAATGTCCAGGGATCCCCATATACTCATATATGTATATGTGAGCGTACGCACGCGCGCTCGTATGTATGTATGTATGTATGTCAGAGAGAGAGAGAGAGAGAGAGAGAGAGAGAGAGAGAGAGAGAGAGAGAGAGAGAGAGAGAGACTTGGAGTTATTGAATAATATTCTCCTTTTGTGATTTTGATTCCAGTCGGTTTGCCATTTATTGTTAATTAATGTGTTGATTAGCTGTATACTTTATGATTACTATATTCGAATGGCATGTAATTTGGTTCATTGAGTTTTTCTCTAGCTATCTGGTCTGCTAAGTCATTTCCTTGGATATTGATGCGGGATGGAATTCACATGAAGTCTTTGCTTTATTTGTTTATGGTGATTTGTTTCATTATTGCGTTGGTGTTGTTTAGGAAATTCTCTTTTGATTTAGTGGTTTTATTTTGGATTGAGATGATGACACTAAGCGAGTCACTTATTATAAATGTTTTGTTTGGTTTGTTTTTCGTAATCCATTTTAGTGCTTCTAAGATAGCCCAGAATTCAGCTGTGTGTATGGAGCAGTAGTCATGTAGAATCCACCCCATTTGTATATTCAGCTCCGGTATTACCATTGCTGCAGCTGTTTTGCAATGATTTATTATTTTGGATCCATCTGTGTATACTTTGAGGTAATTCTTATATTTGTTGTTAATTTCTTCTAAAGCTAATGTTTTTAGATTGGTTTTCCTTGTTTTCTTTAGTTGAAAGGGAGCTATTTACTATAGGTTTTATATTACTCCAAGGTTCTTTATCATATGTAATCTTACTTTCTGCAACCGCTCAGGTGGCTTAGTGGTTAGAACGTCCGCCGCGGGAGCGGGAGGTCGTGTGTTCGGGCCCCAGCCGAATCATAGCAAAGACTTACACGAAAAGGTACTAACAGCTGCCTCGCTTGGCGCTCATCATAAAGATGTTAGTGTGATGACTGGTCGGTCAGGTGTCAGGATAATGTGACTAGGTGGGACATCATGCTACATGTCTGCAGCATGATGCTATAGTGCTAGACATCACAGTAAACTGCCTCACTGCAGATATCGTAGCGATATGACTGACAAATTGTTAAAGCTACTTTCAAAATCCGAATGAAACAAACATACAAACAAACTTACTTTCTGATATATTGACTATTGGTGTTATGTTATTCCAAAGCTCCTTGCCATATGCGATTGTATTTTCGGCCTGGAATAATTCTATTGGAAGTTGATGTTTCAAATCAATAACTAGTTTTCCCAGGGGACGGGGAAATTTTTTCATAGTTGCTCTGAAGAGTATATGAAGATTATTTATTGCCTGCTAAGTTGGGTGAGTTTTCGGGTGTATTGAAAGTCTGGCTGCATATTTTAGGATAAGTTCCTGCCATGCTAGATGTAACAGCAGTTCTCCGGTTAAGATTTGCAGCGTATTCTACTATATATATATATAGAAATACATCTATTGAAGAACCAGCAAACAATCTGTTATGTATTTTTTGCAGGTTTGGGATAAAAGAAAAATATCAGGATAAATAAATTGTTATTATATCAAGCACGCACTATAAATATATTAATTTTCCCCAAAAGAATTTGATTTCATATTTCAAAGGTGTCCATTTGATCTCTTGTAATTGAAAGAAGATCAAACCAAGATCTATGACGCGTTAAATGTTGGCTTTATGTAAAGTTTCTAGACAAACTTTTTATTTTCTGCAGGAGTATCAAACACCTGTATGAGGGGCAATTGCTTATACACGAATACGTTTCTATGACAACGATTACTATTTAGGCCCATGCATGCAATAAATAAATTGATACTTTTCTAAATGTAGTAAAGATAATAGAAAAAACAGGTTATGATCTTTAGTTTCTAGGTAATCAGATAAGATGTGTTTAAGGTCGGCCTGATTCAAAACAACAATTGAACATAAGCTCGAATCAGCTCTGTACCGATATTAGATAAAACCATATAATAATTAAACAAGCGTGATTTACAAGACATACAGATACAGCATAACACAGAGATACAATCGGGACAAAACAAAAAGCGCGTAACTTCAAACGTGAGGAATGTAGGTCTTGTTGTATTGTTTAACGCCATTTCTCAGGACACGATACTCTATACAAAGCGGCCAGCAATAACGGTGGAGGAAGAACTCGAGACCCCCCACCCCATCCCCACCCCGTAAGAAACATCTCCATCTCCCATCTTCAATGTCCAGGGATCCCCATATACTCATATATGTATATGTGAGCGTACGCACGCGCGCTCGTATGTATGTATGTATGTATGTCAGAGAGAGAGAGAGAGAGAGAGACAGAGAGAGAGAGAGAGAGAGACTTGGAGTTATTGAATAATATTCTCCTTTTGTGATTTTGATTCCAGTCGGTTTGCCATTTATTGTTAATTAATGTGTTGATTAGCTGTATACTTTATGATTACTATATTCGAATGGCATGTAATTTGGTTCATTGAGTTTTTCTCTAGCTATCTGGTCTGCTAAGTCATTTCCTTGGATATTGATGCGGGATGGAATCCACATGAAGTCTTTGCTTTATTTGTTTATGGTGATTTGTTTCATTATTGCGTTGGTGTTGTTTAGGAAATTCTCTTTTGATTTAGTGGTTTTATTTTGGATTGAGATGATGACACTAAGCGAGTCACTTATTATAAATGTTTTGTTTGGTTTGTTTTTCGTAATCCATTTTAGTGCTTCTAAGATAGCCCAGAATTCAGCTGTGTGTATGGAGCAGTAGTCATGTAGAATCCACCCCATTTGTATATTCAGCTCCGGTATTACCATTGCTGCAGCTGTTTTGCAATGATTTACTATTTTGGATCCATCTGTGTATACTTTGAGGTAATTCTTATATTTGTTGTTAATTTCTTCTAAAGCTAATGTTTTTAGATTGGTTTTCCTTGTTTTCTTTAGTTGAAAGGGAGCTATTTACTATAGGTTTTATATTACTCCAAGGTTCTTTATCATATGTAATCTTACTTTCTGCAACCGCTCAGGTGGCTTAGTGGTTAGAACGTCCGCCGCGGGAGCGGGAGGTCGTGTGTTCGGGCCCCAGCCGAATCATAGCAAAGACTTACACGAAAAGGTACTAACAGCTGCCTCGCTTGGCGCTCATCATAAAGATGTTAGTGTGATGACTGGTCGGTCAGGTGTCAGGATAATGTGACTAGGTGGGACATCATGCTACATGTCTGCAGCATGATGCTATAGTGCTAGACATCACAGTAAACTGCCTCACTGCAGATATCGTAGCGATATGACTGACAAATTGTTAAAGCTACTTTCAAAATCCGAATGAAACAAACATACAAACAAACTTACTTTCTGATATATTGACTATTGGTGTTATGTTATTCCAAAGCTCCTTGCCATATGCGATTGTATTTTCGGCCTGGAATAATTCTATTGGAAGTTGATGTTTCAAATCAATAACTAGTTTTCCCAGGGGACGGGGAAATTTTTTCATAGTTGCTCTGAAGAGTATATGAAGATTATTTATTGCCTGCTAAGTTGGGTGAGTTTTCGGGTGTATTGAAAGTCTGGCTGCATATTTTAGGATAAGTTCCTGCCATGCTAGATGTAACAGCAGTTCTCCGGTTAAGATTTGCAGCGTATTCTACTATATATATATATAGAAATACATCTATTGAAGAACCAGCAAACAATCTGTTATGTATTTTTTGCAGGTTTGGGATAAAAGAAAAATATCAGGATAAATAAATTGTTATTATATCAAGCACGCACTATAAATATATTAATTTTCCCCAAAAGAATTTGATTTCATATTTCAAAGGTGTCCATTTGATCTCTTGTAATTGAAAGAAGATCAAACCAAGATCTATGACGCGTTAAATGTTGGCTTTATGTAAAGTTTCTAGACAAACTTTTTATTTTCTGCAGGAGTATCAAACACCTGTATGAGGGGCAATTGCTTATACACGAATACGTTTCTATGACAACGATTACTATTTAGGCCCATGCATGCAATAAATAAATTGATACTTTTCTAAATGTAGTAAAGATAATAGAAAAAACAGGTTATGATCTTTAGTTTCTAGGTAATCAGATAAGATGTGTTTAAGGTCGGCCTGATTCAAAACAACAATTGAACATAAGCTCGAATCAGCTCTGTACCGATATTAGATAAAACCATATAATAATTAAACAAGCGTGATTTACAAGACATACAGATACAGCATAACACAGAGATACAATCGGGACAAAACAAAAAGCGCGTAACTTGAAACGTGACGAATGTAGGTCATGTTGTATTGTTTAACGCCATTTCTTGGGACGCGATACTCTATACATGGCGGCCAGCATTAACGGTGGAGGAAGAATTCGGGACCCCCACCCCACCCCCACCACGTAAGAAACATCTCCATCTCCCATCTTCAATGACCAGAGATCCCAATATACTCATATAGATATATATATATATATATATATATATATATATATATATATATATATATATATATATATATATATAAGCGTACGCGCACGCGCTCGTATGAGAGAGAGAGAGAGAGTTAAGAGAGAGAGAGAGAGAGAGAGAGAGAGAGAGAGAGAGAGAGAGAGACTTGGTGTTATTGAATAATATTCTGCTTTTGTGATTTTGATTCCAATCGGTTTGCGATTACCTTAAAACGTGACGAATGTAGTTCTTGTTGTATTGTTTGACGCCATTTCTCAGAAAAGATACTCTCTCTATACATGGCGGCCAGCATTAACGGTGGAGGAAGAACTCGGGACCCCCCATCCCACCCCACACCTTCGTAAGAAACATCTCCATCTCCCATCTTCAATGTCCAGGGACCCCCGTATACTCATATATGTATATGTGAGCGAACGCGCGCGCTCTCGAATGTGTGTGTGTGTGTGTGTGTGAGAGAGAGAGAGAGAGAGAGAGAGAGAGAGAGAGAGAGAGAGAGAGAGAGAGAGAGAGAGAGAGAGAGAGAGAGAGATGCAGTTGCGTATCTCTGCGCAAAAACCTAGTGATAGATCCGATATTTAATATTTCGTGCTCAGGCCGCTATCGCGATATCAGATCACAATCAAGCCCGTACTGCTTGCTATCATTTCTCGCGCAGAAAGCGAATCTGCAGACCTGTAAGGTTGAATGAAAATGAAAAGGAAAAGGAAAGTAAAGCATGAGAGAAAAGTAATCCTATTGTTACGGTATATATTGTTTGAAATCATCAGCTAGTAGTCAGTAATCAGGATACGAAAGTAATATGCTAGATGCTAAACGCATGCTGTTGGCCGCGCTAGAAATGCTAATTGACATCTTATTTAATCATGAGGTGTTATTAACATCTTAAAATGTATGCAATCATATAGACATTTTATCAACTTGTAGATAACACCTGCAGACTTGACGCTCTCTCACTCAGTTATGTAGATATGAAACATTGGTACACTTAATTTGTGAAATGTTCCAATAAAAGGGACACTGCACCGTGTTAGACCGATAATGTCACGATAATGTCGTGTTCGGAAGATTGTGTTGGTTCTTAAAGTGGTACAGGAACATACGCAATGATCGTCCTCATTGATGGCAAAACGTTTGATTTTTTATTTGTTTTAAAAATTAAATACAACTCGGTTTCTTGTCATGCATGATACAATTTCTCGTTTCTTTGTATCATTCAGAACAAGAGCCTTCACGTGCCATGTTCATATTATATATGCTTTCAGAGACATGTATTGAACGTTTGTGCACGCGCATTAATACGCATTTTCTTTAAAGATGTGAAGGGTGTATGATAAAGCTTGGTATAGGGATTTACATGCAGGATGGGTATGGCTGGCTGAGGATTTGTTTTGTCCGCATTTTAAATAACTTGACCACATATTTGTGATCTGATTTATACCCAAAGAGAGCAATTATATCCATTATATTAGCTGAAAACAAAAAATTATATAGAAATTTTAAAAAACCTGATTCGATAGAAATACCTACCTCCCTTTGCTTGCACCCTCTCTCTCACCAACACCACATCACTTCAAAAATTAAATTGCTAGTTTCTAGAGTCTTAAAAGATATATAACCAACATTGACATCAAGTTTAAATACTGAAGGCAATCATTTTACGCTGTTTTTATTTCTCAAATAAAATTGAACCGGTTGAACAGTGCATAAAAACGGATATTTAACCACAAGGAAAGCCATACGAATGAAACAAATCTGGAAGAACGGAGTACGGTGATGCACGCATAAAGTCTGAACGGCATGAAATCAAAATAGTACGGTATCAAAACATATTAATGATACACAAAAAGTGCAAACAGTTCAAGACAGTACGTTTTGGTTGCAGTTGAGGTAAAGAAGGCTTGATAATGGTAAATAATGGTACACGACGGTATGCAAGCGATGATTGGACGAAAACATGGGAATGGTGATTAGCAGTATATACATAACTTAAGGAAAGTTAGTGAATGCTTGTGGGGCCTGACATCTACGGAAAATATAGTTCATATACATGTACATGCAGTCTTATATTCTACACAGATATTGAAAGAGAAAATTTGTATGTTACACTGCTGTTAACAATCGAACGCACATAATAATGACGAAAATAAATATTTAATTTGGAATTTATTATTACAAATCCACTTTCCATTTGTTGCATACAGAAGTAAACATCAGTTCGATTAGTAAGGTGTTCGGACATGATTTTAGGTTAGCAGCCGCGTGATGGTAATTGTCAGATACAAACCATTTGTGTTTGTGACGTGAGTGTGAAACAGCGAATGAAGTAAGACTTGCGTGTACGAGCGTCTTAAACGTAAATGAAAATTTCAAGAAAAGAGGTACAAATAAAACGGACAAAATGATCCTGCCACACAGAAGCATGGCTAACAAAGTTTTATCAGTCCACGTTGGTATGAACTAAAACAGATGCTCCAGTAGAATAATTCAAGGTAGAGGGGTTGATAGAATAGTATATATAATAAATACCTCTTCAAGTAATATCATCATGTTAAGAATCAAATTTTTCAAACGGTTTTCTGCCATGTAATGAAAACTAGGAGCTTCCATTTTACATTCATTAAACTAATCAAAAATAACTTTAAAAATAAATAAATAGAAGATGAGTTTTTGGTTGCGCTTCGAAAGGAACGAGGCTTTAAGCAGCGGAGTCTGCATCAAATATAAAAACGAAATAGCAAAATCCTTCAAACGCGAATTAAAAGTTAGTACAATAAATGGACCAAACAACACAATAGCTTGTAAAGACACATCCGATAAGGAGTTGGATAAAACGGATCGAAACAAATTAGAAATGCATATGTAATTTCTACAAATGCTAGAACAGCAAAAATATCAAAGGCAATGTCAGATGAATAACAGGAATAATAGCAGTAAATTTCTTTCAATTTATCAGTTGAACGGATAACAATAACAAAGTTTAATGATTATTTAAGAATATAATGAAATTAAATACCTTACATGTTTATATTATTCAAGTTCCCGTTACCAATTTTGGCACTTGGAGCAAGCTGGATAATTTTGAAGCATATATATTTTTTCAACAGGAATGAGAAAAATTAAGAATATTCGTTAAAGATCAAGAGTTGTCAATAACATCTATAAAATACTTTAGCTTAAATAATGACTTAAACGTACCTTGAAAATCAGGTAGCTTGAAAATAATTTTCCAAAAGAAACTGAGAATTACTTAAAAGTTACTGGAATAGCTGATTAGGAAGACTTTAATTTCTTTCCAAAATAAATATAAGGAATCGAACATTTCTCTAAAATAAAGCTAGAGAAAATATATTTATAATATTTAAAATTTGACCACCTACTGGTGAACATGTTCCAAGAACAAAATGTGTAATATACAACTATATATAGAAATACACCTATTTAAGAACCAGCAAAAAAAAACTATATGTATTTATTCCACGTCTCAGATAAAGGAAATCCAACAGGATGAAAAAATGTATGTGCCAATTTCAAAATATCCATGTAATAAATTCAAATGGTATACAAGAAATTACAATTTTAAATTGGTAGAATTTCATACTATGAGATCTACAGATACATTTATCGAATGAAATTGTTTTTTGCGTGTAGGCCTAAAACCTTCTACATTTAGCTCTATTAATTTAGCAATGAAAACAGTCATTGCGATAGAAGCTTTTCTACCCTATTAGATTCCTCACCAACCAAGAATGCATTTTATGAATGTAGTCGGATCAGGTAAAGTGTTTGGGGTTTAGGGGTTGCGTTGAAAAAGTTCAAAGTGCCTTGACGTTCCTCAAAAGGGCACCAACACAAAGGAAACGTATGTGTTTATTTACTAAAAGTGCGCCAATAAACGTACTCAAGAATAACACGGATGTCAAATTTCAAGAGACAAAAGACTACGCTTGTGAGTGTACACGTTAGATTTTTTCTGGGAGTGGTTTTGACCGTTGGAGTTATTCGTACTGGTTTTCACTTCTATTATAATTTGGTGACGGAGTGAAAGCAACCTATCATTAAAGACGAGAATGGGCTTGTTATCAAATTAATGTTTTAATTAATGCTTAATTTTAAAATATATTATAATAGAAATAGAGATCTATCTAACTTTTAAATATACACTAAAGTATGATAGAGCAAAGGACAAAGATATTTCATTAACTAGTCAACTAAATATGAACATTAGTCATATTAAAAATAAAGGAGTATGGTGGAAATTAGTTAATACATCTCATAGGCTATTTGTACAATGATGTGTTGACGGCTAAATAGCAAAGATATTGGAAGATAATAATTTCAGAGTTATTTTAAGATAGTGGGAAACGGTTTAGAAGGAATGAACTCCTTAATAAGTTAGAAATACAGATAGAACGTAAGAAGACGATACTAAAATTGTCAAATAGATACTACTTCAATTTGAAAATGAGGTTTAAATAATAACAAATTTGTTATACTATCAGGAATGTCTATAGCAGATTTCATAACAAGACGTTTGTACACGCTACCCGATTTATTACTTTTCATTTGGAACACCAGAAGTGGTCTAGACAATCCGTTGTAGATATATATTTTCATGGACGTTTAGCTCCCGCTGATACTAATTACAAATGTCTTGCTGTGATACTTTCCGACAAAACAGTTGTTGGAGGGTGTTGATGGCTGAATTAGGGTATTCGATGCACCTGTTGAAAATTTATAATTAAACGTGTGATGTATTTAGATAATTATATCCTATCAGGAAGTAAAGGTAGGTCTTCCTGAAAAATCAACTTGTGAAAGCAAAAAACGCAAGAAAACAAAAGCGTGTGTGATCACACTTAACCTTTCTATGGCAAAATTAACTGGAAATGTCACCGTGCAGTTGACCCAAGCACAGTTCGCTCAGCTCAATGCAGCGAAACACAACACCTCAGTCACATTAAAATTATCCAAGTTAGAGGTGACACAAATGCAAAAGACCGGTGGAATATTTCCATTCCTTGCAGCGATTCTAGCACTGTTGTCAGTCGCGGCCATAGCAAATGAAAAAGCTTTGGAGTTAGGAGTTGTCGAAACTGCATCCGGAATGATTTTGAAAAATGTGGTTGGTGGCTCTATATACAAAAGGATGGGGTCTTTAAATGAATTGTCGTTTAGACTCCGACCGTTTTGGCACTTATTAATATGAACTGATTTCTCAATCAAAATAGTACATTGTTGGTACAAAAAACCCATTTATTTTTAAAGCAATCATTAAAAATGTAGTTCATCAAAGGATTCAAGAAATGTTCAAGGAATTAGTCGAACTTACCCAGTATTGAAACCATGTAGGTAATTGACACACATAAACGGCCGGCACCAAATAGCCGGCGGCGAAACGGCTCCATACCAAAACGGTCGCGCCAAAACGGCGGCGCCAAAATGTTGCATAGCGTGTTTTAAATGTCAAAAAGATAGTAGACAAAGAGATTATGAGGTTTTGATTCAAGGTAATCATATAAGATTTGTTTAAGGTCGGCCTGATTAAAACAACACAATTCAGGATTAGCTCGAATGAGCTCTTTACCGACATTAGATAAAACCATATAATTATTAAACAAGCGCGATTTACAAGACATACAAATAGAGCATAACACAGAGATACAATCGGGACAAAACAAACAGCGTGTAACTCGAAACGTGAGCAAGGTAGTGCTTGTTGTATTGTTTAACGCAGGGGTGGCCAACCTTTTATTGCAGGCGGGCCATTATATTTTCTGAAGTACTTGTGGCGGGCCGCATGATTTTTTTGCCTGTTTGCAGCGTCAAAATTAAATACAAATATTTATGTAAAAAACTTAAAACTTCATTGTTAAATTACTGACAGAATATGCAACTTCGAATAATATTGTTATTTAACAATCTTAGATTCCCATTCACATTTGATCAGTACAAGCACAGAAAATTTATACTGTAAAGTTGTAAAGTGTGTTGTAAACAGTGTAAACTTTATAAAGTAAAAACTTATGCAAAACTTCTGTCCTCGTAGTAGTCACTGTAGTGTAGTGGTAACAGTAGTAACTGGCAACATGTGGGTATGGTTAACATAAACAAGCAGTGCAAAAGTAATTTACTTTTTTACCGAATTAAGCACATGAACTAAGACTACTAATGTTTTATCATACGTCTGGCTTAATGTGAACGCTGTGCTTGTTTGTCCGCTGACATCTCATCTATGTTAGGTTCAAATGCAGACACCGAAATGTATAGGATGTCGTGCAGATGGTTGTTAGTACCGGGTAAGTCTTGCCCTGTGCACAGATTTATTGAATTTCATGCGAAAAAATGTCTGCTCACATATGTATGTGCTGCCAAACAAACTCATCATCCTCAGCGCATTTGTTCTCAGTGCTGGATACGTGGCTGAATTCAACAGAGAGTATAACCTGATAAAGTCTCCTTCCAAAAATGTTTGCTTCATAAAACTATCTGACTGCAACTCCACAAGCTCCATCTGAAAGTGCGCTGGCATGTCATCAGCATTCACAAGGTAAGGATTTCCAAAGAGACGAAAGGCAATGTCATGAGAACGAAAGTCTTTAAATCGTACATTGAACTCCTGCATCAGACTTGCAACCAACTCCTTATAGCGATCAAACTTTTTCCCTCTCGAGTTACGTCTTTACATTTTGGAAAATGATCAAGTTTGTGTTCCTGCAGATGTGCAGCAAAAATAATAAGCTTGATCTCAAAAGCCTTCACTGATTCATACAAAGTGTGTACAAGTTGTTTTGAACCTTGAAGCTTGGTATTTAGCTGATTCAGGTACGCCATCATGTCTAACAAAAACGCCAAGTCTTGTAGCCAGCTCTCATCTTCTAATTGAGGAACTGGCGAGTATTTGTTTTCATAAAGCTACAAATCTCGTTGCGCAAGGCATAGAACTTTTCAAGCACAATGCTACGACTTAGCCATCGCACTTCGGTGTGATATGGTAGGTCAAGAAACTCAGCATCTGTTTCTTCTAAAAAAGCCTTGAACGTGCAATTATTAAGTGAGCGGGCTCTGATAAAATTAATCGTCTTTACAGCCACTGACATAACATGCTGCATCTTCAGACTTTTACTGCAGAGGACTTCCTGGTGAATTATGCAATGGTAGATCCAAGGCTGATGACTGAAGTCAGAACATTGTGTCTTAACAAGCCCTGCGAGTCCATTCTTCTCTCCATACATTGCTGGAGCACCATCAGTGGTAACCGCAGATAGCTTTTCCCATGGCAGCTTAAAACTCTCCACAACCCTCTAGTTCATCAAACACGTCTCTGCCTTTTGTCGTGTCGTGCATGCTGCAGAGTCCGGCAATGTCTTATGTAATTTTAAAGTTTTCATCCACCCCTCTGATAAATATCAACAACTGTGCTGTGTCTGATACGTCAGTTCTCTCATCAAGAGCAACAGAGTACCAGATAAACTTTTCTGAAGCTCTCTCAAGCTGCTGATGGAGATTACTTGCTATGTCTTCAACACGACGCGTAACTGTCTGTTTCGACAAACTAATTGTGCCAAACTGCTCCTTCTTCTCCGGGCAGATGTGTTCAACAACCTTCATCATACAACTTTTGACGAACTCACCATCTGTAAATGGTTTGCCTTGCTTAGCAATAGCACTTGCTACTTCATAGCTTGCTCTCATAGCTGCATCCGTCTGCCATGAAACTATTTTAAAGATGTTTTGTTGGGCTGCAAGGTTCTTTTTGAGAGATGCCAGTTTGTCTTCCCTCATTCTTCCTTCAAATTTACCAAAGTCATCTTTATGACGAGTTTCGTAATGACGCCTCAAGTTATAATCCTTCATGATGGCAACTGATTCATTACATATGAGACAGACAGGAGCGCCACGATCCTCAACAAAGAAGTAGTTCACTTCCCACCTTTCATGAAATATTCTACCCTCAGCATCGTAAGTTCGAGTTCGCTTCTTGTTGTTGTTCAACATTTTATAATTTGTGGCTATTTAACAATTAAAATATTAAATTTCATAACTGCTTAAAAAATAATGAAATAGCCGAAAACAAGTGAAATGTAAACTATCATGTAACTGGTAACCGGATGTCAAAACGATATTTCGTACAACGTGACGTAAGCATCGAATATCAGTAAGTAAGTATGTATTATATTACACGTAGTTAGCGATACACTTGAAATTTGGACATCGCGATCAGTTTTATACGCATAAATAACAAAATCAATAAAATTTATTTAATTTTAGAAACAGGTCCGAGGGCCGCCAATTAGCAGCGCGCGGGCCACATTCGGCCCGCGGGCCGCGGGTTGGCCACCTCTGGTTTAACTCCATTTCTCAGGACACGAAAGGCTATATATCTCGGCCAGAATTAATGGTGGAGTAAGAACTCGGGACCCCCCACCCCCTGGAAAGAACCACCAACCCACGAGTAGGTACTGGCAAGCTTTCATCCAACAAATATAAACAATGGTACAAATCAAAATCAAAATTTAAATGAAATGTAGAAGCATCAAGCCATGATTAAAAGAACTATGCGACGCAGCTTACATCACATTACTTGAAGAGAGAGGATCTATGGGTAAGGCAATTGATTAGCCCACAAGAAAAGATTAGCACATAAGAGAGAGAGAGAGAGAGAGAGAGAGAGAGAGAGAGAGAGAGAGAGAGAGAGAGAGAGAGATAAAGACCGGATGATGCAGTTCCAAATCTCTGCTAGAAAACCTAGTTATATATCCGATATTTAATATTTCGTGTTCAGACCGAAATCGCGCTTTTAGATTGCAATCAAACCCACAATGCTTGCTATGATTTCTCGCGCAGAAAGTATATCTGCAGACGTGCCAGGTTGAATAAAAATGAATAGGAAAATTAAAGTAAAGCACGAAAGAAAACAAATCCTCTTAATACGGTATATATTGTTTGAAATCATCAGCTAGTTGACGTTTATCAAGTAGTCAGTAGTTAGGATACGAAAGTAATACGCGAGATGCTAAACTCATACTGTTAGCCCTGTTAGAAAGGCTAATTGACATCTCTTAATTTAATCATGAGGTGTTATTAACATCTTAAAATGTATGCAATCCTATAAACATTTTATCAACTTGTAGATAACATCTGCAGACTTGACGCTCTCTCACTCAGTTATGTAGATATGAAGCAGTTGTTCACTTACCTGGTGAAACGATCCTGTTACAAGGATATTGCACTGTGTTAGAGCGTGGTCATGATAATGTCGTGTTCGGTAGAGTGATTTGGTTATTAAAGTGATACAGGAACATGCGCAGTGATCGTCCTCATTGATGACAAATCTTTTGATTGTCATGGCAAAAGGTAAACAAAATTCGGTTTGTTATCATGCAAGATACAATTTCTCGTTTCTTGGTATCATTTAAAACAAGAGCATTTGCATACCATGTTCATATTGTTTGTGTTTTGTGAGATATTTATTAAACTTTTGTGCACGCGTATTAATTAGTACTTGTTTTTAAAGATGTGAAGGGTGTGTGATAGAGCTTGGTATAGGGATTTACATGCAGAACGGGGATGGATTGCTCAGGATCTGTTTTGTCCGCATTTCAAATAACTTGAACAAATATTCTTGATCTGATTTATAACCAAAATAGACCAATTATATCCATTATATTAGTTGAAAACAAATAATTATATAGAAATAAAAATATTCTGATTCGATAGAAATAAATACCTCATTTTGTTTGTACCCACTTTTCCAAACACACCACATCACGTCGAAAATTAAATTGTTCGTTTCTAGAGTCTTAAAAGATATATAAAAACATTGGCACAAAGTTTAAAGACTGAAGGCAATCATTTGACGCTGTTTATTCCTGCAACAAACTATCCATCTGTTGAACAATGCATACAACGGATTTTAAACAACAAGGAAAACCTACCGAATGAAAACAGATCTGGAACAATGCATGCAACGGATTTTAAACAAGGAAAGCCTACCGAATGAAAACAGATCTGGAAGAACGGAGTACGGTGATGCACGCAAAAAGTCTGAACGGCACGAAAACAAAATAGTACGGTATCATCACAATTATGAAAGATACACAAAGAGTACAAACAGTTCAATTTGGTACGTTTTGGTTGTAGTTGAGGAAAAGAAGGAGCAGCAGAGGAGGTGAACAGACCAACTTTTACAGGCGTCGATTTAGCAAACTGAGGCTTTCTCGAAAATGCTTAATATAAGCCTCCATTCATCAAAATAAAATTAAAAAAAAAAACGACGCCATTTTTGTTGTCACCATCCCCTTTGCTGCTTGGAACTTTCAGTTCTGAGTTAACGATGCTTGGAAAATTCGTGGAGTTTTCGGGTAAAAAAAAAGACGCCATTTAGTTGACGTTCACCTCCTCGGCTGCTAATGCGCTAACTAAATATTTGATCAAGTCCGATACGATATCTTGTCCGAGGGTCTGATAAATTTATCGTCACAAATCCGTGTGGGATTGTCTGAGCGTGGCTAAAGAAATTTCTAAATCGATTATGATCCATATCACCACCGCACCAAGTTTGCCAAATATTTCTAAGAGTATGAGTATCAACTCCGTTAAATACACACAGCATATTGCAGTTATCTCTGATCACTTTTGGTATTTGAGTGTAACGTTGAGTGATATATATCACATCGGTGTTTTTGTGACGCCCCCGGGAAAATATTCTAGCAGGATTCTTTTGATTATCTAACATGATATCATCATATACGACTAAATTGTTAATACTTCCATCAATATCATCAATACTAGGTGCCTCTTCGATATCGGTTATAAACTCAATAACACCATCACCGTTAATTTCTTGCGCGGCATCATTAAAATCCTTTAATACTTCATAACATCGTTGATCGTCTACACTCGGAGCAATCATGTACAATTTATCCCACTTCATCCATCTCGTTATCAAATTAAGTAGCAATTGTGTTTTACCACTTCCAGATGGTCCGATGATAATCGCGCGAATAGAATTTGGTAACATTGCATGGTGTCTAATAGGTTCCCGTCGTCGAGTAGCTGAATAATCAATTACATTCATAACTGTTATATATAAATTATGGATCTATATTGTGTGAAGTGTAGGACGCGTACTGGCACAAATGACTTGACGACGATTACAACGAAAAATAATCGATCAGCGCTTTCTGGTAAATGCGTACAATGTAGTACGAAAAAATTTAGATTTACTTCCACGAAACCTTTAAAAAAAAACGAGGAGGTGATATTGCAGCCAAATTGACAAAACTCCCTGGAACACCGTGGGCAAAGTATCCAGGAGAAAAGCACCTTCCAGGATATAGCTACTGTGGACCGGGAACACGATTAGATATCAGACTTGATGATCAAAATCAGCCCGACCCGGCGAATATCCAATAAACGCTATTGATAAGGCGTGTCATGCTCATGATGTCGCTTATAAAAGCAGCAATCTTCAACACAGACATCTCGCAGATGTAAAATTAATTCATGCGTTAAATGCTATTCCTGATAAATCCTTCAAAGAAAAGTTGGCTTCTTGGTTGGTAAAATCTGCTATGAAGGGTAAATTGATGTTAGGTGCTGGTAATTGAAAATGCTAGCATTTTAATATGGAATCTATTTATTATTCTCCGAGAGGATACTGGAGAGGTTACGCAGCAATCAATAAACTAGCTAGTGCATCAAAGGTGAAAAAAACTACAGCGGTAAACTGGTTATCTAAACAGGCAATATGGCAAATTTATCTACTAGCGCCTAAACAAATTAACTATTCGCATTTTGATGTTACAACACCTAATGAAGTTCATCAAGCTGATATACTATTTCTGCCGCATGACAACGGTTACAAATACGCGTTAACGTTAGTTGATATTGCAAGTCGATACAAAGAAGCAGAACCGTTAAAAACAAAATCATCTACTGAAGTAGCTTCTGCATTTGAAAAAATTTATCGACGAGGTCCTCTGCGCTGGCCAAATCTGTTACAAGTTGATCCTGGCAAGGAATTTCAAGGTGTTGTTACATCTACGATGAAACATCATAATGTCGCCATCAGACGAGGACACACTGCGCTACATCGCGATCAGGCAATTGTTGAACGGTTTAATAAAACCCTTGCTGAGCGGTTATTCGGATATCAATACGCAAAAGAATTCATCCAGGATAAACGATCCCGTGAATGGGTCAAGAGATTACCAGCTGTGATTACCGCAATTAATAATGAGATTACTAGAACAATTAATATGAAACCTGTCAACGCTATTAAGAAGGCGTCTATCAAAATGGAAATCCAAGGAATTTCACAAAAAGAACCAATTCTTGGTAGTAATGTCATTGTAAGGTACTTATATGAACCAGGAGAGCTTGAGGGTGGTAAAAAAAGAGCTACTGATCCTATTTGGAGTGTCACTACGCATAAAATATCCGGCATAACACGATCAACTGGTAGACCTCCAGTCTATAAACTGGATTCAACTGCTCCTCAGCGAGGATTTACACGCGAACAATTACAAGTGATTCCCGAGGATACTCAATTACCACCGCGTGGTCTTAACTAGCACCTAAGGTGCTGGCACCTCTGCGTCTGTTGCACTCAAGACAAGTCAACCTCACATTGTTTCTGACATGACCGAGATTGTTATCTTTTCTATCTACGGTGAATTGGCGAGGATCTTTATCCGACCAATTCCAACTCATTATACAATTACAACTTGCGCAGTGATTGTTCTGTTGTTGCTTTAGTGTCTTAATTAATTCAGCATCAATGTCAAATTCTCTTTTAATTTTTTTATCCTGTTGTTTATAACCAGAGAGTTTTTTTCTGATTATATTATCATCGGTGTGTATATTACTTATTGTATTGTCATTATCATTAACCACAATTCTTCGAAGTTGGTTTATTCGCCGTACTCTGGATACTGCGAGATAAACTAAATTTGACCACTCAATATGATTATCTACTATCCAAAGAGTTGTATCGGATATAGTCAATCCCTGTGAAGAGTGTATTGTTGCCGCATAACCTAACGTCCATGGGGATTTATCAGCACCTAATGCATCTTTAACGACGCTGATATCAACCAACACAATATCATTTAATACTAAATTCTGCTTTTGTTGTTGTCCAGGAATGTCAACGTCGATATTCTGCTTTCGTGTATCCTTAGGTCTATAACAGAGTGGTACTGGAAGTGTTGCAAATTTTTCTTTATGTAATTCAAACAACTTCATCTGAAGTGCGTCTCTGACTATTTTTCTACTCGCGATTATTAAATCATTTGGTCTCCACATTTCCCAAAAATCATTCATGGGAGTTTCAGAGATTATTTCACGCGCTATTTCACATTGAATTTTATCCGGTTGTAATCTAATTAGCGCTTTGAATTCTCGTAATTGTTCATCAAGTGATCTATGGTCGGTATTAATCTCTTCATAATAATCTACAAATCCTTTTAGCCATTCATGTGGAGATCCACCAACAAATGGCTGCGGTTGGCCGTGATCCCCGCACATGACGACTTTTGTGTTTTTGGTTAACAACCACTCAAGAAATGTTTTTAATACATCTAATGACACTGTGCATATTTCATCCCAGATTATTATTTCAGGAATAAATTTATCACCCATTCGATCAGGAGTCCATGTATCGCCTTTCCATCGAAAGAAGCTGTGATAAGTACAGGCTTTTACTCCCCGCGCTATCATCTCTCTGGCGAGTCTGTGAGTTGGTGTTAACACAACCATGGTTGACCGACGAAATAATTCGATTGCACGAGTTGTCTTTCCTGATCCACCACAGCCGTTTAAATAAACTGTCTTGTATCTACAAATCGGATCTGATACGGGCGGTGCAGTAGAAAATTCTGATTGAATCTCTGAGATATTATGGTTACTTTTCAAGTATTTATCATCCATAGCAACGTCTGCGGATTTACAATACTCATGTAGTGTTTCTTTTTTAAACCTCCAATTTCCCCACGCTTCCTTAGGATCTGTGAATTTAGCTACATCTGATTTGTATTTCTCATGGATATACATCGAATCAGTAGCTACTCTAACCGCGGTATTAGGAAATCTATTTATCATCGAGAATAGATTAATACAAGAATAGGCTAGCATAGAACTTCTCAAATGTGTGTACTGACAACTATATCCATCACAGTAGGTAATAACCGTACCTAATTTCTCACCATTGGATCGAAAAGCGTTCTTACGGGTTACAAATTTCCCTTTTTTTATTAAATCAGATATTATGAAATTGTATTCTTCATCGTCTATGATTAATCTCGAAGAGTATTTTGCATTATCAAATCTTCCACCTTGAGTGAATTTACCGATTATTCTTCGTCCGAGTTCTTTAGCCTCTCTATTCCTACCTTCGAATAACCTCTTAGACCAATCCATAAGTGTTTCACAATCTCCCAATTGTTTTCGTTGTTCGTTAATTATTTTTTCTAGATCGGGTTTTGGTAACCAAACATCTTTCTGAGCGTTATAACAAATAATCGCTTCACTGACAATTAACGATATTAGCATACCACAATCGATCATATACCGCAATAGCACAATTGGCATCCACGCTTTTTCATACATATGTCTACCAAGCCAAAGATAACTACACGGATGTAACCCTGTAGCTAATTCGAATGATATCACACGAGCGAACCCGGTTAAATCAAAATCAGGCAATGGACCATTAATCGCAACACGAGTCATTTCATGTGTGGGGTGTCCAAATCGTTTGAAGTACTCAGAGCATTCTCCATACCCGAGAAAACTTCCAGGATAACACGCGGATATATCAATTGAAATCATACCATCACGTGAGTATTTCGTATTCCACAATCCTCCATGACCCAATTCGACGCAACTCAACTTCACGTCCTCCAGAAAATCACTTCGTGTTGGACGCCATGAATTCTTTTCTCGTGCGAAGTGAGCTACCACTGATGGAATTGTGAAGCTATCTGTAAGTAGTTTTTCTACAGTAGAAACACTAGTGTTTCCTTCTAAATACTCATTAGCGATTTTTCTCATTCTAGTATCTAATTCTTCAGTTCGATATAATTCACCATTTGGTTTTACAAACTGATCAAATCCTATTTCCGGATCCTCATTACTCCTGAGTAACCATACTGACACAGGGTCGTCTTTGGTTAACACGTGAATAGCATCAAATAATTTCTCTTCATAGAAATCATCTGAAAATTCCCCGGAAAATTTCCGGGGGGTATATCGAACAGTTCTTTCTCGTGGAAATATATTTACCGCTGGTGTCCACGCGTGTTTGTTATGATCAATAATTTCAATTGGAGCTCCTCGCGATTGATATTTTGGTTCGTATAATACTTCTCTGGTTATTGTCGCTACCGATATTGGAAATTTTAATAATGCTTCTAATTTAGCTATATCGGAAATCCTTGCTCCATGTTGATTCACTGTTAGTTCCCATTCGGTTATTTTTTTTCTTCGTAGATCAGTTAATTTGTTTCCTCGGAGGGAATTTGTAAAGTGTTCTATTACCCGTGTTGCTACACAATTAAGTGGCAAAGCCACTGATGATGAAAACATTGGAGCTAGTTTTGTAATACTTGGGTTATCATTTAGCTGATATATTCCGTAAACAACTGCTGTTACAGGGTAAGATTTCTCATAGTATGGTTTGTCAATTCCAGTTAGAATTCCTGGTTTGGAATCTCTACTCACAATAACAGTTTTTTTATCCTTAAGGATTGGGTCAAATTTATCTCTGATAATCCATTCACCTTCCTCTTCGATAATGAATTTTATTCTAAAAAAATACCTCCGTAGAAATCCTTTGGATTTCTGGCCAAGGTGTGAAAGTATCACAGCTGCTCTTATATCATTCATAGTAGCATCAATTATGGGTATATTGACATCTTCATCAATAATTCGAAATGTCGACCACGTATGAGATGCTCCATCACGCTTAAACTCATTAAAACAGTCGCTGATTTTACTCAATAGTGGTTTATCATCTACTAGACTTTTAGGTATATCAGAGATTCTATCGAGATTAAATCTAACATTTTTCCAAGGCTTAATTTTCGATAATCTCTTGAACTCCTTCATATTATAATTAAAACAAGTATTTAAATAAGAAAATTTTATATAATGAATCATTGCAAATGGCTTATGATTGGATCAAAGACTCCGTGTAACAAATCATGCAGAAATGAATTCTGTGGGTATCATATGCAGAGTGTAAGAAACGGTTCGGAGGGACCTCTACCATGCTTGCATTGTGGGGTAGGTGTAAGAGGCAAGTCGCAGTTATGCATTAATTGCGGGGGTAAGCGTTATAGAGAGTTAAAACGTTATTATGACAAGCGAAGAATCAAAAATCCTAACGACGTCAATGACGGCAAAATCATAAAAACTACGGCTGATTATATAAAAAGATTTTCCAATGTTATAATTCAGCCAATTAACGAATTAGACAAATAGATATATTATATATAAATGAGCCAAGAATTTCAAAGACATCCTGTTATTAAAAATTACGAAGCTTCTAGTGATGGTGTTGTTAGACACAGTAAAAATAAGAAATCTGTTGGGCGGGATAATGGTATGGGTTATTTGATATTTAAAGCTGGAGGGAAAATGTATCTCAATCACCATTTCGTTTATGAAGTGTATAATGGATTAATCAAGGATGGCCTTGTTATTGATCATATTGATGGTATTAGGACACATAATTCTTTGAATAATTTACGTGCTGTTACACAAAGTGAGAATACTGCATTTGGAAATACTGGTACTTGTAAATCAATTGGGAAGAGACCAGTAAGATCGTTTAATACTGACAAGGGGGAGATGGTATTTCAATCAATGTCAGAAGCTGGTAAGTATTTCGATATTCACACCTCCTCGGTACAAAAAGTAGCAGAGGGAATTTATAAGACCGCTTTTTCAAAGCGTTTTAAAAACAAAATTCAGTTTTCTTATGTAGGGAGATAACTCCGTTAGGTATAACGCGTGTGAAATCCATAGGATTTCCACCAATGACAGAGTTACGGATCTTAAACACGGAAATACTAGCGTTGGAAAATCTTCGATTTTCGATTGGCTGTTATAATTACATAAATCTGAACAAAACACAATCAATTTTGTCTTTTTTCAAGTATTAACAAAACTGTTTTATAAACACGTCGTATTTAAACATTTTTTTTAATGTCTGTTTCAAGTATTATATGTGTTTTCAACGTTGTCAGTGATCGCTAATAAACAAACAAATAATTACAATCACTACACCTCTTTTATATCACCTCGTCGTAATGAGTGTATATATATACAAATTCGTCTTTATTATAATTGGGCATTTAGCCGAAATTCAAGTGTAAACAAAACCACACCGTCACACGTGGTATGAACGTTATTATTGACATTCAAAACCAAAGTTTCGATTTTGCGGTTTTGTTTACACTTGAATGTAGAATAGCCCGCGTCATCCATTGTCATTGAAATCAATTCATTGTGTCACCTATAATCTATTGTTGTACCGTCCTATGTGTATAACCGCCTACCACACTAGATCAGGGGTTATTGTACCGTCGTCATTGTCATTGAAATCAATTCATTCATTGTTCACCTATAATCTATTGTTATGTGTTTGTCGGTTGTAACCGTTGAGCGCTGCTTGATGTATAAAACACCAAGGGGGTTCAAAACGGTGAATGTGCCGTCGTCATTCATTATATATAATCATAATCACCTATAATTGCATTAAGCTTCTGGGTATACTAAGATGATCAACACCTTAGTGTATCCAGAATTCATTTTGAAAATACTTTGTATTTGAAATACTTTGCATTTAAACAAATATATTTTTATATATATATGAATATTGAAAATCTCAAATTGATTATTATTGAAATCAACAAGTTGAAGGATGAAAATGTAAAATTATGTTCAGGTTTGGATTGTGATCAAATTATGACCAATTTCGAGGATATACAATTTGCAGAACAGACCGGAAAATATGTCCTATCTAAAAAATATTTTTTAATTAAGAATATCCAAAAGCTTATACGTGAGAGCTTAGTAAATACTGAAGATGTTAATGTCTTCGTACCATTATGTAGCATCGTTGAACGTGTTCGAAAGCAATTAGGATTAGAATATGAACAAAAGAGACTTATTAATTGTAAAGTGAGACAATTAAAAACATTAATGGAAAACTCTGAAGGTGATGAGCCCACGCGTAGAGAGCCTCCTTTGTTTGTATAACCGATACGGTATGAGGAAGTAAAATTGTGTATGTGTAACAACAAGGAAGTATTAAAATGATTTGCATTTTTAGGTTAGTGATTTACATTTCTAAAATCCAAAGGATTTTTTAATTTGACAATAGTAATACTCTTTCAATAATGGTAGGAGAATCATTAACTACACGGAACACTAAAGAAAGACTTGAAGCTCTTAAGAAAATATTACCCCTTCGTGATCGTATACGTGAAAAACTTCAACAACGGCAATTATTTCAGACTGACTTCACAGAGGATACAGAACAACTCTTCAAATCTATTGTTAGTGCAACTGAGGGTGTGAAAACAGCAATTTCTAAACAAGAAAGCGCGCAAAAAGAGTCCTTTCTCCCTGTGTTAGAGAAAATATCAAAACGAACTAAACAAACAAAAAAATCATTAAAAACACTTCCTGGTGATATAATAACTACTGCAAGACGACAAGAAGAACAACAACGAGAACTTCAGGAAGAAATTGAACGATTAGGTGATGTTGATATTTCCTCACCACCACCTGAACCTGAAGAATTTCAAGAAGAAGAAGAGGGAGCTGTTTCAAAAGGGGATTATCCTCCTGAAAATATATTTACAGTTGATGCGTTAAATATAATCAGAAATATCCCAACACTTGCTGGATTAGCTAAATTTACCAAAGACAACGTTAAAAAAGCGAAGAGAGTTAAGTATTTAAGAGACGACACGGCTAAGGATTTTGTAAAGGGTTCAGAAGTTTGGGCAAATAAGGTGTTTTTAGCAAACAAGAGGAAAAACAAAATCACAAAAGAAATAAAATCTGATTATGACCAATTTCTAACTATAGTAAAGGGGATCACAGTAGCACCACCAGTATACACAGCAGACCCAATCCCTGATGAAATACAAATAATGGCAGAGGCTGATTCCCAGAGTAAAACTCCAGAGTTGAAAACTCTGAAGGGTGCAACTGGTACAACTAAAAAAAAGGGTAGTGGTTTAGTTGGTAAAAATCCTATAGATTTTCACGCTAGTGTAACATGTCCTGGTAATATTCTCGGTGATATAGCACGATTAGAAGTACTTGTAGGAGGAAAACGAGCCGGGAATAACTCACTGGAAATAATCAATGAAGCAGCTGATATCTGTAGGAGATTATTTCAAGGTGGTATCATGGATATTGCAACATATCGAGATTTCATTGAAGAGTTAGCCGAAAATTCTTTGGATGGAAATTCTTCGAATTTCTACGGTTATCATAGCGATTAGATAAATATCAATTTGGAAATGCTTTAGCATTTGGAAAAACACTAGTGTTTTTGTATATAGAAGAATGATCATACACTACAACCATGATAAACCAACTAACGTCTACGTGGTAAACTCACGATTGCCAAAATACCGAGCATACTATGGAGATGGTCTCGGTAATACTATAATGGGATTATTTTCAAGAATGGCTCCAAAAGTGGCTCCGTTTGCAAAACAATTATCAATGAAAGCAATTGATGTTATCCGAGATAAGGGTATTAGCGCTGTTGGTGATCTTGCTAGTAAGGCATTTTCAGCCGCTCGGGATAAACTAACAGCGCTAGTTCGACGACGAAATTCTTCGAATTTCCAATCAAAACCTGGAAATGCTAGCATTTCTGGAATGACTTCACTACCATCTACTGCAGTAATGCCTACACAGGTTAGTAAAATAATAAATAACGCCGTGGATAAAAAACTACAATCATTAATGACTAACGCCCAGGATAACATAACAGCAAATATGATAGCCGGAAGTGGGCTTCCGGGAAGTGGCTTTAAGAAATTTCGCCGGAAACGTTAGAAATATTTATTTGAACAGGATTTCCAATTATGATAGTTATTGTAGAAATGCTAGCATTAGAAATATTTGTGTCAGAATCGCTTGTGATTCTATTTATTTGAATAGGATGCTCAGTTGTTATGGTTATTGTAGAAATGCTAGCATTAGAAATATTTATGTCAGAATCACTTGTATCAGAATCACTTTTGATTCTACTTACGTTATCTTCATTATCAGATATTTTCATCATCATTATTAAAATACACCCAACTAAATAATTAGTTTATAAAAATTATTTTTATATTATAAAATATTTATAATTTGCTAATTTTGTTAGATTTTTTACTTTTTTTACTCATTTTTCTAGTGTTTTTACTCATTTTTCTAGTGTTTTTATGCAATTCATCGACAAAATTTCATGAAAATCGAGGATGAAAACCCCAGGAATTCATTTAGAGAAAATCGATTTTGATCAGATTTTTTATCCTGTGAGGCTAAAAATATGTTGTTTCATCGAATTTTCGATGTTTTTTTTAATGATTTTGTATTGTTTTTTGGCTAATCCGTCGACATAATTTCATGAAAATCGATTTTCTCTAAATGAATTCCTTGGGTTTTCATACGAAACTATTTTAAAATAATTTCAAAATTCTTTCAGAATTTTTGATTTAGACCAACGGGTATATAATAAAAAATGTTCAAACAGAACCCTGATGCTGCATTTGACATGGAAGCCCCAGTACTTAAAGATGAATCTGTACGTGATTATCAATTTTTTGCTTATCACGCAGTGCAACCTAATCTTCGCGGGAGAATTGAACTTCAAGTTCATGATACTAGTAAATACTTTTTACCCGCTGAAGCCTTTATTGAAGTCGAAGGTGAACTTGTAACAGATGTTGTAGCTAATACACCATATGCAGATAACCCAACTGTCCGAGTTGGTTTTGTTAACAATGGCATCATGGCATTATTTGAAAGTGCTAGATATCTCATTGATGGAAAAGAAATCGAATCTATTGAACGCGAGGTTGATGTTGCTACGGGAATAATCGGGTTAGCGAGATACTCTGATGACTATACTAGATCAGCGGGTCCGTCTATGATGTTCACGAAGGATATTACTGATAACGCTGATCACATTCAGCATATTAAAATAAATACTGCAAGAGCTACTGCAGCTGATCCACAACTTGATACTCCTGAACATAGAGACAGACCAGCTGCTGCCTTTGATATTCTCGGAAGTGTTAATAATAATTTCAATTTAGGGTTTGCAACAAGAGTAGCAACGTTGCAAGGAGAGCGTCGACGGTTTTCATATGCGATTCCGCTCCATCACATATTTGGATTTTGTAGAAACGTCAGAAAAGTTATCTATGGAGTAAAGCATACTATAGCACTAGTACGAAGAGGTACTGATAATTATGCAATCTGGCGCGCTGCTGGCGTTGCCGATGGTAAAGTCATTTTATCAAAACTAACACTGTGGATGCCAGTGTTGACTCCATCGTTGTCAATAGAACCACGGTTACTATCATTTATGGATCAGGGGGGAAAGAGATTATTAAGTTGGTTGTCAACGTCCACAGATACCATGGATTCTAATATTGATGGTACACTTACATGGCATCTAGCATCAAAACAGGGTATTACAGCTCCACGGCATATTTTTATTGCGCTACAGAATACTGCGCGATTAAACAATCAAGAACGTTCCCACATGATATTTGATCAAATTGGGTGTAGTGAAGTCTCGCTGAGAATAAACGGACAGCAAGAACCATCAGAGGATATACAACTTGATTATGGAAATAATCATATTGCACGAGTTTATCATCGGTTGCTGTCGTATATGGGACGCGATCAAAATGTCGATACTGGTCTACAAATATCACAGTTGGATTTTAAAAGTCTGTATCCGATTTATTACTTTTCGTTGGAACATCTTGACTTGATGAGACAGTCCGTCGTTGATATACACTTCCGAGCTCGTGTAACCCGTCCTGGTGGTATTGCTAATTATAGAGCGGTTGCTGTCATTCTCAGTGATAAGTCAATGATACTCGAAGGTGTTGGTGGACGAATGAGACTGGTAGATGCACCAGTGGAAAATATTTGATTGAAAATCCTTTGGATTGGAAATTGCTGTGTAATTTCGCCATTGAATTACTTGCGATTTAGAATCAATCTGTTTTGTATAATGTCGTATAATAATATCAATGTTACGTTGACACCTGGTCAAATAAAAAAACTACAATCCAAATCAGCTAAGCAATGTGGAACCACAATAACGCTGAAACCTAATCAAATGAATGGCGGGGTAAATAAACTATCGCTGACGAAAACTCAAACTAATCATTTTAATAAAGCGCTGAAAGAAAAAAAAGGAGTTCAAGTTACTCTTTCTACAAGCGCGATCCGTAACATGGAAAAGACTGGTGGTATATTCCCGTTGTTAGGGTTGATTCCAGGGTTGATTGCCGCAGCAGCCCCAGCGGTGGCGAAGGCAGCAGCGTTAGGAGCCATTGGTACCGCGGCAGGAATGGCGTTGAAAAAGGCAACTGGAAAGGAGTATAAAAAAAAAGGAAAGGGTCTAAGACTACCAGGAACCCCGAGTTCATGGTACAGCGGAAAGGGTCTTCGAATTCCAGGAACGATATAGTTCCGAAATCTTCGATTTCCAAACCGATGGTTCCCATGTCCAATTTTGATTTAATTGATACCGCTAAAAAATTAAAAATAAAAAATTTCAGAGGGGTTTTTATGAGAGATCAGTTACCGGCACAACCAAATGATGTTGAAACCGGTATTATTAATTTAGATAACAGCTCCGGACCTGGAACTCACTGGGTTTGTTACGCAATTGATCCACGTGGGATTATTTATTTTGACTCATATGGATTAGCGCCGCCGAAAGAATTTATGCGTTATATAAAAGATTTTCCAATGAGGACTTGGTATTCTACGTTACCAACACAAACAATGCTTGATCCACCAATATGTGGTAATGAAGTATTAAACGTACTTGATGCTATATCCAAAAGATTTTCGAAACCACCTCATATAGTAGTAAATGAGTATAATAGCGGCAAATCTCTTTAAAAAATTCTGAAAGAATTTTGGATTAAAAATCTTTAGATTGAAAATCCATCGGATTTAGACGATGAAAATATTTCTATAATAATGATTGATATTTGGGGACGACCTTTATCATCGCTGAAGAAACCTGATAGTGGAGTTGAAACCGTTGATAACAAGGATATTAAAAAACTAATCGAAGATGAAATATCCGAAATATTAAACCTAGCAAATATTGATCCTGGTGAAATAGTTGTATTTCAAGATCGTCAGGGTAAGTTGAAAAGTAGTAATATCTCTCTTAATGATATTTTGGTTAAACAACGAGACGCAGCAGAGGATACTATCGCGTTATTTTCTGATGAGGGTAAACTCAAACCAGGTGTACTTGTTTCAACAATTACGGATAAATTAACAACATACGATAACACGGTGAATTCATTAAAATCGCTTAATGATAAGTATGATGATCATATAATTGTATTTGATCAGTTTACTACATTACAAAGAAATATAGTTGACAAAATTGACAAACCCATACTAGAATTTTTTGGAAATCCACCAGTAACCACACCAAAACTCACCACAATAAAAGATTCTATATTGGAACTAGCAACTCTTCAATCCGAATATGAAAAACACACGAAACTATTTATGACGTTTCGTAAAAACCTCATGGACAAGTTTATTGGGAGCCCATTTGATAAAATTGAAATAACACTTCCCGATATTAAAAAATCCATCGATGAACTTAAAACATTCAACAACGCAATAAGGGATGATGCAATGAGAATGATAAGCGTTGTTGAAAAAGTAAAAATTCCTCATAATAAATCTATCGTCAACAACGTAGTATACACGATTCAATACGGATCATTTACGTGGACTCCCACAAACAATATTTTAACCGTAACCGCAGCAGTCAAGGGTATTTATCGATTAATAATAGTATCACCGACTCAGTTTGAAATATCATCAAGTAGTTCATCTGGAGTCAATAATACGATATCAACGATCATCGACAAGGATACAACTGAACAATTCACGATAACAAATACAGATGGAAATCTAGCCAAGGTTTCAGTAACGTGGTACGTAGAATTCGTAGTGGATTTAAGTAAACAATTAAATTGAAAATAAAATCCTTAAAAATTACTTTGCAATTTTGAATTTCGTAATTGAAAATGCTAACACTTTTAAAATAAAATGACTCCATCATCGAATCAGTATCGCTATGATCAAGTCAGAGAATTTCAAACTAAACTCAATTCTCTCTGTGAGGAGTATCAAATAAAAATCAAAAAATACAAACGAAGAATAACCACAGTTGATATCACCGTGTACTCGGTGTCAGGAGTAATCACTGCTGCTGGAATAATACTATCTTCGGTTACAATGATTGCTCCGGTCGTAGTTCCAATCGCTATTTCCGCAGTGGCTACAATTGCTGGTATATTAACTGGGATCACAAAAAAACTATCATCGTGTAGCCAGAGTAAACTACATGATTATTTAATTAAATATCATATTGCATCTGCCGGTTACTCGCAATTATCCTCGTTGATATCATCGTCGTTGGATGACACAACAATATCAGATAGCGAATTTTCAACGATGGCTCAATTGTATAAATCAACAATGCTGAAATTAGAGCAGAATAATAATAATAATAATGTCGTCGCAAGAACTACTTCAACAAATAGTAGCAAATACAACACCGGTGAAAACAAGCACGATATCAGTAACCTCAACACGTCCCGAATTTAGTGTTAATTTTCCAAACCCCGTTCCCGTGAGCGAGATCGCATTAGCAAAACTACGAGTGTATCATAGCTGGCCTAATATTAGATCGGTAGCATTTGGTAGTCAACAACCAAATAATTCCTTGGTATTCGCGTGGAAAAATCGTGAAGACGGAACTCCAGATTGGCAGGTTGTCTCGTTACCAACTGGGTCATATCAAATCGAACAGATCAATGCTGAATTTCAACGCAGAATAAAATCTCTCACCGGAAAAGAATCGAAAATCGCTATAACGGTTCACGAGCCGACGTTATCATCTGCGATCGAGATTAATTCCCCTGGGTATGTTGTAGATATTTATCAAAGTTCTATAAGATCAGTGTTAGGATGGCCTGAACTACCACCTCAACGAGAAACTGTTGATATACCAGAACCTGTAAAATCCGATTATGTCACAGACAAGATGAAACCTGATAATCCAATAAAAAGTTATCAAGATTTTTCTCCCAAATTTATAGGATACGACAATAAAAATAATATGATATTTTACACCCACCTAATCAAAGAAAACTTAACAGCGATGAATAATGATTTTTCATTATTGTTAATATCCATCAAATCCGGCTCTCTCACCAAAAACGAGTTTATTAGTGTAGTACAAACAGGTAACAAAATCATCAACGATATGGAAACATTTCATACGCAAATTATTCAACAAGTATTAATGAGTGAAATTTATAAAGAAGTGTTTGCGGTAGAATTCAATATCCCAAAAGAGGATATTCAAACATCTAAAATCCCTGGGTATAACCCGGATAAACTAAAGAAAGAACTTAACGATGTTATTGATATTGGGTTCAAAAGAATCCACGATAATTGGAAAAAATTGAAGAATCCTACAGCAAATATTCTGAAATATAATAATGATCCAGAAGGCGGCGGTAGACATATTGCTCCGAACAATGTGAATATTTCAACGGTGATTGCACTCAATTTAGTATGTGACGTTATCGAAGGAAATTATCAAATAAATCTCGAACAATCAAATCAAGCTCAGCAAGGATATATTTTATATTCATTTGCACCAACGGCTCCTCCAGGATTTCTAATTATTGAAGACCCAACTAATCTAGTCTATATGCGATGTCATAATAATTTGTTAACGAGAATTAATTTCAAACTCACTGACCAATCTAATAATCTGATTGATTTACGAGGTGAGGTTTTACAAATTAGTTTGTTTGTACAGTCTTGAAAGGATTTTCGTCTTAAAGACTTTCATCGTAAAAAAATTGTTAGCGCATTAGCAGCCGAGGAGGTGAACGTCAACTAAATGGCGTCTTTTTTTTTACCCGAAAACTCCACGAATTTTCCAAGCATCGTTAACTCAGAACTGAAAGTTCCAAGCAGCAAAGGGGATGGTGACAACAAAAATGGCGTCGTTTTTTTTTTAATTTTATTTTGATGAATGGAGGCTTATATTAAGCATTTTCGAGAAAGCCTCAGTTTGCTAAATCGACGCCTGTAAAAGTTGGTCTGTTCACCTCCTCTGCTGCTGAAGGCTTGATAATAGTAAATAATGGTACACGACGGTATGCAAGAGATGATTGATCGAAAACTTGGGACTGGTGCTAAGCAGTATATACAAAGCTTAAGGAAAGACAGTATGATCAATGGTACTAAACAATACACTATCAAAGCGATAGTTCTAACCGGTACCAAACAATACACTAACAATGCAATCGTTCTAACTGGTACTAAACAGAAGGCAGACAAAGCAATCATGTTCAATGGTACCAAATAGGGTCAAATAAATGCAATCATGTTCAGTGGTACTAAAAGGTACGCAAACACTGAAATCATTTTCAATGGATAGTATGCAAACAATGCAATCATGTTCAATGGATAGTATGCAAACAATGCAATCATGTTAACTGGTACTAAACAGTATGTAAACAATTCAATCATGTTCAATGGTACAAAACGGTTTCAAAACAATGTAATAATTCTCACCGGTACTAAACAGTATGCAAATAATGTAATCCTGTTCAATAGTACTTAACATGATTTAAAGAAAGTAATCATGTTCAATGGTACTAAACAGTTTCCAAACAATGTAATCATGTTCAATGGTACCAAACAGTATGCAATCAATGTAATCATATTCAATGGTACCAAACAGTATGCAATCAATGTAATCATGTTCAATGGTACCAAACAGTATGCAATCAATGTAATCATGTTCAATGGTACTAAACAGTATGCAAACAATGCAATCATGTTAAATGGTACTAAACAGTATGCAAAACAATGCAATCATGTTCAATGATACCAAACAGTATGCAAACAGTGCAATCATGTTCAATGATACTAAACAGTATGCAAACAATGCAATGATGTTCAATGGTACCAAACAGGATGCAATCAATGTAATCATGTTCAATGGTACCAAACAGTATGCAATCAATGTAATCATGTTCAATGGTACCAAACAGTATGCAATCAATGTAATCATGTTCAATGGTACTAAACAGTATGCAAACAATGCAATCATGTTAAATGGTACTAAACAGTATGCAAAACAATGCAATCATGTTCAATGATACCAAACAGTATGCAAACAGTGCAATCATGTTCAATGATACTAAACAGTATGCAAACAATGCAATGATGTTCAATGGTACCAAACAGGATGCAAACAATGCAATGATGTTCAATGGTACCAAACAGTATGCAAACAGTGCAATCATGTTCAATGGTACTAAACAGTATGCAAACAATTCAATCATGTTCAATGGTACCAAACAGTATGCAAACAATGCAATCATGTTCAATGGTACCAAACAGTATGCAAACAGTGCAATCATGTTCAATGGTACTAAACAGTTTGCGAATAATGCAAGCGGTAGTGAACAGTAAGCAAGCAATTCAATCATGATAAATGATACTAAACAATACGCTAACAATGCAATCATGTTCACCAATACTAAAAAGTACGCAACAATGCAATCATGCTCACCGATACTAAATAGTACGCAACAATGCAATCATGCGCAACGGTATTTAACAGTATGCAAACAATGCAACCAACAAGATGAATGGATCTAAATACGTTGCTAGTACTGAAATCTTATAGATGCTCATTTTCAAATAACATCTCAAACGTGTGGCTCGTCAACATCAAAATAAATCAGATATTATAATTCTAAGTTGAGTTTGTGTTAGTGGATGCTTATGGGGCCTGACATTTACGGCAAATATATTTCCTAAACATATACATGCCGTCTCATATTCTACACAAATATTGTAAGAGATTAGTTGAGAGGGTGAACTTTATAACGCTTTCGATGCGTCTATTTGGTAAACAAGCCGCCTACAAAACTGAAAAAATATCGTAAAAAAACCCCAAAGCCTCTATCTAACCGAGAGTATTATACGCGTGATTGTTTACTTTTGATGCATGTTCGAAGTCGCACCCTCTCTGCTGCTATTATCCAAATATTTTATCAAGACCGATTCGATACCTTTTTCGTGGATCAAGTAAAGTTAGTTTTATAAATCCGTGTGAGGTTGACTGAGCATGATCAAATAAATTTCTAAAACGATTATAACCCATATCACAGCTAGACCAGGTTTGACGAATGTTTCTAAGTGTATGTGTATCAACCCCGTTAAACAAGGCAAGAATATTACAATTATCTCTGATTAAGTTTGAAATTTTTACATAAATCACATCTGTGTTATAATGTCTGCCTCGAGAAAATATCTGAGAAGGATTTTATTGTTTGTCCAGCATCATATCATCATACACAACTAAATTTATTAACTTTCCATCCATATCATCAACATTCGGCACTGCATTGATTCCCATTATAAATTGAATAATATCACCATCTTCATTTAACAGTTTCGTGTTTTCCTTAAATCTTTTAACACTTCGAAGCATCGTTGATCATCTACAGATGGTGCAACTAAATACAATTTGTCCCATTTTAAAAATATCATTTTTAGTTTATGTAATAATTGTGTCATACCACTAATTTTGATGTTAGCGTGCCAAATCAAGTTAATCAAGCTGATATGTTATTTTTACCACACAATACTGTCAAAAGACGGACATACAAATACGCATTAACTGTATTTGATGTTGCACGATCAGGAAGTTCTTGAACGATTTAATCGAACACTTGCTGAGAGGTTATTTGGATATCAATACGCAACGGAATTTATTCAAGAAAAGAGATCTAGTGAATCGGTTGCAAGATTGCCAAGTGTGATAAATGCATTTTATAATGAAATTACTAGAAAAATCAATATGAAACCTAATAGCGCGATCACAAAAAAATATACCAGCACGAAATAATTTTTCAAAACAAAAAATACTTGGTAATGTCACTGTCCGATATTTATACGAGCCAGGTGAGCTCGAGCGAGGTAAAAAAAAGCAGCTTCTGATCTTATCTGGAGTGTCACATTGCACAAAATACCTAACATCCACGAGTAGACTCGCAATCAATAGATTAGATTAAACTGCTCATCAGAGTGGGTTTCCATGTCAACAGTAGCGGGTTTTTCCCGAGGAAACATATATATATATATATATATATATATATATATATATATATATATATATATATATATATATATACATACACATATATGTGAATGCATACATATTTAAATATACATACACACACACCTATATATATATATATATATATATATATATATATATATATATATTTATAAATACATATTTATATATACATACACACATACATATATTTATTTATATATATATATATGTATGTATGTATGTATGTGTGTGTGTGTATGTATGACTAAACATCTATTTATATATATGTGCATATGTATATACAAATATGCATGAATATATATATATATATGTATATATAAATATGTATATATATATATATATATATATATATATATATATATATATATATATATATATATATATATATGTCTATGTATGTAGAAATATGTATATATATATATATATATAGATATATAAATATGTGTATGTATAGATAAATATGTATGTGTATATATATATATATATATATATATATATATATATATATATATATATATATATGTGTATGTATTTCTAAATATGTCTATATATCTGTATATATTTATTTTTTTATATGTGTGTGTATGTATATGTAAACATCTATGTATATATATATGTTTGTAGGGATATAAAAATTTGTATGTATATGTATATATATGTGTGTGTGTGTGTCAGTATGTATATATAAATATGTATATCTATCTATCTATCTATCTATCTATCTATCTATCTATCTATCTATCTATCTATCTATCTATCTATCTATCTATCTATCTATCTATCTATCTATGTGCTTGTGTATTTATAAATATATATATGTGTGTATGTATAATATATATATATATATATATATATATATATATATATATATATATATATATATATATATATATATATATATATATATATATGTATATATATATATATATATATATATATATATATATATATATATATATATATAAGTGTCTGTTTGTATATATAAATAGGTATGTGTGTATATATATATATATATATATATATATATATATATATATATATATATATTGACCTTAATGGACACGTGTATTCAAAGTGGAAACTCAATACTTGAAGTCTCGATGACATGGTTGTAAAAATGTTTGCGTTGATAGATTGATAGTGTGATTTGGCATATTCAGCACTGTTCTGACTCGTGAGTGATCTAATTTTGTTGTTCGAAACTTATTTTCGTGTTTTGAACAGTCTGGACTATATATGTAATTTTAGGTTAAAGAAAGTGTGTGATCAGTTTTGTTAGCTCACACATACACATTTCTACAATAATTGAGTAATTATTTTATCTCTCGAGTTATTTCATGATTTGTTTAGTGACAATGATTTTTAACCTGTTCCCTCTCATTATGCTTGGGACATCGGTGTAGAAAGGAAAAAAATAACAACACACACACACACACACACACAAAATGACAGATGTAAAGAGAGACAGATGCTGATATACAATGCTCTTGGTTTAACAAGTTTTGCTCAGGGATTCAAAACAGCAAGACAATTTAATATGTAAAATTTCTTTTTATTGATTTCAAAATTTTCTAAATATATTGCAATAATAATTACAATACATCAGCAGCAGAGGGGACGAATCCTACAACTTTTCCAGGCGTCCATTCACTAATCCGAGGCTTACTACAAATGCTGTCCACGCGGTAAATTAACGCTTCCTTGATAGCAAAAAAAAAAAAAAATAGGACGCCATTGATATTGTCGCCCCCTCTCCCCCGTTGCTGCTCTGGGGTTAAACAGGGGGCGAATCCTACAACTTTTCCAGGCATCCATTCGCTAATCCGAGGCTTTCTACAAATGTTGTCCTTTCGGCAAAATAACGCTTCAGTGAAATCCTAAGGGGGCAGCAAAAAAAAAAAAAATGACTCCATTGCGCCCCAGCCGCTGCTAGTTAATGATGAAAATCCTTTACGACTTCAACCGAATATTTGATCAAGTCCAATACGATATCGTGTTCGAGGGTCATGTAAATTTATTGTTATAAATCAGTGTAGGACTGACGGAGCATGACTAAAGAAATTCGAAATCGATTGAAGTCCATATAGGAACACCATGTCTGCCAAATATTTCGTAGCGTATGTGTATCAACCCCATTGAATACAGCAAGAATATTACAGTTATCTCTGATCACTTTTGGAATCTGAGTGTAGCGTTGAGTGACATATGTCACGTCAGTGTTTTTATGCCTGCCTCGGGAAAATATTCTAGCTGTTTTTTTTTGATTGTCTAACATTACATCATCGTATACGACTAAATTGTTAATGCTCCCATCAAGGTCATTCACGGATGGTAACTCGTCAATATCAGTTATAAAATCAATGATGTTCTCACCTTTAATTTCTGATGCATTCTCGTTAAAATCCTTTAACATTTCGTAGCATCGCTGATCATCTACACTAGGAGCAACTAAATACAACTTATCCCACTTCATCCATATCATTATTAAACTGAGTAACAATTGCGTCTTGCCGGATCCAGATGGTCCAATTATAATTGCGCGGATAGAGTTTGGTAGCGCTGCATGATGCTTAACTGGTTCTCTTGTTTTAGTCGCTGAAAAATCAATTACATTTATATCTCTATACATAAATTATGGATCTATATTGAGTGAAGTGTAAAACGCGTACTAGCACAAATGATGTGACGACGATTACAACTAAAAATAACAGATCAGCACTTACTGGTAGGTGTGCAACATGTGGTATAAAAAAATTTAAATTTGTTTCTATGAAATCCGGAGATGTTTTAAAAAAAAACGAAGAGGTGATATTGCAGCCAAATTGGCAAAACTCCACGGAACCCCATGGGCAAAGTATCCAGGAGAAAAGCACCTTCCAGGATATAGCTACTGCGGCCCCGGAACACGATTGGATATCAGACTCGATGATCAAAATCAACCTCGACGTGGTGAAGAACCAATAAACGCTATTGATAAGGCGTGTCATGCTCATGATGTTGCATATAAAAGCAGCAATCTCCAACACAGACATCTCGCGGGTGTGAAATTAATTCATGCGTTAAATGCTATTCCTAATAAATCTTTCAAAGAAAGTTGGCTTCATGGTTGGTAAAATCAGCTATGAAAGGCAAATTGATGTTAGGTGCTGGTAATTAATAACATGGAATCTATTTATTATTCTCCGAGAGGATACTGGAAGTGTAAAGCAGCAATTAGTAAACTCGCCAACGCCGCAAAAGTAAAAAAGACCACTGCGGCTAATTGGTTATCCAAACAGGCTATATGGCAAATCTATTTACCGCGTCCTAAACAAATCAACTTTTCACATTTTGATGTTATCGTACCCAATGAAGTTCATCAAGCTGATTTATTATTTTTGCCGCATGACGACGGTTATAAATACGCGCTAACCGTAGTTGATGTTGCGAGTCGATACAAACAAGCAGAGCCGCTAAAAAACAAAGTCGGTCACTGAAGTAGCTTCTTCATTTGAAAGAATTTATCGACGAGGTCCACTACGCTGGCCAAATCTATTACAAGTTGATCCTGGCAAGTAATTTCAATGTGTGGTTGCATCTACAATGAAACATCATAATGTCACAATACGACGAGGACATACTGTACTACATCGCGATCAGGCAATTGTTGAACGATTTAATCGGACTCTTGCTGAGCGGTTATTTGGATATCAATACGCAAAAGAATTCATCCAAGAAAAACGATCTCGTGAATGGGTCAAAAGGTTACCAGGGGTAGTTAAAGCGCTAAATAACGAGATTACCCGAATAATCAATATGAAACCTAACAACACAATAAAAAAAGTATATACCACAACCACGAAACGCTAGCGTTTCCCAGCCAATTCTCGGTAATGTCACCGTGAGATATTTGTATGAACCAGGAGAACTTGAAGGTGGTAAAAAAAATAGCTACTGATCATATTTGGAGTGTCAATACGCATAAAATATCTACTATAACACGATCAACTGGTAGACCAGCAATTTATAGATTGGATTCAGCTGCCCCTCAGCAGGGTTTTACACGCGAACAACTACAAGTGATTCCTGACGATACTCAATTACCGCCGCATGGTCTTAACTAGCGCCGTTGCGTCTATTGCACTCAAGACAAGTCAACATCACATTGTTTCTGATATGACCGAGACTGTTATTTTTTCTGTCTACGGTAAATTGTCGAGGATCTTTATCCGAATACTGCCAACTCATTATACAATTGCAACTCGCTCAGTGATTATTCTGTTGTTGCTTCAACGAGATTATTAATTCAGTATCAATGTCAAATTCTCGTTGTTTTTTTTTGTCTTGTTGTTTGTAACCGGAGAGTTTTTTATCAATAATTTAACATCAACGAAGCTAGCATCGCCAATAATATCATCCATTGTGATGTCATCATCTAAAACCATTGTTCGAAGTTGATTTATTCGCCGTACTCTGGATATTGCAAGATAGACTAAATTTGACCACTCCATGCGATTATCGACTATCCAAACAATTGTATCCGATATAGTTAATCCCTGAGAGAAATGTATCGTCGTTACGTAACCTAGCATCCATGGCGATTTATCAGCACGCAATGCGTCTTCAATTTCAACCTCAATATTTTGCTTCCGTGTATCCGAGGGTCTATAACACAGGAAAACTAATGTTAGCTAACAGCTGTATTCCTTTTTATTAGTGTTTTATTCAAATATTCGGTCTCATTTAAATACTGTGAAACACCATTGACAAGTATTCAAGGAAAGAAAATAACACACCCTGTGGATTGACGCTGCTGTATTAGTCACCTTATATACCATATGAAAGGTATTAAGCTTGGGGCTTTCAAAAGCCAATCCGACCGATCAAAACTAACCCACGCCATTGACACGGGGCGTGGTTGTCTTTTGTCAATCATGCAACCGGGTTGATGTCATGGGTTGCTTTTGATTGGTCGGATGGCCGTAGAAAATCCGCCCCGTCGTTGTTGTATCGTCTTGTGCTGTCCCATCATTGTATCATATATCATCCTTAATTAAGCTAATTAATATGTATGCCTACAATCTGCCAAACACTCGATGGAGATTACCGGCATTGTAAGTACATGTAGTGACGTCCCCCAAGCGGAGCTTGGAGCAGAGCCAAGCATATCTACTGGGCGGTCTAATATGACATTTGTCACGTTAGGCCGGAGATTTATGTTTCGGGTCCCCTTTGGGCTTACTTGGATGTGAAGGCAACCAAGGAGTTCCAAAGATGTGTTGTCGCATATGTAACCTCTGAGTCTCTTTCACGTTATTTGACGCGAAAGGGGTTTCCAAATGGGGTTTTCATGTAGGTGCTATCCTTAATTAAGTTAATTAAGTAACCTCTGGGTCTCTCTGACGTCATAGGACGCCAGCGAGATTGCCAAATGGGGTTTTCATGTATGCGCTGTCCTTAATTAAGTTAATTAAGTTAATAAAGTAACCTCTGGGTCTCTTTCACGTTATTTGACGCGAAAGGGATTTCCAAAAGGGGTTTTCATGTATGTGCTGTCCTTAATTAAGTTAATAAAGTAACCACTGGGTCTCTCTGACGTCATAGCGCGCCAGCGAGATTGCTAAATGGGGTTTTCATTTTTCATATTGGAGATAAAATATATTATAATAATAATTGATATCCAAGATGTAAATAATATAATTGCTGAAATTTCAAATTTGAAATATCGCGGAATTGTATTATCGGAAAAGCTAGACACTGAACGCATTATGTCTGAATTTGACAATATCGATGATCAGTCAAAACGAGGTCGTTACGTTTTACCCAAGATGCATTCGCTGATAAAAAGAATACAAAAATCAATGCCTCGTTGTATCGTAACAACGTTAATGTATTCATACAGTTATTCAGTATCGTTGAATCAATTAGACAGAAATTAGGGCAACAGTACCAGATTAGATCAGAGATAGCCTCTAAAGTTCGCAACATTAAACGGCTGATTGAAGAATCCCATATAGACCCTCACGCTATGAATGATAACACACACACGTTATGAATGGAATTCCTATGGAAGTAAATACACGCACAATAGAATTTATCTACGGGTCGATTCTTTTTTTCCCCGGTAAAGTCAAATGCGAAATCGTGAAAATCGTTTACGATTTCAACAAGGATTTTTCACGATTTCGCATTTGAAAATTCAGTGGGTTTTTACAATAATGACCACAGAAGCATTAACTACTAAATTGGCACGAGAAAGACTGGCAGCCATTAAGAAGTTTTTACCAGTCAGAGACCGATTACGGAATAAACTTCAACGACGACAAGAACTGCAAACTGACTTTTCTGTTTCAAGTGAACATCTGCTTGCCCCAATAACGAGCGTGACAAAAGATGTAAAAACGGCAACAGAGCGTGCGATATACGGAGATATCCCCGAGGAAGGAACGCGACGAGAAGTGCCTGTCCTTGGTGTGCTTGAAAAGATAGCAGCGGAAACTGAAATGCCATCAGCGCTGTTACAAGAAAAAAACACCTGGTCCGAAAAAGACTAATGATGAAATAGTAGATGAATTACGCGCGCGATTTAACGAAGAAGGGTTAGCAACAATTGATAAGACTGACCCAGTAGAGTTTCCTGCACTTGTTGTTACGACGTATGAAAACAGAAAAAAATGTTAAAACCACTACAACACAAGTATGTAAGAAATATACAACATTGGGCTGATATATTTTACAAAATTAAAACTAAAACAGGTAAAGTCGACAATGACAATATGTCATATATTGAATATCTCAAAATGGTGAGTACAGTGTATAATGAATATGAAGAACAAAAATCACAAAAAACCCACAAAGACTGCAGCGGCGGCGACAACAACCTGCCAAAAAATATCTTTTTCACCTGCTAAGCAACAACTGCGTTATGATGCGGCTTCGGAAATATTAGTGGAGTCTGATCAGCCCGAAGATGATTTAGAAGAAGACAAAGCAGCTGGATAGTGTAGTGGAAAGGGTTTTTCTGGTAGCGGCAATGACAAAGTCAATGATGGAAACTCTTCGAGTGAAAAATCTTTGATTTTAAACTCAACCGTGACATGCCCTGGTAATATTCTCAGTGATATATCACGGTTAGAGGTACTTGTGGGTGGAAAACGAGCCGGAAACAACTCCGTTGAAATAATTAATGAAGCAGCTGATATTTGCAGACGATTATTTGCCGGCGGTATCATGGACATTGATGTATATCGAGAACTCATTGATGAATTAGTAGATGGGTTTGACCACTATGATGTTTACAGCGATTAAAATAGAAGATGTTTCACTCGAAAAGTTTCAAATCAATTGTGAAAATCCATAGGTGAAAATTTCAAAGAAATTTTCCATTTTCACTCAAGGAGTTTCACACTAGTATTTAGAAAATACTAGCAATTGAAAACACTAGTGTTTTTATAACAAGATGATCATACACTACAACCATGATAAACCAACAAGCGTGTATGTGGTAAACTCACGATTGCCTGTTTATAGAACATATTACGGAGATGGTTTCGGCAATACCATTGCGGGGTTATTTACAAGAATGGCCCCAAAAGTGGCGCCGTTAGTTAAACAACTAGGAACGAAAGCCATTGATGTTTTTCGTGATAAAGGAATCAACGCTGTTGGAAATCTTGCCGGAAAGGCATTTTCTGCAGCAAAGGATAAAATAACATCATTGGTGCGACGACGAAAAAAGCAACCGTCATTGTTGTTGCCATCTACAACAGTGATGCCTGCAAGTGTCAACAAAGCAATTAATAGCGCAGTGGAACAAAAACTAGCGTCGTCGACTGCTACACCGGTGACTACATCACTCACTGATGTACAAAATAGCGCTATCATGAACGCAATAGCGGGAAGTGGTTTGAAACCAAAAAGAAATTCAAAGCATTTTCAATGACGATGATGATTAAAAAGTTTCACAATTGAAAACACTAGTGTTTTTATAATAAAATGTTTAAACGACAAGCTGATCCAGCGTTTGACATGGATGCCCCAGTGCGCAAAGATGATTCTGTCCGGGATTATCAATACTATTATGCAATACAACCCAACTTACGATCGCGAATTGAACTTCAAGTCCAAGATACCAGTAAATACTTTTTGCCGTGTGAGGCATTTATTGAAATTGATGGAGAACTTGTAACAAATGTTGCAGCTGGTACACCATATGCAGATGACGCAAATGTCCGCGTTGGTTTTGTCAACAGCGGCATAATGGCGTTATTTGAAAGTGCAAGATATCTCATTGATGGAAAAGAAATTGAATCAATAGATGGTGAGGTTGATGTTGCAACAACAATAATCGGACTAGCAAGATATTCTGATGATTATACAAGGTCAGCTGGTCTATGATGTTTGCAAAGGATACTTCTGATCATCCTGACCACCTTCAGTACATTAAAGTGTTAACAGCAAGAGATAATGCAGAAGCCGATCAACAAGAAGCAGCTAATTCAGAACGCCGACCTAGACCAGGCGCCGCATTTGACATTATAGGAGGCGTTAACGGTAATTTCAATTTAGGGTTTGCAGCACGAAAGGGGGCATTGCAAGGACAACGTCGACAGTTTTCATGTGCGATTCCATTGCATCAAATATTTGGATTTTGTAGAAATGTTAGAGAAGTTATTTACGGAGCGAAGCTTACAGTAGCGTTAGTGCGAAAGGGTAATGACAATAATGCAATCTGGCGTGCTAATGGTGTTGCTGATGGTAAAGTTGTTTTAACTAAATTGGCATTGTGGATGCCAGTAATGACCCCATCAATTACCGAAGAAGAACGGCTGCTCTCATTTATGGATGCGGGTGGCAAATCATTGCTAAGCTGGTTAACAACAACAACAGATGCCAAAGAGGATAATGTTAATGATACATTTACATGGTACTTAGCAGCCAAACAAGGCGTTTCAGCTCCACGCCATATATTTATAGCGCTACAGAATAGGGAGCGATTAGGTCGTCAACTATCCAGCCATATGATATTTGATCAATTAGGAGTAAGGGAGGTTTCGCTGAGAATAAACGGACAACAGGACACATCCGAGGATATACAACTTGATTACAATAGCAACCACATAGCACGTGTGTATCATAGAATGCTGTCATATATGGGTCGTGATCAAAATGTCGATACTGGTTTGCAAATATCGCAACTTGATTTTAAAAGCCTCTATCCGATTTATTACTTTTCACTTGAACATCTTGATTTAACAAGACAATCCGTTGTTGACATACACTTTCGAGCTCGTATAAACCCTGCTGGTGTTAATTATAGAGCGGTTGCTGTCATTCTCAGTGACAAATCAATGTTGTTAGAAGGGGTTGGCGGACGAATGAGACTTATTGATGCACCAGTGGAAAATCTTTAATTGAAAATGAACAATTTCTTTGAAATTTTCACCTATCGATTTTCACAATTAGATCAATTGAAAGCATAAATGTTTTTACAATAAAATGCCATATAGTGTTGTTAGTGTCAAGCTGACTGATGGTCAAGTCAAGAAATTAAAATAAAAATTCGTTAAAGAATACGGAACCACAATAACATTGAAACCAGCGCAGATGTCCGGCGGTACACATAAAATATCATTGACGGATCGTCAAATAAAACATTTCAATGATGCCATTAAAAATAAACGAGAGGTTCAAATTGTATTTTGAAGGCTGCAGTCGCCAACATGATAAAATCAGGTGGTATATTTCCATTGTTAGCTGCAATACCAGCATTGATTTCAGCGGCTGCCCCAGCGGTGGCGAAAGCGGCGGCGTTGGAAACCGTTGGTACCGCGGCAGGGATGGCACTAAAGAAAGCAGCTGGACAAGGGTATAAAAAAAGGGAAAGAGTCTAAGACTACCAGGAACTCCTCACACGTGGTACAGCGGGAACGGCTTAAGAATACCAGGAACGGTTTATTAGTTGAAAACCCAATTATCCCCATGTCCAATTTTGATTTAATTGATACTGTTAAAAAACTTGCGATAAAAAACTTCAGAGGGGTTTTTATGAGAGATCAATTACCGAGAAAACCAAATAACGTTGAAACCGGTATCATCAATCTTGTTAACTCTAACGGGGAGGGAACTCACTGGGTTGCATACGCGATTGATCCACGTTGTTTATTTCGATTCATATGGATTAGCCCCACCAAAAGAGTTTATGCGGTATATATCAAATCGCTCAATTCCAATTTTTTATTCCAAGCTGACAACACAACAATTAAATGATACACCAATATGCGGCCGTGAAGTATTAAATGTCCTCGCGGTAATATCATTAAAATCCTTTAGTGAAAATTCAAAGAATTTTCCACCGGGGAAACCACCACATATGGTTGTAAACGAATATACCAGTGGGAAGTTTTTAGTGGAAAATCCATAAATTGAAATACAAGTTGCGCTAACAATAATGATTGATATTTGGGGACGACCTCTATTAGCGTTAGAAAAAACCATCACGAAACACAGGATGTAAAAAAAATAATCAAAGATTAAATCGCTGAGACGTTGAATTTAGCAAGTGTTGACCCCGGGGAAATAGTTGTATTTCAAGATCGCCTGGGTAAATTGAAAACCAGTAATGTGTCATTGGATGAAATTTTAATACAAAGACGTGACGCCGCCGATAACGCTATTGCGCTGTTTCAGGATGACAAACTCAAACCGGGCTCACTTATATCTACGATCACAAATACACTTGCCAACTACGATAAAGAATTTGACGAACATGTGAAAAATTATAACCAATTTCGCAAAAACGTCATCAATAAGTTTTTTGGATCCCCACTTATAGTTGCGCCTTCTCTCACTGAAATTAATTCATTTATTGATGATCAAAAGGTCATCAATGACCTCACTGATAATTTTTTTACAACAACAACATCCGATAACGTTAAAGCTACATATTCGGAAATAATCAAAAAACTTAATGAAATCGCTGAAATCAAAAAATCTATCGGGGATAGTAAAACAACAATCGACGCCGTCAAAGATGATTTTCCAAAAATGGTCGAACGACTCGATAAAGTAAAAATTCCACATGCTGCAGGGCGTGTCCGTAATGTAGTGTACACGGTGGGCCATGGAACCTTTGATTGGGGTGTAACCACTAATCCTTCACTTTCGCCACTTATCACAGTGGATGGTATTTATCGGCTTACAATAATATCCGACGAACAATTTAATATAAAACTTCTTGGGGATGAAGGAACTGGTATCAATACGTCAACATTTAAAGCCGATTCAACCCGCGTAATACTTTTACTAAGTGCGGTTAAGAATACTGTAGGTAGAAAAACAATAGAATGGGTGTTAGAATTTATAACAAATATACCTGGCGATGATTAATTCAACGATGAATATTTAAAATAACGATGACATCACATCAATATCGCTATGATACGGTCAGAGAATTTGCAATGAAACTCAAAACACTCGCTGAGGAGTATGCAATGAAAATAAAAAAAATACCGCAGGAGAATTACAGTCATTGACGTTACAGTGTACTCGGTGAGTGGTGTAATGGATGGAGCTGGTATTATACTGTCTTCAGTGACAATGATATCCCCGGTTGCTATTTCAATTTATATATCCGCGGCGATAACAATCGCTGGGGTTGCAAATGCAATCACTAAAAAATTATCATCATGTTCTCAGGGAAAACTTAACGAGTATACAGTAAAACATCAAATAGCATCTAACGGTTACTCGCAATTATCCTTGTTGATATCATCATCGATTGATGACTCATTAATTACCGAAGACGAGTTCTCCGCGGTATCAAAATTAGAAATTGTAAACAATGATAATAATAATGTCACTAAAACTCGAAGAGTTTCAACTACTTCAACGAATAGCAGAAAATACCACTCCGGCACAAACAAGCATGATATCAATAACATCAACAAATCCACAATTTAGTGTGAATTTCCCCTCTCCGTTTCCAGTGAAAGAGATAACGCTAGCTAAATTACGAGTAAACCATAGTTGGCCCAATATTAGATCGGTTGCATTTGGCGGTCAACAACCCAATAATTCGTTGGTGTTCTCGTATAAGAATAAACCCCATGGCACCCCAGACTGGAACGTTGTTTCCATACCAACTGGGTCGTATCAAATTGAACAAATTGATGCTGAATCGCAACGTAGAATAAAATCAATCACGGGAAAAGAATTAAAAATAGCTATTAAAGTTCATCAACCGACGTTATCATCCGCGATTGAAATAAACACAGAGGGATACGTTGTAGATATTTATAACAGCTCAATAAGAACAGTGTTAGGTTGGCCTGAAAACCCACCTCGGGGAAAATCCACTGACTTAGTAACAGATGTACAATCATATCATGAAATCGCCCCATCATATCGAGATAATTTATCTGATATAAAAAAGTAAAACTCACCGATATATTCATATTTACCAACAATAACACCATGCAATGGGATTTTATTATTAAAAGAACAGTTGATTCATCTGTTACTATCGTATTTACGCTAACTGACATCATTAATTATTTTAAAGAAATTAATCAATTACATAAAACACAACTAGAACAACTACGGCAAACAAACACACAAAAACACGTTGAAATACTAAATCAGCTTGTATCTGACATGGAATATATCAATGAACCAATTATTCAAACAATAATTAATGATAAGGGCGGCAATAAACAACGATTCCTAACCAGTTTCAATATCACAGAAGCCGATCTACGTAATTTCAAGTTTCCCGGATACAACGCGGAGGAACTAAAAAAATCTGTTAGGGAAGTTATCACGATATTCCAATTACAAGATTCAACCATCCTCAAATATAATAATGACCCAGATGGCGGCGGTAGGCATATTGCCCCGCATAATGTAAATATTTCATCGGTGATTGCACTCAATTTAGTATGTGATGCTATCGAAGGAAGCTATCAAAAAAATCTCGAGCAATCAAATCAAGCTCAGAAAGGATATATTCATTATTCCTTTGCACCAACAGCTCCTCCAATATTCCTAATTATTGAAAATCCAATTAATCCTGTCTACATGCGATGCCATAATAATTCACTAACGAGAATTAATTTCCGACTCACCGACCAGTCAAATAATTTGATTGATCTACAAGACGAAACGTTACAAATTAGTCTGTTTGTAGGGTCTTCAAGGACTTGATCAATATTCGGTTGAAGTCGTAAAGGATTTTCATCGTAAATTGCTAGCAGCGGCTGGGGCGCAATGGCGTCATTTTTTTTTTGTTGCTGCCCCCTTAGGATTTCACTGAAGCGTTATTTTGCCGAAAGGACAGCATTTGTAGAAAGCCTCGGATTAGCGAATGGACGCCTGGAAAAGCTGTAGGATTCGCCCCTTCTTTAACTCCAGAGCAGCAACGAGGGGAGGGGGGGGGGGGGGGGGAAAGGGCGACAATATCAATGGCGTCATTTTTTTTTTGCTATCAAGGAAGCGTTAATTTACCGCGTGGACAACATTTGTAGGAAGCCTCGAATTAGCGAATGGACGCCTGGAAAAGTTGTAGGATTCGCCCCCTCTGCTGCTACATCAATGTAATATCACTATAAAAATGAAAGATTGTATGACACATTCATGTATTTATTACTTTAATATTTGTACTTTTATCTAACTATTTGTTATTCATTTTCGTAATTTGTCCATTACTATTCAGTGTTAATTGTCATATGAAAAATCCAGAAGTTATACATTAAGTTTTGTAACTTATTATTCTAGCCTGGATAGTTGACACTTAACTTGAACATCATGTATTTACTTAACTTGATTGGATCTTAACTAGAAGGTGCAGTTATTGAAATGACAGGTGGAAACCTGTCTTATATTATGATATAGTTCTTGTACAGGATTTTTATCAGATAGTCCTTAGTTAACATTTACTTGATTTGTACTGCTTGGGTTTGTAATGGTCATTTAAACATTTTCACGAGTAGTACCGCTTGAGTTTGTTGAGGTCATGTGAGAATTGTACTGCAGTAGATTATTGAACAGACAGTGCTACATTTGTAACATACATTGGAAAGAATGTTACTCATTTGTTACTTATTTATTGTTACTCATTTGTTACTCATTTATTGTTACTCATTTGTTACTCATTTATTGTTACTCATTTGTTACTCATTTATTGTTACTCATGTGTTACTCATTTATTGTTACTCATTTATTACTCATTTATTGTTACTCATTTATTGTTACTCATTTGTTACTCATTTCTTGTTTATGTTGAGTGCTGGGCCATGTGTATGGTTTCAAGGATAGCTCATTGGAGTGGTCAGACAGAGAGAATGTATTTAGAAGGAAGGTTGCCTTTTGTCATTGCATTCAAAACTGGGACAAAGGGAGAGAACAGTATTATTTTGCAGATATAGGGGCATTTTTGCATATGTCAGGCATAAAACTGCTTAATTGTCTTTGTTCAACACATCTTGTGGTGTACCATATTTGACACAATTGGGGAATTTTCCTTGTAAGCATTTGAGTCTCCATGATGATTGTTTTGCTTAGTCAAAATAACATATTCAGTATCTGTATCTGATTTCAAGAATGGTACATGTTAATTAGCTTGTGGAATTCTAATCCACTTGTAATATTGTGGATGGAGAGGTATAACCAAAACCCTGTATCTGAGTGGGATAGGATCATCTTGCATCAGGTAATGCTTGATTGCATACATGTCTGATGGATGAATAATTGGTTTGTGTTGAGTTGATCTTGATAAGTCATTCTTTGTGTTCAACTTTACTTTGATTTTTTAAACTCAGGGTATGTAACAGTATTGATTGAATGACCAAATTTAACCTGAAATAGCAATTCATATTAGCCCTGACATTTCTAAAAATGTTTTTATGGTATTTCTTAGCTCGGCTTCAGGGAGGATCCTCTTTTATGTTGTGGTGACCTTTGGGGATGCTTCAGCATAAAATATGGTTAACATTTGGGCCAAATGTTCAGACTCATCTGGCTTCAGGTCAACCTCGATATTCTTCTCTTTCCACCATTCTGAAATTCATATGTTGTTCAGCTTGGTAGTAACTATTTTCCAACATTTGAAATATTTAGATCTTTGGGGAAAATCATTCATGCATATCTCCTTTCCATAATTAGTATTTAAATAACAAATTTGTTACATTTTTTATGTTGTCACAAATATTAATTTAAAGATAAACTATATTTTAGTCACTTAAAAGCAAGTTGTCTCAATTTTTAAAAAATGGCATGAATGATTTAATTTTTTTTATTTTTTGGCATACAAATATACAGTATATTGCCTTTTCATAATATAAAATTTAAGAAAATAATAGATCAGAACAAATTAAGTATCAATCAATATTAATTATGCTTACATAAGCTTACATTAATGAACAGTCCAGTATACTGGTTATTATTATTATAATTAATTTATTATGATTATTGAATGAATAAATAAATCTACCCCCATTGAGCCTTTTTCTTGGGTAGATTTTGAGTACTGCCATTCAGATATGTCTAAGAGATCTTCCTCATTAAGTGGTTTGAAGTGTTTTGGTTTGTGGTCATTCTGGGTATCAACTGTGAACTGAACAAGTGTTGGTTCATTGAAACTAAATGATAACTCAGTTTGTAATACTTTTTCCACTTCAAAGGGTTCATCAAATATGGATGGGTTAGCATTTTAAATATCATCATGCATGAAATCTATTTGATAAGGCAAAGTAAGCGAAAAATAGCTGAATTCTGACATTTCAGTTTCAGTGTTGGATAGCTTTAATACAGGATATCGGTGACCTTGACCTTGCACACTTAAAACATTTTTATGCATATTTTTCACAAACTTTGCTTGCTTTTCTTCATAAAAGATGATAAATATATGTTGATTTAACTTTGCAGCCATATTGAAACCCTTGTTATGACTCCTACAATTACATGCATGGTCATACCAATATGGGATGTACACTAAAACAATTTTTATGAGATGGTCCAAAATAACAATGGTGCTGATCTGACAATCAGTATAGCCACCATGGTTTTATGTGAACAGTAGACCTCTAATGTGGTCAAGTTAGTCCTTACTGATCATTGATATCCATGTAGGTTAAATGTTTGTCTTAGATGGGATATGTATGTGAAAACATTTGTCAGCAGTTTCCCAGGTTCTTCTTCCACTAGGCATATTAGGTTCAACCAGGTCCCATTTGTGGGGTCCTTAAGACAACCAGGTCCCATTTGTGGGGTCCTTAAGACAACCAGGTACCATTTGTGGGGTCCTTAAGACAACCAGGTCCCATTTGTGGGGTCCATAGGATGAAGCCTCATTTCAAGATGTATAAGTATGACCCATTACATTTCATGTTTAAAATTTGGGGTTAGAATCATGGTCTGCAAGAGAAATATGGTTTGTGCCATGTAAAAATATTGTGGTGTGGATATGCCATGGCACGTCAAATAATTTTTGTTTATCTTTGCTTTAAATGAAGAACACTATGTAGGCAACAGAAAACATACTGTTCATCATTATCTAATTATTTCTTTGTGGTGATATATTTTAAATGTGAAAATGGTGCTAATATGTTAAGTAATTTTTCTATAATTTTATACACTTATTTCTTTTGCAACTTGAAATAATTAACATGTATCTACTTAAGTTTGTTTAGTTAAAAAAATTTCCACTTGTTGGAAATAGTTTATTTATATTTTAACCAGTCTAATATTCTTTGTATATTTTAACCAGTCTAATATTCCTTGTATATTTTAACCAGTCTAATATTCCTTGTATATTTTAACCAGTCTAATATTCCTTGTATATTTTAACCAGTCTAATATTCTTTGTATATTTTAACCAGTCTAATATTCCTTGTATATTTTAACCAGTCTAATATTCCTTGTATATTTTAACCAATTTAATCTTCTTTGCATATTTTAACCATTGTAATTTTCTTTGCTTTTATTTTCTGTGACTAGAACATCAGCATAATTGATAGCTGTTGTAATATAAAGCTACTACAATATGAAGATTGATGATGTAAAACACAAGTTGTCATATTTCTCAATATACACAAAATTTTATTTTCTCATTGCCAGGTCAAAACCAAATGAAAAGTTACCAGCAATTTACCTGATTGACTCGATCGTGAAGGATCTCCCACAGTCATCATACAAGTCTTTGTTAATGAAGAATATAGTTCATACCTTTACCTCAGTCTTTGAAAAGGTTAGGATTAATTTAGCTAGATAGAATAAAAAGCAATTTTATTTTTCATATTTAACTATTATTCACCAAGTCTTACCAGGTGATTGCATAAATTAGGCTATGCTCAAAGTTTGTGCATATTTAATTTTATATTTAATTTTATATCTACATGTTCTTATCATCTCTCTCTCTCTCTCTCTCTCTCTCTCTCTCTCTCTCTCTCTCTCTCAACAATTTTCTTATACAATAAACGCAGGGTGCTAAATTAACTTTTAATATTCAGTGCTTTTCAAAATGATGTATGAATTTGAAAATTTGTTGGTAATGACAAAAAGGAAGTTATCTTTTGGACTTTATGGAGTCTAGTTTCATACTAACAATAATGTTGATGTATCCAGATAGATTTAGCATATTTTTGAAGTTTGTGATACATTATGATTGTTTTTCATTAGTTTTGAATAAAATATAACAGAAATTTATTCAGTTTGCTTTGTGAAAAATATTGGATAAATGCTTGCTTGTGTGAGATGTTTTATTCCATTTTCTTTTTTATTATTTCGTTCTTATGCTAAATTCTCATATATTGAGTCATTATCATTATTTATCAGTCATATCTTTATATTATTCATTCTACTAGATGGCTGCTTTTCCTGGGCAGATGCTGTTAGTTTATGGGATGGTCTATCATCTGTGTATCAGTTAGCTTATTATCTCTATACCAGAGAGAGATGCATTAACAGTTTCAGACATTAATAGTTTCAGAAAGTAATGAAAAAAATTGAACATTTTCTTGTCAATGTACTCTTAACTACTCCAGTGACCTAGTGGTTAGAACATCCACTGCTGAAGCAGGATGTCATGGGTTCGATCCCTGGCCAATTCATACCAAAGACTTACTAAAATGGTACTAACAGGAACCTTGCTTGATGCTTAGCATTAAGAGGTTAAATCAGATAGTTCATGTTCTGTTGAAAGCTTTTGCTTGTGTTAGAGCTTGTGTTAGAGCTCTGTTGTCAAAAGTACTTTGGTTGTGTTAGAGCACTGTTGTCAAAAGTATTTTGGTTGTGTTAGAACTCTGTTGTCAAAAGTAATTTGGTTGTGTTAGAACTCTGTTGTCAAAAGTATTTTGGTTGTGTTAGAGCTGTGACAAACAGGTAATAGTGATTTAAAATGCTGCTATACAGTAGTGTAATTTATAACATTTCTCTTTGGGGTATGTCATATACAAAAGAAAAACTAAACAGGTGTTTGTTTTTTTTATCATACTGCATATGCCTTCATGAATTTCTCCATTGGTATTAGCCATTCACTGGTGTGTGCATGGCCTTATGTGCAAAGCATCATGAAAGGTCTGAGGTACTATTATACCATTATTAAAAACTTTCAATGCAACTTTGCAAGGTAGTTTTCTTTTATCTTTGTAGGTGGATATAAAGACATGTTTCGCTTTGTATAAAGTGTGACAGTCATGGATTGGTGTTTTTCCCAACAACAAGTTGTACAGCATAGATAGGCAGATAAACAATTGCTTGGATCCTGCATGGCTAATAACAGCAAGACCACCAGAGCATTGTAGCAGTCATGTTGACCAAAGATTTCTTCAGTCAAGGCAACAGGTATATTAACATCAAGTAGATTAATCAGAGTTAGGTAACATTGCAGTTTTAATCTGTCTGATATCTTACTGACTTTTCATCCATACATTATCCATATGGTTTCTGGAAGACAACCTTTCTAAGGAATAGTTGGATGTGGACTTGTCATTGCATCATAAATTTTACCAAAGAATATAGGATTTCAGCAATTGTTCATTGATGAGATCTTGAATTAATTAGATTCCATGAATTCTATTATATCACTTAACGGCCTATGATGGTCCATCATCTAACTATGTAAATTTAGCATGTATCTTCACATTGATAAGACATTCAACAAGTTTGACTTTTTGCACTCCATGACGTTTTTGCACTACATGATATTTATCCTCTTAAATTCTTTTATATGAAGCTTTTTGTTGTTTTGTAAAACTTACTTTTAGTGGTCACATGTAGGGATTTTAAGCTACCTAAGTGAAATTTTTTGGGATGCATTGTTGTTATATTACATCCAGGTCAAATATATATGTGACTAAATTATTTCTGGCCCTTAATATTAACTTAACCTTTTTCTTTAAAAACTTTTCATTGCTTTAAATTAGTTAAAGATCATTCATGAAGCTGCCAAAAGGTGAATCATATATTATCATATGTCCATCTGTTATTTGTTTCATTTCTGTTCAATTGGCTTTATTTGAGATATTTACATTTTCAAACTGTATTTGTGGTTTATATCTGGAAAAAGAGAAAGTCTATAATTTATTATGGGGTCAAAGATCAAGGTAAGTGACTAAAAGAGGGAATACATATTCTGGACAAAATATTGTGCATGACTTACTTTTGGAATAAGGAAGAAACCTATTTATTTTAGGGTTACTGGATGTGAAACTTTCTGCACTGAAAATGTTCTTGTTCTTCACCAGTTGTGTTAATGGCTTACCATAGCTTCAAAAAGAAGTCTGTTGTTTTGGGGATCAAAATATTAAAGGTCAAGGTCAGATAGGAAGGTCAAGTAGAAAACCAGTTTAAGCATAATGACTAATTCAGGTTGACATATAGTAACTAGAGTTCTGAGGGCTGGCACTTGCAGTGAGAAAGAGTGATATTTTGGTATCAAAGATTGGGGTCAAAAAGAAAAACTACCATGACAATTAGGTCGTTGTCATTGATAACCATTAGTCATAAATCTCCCATTTCAGATATATCCTACTAATCTACACAGAGGACTATTAAACATTCTTCAAGCCTATAATGCTTTATTAGAATTATTCTCTAATACATCGGCATTGGTTACGCTTGTAGATCAGAGTCTGTAAACCGACTTTGGAGACTATATTTTCTCAGCTGTTGCCTGTTTGTTTGAGAACTGAGGCTTGATTGCAATGTATCCCACTGTATTATCACTCATTTATTTCTTGCTGCATTTTGCATTAACTTCATATTTCAAAGAGCTGAATGGTTTCAGAGTATGGAATTGGCAACCAAAAGTGTGTGGGTTAGAATCTTGTGAGTTGATTAGCTTGGCTTGGCTATTGTTGTGTATTCTCTGCTCAGTTACCTCAGCACTAAATATCATGTTTGTGTTGATGTGCTTTAAAACTCCAAACCAAATCACATCATATTTGTCACATTCCTGAACCAAGTCAAGAAAAAACAAGTTAATAGTGATATAAATTTAATATTTTGCAAAATGTATTGTACAGTTTCCCATTTTAAAATAATTCATAACGTGTTTACAATGAAGAATTGAAAGTGAACTTTAAATGACATTTATAGACATTAGTTTTTAAAGAATAGTGGTTGAGATTGCTAAGATAATGACATTCCACTGTGTCCAAATTGCTCACAGTACACTGTGTCGGAATTGTAAGATAATGACATTCCACTGTGTCCAAATTGCTAAGATAATGACATTACACTGTCCAAATTGCTAAAATAATGACAGTAAATTGTGTCCAATTAGCATATTGTAGATAGCTGATAAAGGTAAATACAGTCTTGGAAACTGCTAGAATTTTGGTGGCTACCTTGAAAAGTTGATGAATGTGGGGTCGCATCTAAAATACAACTGGAATCGAACATATAGTTCTTTCTGATATATATATATATATATATATATATATATATATATATATAAATACAGTAGATATAATGAAATGACTGCTTTTATAATTGCAGTTTGGCAGACCTGTGAAGAGAGGCTTGGAAAGCACAGATATAAACCATACCCAATTTTAAAAAATAAAGCTGGAAGGCTGCAATATCAGCTCAAATATTTTGCATGATATCAGGTACTATATTAATAAATGTTTAGTCGGTAATTAGGTTATTGCTTAGTTGTGATACATCAAATTAGTGATATGGCCCTTTTGTACTTTATATCATGACTTTTGACTGTTTTGCTCAAACACAAGTAAAGCTTATGCGATTGGCAACATAATGCCCAACTTGAATAAAATTTTCTTCTTGCTTTTTATAGCACCTTTAATACGTTTGCTATATTGTGTGGAGTCAAATGTAGCAAGTGCCATTATCCATGACATAGCCAACTTGAGCTGGCCTGGGTGTTTGCAAGAAATCTTGTGGCTATTCTTGTTAATTTCATATTGCTACCCTTCTTGAAAGAATGATGACATTGGCATTGGATTTTCACTCAAATACCTCTCAGATTGGCTCATTTTTAATTGTTCCTGAATTAAAATGTCTGTTACTTTGTGAGTTAGTTTGAAAACCAAACATACTTTCTTGACCTTGATGCCAGACATTACTGCTTGCATTTTTGTTCTTCACTGAAGGCAGCTACAGCTACTTGTATATAAAACATTGAATCTATATCGTTGTTGATTGTCAGCAATCTGATATTGATTTGGTCAAAGATCTCAACTTTAGTTTTTATTTGTACTTGCTTTTGATCAATATAGCACAAACAAGTGTAAATTTATTTTTATCAAATCCAGTTTATGAAGATAATCTTAAGAATATGTTAATTGTTGCCAGTTTGGGGGTGGGGGTATAATTAATAGTTATGGATTAAATAAAATCTTGGTTGTTGGGTAAATCTTGACAAGACATGTTCATATGATAACGATGTTCAATGGCCATGCACCCCAGTCACATGTACTGAAAAGACCACCTGAGAGCAGGAATCACAAAATGGATGATCATGGATTGATGATATAATGAAGAGGATGTAGAATCTGGTATCAAGGTGTAAATGGAGAAAAATATGTAAAAAAGTAGACTTAACACTTCAAATAAAAAATTGTACAGTAGGATGAATAATCAAGCCAGAGGAATTCAGTTTACATTAAAGGAAGTTTTGTAGCAGTGTAACTGGCTACTGTCTAACAGGGATGCATGGGTGTAATATTTTAACTTCACTGACCATGCTTCAAAGGTCTATCTAGTCAAAAATAAAAATGGCACCAGTCTGATAGCCACTATATGCACCACACCACCTAACTTTGCTCTCACTGAAGAATATCAGAGATGGTTTCAACACTTGACAGGAATAAATTGTCTTGAATTCTGGGAAATTTTTTTTGTCGAGTAGATCTGTTCCTCACTGGCTGATACCAACTTTTCACTCAAAGCCTTATTGTTCTATTTAATTTGTCCTGAATGAAAAAGGTACTCACAGTGAACATATTGAAAATCTTGTCACTAATTCTCCTGTTAGAATGGATTCTCATATTTTCAAGAGATTTCATCAAAAGCCTTCTGAGGGTGTTCCATTTGGCCTAAATTAAAATGGTGCTAATCTTACATTTAATATGGCTGACACAGTAGCTAATTTCAAAATATTATTGCTAAAAATATCAGAGATGATTTCTCAATTATATAGAATACATCAGTTTAGGGGGTACTGATGTAGTTATGAAAGTGTTTGTGATTCCTCCTTTACATTGTTTTAAAAGTAATTACAATAGGATGGCTTGCTTTCCATTGTTTTAAAAGTAATTACAATAGGATGGCTTGCTTTCCAATATTTTAAAAGTATTTACAATAGCATGGCTTGCTTTTCATTGTTTTAAAAGTAATTACAATAGCATGGCTTGCTTTCCATTGTTTTAAAAGTAATTAAAATAACATGGCTTGCTTTCCATTGTTTTAAAGGTAATTTTTAATAGCATGACTTGCTTTCCATTGTTTTAAAAGTAATTACAATAGCATGACTTGCTTTCCATTGTTTTAAAAGTAATTACAACATCATGGCTTGCTTTCCATTGTTTTAAAAGTAATTACAATAGCATGGCTTGCTTTTCAATGTTTTAAAAGCAATTACAATAGCATGGCTTGCTTTCCATTGTTTTAAAAGTAATTACAATAGCATGGCTTGCTTTTCATTGTTTTAAAAGTAATTACAATAGCATGGCTTGCTTTCCATTGTTTTAAAAGTAATTAAAATAACATGGCTTGCTTCCCATTGTTTTAAAAGTAATTACAATAGCATGGCTTGCTTTCCATTGTTTTAAAAGTAATTACAATAGCATGGCTTGCTTTCCATTGTTTTAAAGGTAATTTTCAATAGCATGACTTGCTCAGTAGATTTTGGTAAGTTAGATATCATCATAATTTAAACTGTTATAAAGTTAACAAAATGTTTCTGCTAAAATCTGTTTTGTAATGAAGTAATCCGTTTATTAGGATGAGGCACAAAGTAGGACTTGATCAACAATTAGAATAGACATCGTGTTGATGCTGCACTGATCAAATCTGTTAAGAGAACACAATGGCATAACCATGTTAAAATAGCCTTCAAATGATTAATTTGTGTTACAGTGAACTGGTTGGAAGGTATAACGATGACCACAGAAGTGGGCACACACACCCCTCCAACAGTTATGTTGACCAAATGGCCAGCCTCCAGTTGCAGAGCTCAAGCAACAGTGGTTGGCAGAACTTTAAGAAAAGCCACTCAGAGGATTATGGCATGCCTCAAACAACAGTCCTAATGTTGATGTATTCAGCTTGGTTAGCCAACTAAAAGCAGCAGGTATGATACCATCTACCTCCAGTCAGGAACCTGCAAAGATGGTAGCAAAGATGATGGAGGAACCAAGCTTCGCTGTAACTAAGAAAATTTTAAGTTTATAAGTAATTAATAGCACTATTATAAAGGTTCATCTGTATATTGCAAGATCTTTGTAGGGCACACATGTTATTTTTCTTAATTGGTTATTATTAGATAATTAGCATTGGAGAGGCACCTCTTAAAAGTATTTTGATGTCTGTACTATATTCTTTTTGGATGCACCTCATGTGGTATTGAAAAACACTATTTTTATGTCCACATTATATTCTTTGGAGGAGGCAAATATTGTTACCTGCATCAGCCTCAAGGAGTGTTACCTGTATCAAACTATCCCAGTTAGAGTTATCCATATCTGTCCATCTGTGTGTGTCATATCTTGTCACATCCTTGAAATGTTTTGTTCCTTTGTAATAAATTTAGAAGGATTGCATAGACAGATGTTTTCATAGTAAGAAGATCTAGGTTAGGTTTGTTTTTAACATTTACTTTGACATTTGGTCTTAGATGTATTTAATAAATCTTTCTTCAGTTACTTTACATACCGTATTTACTCACTTATAAGATGACTGAAACTGCAAGCTGTGCAGACCCATATCTTCTGTCCCATAATGCACCATCAGATCTGGGCCTGTGCAGTTTCTTAGGACTAGTAGACCAAATAGCATAGATCAGAATCTGCAGGTACACTGTGTTAAAGCAGATCAGGATCTTTGTTTTGACTTCACTTATTTGTGAGTATATACTGTATTTGCAGGCATCTGTATTGTACAGACAAATTCCTATTAAGAAAGTAAAATTTGGCATCGGATATGAGTTCCGTATCTACATCAACTTTATGACATTTTTCTTACCAAGGCTATTTTACTCCAAAGCTAAAAAGGGATCAATTCTTTGAATACACCTGTTAACTTCAATACTTTTTAAAGGTCAGCAGCTGAAGTTTGATTTTATCATTGTATTTTCTTAATTTCAGGAGAAAGAAAATGTTCTTGAAGTTCCAGATATGACAGACATGGATCTGGCTAAGTTAAATAAGTAAGTACAGTATGAATTTTAATGTCATTATTAAATGAGAAGCATAGGGGTCCCAAGTGGCCAAGTGGTCTAAAGCGCTTTCTGTTATGGATCACTGTCGTCTCACTTCTGTCTATGTGGGTTTGAGTCTAAGATTCGGCTAATGTAGTTATGTGAGAAAGTTTGCCAGTAGCTTCTCGTGGGTCAGTGGTTCTTTTAGGGGGTTTTCCTGGGTTCTTCCTCCACCAATAATACTGGCCACCATGTATAGCCTATTGTGTGCTGAAAAATGGCGTTAAACCCTAAAAACAAAACAAAACAAACAAATGAGAAGCTGCTAGTGGAATACAACTAATGCAAGCATGAATATATGACCAAATAAAAACTCAGATTCTTTCTGAGTTTCTTTTCCTTATGATCAACCTTTTCACTTTACATTTTTGTAAATATTGTAGACATTGTTACCTATAAACTTACAAAACATTTATAATTAATGCACTTTTTGAACTTACCATAGTAGCTTTATTTTGTGATCTATAAAAATTTGATTTCCAAACTTAATACTCACTTTTAAGTCAAACCAAACTGCAAAAAACAATGATCCTGATCTGCCATAGTATGTATACTGTACATGCATACCAGGGTATATGTTGTTATTTCTACAGATTATTACTAACAAACTGCACAAACCCAGATATGCTGATGCATAATGCAAAAGCCTATCTGGGTGTGGTCAGTGTTTAATTGTAATCTACTTTTAATTGAGTATATATGGTAGAGCCTCACTCTTTCCAGGTTACCTGATAAATTCTTATAGATAATTGTTTAATTATAGATATCATGAGGGAGCTTTACTGTATATCAGTAAACAAAGTATGTGCCTGTCCAAGAAGATATTAAAAACTTGCCATAACTGGCACATGGAATTCCAAGTAATATTTTTTGGATGATTTTCATGAATATAGTTTTGCTTTGCTTGTGTTTTTAGAAGTTTGTGTGATAAAGATATAATTTTTGTGTAGCAATGGCATTATTATTAGCAAAGTTATAATAAATATTTAAGAATTTAAAGTCATGTAAATTGAACATCATTTACATGACTTTATTGATGTCTTTGACAAATGGCACTCCTCACAGATGAGGCCTAACTAATACTCTGTTGAAATTTAGTATCTGTTGCTATGGTAATATATGTAAACTGCATTGAATGTTAGGTTATTAATTAGTTTTGTTACACAATATGAGGATTACAAGTTCATTGATAAGATTTCCATAAATGAACTCTGTAAGAATAAATGTCAGGTTGTTATTATTTCAACTACTTTACTGTGATGAGAGACGTGGGTTTCTCATTCATGTTGCTGATACCAAGTCTATTGGGTGCTGTCCACTCTTCATTGACCATGGTTTGTTCCAATAAAGCATACTTGGGACCTGAAAAAGGCACTTTCAGTATGGAGTTGTCATTCATTGATGCAGTTTAGAATTTTGCTTCTTTTACATAAATCTGGAGTAATCAGAGTACCCTAAAGTATGCTTTCTAAAACCTCTTCTCCCAGAGTACCATTTATGTTTAGATGGAACAGCTGTAGGCATAGTTTGTAATATGAAAGCTTTTTCTGTATTTAGCTCATCACAACTTAAATTTACTCTTGTTGATCTTAGGATTTCCTCCTTTAACATAAGTTTGCAGCTTAATTGTAGTATTTCAAAGTACAGAATTATTTAGGTTATTTACTCTTAGAATATTTTATGATAGTTTTAAGTAGCAAATTTAAGAGAGAGAGAGAGAGAGAGAGAGAGAGAGAGAGAGAGAGAGAGAGAGAGAGAGAGAGAGAGAGAGGTTTCAAACATGTCTATTTGTGTCTACTTTAATGGACTGTATATTGTTATTTGATTCTGATCTTGAAAAGTAACATGTTCATCAACTCACATGTTATGTTCATCTCTTTTATTCTGTTTAATGTACATTACCTGAACATCTCCAGCCATCAGTATCTTCAGTACTTTGATCTTTTCGTTTTGTTTAATCCGGACATTTTCTCAAAAGAGATCGTACAATACCGATCTCTTCAGTCTTACAATTCAAATTGAATGTTCTTTTCTGACTTTGCTAATCAGATACAAAATACAGAATGCAGTCATCTTTATGTAATAATTGTAATTTTTTGTGTTCTACAGAAATGGTGTCAGTTTGAAAAAGAAAACACAGAAGAGACGGTGATTAAAGCAAAGTGAAAATAGATGTTCAGAATAAATTAGCATTCTCATGCTTTTGGTTTGTCCTTGGAACAGCACTAGATTTCCTTGGCATGATGCTTTAAAAGCAAACCTGGTTTTTTTGTTCTATTTGGCCAGTAATGGAGGTTCATATGTAGTTTCAACACTTGGCAATTTCAAAGAAATGGTCTCATCTTGAATTCCTTTTGGTTAGTAGAGGATTCGTCCATTTGAGAGACTTGTAATTTTTACCTCTTGCATAGGAATTCATTATCAAAACAGAAGATTTCTTCTGCAATCTAAGTTCCCTGCAGTAATTTATGAAGTATTGTTAGAATTTTAAATTACGAAAAACAACTTGACAGAAGTATTGAAAATGCGTATGAAATAAGTCATAGGTTCGAGTCTCAGATTCGGCCAATGTCGGTATGTGAGTAAGCTTGCCAGTAGCTTCTTGTGGGTCAGTTGTTCTTTCCGGGGCTTTTCCTGGATTCTTCCTCCACCATTAATACTGGCCGCCATATATAGCCTATCATGTGTTGAAAAATAGAGTAAAACCCTACAACAGCTACAGCATGTTTAGTACATGTATATGCAGTGGCGGGTACTGTAGTATTTCCCATGTCTACTTCTGATAATTATCAGAAAGGTCCAAAGATTTTCCAATTGCACTGGGAAACAAGAAATAAAAAAACAGCCATTTTTCAGGCAGCAACATTAACATAGGTCAAAATTATAGATCATTTGTGTAATGGTTTTGTGTCAAGTCCTATATATTTTAACTTAGGTCAAAGTTATAGATCATTTGTGTAATGGTTTTGTTTCAGGTCCTATATATTTTAACTTAGGTAACGTCAAGGATGTGAAGATGTTGATACACATTCAAAGCACCGTTGGGAAGACAATAATGTCAAGGATGTGATGATGTTAATACACATTCAAAGCACCATTGGAAAGACAATAACGTCAAGTATGTGATGATAATAATACACATTCAAAGCACCATTGGAAACACAATAACATCCAAGATGTAATGATGTTAATACACATTCAAAGCACCATGTGCAGTATAACAAACTATTAATTTCTTTCTGGATTTTAAAACGAATACAAATTCATCCTTATAGTGATATCATATTCATTCTTATTGTTTAGTTTAATATGATATATTTCAAACCATAATTTATATAGAACAATACCGTATTTTTTGGCATATCTATACGATTAGTATTTTATCACATATTCTATTCCATGACAATAATCTGCTATCCCTATTTCTTACTTTGACACAAGCCTCGTAATTGTAACCAGTTCAGTCAAGTCTATATATAAGCATATATATATATATATATATATATATATATATATATATATATATATATATATATATATATATATATATATATATATATAAGCATCCACTTAGACGCTGATACCTATCAACGTTGAATGTAACAAATATTCAATCCTGTCAATCATCCTACTTGTATGGTTCTCGTCAGTGTTAATCACGTGCATTTGAAATGCCTTTATGTTTAAACACATTCTGCTTGATCAGTAATTTCCCCGTGTAAGTGTTGTTTTCTTTTCTTTAAAGATTATGATAAGCAATGATTTCACGACTGAAGTTTTCTTTGAAAATATACACAGGAGAACTTTCGTTGACAAGGAAGTCGATGGAGGCAGCAAATGGTGTTTTCATTTTGATTTTTGCTATTAAACAGTGACCTTAGTACTTTTCACTATGATGGTTGATTTAAGAGCAATGAAATTAATGCTCTTGTCAGAAATGTGATTATTTTATTTTTATATATTTTTTATAACTAGTGAGAAAAGCAGATATTGTTCTTATTCTGAACACATTGACGTCATTTCTGTGTCTTTTTAATCAACTATTCCGCTTGTAAGTGTGGTCCATGGCTGATGTATGTTATTTTCTGGATGGAACACGGCATCCTCGCCCTATTTAATATTTCGTTTTCCTTTCTAGGATCACATTCTCTGGGACTATTGATTTCAAGGGTAGTGTAAAATTTAGTTTACATATTCACGTTCGTGTTCTGTGCTAGGGTGAATTTATGAACATATTCGCAAAGATGTGGAGTGATTGCATACAATGGAAATTCCACTCGTTTCTTGTTTTGTCTGGCGTGAAATCAAATCTCTACAACACCATCCTTTAACATATATGCCATACGAAATGTCGTGAGTACTGTTGGTTTATAATTGTCATGTGGCGCTCCAAACAGAATTAAAATCTTGAATAATTATTTTGGTAAAGTTAGGTTCACGAGGTGTCAAGTTGGAAGGATAAATGGTTTAGATCAGTAGTTCCATATGTGGCTGCATTGCTGATGATGTCAATTAACAAATGCTTTGGCAGTTGATACTTAAAGACACGATGCTCTATCTTGGATCGGAGATCAGAGGCATAAGTAAACGGTTTAACTACCACTCGTAGTAAAATATGCTTGGCTGTGGTTACGTTCAGAGCTTGACTGATGTTAGTAAGTCTGGCTTCTTCGATATTAGTAGTGAACTCGTTAACATAGGTCACCACGTTATTTCTTTGATTCAGTCTTAGATGCATACCAATGTCATTTATAAAATACTTATCTTGCAACTACAGTTCAAAGTGAAAATGATCGATATTTTGGGGAGGGGCAATTGTTAATTACTACATTGTGAAGATCATTAGCTTCTGTCAGTTCTGTGTCATTGAATACCTGCACGGTTTTGGGTTCCACCACACCACCAATATATCGAGTTATATGTTCTTGTCTTGGCATATGTTAAATAATCGGTATCCACAATCATGACCAAGAAGACGTCCAACACTCAACCATGTTCCTTGGTTTTAGGATGACAAGGCTGCTGATTATTAAATGTTTGATCACATGTTTGCGTGTTAATTATGTTGGATGTGTTTGACGTGAATATGTTCTGTCATGATTCCATGGTGACTGGTAGCAATGGAACGCGTACCTATACACCCAAGATACAAAAACACATCAATATGTCTGATTTGTTCGTAAGATTCATAAACATTATATAACAAGCTATTGGTCTCATGTTACCACATTCACTCTATAAAAAGATATCACCCAATAAACACCATGATGTCACCAATGTTCAGTTCCCCAGGTGCCATTCCCATGTCAAATTCCCCATGCCTGAACTCTTATTATTTTAAGTTTTTGATTATGAAATTTATTGAGGACTTTATAATTTCAGTCGATAATAAATTGAATCAATAGACCCACCTAAATGAAAAACTGAACAAAAAGTTAGACCTATTCTACTTGAAGATGTTCTGGTAAGAGTTAATAATTTCACAAATAAACACTATTATATCAAAAGCTAAGACACAATAATAGAGCCATGATGTAGGTCAGCGACCTCTGTACAACAGTCAGAGTCATCAAGAGGTTTAGAAATATCCAAATGACTCAGATTAAACTTGTTTACTTCAAAATATAATGATCTCTATTTATCCTATACTCTTAGACTATACTCTTAAGCTATGTACTATGTCGTTTACCTAACAGCAATGTTACTGTTCAGAACACCATGAACTTGATTTTGGACAAAGTGAAGTTGAATACACACACACACACACACACACACACACACACACATATATATATATATATATATATATATATATATATATATATATATATATAAACGATACTAGATCTTTTGAAACATACATACATACATACATACATACATACATGCATGCATGCATGCATGCATACATACATACATACATACATTTGTTTCTATTTTCTAACATTAAATTATGAATCTTAATATAAGACAATGTTTAAAAATAATAGAAAAAAAATCTAATATTAGTCAATACATTTTGTAACATTAGAAAATAAGCAGATTTTCTTAGTTTTCAGTAGTAACTTCTTTTCTTATGATATCATTTTCTAATATTAGAAATATATTTTCCACAACGGTTTGCCATGAATAATTTAGGATTGATATATATTTCAGGTAAATAAAATTTCATAAGCATTCAATTTAAACTGATATACCCTTCGTACATTACATGACACGTTGCAGGAGAAATCGAAAACGTCGATCAGAAAGAATGTCAAAAATACATTTTCTAAAAATCCATATTCGGTCTATTATAAGTACCGGTAGTATAGAAAACGTATTTCCTGGAAGGACTATTAACCTGTCCTCCAAATTCTTTGGCAAAATTCTTATACCACCCACTATCATATTCTCCTAAATTATTTCAATACAAAATCTCTGGACAACTATCATTCTATCTGCATTTTTTAAAGCCACCAAGACCCTTTAACTGCCAATATTTTTTTTTTAAAGATCATATGTGACTCCCGTGAAACACTAATATCCTATCCCTCCCCATAGAATTCTTTGCACACATAAAGTAGACTACACCTACCAAAGTTGTGTTTAGAATTCATTGGAAATTCTATAAAAATAACTTTTGGGTGGGGGTGGGGGTGCATTGAGCAACTAAACAAATATATATATATATATATATATATATATATTTAGTTTTCTTTATAGTAATTCCAGGGTAGAATGTTTATATTAATAACTTTCTTCTCCATCAAACTGTACGTCATCCAATTTAATGCATATGAAGTACGTTATTGCAAATAAAAGCATCTATATTTTAGAATGGTATCTTTAACATTAGGAATTAAATAGCAGCTGGCAAGAATTAAGTAAAAAGATTAGTATTATGTGCAGGACACGTTTTACTGTAATGGCTGAGGAAACTTAGCAAGCATACTGGAAACCACACCATCCACTGTTAACTGTGTATGTTTGTAATGTATATTTAGTATTTGACAATGATACTAAAATAACCAGGGAAAATACCCACTTATTGACTATATACGTGTACTCAATAGTAGCCATATTGTGACAGAAGAATCACATTATAATTAATAACAAATAGACAAAAGAGATAAAATAAATAATATACAAGATCGCTCATATTCTTATGTTCTATCGTTAGCATCTGTTCATTCGTTAGGCAAAAAATCTAGGCTGTCAATATTGCTCGAAGATGCATTGCAATGGACTAATGATAAGTGTCCTGGACTTTGGTCTCATACATTTCATAACTGGTCTGGGTTCAGAATGATTAAGCAAAGAAGTACGAGACTGAATTCAAATTGATCTATAGTACAATACGGTCTAAAGTGTTCGTGAAACCGATATCATACATGATTAGGTCAGTTAGACTGATAAATCTGTCTACCCGATAACACGTTTTTATTCTGCTAAATTTTTGGCAAAATGCTACATCGATATAAAATAGAGACACAACTGCTTTTTATGTTGAATATTCAAACCAATAACCACTGTTGAATAAAAATCGATTATATTTATTTTCTTTGAGAAAGATCGGAATCATATGTGTCCATTTAAGCATAGGTACTACATAATTGTGGTTTTATTACAAAGCTAGCATTCATCTTAATTATGCTTCTTTAAAGGCGATGTAATTGCGTTTATGTAAATACTACGTAATTACGCCTATGTAAAGGCCATGCAATTATGCCTGTGAAAAGGCTGATGATTATCCAAGGTGTAGATGTATATGCAAAGTTTATCGAACATTAATTTTAGAAAACTATTATTCTGCCATCTCTTACATCTATACAATGTTATTGCATTTTTTTTCAAAAGTGGAAAAATGGTACGTAATATTTCATGAACATGACATTGAACAATTTTTTTTGGGTGTAAAATTTGAAACTGGTGTTCATTTAATATTTAGTACAAAATATATTTAGTTTCATCAGCTATCCTTATATTACAACTTCAAGACATGTTAACTTTTCTAACTAAACCTCCCTATAAGAAAAACAAACTTTTATTTTCAAATAAAGCAGTTAGCAAATTATATTTTACAAACATCTATATCTGTAAGCAATATTTTCAGTATAATCATACAAAAATATAAACTTTGCATATACGAGTAGTAGAAGAGCTCTGCAGACTTTTTTTTTTAAAGATCTCCATTTGACAAAATAACAGTTATTTCATGTTATCAATATTTGTTTCCTTTTGACAAAATAACAGTTATTTTATGTTATCAATTATTTGTTTCAAATTGACAAATTATAAAGTCCTCGTGTTGACAGCAAACACGGTTATCCGGAGACAAGGTCGCAATTAATTAACCGTAAATACGATCTAATCCGATACGATATCGTGTCCTCGGATCTGATAAATTTATCGTTACAAATCCGTGAGGGGTAGCCTGAGTACCACTAAAGAAATTTCGAAATTGATTAAATTCCATATCACCGCCACACCAGGTTTGCCAAATATTTCTAAATGTTTGGGCATCGACTCCGTTAAACACAAATAATAAATTGCAATTATCTCGAATCACTTTTGGAATCTGTGTGTATCGTTGAGTAACATATATCACGTCAGTGTTTTTGTGTCGTCCTCGAGAAAATATCATAGCTGTATTTTTTTGTTTATCTTATATTACATTATTGTATACAACAAGATTATTAATACTTCCATCGAGGTCTTCCACGGATGATGTATCGTCAATATCTGTGGTAAATTCAATGATATCCTCGCCCGTAATCTCTGCTGCTTTTTCGTTATAATATTTTAGCACTTGATAACAATGTTGATCATCTACGCTAGGAGCAACTAAATACAACTTGTCCCATTTCATATACTTTATTATTAAATTTAACAACTGCGTTTTACCATTCCCTGAGGGTCCGATGATAATCATCAGTATGGAATTTGGGAACATAACATGATGTTTCACGGGTGTTTTTTTCTTCAGCGCAGAAAAGTCAATAATCTCCATTAGATATAACTTAATAATATTATGGATTTATATTGTGTGAAATGTAAAACACGTACAGGTACAATCGATCTCACAACTGTTACTACGAAGAATAATAGAGAAGCGGCAACCGGCAAGTGTGAACAATGCGGGACAAAAAAATGTAGATTTGTAAAAAAAAAAAGAAACCGCGGTGGTGATATCACCTACGGATTAACTAAACTCCCAAAAACACCTTGTGCTAAATATCCAGGAAAGATACATCTTCCAGGATATAGTTATTGTGGACCGGGAACACGATTAGATATTAGACTTGATGATCAGAATAATCCTAACCCGGGTGAACACCCGATAAACGATGTCGATGAAGCATGCAGACTACACGATATAGCTTATCGTAATGGTGATCTCCAACAGCGTCATCTCGCATATGTAAGGTTGATCCACGCATTGAACTCCATCCTGGATAAAACATTAAAAGAAAAATTAGCCTCATGGTTAATAAAAACAGCGATGAAAGGTAAATTATTGTTCGGTGCTAGTATATAACATGGAAGCAATTTATTATTCTCCAACAGGATACTTCAGATCAAGCATCGATAAACTCGCCAATGCTGCTAAGGTAAATCACAAAACAGCTGCTGATTGGTTGGCCAAACAAGCTATAATGGCAAATTTATTTACCTCGTCCGAAAAAAATTCAATATGCGCTTTTCGAAGTTAATGTCCAAAATGAAGTTCATCAGGCAGATATATTATATAGACCGTATGACACAATTAAAAAAACGTGTTTATAAATACGCGTTGACGCTAGTTGATATCGCGAGTAGATACAAGGAAGCTGAGTCACTATCAACAAAATCATCATCTGAGGTCGCATCCGCGTTCATAAAGATTTATCGTCGAGGACCTCTACGATATCCAAATCTTCTTCAGGTTGATCCCGGTAAGGAGTTTCAAGGTGAAGTATCATCGATGATGAAACCACATAATACTGTAATTCGACGAGGTCATAACCCAATTCATCATGAATTGTTGAGCGGTTTAATAGAACTCTAGCTGATAAACTATTTCATTATCAATACGCGAATGAATTTATCGGTATTGGACGATCTCGTGAATGTGTTAAACTACTACCTGAAGTAATCTCATCAATAAACAATGATACAACTTGAATGATAAACATCAAACCTGTCATCGCGATAACAAAAACATATATAAATAAAAAAAACCACTGTCGTATTTACTATCTGAAATTTTACCTAGCAACGTCACAGTAAGATATTTTACGAATCTGGTGAACTTGAAGGCGGCACTAGAAGATCAACTGATCCGATATGGATTATCACCACACATAAAATATATTCTACGGTATCATCTAAGGACCGCTCAACATTATATAACTAGATCCTGCTGCACCACAACGGAGTTTTACCAGGGAACAATTACAGGTTATTCCAGATGATACTCAGTTACCACCACAAAATCTCAAATAACAATTCTTCGAAGTTGATTTATTCTCCGTACTCGTGATACAACCAGGTAAACTAAGTTTGACCACGATATGAAGTTATCAACGATCCACATAACTGTTCGATAGTTAATACTTGAGATGAATGTATTGTTATCGCATATCCTAGCACCCACGGAGAATTATTAGCGCGTAACGCGTTTTCAACCGCGGATATATTAACGTGTACAATATCGTTTAACACTACTTCAACTTGTTCCAGCCGCCCAGGAATATCAACGAGAATGTTTTGTCGTCGTGTATCCGATGGGCGGTAACATAACGGTACTGGTTCTAACGGAAATTTTTCCTTGTGAATTTTCAATAATTCCTCTTGAAGATTATCTCGTATTTTTTTTTCTGCTAACAACAACTAGATCTATCGGTGACCACATGTTCCAGGAATCGTTAAGGGAGGTTTCAGGAATCATTTCACGCATTTTTAAGTATTGTATACGATCTGGTTGTAGTCTTATCGCGGACTTGAACGCGGTTAACTCATCATCGAGAGACCGACGATCTTCACTCATTTCCTCGTAGTAATCAACGGAATTCATTAACCATCGATGAGGTCATTCTCCGTCAATCGGTGGTGGTTGACCGTGATCACCGCACATGATCACCGTGGTGTTTTTAGTTAATAATCAACCGATAATTTTTTTTAGATCACCTAGTGACACTGTACAGATTTCATCCCACGTAATAAATCTAGGAATAATTTTTTCTCCATGCGATCTTCAATCCAATCGTCTCCGTTCCAACGAAAGAAACTGTAATACGTACAAGCTTTAACACCTCGAGATTTCATCTCACGAGCAAGACGATGAGTCGGAGTTAACACTATCATTCAGCGGTTTTCCCCGAATAAATTGATTACTCGGGATGTCTTTCCGCTTCCTCCGGGGCCACTCAAGTAAACTGTTTTGTGGAGTGTAATTGGATCATACATCGACGGATATTCTGAAATATCTTCGTTGATATTTTCGATGTATTTTCTTCAACGGAGGTATCGGCGGGTTCATTATACTCGTGTAATCGCTCTTGTTTTACTCGCCATAAAAAAATTCTTCAACGTATTCAAAATGCCCCGTGTGAAAATAAAATAAATCAGTTGCAACTCTGACAGCGATGTTAGAAAATTGATTTATCATCGATAATAAATTTATCGAAACATAGCCAAGCATAGAAGATCTCAGATGAGTATGCTGCGGAGATTCACCATCGAGATATTCAACGATTGTACCTAATCGTTCCCCGTTAGATAAACACGCGGGAATTTTCTTCGTGTATGTATCATTTTTTATTGTGTCTAAGATGATAAATTCTGTTTCGCAGTGATCGAATTCTGGTTGTTTATCTTTTATGATTTTTTTTTCCACCCTGAGTAAATTTTCCGATTATCTTTCTTCCTAAATCCTTCGCTTGACGCTCATCACAATTTTCGGCTGTCGGTAACCAAACTTTTTTCTGTTTCCGGTATATTATCGCTGTAGACACAGTCAACGAAAGTGGTGGTCCCTCGTCAAGCATATATCTCGACGGAACTATTGGCGCCCATTTCTTCTCTGAAAAATGTCTTCTGAACAACACATAATTTATGGGGTGAACTCCCTTAGCGTATTTAAACGATGTTATTCTGGCAAATCCGCATAGATCAATATTAGGTAATTCTCCGTCAATCGCCACTCTAGTCATCTCATGCGTGGGATGACCGAACCGTTCAAAATATTAATGACACTATCCCATTCCTAGAAAACTTCCTGGGTAACACGCTGACATGTCAAGAGACATCATATCTTCGAAATTATATTTTGTGTTCCAAAGTCCACCGTGACCAAATTCTACGCAACAATCTTGAATATCTTTTAAGAAATCAACATATGTAGGTTTCCACGAATTATTTTCTCGGGCAAAATGAGCTGCAACTGATGGCACCGTAAAGCAATTTTTAGTAATCTCATCCGCGGAAATCTCTGATTGTCTATCGATATACTTCAACGCGAGGTTATTCATTTCTGTTTGAAGTTGTTCAGTTCGATATAAATCTCCATTGGTGTTAACAAATTGATCAAATTGTTCATCGTCCCTGCTACTAACCAACCACACAGAAATCGGATCTACGCTATTCATTTCGTGGATAGCATCAACTATATTACCGCGGTAATATTTTACTCGTCGTGAACTTGGAAATACTCGTACGGAATTACTCCACGCGTGAGAATTATGATAAAAAATCTCAATGGGTATTCCTCGTAATTTGTAATGTCCGGAATCGTGTAAGACCTCTTCGGTGATTGTTTTTACGATAATCAGAAATTTGAATTATTTTCTAGCACCGCGATATCATTTATCAACGCTCGATTCTCTCTAACAGATTTACCCCACGTAGTAATACTTTGTTTTCGCAAATCTGTCAGCCCGTTGCCTCGTTTAACATTTGTAAAATGTTCTGTAATTCGCTCTTTAATACAATTTAGCTTTGTTGAAGTTTTCATCTTCGGTAATTTGTTAATATCTGGGGTGTTTATTTTATAAAATCTTTACACAAGTGATGTTTCCGGATACGCTTTATTATAATACTGCCCATCGATACAAACTAATAGACCTGGTTTAGTATTCGCGTCAACGATTACAAGTTTTCGATATTAGAGGTTAATACTCGTCGCGATGATCAAAAACTTTTCAACGTTTATAATTTTTTTTTCGATCTTGTGTTTGATAAATTTTGCTAAATTTAACCTGAATTGTGTAACTATCATTGTTATTAAAATCCATCCGAGAGAATATCTCTCGCACGATCTATTGTCATCCGATATTCAAGACCAGGTGTTCGAAAGGTCGAATACGTATACCTACATCTATCTAACCAAAACTCTTTCTTAACTTCTCTGATACTGTTTTGTATAGCTGATAGCCGTGTAGAGATTTTTATTTAGTCGTCGAGGTCAAATCTTACTCTGTTTTGAGTATTTATTTCGAACTCCGGGTATGTGTAATTTTTTTTCACTAATATATTAAGATAAAGTATATTTAAATAAAAAATATTTATTTATTATATTATATATCTTGCATAATTGTAATTGGTTATTCATCGGTAAGACTACCCGATGAGGAAAATCTTGCAGAAAGGAGTATTGTAGTGATTACATTAAATATATTCGACGAGGAAGCTCAGGTCCGCAACCTTATATTGGCTGTGGTGTTGGCGTACGAGGAAAAACTCAGTTATGTTGTCAATGTGGGCTAAAAAAAACTATACCGAGCTGAAATGGTACTATGATCATCACCCGGATTAACCAGGCTTCTTATCAATAAAATCTCCGCAGGATTATCTTAATCGAACCGTTAAATTAGATAAAGAAAATTCCTATAAAAACAATGTGTAGCGAATACGTATCTCATCCATTCTACGTTAACTAAGAAGCATCAAGAGATGGAACAGTTCGACATCGTAAACGAAAAATTCCATTAGGTCAAGTTAATAATGCGGGTTATTTAATGTTTGCCATCAGAAAAAGACAACAAATAAAACATTATCTTACTCATCGATTTAGAGAATAACTACTCAGTGGGAAAATTGTTTCAACAAAAATCCACAAAAAACAATAAACCAAAACCTGTAACAGCATTTTACGATAGTAATATTATCCCGTTTTCGTCGATAACATCTGCGAGTAAATATTTTGATATTCATAATGAATCTGTGAGACGAGCTGCCGGTGATATAATACTAACAACATACTCGAAAAAATTCGACAGCAGAATGACTTTCACATATTCGTAATTTTTTAAATATCAAAATCATCAATTGAGATAAATATTTTTTCTTTATATATATATATATATATATATATATATATATATATATATATATATATATATATATATATATATATATATATATATAATGACACAAATTTCATCGCCGATCGCCGAAAATTTTCAACAACCTGGACTTCACGATGATATGAAATTTCCTTGGTTGTTTAGCTATGATGATATATTCACTAGTGGAGAAATTGTTAACTACCAACCTGGGCTTTACAATGATCTGAAATCAGCGGAGATGTTCGATGACTGGTGTGATTATAAATTCGCGGATGATGATTTTTATCCCTATGATGATATTTTTATAATAGAATGTGTCCCCCCCCCCCGATGAAGTATTTATACTACGGTGATGATTTTGATCTATTACGATTAAAATATTTTTACAAAAACATTATACAGGGAGGAATATCACGATGATATCGTAGATGTGTTAAAACAGACCTATCATTTTCACGATGATGATATTAAAAATAAATTTGAACGCATCAGAGATGATTATAATGTCGATCATTAGAATTTGTAAACCATGCTGAGCGTTTTAAGGTATTTCGTAGATATATAAATATCATAGAAGAATTTTAAAAAATCATCTACGAGTTGATACATCGCACCGATGATATCGAATATTTTGCGTCTGTGTGATTTTATTAGCGAATTTGAAATGTTCTATGGAAATTTGCCTGCAAATTTAATAAATAATTTCCTTGTGTATATAACATATCATGAACGATGAAAATATATCTACGTTAAAATCCGAACTCGACTGCGTACGACATCTTTACGATAGTAAAATGTTTACCAGCGAGTACCTAAATAACGAATATCAAAAAATAGTCTCTGCGCGACGACTAAGTTTCCCTACGTATCGGTCAGGTTACCGTATCATGAAGATTCTTTCTCGGGAGCGCAATCACATGATCTTTAACATCCCCAGAGAAAACGATAGCGTGCTAGAGGAATTTATCGCTGTATCAGCGATGATTAAACAACTTTTTAAATAGCAGCAGAGAGGGTGAGCCGGACAACATTTTTAGACAAGTATTCACTGAAATCACGCTTAAAATCAATGAAACCAATGACATCAGACCCAAAAGTCAATGACATCAGGTCCCAAATGTGTGTGTGAATCATGGATTAGGTCCCAAAAAAAATTATGAAAAAATCAATGAAATTAATGAAATCAAAAACTTTTCAACTATTACATTTTTGGGGAAAAAGGGACTACAACATCGTTGTCACTCACCCTCTCTGCTGCTATGGGTTAACCGAATATTTGATCCAGTCCGATACGATATCGTGTTCGAGGGTCATGTAAATTTATTGTTACAAATCCGTGTGGGGCAGACTGAGCATGACTAAAGAAATTTCTAAATTGATTGAAGTCCATATCAGAACACCATGTCTGCCAAATATTTCGTAGCGTATGTGTATCAACGCCGTTGAATACAGCAAGCATATTACAATTATCTCTGATCACTTTTGGTATTTGTGTGTATCGTTGAGTGACATAGATCACATCCGTGTTTTTATGCCTGCCTCTGGAAAATATTCTAGCAGGATTTTTTTGATTATCTAACATGACATCGTCGTATACAACTAAATTGTTGATACTTCCATCGAGGTCATTCACGGATGGCGCCTCGTCAATATCGGTTATAAATTCAATAACATCCTCGCCGGCAATCTCTGAAGCGTTTTCATTAAAATCTTTTAGCACTTCATAGCATCGTTGATCATCTACGCTAGGGGCAATTAAATACAACTTATCCCACTTCATCCATCTCATTATTAAATTGAGCAACAATTGCGTTTTACCGGATCCAGATGGTCCGATTATAATTGCGCGGATAGAGTTTGGTAGCGCTGCATGATGCTTCACTGGTTCTCTTGTTTTAGTCGCTGAAAAATCAATTATATTCATATCTCTATACATAAATTATGGATCTATATTGCGTGAAGTGTAAGGCGCGTACTGGCACAGATGACTTGACGACGATTACAACTAAAAATAACCGATCAGCGCTTTCTGGTAAATGCGTACAGTGTAGTACAAAGAAATTTAGATTTGTTTCTAAACCCAAGGAACCCAAGGAACCTTTAAAAAAAAACGAGGAGGTGATATCGCTGCCAAATTAGCAAAACTCCCTGGAACCCCATGGGCAAAATACCCTGGAGAAAAACACCTTCCAGGGTATAGTTATTGTGGACCGGGAACAAGACTTGATATCAGACTCAATGATCAAAATCAGCCCCGACCCGGTGAGGAACCCATAAACGCTATTGATAAGGCCTGTCACCTTCATGATGTTGCTTATAAAAGCAGCAATTTGCAACACAGGCATCTAGCAGATGTGAAATTAATTCATGCGTTGAATGCCATTCCTGATAAATCCTTCAAAGAAAAATTGGCTTCATTTTTGATAAAATCGGCTATGAAAAGTAAATTGATGTTAGGTGCTGGTAATTAATAGCAACATGGAATCTATTTACTATTCCCCAAGAGGATACTGGAAGGGTAACGCTGCAATCAGTAAACTCGCTAGCGCCGCAAAAGTGAAAAAAACCACTGCGGCTCATTGGTTATCCAAACAGGCACTATGGCAAATTTATCTACCACCGCCTAAACAAATTCAATTCTCGCATTTTGATGTAACCGGACCCAATGAAGTTCATCAGGCTGATCTATTATTTCTGCCACATGATCGTGGTTACAAATATGCGTTAACTGTAGTTGATATTGCAAGTCGATACAAAGAATCAGAACCGTTAAAAACAAAATCGGCCACTGAAGTCGCTTCTGCATTTGAAAGGATTTATCGACGAGGTCCTCTGCACTGGCCAAATCTGTTACAAGTTGACCCGGGCAAGGAATTTCAGGGTGTATTGTTATCTACAATGAAATATCACAATGTCGCTATCAGACGAGGGCATACTGCACTTCATCGTGATCAGGCCATTGTAGAACGATTTAATAAAACCCTTGCTGAGCGGTTATTTGGATATCAATATGCAAAAGAATTCATCCAAGAAAAAAGATCCCGTGAATGGGTTAAGAGATTACCAGGTGTAGTTACCGCACTGAATAACGAGATTACTAGAACCATCAACATGAAACCTATCAACGCGATTAAAAAGAAGTCGATACCTGAAAAACCACAAAAAGATTTCCCTAGAAACGCTAGCGTTTCCCAACCAATTCTTGGTAGTAATGTCATTGTGAGGTATTTATATGAACCAGGAGAGCTTGAGGGTGGTACAAAAAGGGCTACTGATCCTATTTGGAGTGTCACTACGCATAAGATATCTAGTATAACACGATCTACGGGTAGACCTCCAATCTATAAACTGGATTCAACTGCCCCTCAGCGTGGGTTTACTAGACAACAACTACAAGTAATTCCTGACGATACTCAATTACCACCGCATGATCTTAACTAGCACCCTTGCGTCTATTGCACTCAAGACAAGTCAACATCACATTATTTCTGACATGACCGAGATTGTTATTTTTTCTGTCTACGGTGAATTGGCGAGGATCTTTATCCGAATACTGCCAACGCATTATACAATTGCAACTCGCGCAGTGATTATTCTGTTGTTTCTTCAAAGTGATTATTAATTCAGCATCAATATCAAATTCTCGTTGTTTTTTTTTGTCCTGCTGTTTGTAACCGGAGAGTTTTTTTTATCAATAATATCATCTATTGTGGTGTCATTATCATCACCAATGATTTCATCATCGCCACCAATGATTTCATCATCGCCTGACTCTGTCAGGACAATTCTTCGAAGTTGATTTATTTTTCGTACTCTGGATACTGCGAGATAGACTAAATTCGACCATTCTATGCGATTATCTACCATCCAAAGAGTTGTATCCGATATAGTCAATCCTTGTGAAGAATGTATCGTTGCTGCATAACCTAGCGTCCACGGGGATTTATTAGCACGCAATGCATCTTCAACAACATTGATATCAACCAGCACAATATCATTTAATACTAAATTCTGCTTTTCACTTTGTCCTGGAATATCAACTTCAATATTCTGTTTTCGCGTATCCGATGGCCTATAACAAAGGGGTACTGGAAGCGTTGCAAATTTTTGTTTATGCAATTCAAATAACTTCATCTGAAGTGTGTCTCTGACTATTTTTCTACTTGCAATGATCAAATCGTTGGGTCTCCACGCTTCCCAAAACTCGTTCATGGGAGTTTCTCAAATTATTTCACGGGTTATTTCACACTGGATTCTATCCGGTTGTAATCTGATTAGTTTTTTCAATTCTTTTAATTCATTATCAAGTGATCTATGATCAGTATCAATTTCTTCATAATAGTCTACAAAACCCCTTAGCCATTCATGGGGGGATTTACCGACAAATGGTGGAGGTTGGCCGTGATCACCGCACATAACGACTTTTGTATTCTTCAATAACAACCACTCAAGAAATATTTTTAAGACATCTTCTGACACTGTGTCTATTTCATCCCACATGATGAATTCAGGAATAAATTTCTCTCCCATGCGCTCAGGAGTCCATTTATCTCCCTTCCATCGGAAAAAGCTGTGATAAGTGCAAGCATTTACTCCTCTCTGTATCATTTCTCTTGCAAGTCTATGAGTTGGTGTTAGCACAATCATGTTAGAAACACTAGCGTTTCTACGGAATAACTCAATTACCCGGGTTGTTTTTCCTGACCCACCACAGCCGTTTAAATAAACTGTTTTATATCTACAGATTGGATCAGAAATCGGTGGTGCACTAGAAAATTCTGAACACTGATTGCTTTCTAAGTAATTATTTTCAATGGTAACATCTGCTGATTGAATATAATCATGAATCATTTCTTTCTTAATTCTCCATGATCCCCATTTCTCGTTGCCAGTAGCCTTAAAATCAGCCATTTTGCTATTTATGTAAAATGAGTCAGTAGCAACTCTAACTGCGGTGGTAGGAAATTTATTGATCATCGAAAACAGATTAATAGAAGCATAACCGAGCATAGAAGCTCTCAAATGTGTGTACTGCGGATGGTATCCATCATTGTAGGTAACAATTGTACCCAATTTGGTTCCATCGGACATAAATGCGTCCTTACGATTGACATATAGGCCCTTATTCGTTAAATCCGCCATTACAAAATCGTATTCAGCGTTGTCTATAATCAATCGTGAAGAATATTTCGTATTATCATCTTTGCTACCTTGGGTAAATTTACCGATTATTCTTCGTCCAAGATTTTTTGCTTCATTGTTTCTGATTTCAAATAACTGTCTGGACCAATCCATGATTTGTTGTTCATTAAAATCAGGAAACAGTTTTCGCTCTTCGCTAATTATTTTTTCTAGATCAGGTTGTGGTAACCAGACTGATTTCTGTGCTCGATAGGATATAATTGCTTCACTGACAATTAATGATTTTAACATTTTACAATCAAGCATATATCTCAATAGCATTATTGGCATCCAGTGTTTTTCAGACATGTGTTTACCAATCCAAAGATAACTACACGGATGAAGTCCTTCAGCCATTTCAAATGATACTACACAAGCGAATCCGGTTAAATCAAAATCAGGCAGTGGTCCATTAATAGCAACACGGGTCATTTCGTGTGTAGGGTGTCCAAATCGTTTGAAATATTTCTCGCATTCTCCATACCCAAGAAAACTTCCTGGATAACACGCAATAATATCAACTGAAATAACGGAATCAGAGGTGTATTTTGTATTCCATAATCCGCCGTGGCTGTATTCAAGACAGGACAATTTGACATCTGATAAAAACTCACTTCGTGTTGGTTTCCACGCGTTTTTCTTTCTAGCAAAATGTGCTGCAATGGATGGTACTGTAAAACAGTTTGCTAATAATTGATCGTCTTCTTCTCCGTCCTCAGAAAACTCACTAGCTAGTTGTTTCATTTGATTCTGCAGTTCTTCAGTACGGTATAATTCTCCGTTGGGCCTTACAAACTGATCAAATCTGCATTCCTCGTCTGAATTACTATGAAATAGCCACGCTGACACAGGATCGTTTTTACTCAAATGGTAAATAGCATCAAATAATTTCTGCTCTGAAAAAAACTCTTCGGTTTGGGATAGATATTTTACGGTTCTATCCCGTGGAAATATTGTTACTGCAGACGACCACGCGTGCGCGTTATGATCAATAATTTCAATGGGTTTTCCTTTTTTTGATTGATATTTCGGTTCTTTTAATACTTCACCGGTGATTGTTCTTACCGATATTGGAAATCTTAATGATGTTTCTAATTTAGTTATATCCTGAATTGTTGCCCCATGCTCTTTTACCGTGAACTCCCACTCGGTTATTTTTTTTCGTCTTAGATCAGTTAGTTTATTTCCCCGGGACGCATTTGTGAAGTGTTCTATTATTCGTTCTGCTACACAATTTAGCCCTGTCGAATATTTCATGGGTGCTAGTTTTGAAATATCAGGTTTTTCATTGAGCGGATAGATCCCGTAAACAACTGCTGTGACAGGATAAGATCTTTCGTAGTAGGGTTTATCAATTCCAGTCAAAATTCCCGGTTTTGAATCCTGATTCACGGTGACAGTTTTTTTGCCCCTGAGAATGGGTTCAAATTTATCCCTAATAATCCATTTGCCATCCTCACGGATAATGAATTTGATTCGGAAAAAATGACTTTTTTCCCCAACACGTGAAATGATCACTGCTGCTTTTTCATCATTCATGGTAGCGTCAACAACACCATCAATTCGAAATGTTGACCAGCAATAAGATGCTCCATCACGCTTGAATTCATTAAAACAGTCTCTGATGGGTTTATCAAGAATTTTATTCTTGGGTGTATTAGAAACTATATCAAGATTGAATTGAGCATCCTTCCATGGTGATCTCATGTTTCCGTCTCTTGGACGTTTGTTACGTTTTTTGGGTCTATCGCGATTAAATCTAGGATTGATTTTTAATAATCTCTTAAACTCTTTCATGTTTCCGTCTATTGTGCGTTTGTTACGCTTTTTGGGTTTATCGATATTAAATCTAGGATTGATTTTCAATAATCTCTTAAACTCTTTCATGTTTCCGTCTCTTGGACGTTTGTTACGTTTGTTTCCGTCTATTGGGCGTTTTTTTGGTCTATCGAGATTAAATCTAGGATTGATTTTTAATAATCTCTTAAACTCTTTCATGTTTCCGTCTCTTGGACGTTTTTGACGTTTTTTTGGTCTATCGAGATTAAATCTAGGATTGATTTTCAATAATCTCTTGAACTCTCTATCAGCATTGAATTTAGCATTTTTCGAAGTCAATCTCTTGAACTCCTTCATGCTATATATAAAACAAGCATTTAAATGAAAGATTTATGTATAATGAATCACTGCAAATGGCTCATGATGGGAAATGTAACCCCGTGTAACAAATCATGCAGAAAAAATGAATACTGTAGGTATCATATGCAAAGTTTTCGACGTGGAAGTCTTGGTCCGTTACCCTGTATTCGATGTGGGGTTGGGGTCAAGGGAAGATCACAATTGTGTATTGATTGTGGTGGTAAGCGATATAGGGAATTGAAGCGTTATTATGATAAAAGAATAAAAAATGGACAATCTATCAGAAATTATGACCCTGAAAAAGCCCTTGACCCTGACAACATCAAGGATAAAATCATAAGAACCCCGCAAGACTACATCGAAAGATTCTCCAGTGATGTAATTATTGAACCAAACATTGAATTAGACAAACAATAGAATAGTATATATGAACCAAGAATTCAGACCACATCCAGTGATTACAAATTATGAAGCATCCAGTGATGGTACTGTCAGAAACCGTAGACTGAAAAAATCAGTTGGTGTTGTGAATAATCACGGGTACTTGAAGTTTACTGTTGGCGGAGGAAAAGAAAAGAAAACTTATCTCAATCATCGTTTCGCATTTGAATGTTTTTATGGATTGATCGAGGATGGTCTTGTTATTGATCATATCGATTCTAATCGAAAGAATAATTCTTTAGATAATTTACGAGCTGTTACACAGAGTGAGAATAATTCATCTGGAAGGACTGGAAGGTGCTCAAAAAAAGCGAGACCAGTAAAATCTTTGAACGAAGAAAAAATATTTCAATCATTATATGAAGCCGGTAAGTATTTCAATATTTGTAGAGCCTCAGTACGAAGAGTTGCAGAGGGGATAACCAAGACGGCTATTTCAAAAAAGAGCGGGCAAAAAGTTCAATTTAGTTATGTCTAATGTGTCATAATTTCCAATTAGAGATATGTCATACTTATAGAATAATGAATTCTGAAAACATGAATAGCATCATAGTTGAAATAGCAAAATTGAAAAATCAGGATATCAAACTATCAGATGGGTTAAATCCTGATCAAATTGTGTCTGATTTTCAGGATATAGAATACGGAGTTAGCACTAACAAATATATGCTACCCAAGAAATATGCACTCATCAAAAAAATTCAGAATTCTATTAAAGATTCTCTTTCATTTTCCAGTGACATCAGTGTGTTCGTCCCGTTGTATGCTATCGTAGAGGGAATACGAAAAGAATTAGGTAACGAATACGAATTGAAAAAAGAAGTCAACTCTAAAATTAGAAACCTACGAGCATTAATTCAAGAAAATGAACAATTTTGATTGCCCGACCATTGATTGCCCGACCATTATCATTTTTTGATTACCAGACCATATCATTCCGACTCTCATTTTTTTTAGCCGACCCTCAAGGGGATGTCAAAAATCGATGGAGGATGTGTCAGATTGGTCAAAACTAGAATGTTGAAAGTCACAGTATTATTTATTTTATATACAATTTTGTGACTTTCAACATCAATGATAGAAGGTGTCTCACGATGAAATAACACTTCCATGACCGTGTTAAAAATCATCCGACATGTCACTGATGTCAAAAAAGGAGTTGCACGATGGTGTTAGGTCGGGATTGAAAAATTGTTTTGCAATTGAAAAATAGTTTGCGATTTCAAATAATGGTCAATGAAGCATTAACAACCCGACTGGCTCGTGAGCGACTAGATGCAATTAAGAAATTTATACCAATTCGTGACTCTGTAAGAAATAAACTGCAACAACGACAGAGTTTACAAACTGATTTTGCTCTGGGGTCTGAAGAATTGTTTAAACCAGTAACCACAGCAACGAAGGGGGTAGAGCGTGCTCTACTGGGAGATAGTCCCGAGACGGGAAAATCTGTTATTGGTGAACTCGAAAAACTAGCAGCGAAAACTGAACAAACTGAACAAACTGATCCGAAAAAAACGACTGTTTCTCTGCTGAATAAATTTACTGATCATGCTAAAATATTAATAAAAAAACCTAGTTTATTGAAATCAAAGGATTATCAAGCCTTTGGTAATTTTGCTGCTCAAAGCTATAATTCAAAAAAAGATTTTTTAAAGGACGAGTATAAAAATGATAGAATATCAAGTAATGATTGGTTCGATTATTTGTATAAACTAAATAAAGGGATTGGTCGTTTGAATAAGGATGAGATAGGGTACAAGGAATTTAAAAAGGGAATTAGTAATTATAAAAGAGAACAATTTGAAGAACGACAACGAGAAATAGAAGAACGGCAAGAACTAAAACGTCAAACACCAACACGTAGACAAACAAGAAGACAAAAAAAACAACAACTACCACCTGATGATGATGATGATTTAGAAGAACGACGTCAAACACCAACACGGAGACAAAAAAAACAACAACTACCACCTGATGATGATGATGATGATGATTATTTACAAACTACGCATTTAGAAAAACTAGATGAAGCAGCTGGTTATAGCGGAAGTGGATTGCAAAATCCAAGGATTGGAAACACTTGTCCTGATAGTGTTATCAATGATATATCACGATTAGATGTTCTTGTAGGAGGGTTCCGAGCTGGAAATAACTCTCCAGAAATAATTAATGAAGCAGCTGATATTTGTAGACGATTATTTGCCGGTGGTATCATGGATATCAAAACTTATCGAGATTTCATTGACGAGTTAGCAAATGGGTATCATAGCGATTAAATAACAATTGAAAACACTATTGTTTTTATAATAATGATCATCCATTACAATCATGATAAACCAACCCTCGTCTATGTAGTTAATTCACGGTTTCCAGTTTATAAAGCATACTACGGAGATGGCCTCGGCAAGACCATTTTAGGATTCTTTTCAAGAACAGCCCCAAAAGTGATGCCGTTAGCTAAACAACTTGGAATGAAAGCCATTGATGTTATTCGTGATAAGGGTATTAGTACTGTTGGAGATCTTGCCGGGAAAGCGTTTTCAACTGCGAAGGATAAAATAACATCATTAGTGAGTCGAAAAAAGAAACCGTTACCGTCTACAGAAGAAATGCCTGCAAGTGTTAGTAAAATTATAAATAACGCAGTAGATGAAAAACTAGCGTCGATGGTAAATCAAGGAGACCAAAGCAATATTGCAAATATGATAGCGGGAAGTGGCTTTAGAAAACCACGACGAAAACGCTAGCGTTTTTCACGATGAAATGGAAAATCCGATTTAGACTCTGATAAATAGAATAAAATGTTCAAAAAATCATCTGATCCAGCATTTGATATAGACGCCCCAGTGCGTAAAGATGATTCTGTACGCGATTATCAATTTTATTCTTATCACGCAGTACAACCAGATCTCCGATCGCGAATTGAACTTCAAGTTCATGATACCAGTAAATACTTTTTACCTTGTGAAGCGTTTATTGAAGTAGAAGGAGAACTTGTAACAAATGATGCTGCACATAATGATCCTCCATATGACAATAACTCAAATGTCCGAGTTGGTTTTGTTAATAACGGCATCATGGCGTTATTTGAAAGCGCTAGATATCTCATTGATGGAAAAGAAATTGAATCCATTGACCGTGAAGTTGATATGGCCACAACAATCATAGGGTTAGCAAGATATTCTGATGATTATACAAGATCAGCGGGTCCATCTATGATGTTTGCAAAGGATACCTCTGATACCGCTGATCACCTTCAATTCATTAAAGTGTTAACACCGCAGAATACTGCAGAAGGCAATCAACAAGAAGCAGCTAATCCAGAACGTCGAACTAGACCCGGAGCTGCGTTTGATATTCTCGGAGGCGTTAATGGTAATCTCAATTTAGGATTTGCAACACGCGTAGCAACGTTGCATGGGCAGCGTCGACGATTTTCATGTGCGATTCCACTACATCACATATTTGGATTCTGTAGAAACGTCCGAAAAGTTATTTATGGAGCCAAACACACAATAGCACTCGTGAGAAAGGGTACTGATGATGATGCAATCTGGCGTAATGCTGGGGTTGCTGCCGGTAAAGTCATTTTAACAAAACTATCATTATGGATGCCAGTGTTAACTCCATCAATCACAGACGAACAGCGACTACTATCATTTATGGACCAAGGAGGAAAGTCGTTGTTAAGTTGGTTATCAGTGACCACGGATATTAAACAAGACAGTGTTGATGGTACATTCACATGGCACCTGGCATCAAAACAAGGGGTTTCAGCTCCACGTCATATATTTATTGCGTTACAGAATGCTGCGCGAGTTGGTAATCAAGAACGAAGTCATATGATATTTGATCAGTTAGGTGTTAGTGAAGTCTCGCTGAGAATAAACGGACAGCAGGAACCATCCGAGGATATACAACTTGATTACGGTCAAAAGCATATTGCACGTGTCTATCATAACCTGTTGTCATTTATGGCACGTGATCAAAATGTGGATACCGGTTTGCAAATATCACAATTGGCTTTTAAAAGCCTCTATCCGATTTATTACTTTTCATTGGAACATCTTGATTTGATGAGACAATCTGTCGTTGATATACACTTTAGAGCCCGTGTAACCCGTCCGACTGGTCCACCAGTTGTGGCTGGGGTACCTACTATCCTTATCCCGAATTATAGAGCAGTTGCTGTCATTCTCAGTGATAAATCAATGATACTCGAAGGTGTTGGAGGAAGAATGAGAGTGGTAGATGCACCAGTGGAAAATCTTTGAACGATTTTTCATTGAATTAGAATCAATCAATTATGTATAACATGTCATATAGTAATATCAATGTGTCATTGACACCTGGTCAAATCAAAAAATTGCAATCAGAATCGGCTAAAAAATGTGGAACCACAATCACGTTGAAACCTAATCAAATGACTGGTGGTGCAAATAAATTATCGCTGACAACTCGTCAGGTGAAACATTTCAATGATGCTTTCAAGGATAAAAAGGGAGTTCAGATTACTCTCTCTGCGGCTGCTATTAAAAATATGATGAAAACAGGTGGTATATTTCCATTGTTAGCTGCAATACCAGCATTGATTGCAGCAGCAGCCCCAGCGGTGGCTAAAGCAGCGGCGTTAGGAGCCGTTGGTACTGCAGCAGGAATGGCACTAAAGAAGGCAGCTGGACAAGGATATAAAAAAAAGAGACGATCCGTTCAAGGATTGGGTCTAAGACTACCAGGAACCCCGTATTCGTGGTACAGCGGAAAGGGTCTAAGGCTACCAGGAACCCCGTATTCATGGTACAGCGGGAGATCCGTTCATGGATCAGGCCTGAGACTACCAGGAACGGTTTATTAATTGAGGAACCTATGGTTTCCAAATCTTCGATGGTTCCCATGTCCAATTTTGATTTAATGGATGCTGCTAAAAAACTAGCGATTAAACATTTCAGAGGTGTTTTTATGAAAGATCAATTACCACATCAACCAAACAAAACTGAAACAGGTATTATTAATCTCGATAACAGCACCGGACCTGGAACTCACTGGGTTGCATACGCTATTGATCCACGTGGGATTGTCTATTTTGATTCATATGGATTAGCCCCACCGAAAGAATTTATGCGTTACATAAAACAATTTCCAATGAAGACTTGGTATTCTACGCTACCAACACAACAAATCAATGACCCACCAATATGCGGCAGTGAAGTATTAAATGTCCTTGACGCTATTTCTAACTCCTTGGATAACCCAATGGGAAAACCACCACACATTGTCGTAAATGACTACACCAGCAATCGCTTTTTAGAGAGAGAAAGAGTTTTACAATAACATGATTGATATTTGGGGAAGACCTCTGAAACCCAAACCCGACGACACTGCAACCCCTGATTCTATCAAGGATATAACAAAAAAAATTAAAGATGAAATCGCTGAGACGTTGAACTTAACAAGTGTTGACCCGAATGAAATAGTTGTATTTCAAGACAAACAGGGTAAATTGAAATCTAGTAATATTTCTCTGGATGATATTTTAGTTAAACAACAAAACGCAATCGAGAACACCGTTGCGTTATTTTCCGATCAGGGTAAATTGAAAACCAGTAATATCTCTCTGGATGATATTTTAGTTAAACAACAAAATGCAATCGAGAACACCGTTGCGTTATTTTCCGATCAGGGTAAACTCAAACCAGGTGTACTCGTTTCGACGATTACAGATCGATTAAAAACTCTCAACGACGAGTTAAACAATTCTGTGGTTGTACTAGCAACACTTGAATCTAGAATTGAAGAACACATAAAACAGTTTATATCATTTCGTAGAAATATCATTGATAAATTTATTGGAACCCCGTTAGATAAAATTGAACTAAAACTCCCTGATATTAAAAAATCCATTGATGAGACGAAAACTTTCATCGAAGGCATCAAGGGGGATGCAACGAGGATGATAACAGCCATTGAAAAAACAAAAATTCCTCATGAGAAAACCAACAACTTAGTATACACAATCCAACATGGATCATTTGAGTGGACACCTACAAACAACACATTACATATCACTGCAACCGTTAAGGGTATTTATCGATTAACACTAGTAACACCATCGTCTCAATTTAATATTTCATCGTCCAGTTCATCTGGGGTCAATAATACGATTTCAACGATCATCGACAAGAATACAACTGAAAAGTTCACAATCGCATCTACTGATACTCATTTGGTTAGGGTCTCAACAACGTGGTATGTGGAATTCGTAGCGAATTTAAGTAAATCGTAATTGAAAACGCTAGCGTATTTAAAATAAAAATGATTTCATCATCTCAATATCGCTATGATCAGATCAGAGAGTATCAAACTAGACTCAAAACCCTGTCTGAGGAGTATGAATTGAAAATTAAAAAATATCGCAGGAGAATTACCGCAATTGATGTTACTGTGTACGCTGTGAGTGGTGTAATCACCGGAGCTGGTATTATACTGTCTTCAGTGACAATGATGGCTCCGATAGCTGTTCCAATTTGCATTTCTGCGGCAACAACAATCGCTGGAATTATTTCAATAATCACAAAAAAATATCCTCATGCAGCCAACGGAAACTACAAGACTACATAATTCAATTTCATGTTGTGTCCACTGCATACTCGCAATTATCCTCATTGATATCGTCAACGCTCGATGATACAATTATATCAGAGAGTGAGTTTTCAGCGATGGTAGATATATATGATTCTGCGATGTCAAAATTAGAAATACATCATGAATATAATAACAATGACAACACAGATGGAATTACTTCAACAAATAGTGGAGAACACAAACCCAGTACAAACAAGCATGATCTCAATAACCTCAACGAATCCAGAATTCAGTGTGAATTTCCCCTCTCCGGTCCCAGTGAAGGAAATCGCGCTAGCAAAATTACGAGTATACCACAGTTGGCCAAATATTAGGTCAAAATCATTTGGTGGTCAACAACCCAATAATTCACTGGTATTTGCAAATAAGAATAAACCCGACGGTACCCCAGACTGGAATGTTGTTTCCATACCAACCGGATCATATCAAATTGAACAAATCAATGATGAATTCGCGCGTAGAATAAAATCGATTACTGGAGTAGAGTCAAAAATAGCTATAACAGTTCATGTGCCGACACTATCATCTGCCATTGAAATAAGCACAGAAGGATACGTCGTAGATATCTATCAAAGTTCTATTAGAACCGTACTAGGATGGCCTGAATTACCACCCGGTGGAAAAACCGTTAAATTACCAGAACCACAAAAAACTGATTATATCACCGACAGGACAAAATCTGATAATCCAGTAAAAAGTTATAAAGAATACAAGGAATTGATAGTTTTCACTGTAGTGAAAAAGTACAACAACCCAATATATCACGCAACTCGACAAGATATCATCGATGAAAATTTCACAGCAATGAATAATGATTTTTCGCTGCTGTTAATATCTCTTAAATCTGGCTCTCTCACCCGAGATGAATTTATCAGCGTCGTAGAAACATGCAACAAAATCATCAATGACATGGAAACATTTCATTTGCAAATCATTCAAGTGGTATTAGGTGACAGTAATCCTATAACGAGAACAGAATTTGCAACGAAGTATAATATACGCGTAGAAGATATTCATGCGTTCAAACTACCAGGGTATAATATCTTAGAACTACAAAAATCTCTCAGTGATGCCATCGATGATGGTTTTAAAATAATTCATGATGCATGGAAAAAAACAATAAAAATCCTGACCCATAATAATGACCCAGACGGTGGTGGCAGGCATATTGCTCCGTTCAATGTGAATATTTCAACGGTGATTGCGCTCAATTTAGTATGTGATGTGATCGAAGGAAGCTATCAAATAAATTTAGAACGATCAAATCAAGCTCAGCAAGGATATATTTTGTATTCATTTGCACCAACAGCCCCTCCAGGGTTTTTAATAATTGAGTCCCCGGTGAATCCAGTCTATATGCGATGTCATAATAATTCATTAACCAGAATTAATTTCAAACTCACTGACCAGTCTAATAATCTGATTGATTTACAAGAGGAGGTTTTACAAATTAGTCTATTTGTGAAATCGTAGTGATTTTCGTCGTAGTGATTTACATGACCCTCGAACACGATATCGTATCGGACTGGATCAAATATTCGGTTAACCCATAGCAGCAGAGAGGGTGAGTGACAACGATGTTGTAGTCCCTTTTTCCCCAAAAATGTAATAGTTGAAAAGTTTTTGATTTCATTAATTTCATTGATTTTTTCATAATTTTTTTTGGGACCTAATCCATGATTCACACACACATTTGGGACCTGATGTCATTGACTTTTGGGTCTGATGTCATTGGTTTCATTGATTTTAAGCGTGATTTCAGTGAATACTTGTCTAAAAATGTTGTCCGGCTCACCCTCTCTGCTGCTTAAATCCATCGGGGATATATTTAATAATGAGCAATTAATAGAATCAGCTGCAAAAGAGTACGATGACAAGTACTCTAGATTTCATCGTAAAAATAGCAATCATGAGTGAAATCTTTTTAAAATCTTGGTTGGGATTTCTTAATCGGAAAATTTAGAAGTAATATAGTTTCAAATTTCTCTTCAAGCATGTTATCATCGCATTTATTCTCAAGTTTCTTTTCAAGTATTATATCCGAGTATTTGTTTACAAGTTTTTCCTTTTTCGTATGATGTTGTCCACAAAGAAGCTGTTGTAGCTCATCGACATGGCTGTTTCGTTTTGTAATCGTGGTTGTTAGATCATCTTCGTTTTTTTAGCTTGTTAAGTTCAGTCTCGTACTCGAGATTCGCGGATGTTAATTCGCGGATTTTCTTTCTAGATTCCTCCGTGGTAATCTTAAGTTGATATCGTTTTGCCTGAAGCACCACAACCTCATTCTGTAACTATGAGATCTCACGTTGTAATTCACGCTTAGCCTCGCATTGACGTTGCTTCGCTTCCTTGTATTCTGTAGGAGTTCCTTTCGTTGTCGCAGATATAGGATTCTTGGACCGACCACAATTTATATAATCGTGATTGTCGAATTTTAAACTCTTTAGAAACTTCTACGGGACGTCGAATACCTCTCATCGCCATTATTGCTTCTTCGTCGTCGGCGATAAGATATGTTGGAGCTCGGTATTAGGGAGGGCGAATCGGACAACTTTATAAAGCGTTGATTTGGCAAACCAAGGCTTCCTCCTTGCTGCTATCGAGGTACAAATCCCTTAGGATTTCACAAACAGACTAATTTGTAAAACCTCACCTCGTAAATCAATCATATTATTGGACTGGTCAGTGAGTTTGAAATTAATTCTCGTTAACGAATCATTATGACATCGCAGATAGACTGGATTAGCTGGATCTTCAATGATTAGACACCCTGTAGGAGATGTTGGTGCAAATGAGTATAAAATATATCTTTGTTGAGCTTGATTTGATCTTTCGAGATTTATTTGATAACTTACTTCAATAACATCACATACTAAATTCACTGCAATCACCGAGGATATATTGACGTTTTGAGTAGCGATATGTCACCCACCACCATCTGGGTCATTATTATGTTTGAGGATTGTTGTTTGTGGTTGTTCCATTTTCTTCCATTCGGCGAGTATCAGAGAAAAGTTTTCTTGAATAAGATCATTAACAGATTGTTTTTGTTCATTTGCGTTATACCCAAGAAACTTGAAATCGGATAAATCAGCTTCTGTGATATTATAACCGGTTAGGAATTTTTGTTTATCTGCATTCTTGTCGTTAATCATTATCTGATCTATTCGTTTGTTGATATATTCCATGTCGGATTCAAACAGATTTAATATCTCAACATATTTTATAATCTCGATGCGTGAACTCGTTTTATCTGAAAGATGCTCCTAGAAACTATGTCGTACTTTCTCTAGTTGTGTTTTTTTGTAATTGATTAATCTCTTTCAAATAATCAATGACATTATTTAGAGTGAATACAATTGCAATAGATGAATCAGGAGTTTCCTCACCCAAGCGACAGAGAAATCTAGCTGTTTTGCTAACCTTACTTTTATTATCTCATCTCAGACCAATCGTCTCAGTCATGGTGTCCACGCGCTGAGAACTACTTTTAACAAAATAAACCCTTCTTGTATTCTGCTGTGCCATAGTTGTTCTCAAATAAAACAACAACAACAACAATAAATAATATATAACCAAAACATATTTATTTAAGGTCAATCTGTCTTAGAAAACAAAACAAAACAAAAAGATTTTGATAGAGACAAATACACACACGCGTACTATTTCGAGGTTTTGATATTTTGTTAGCTCGTTCTAACTAGCATGGTCAATTTTATCCAGGACTAGCACAGTACATTTTCAGAATATTAAATGAAGCTAAAGCAACTGAACTAGTTGTAAACACATTGTATATACTGCTAGCTACATTTAATGAAGCTGACCTGAAAATTTACTGTGCTACAGATAGGATAAAATTCTCAATGGTTTTTGATATGAACTATGTCAGAAAACACTGATCTATGCACATAAGACTATATACCTATACACTTCATAGCATACCAACTCTCTAAACAATAACGGAAAACTTAGGAACAGCCAGAAATGGGTTATGTCAAACATGCTTTATTATAATTTGGTTAAGCATCTCCGTTGTGCTCCAGCTGAATATACCTGCAATATTTATTGACAAATAATACACTTACTAGCCAGAAGGAATCATTTATCCCTTAACACACTAACCCGTAAGCAAATTTCACTGCATCACTTGCCGTATTTCCTAGACAGAAGTATGAATGTTCAAAGAATCCGTGAACTTGAAAGTTTAGCACATTGTTATCCTCTGGGGTCCGCATATTTGTAGGGTGACGAGGTTCTTTTATACGGGAGAGTGGGGTACTCAAAATTGGAACGATGAAAGGAAACAGTATCTTTCTAATACATTATAACTATTTATTATTAATTTCATATAACATCCATATATTAAATATGATAATACCTCATATGCGACGTTTTCTGCTGTTATTTTTCTTTGCTTACGCGTATGAACTGTGTACTTAGGACTCAACGGTCACACCACAGCCCTCATTAGCTTATTTGTTTTCATGTGCCACATGTAAACATTGCAACGTGCACACTTTTAAAGAGTTCTTTTTACATTAAAGGATAATATTGGGTGAGAAAAATAATCTACTTTGGGGTTTGGACCGAGACAATGAAATCCCAGACGCGGGGTTACATTATATGTCTCCCCACTCGGACAAGCCTCGTGGGGAGACAAATACTATAACCCCTAGGCTGGGATTTCATTGTCTCGGTCCAAACCCCTAACAAAGATTCCATATTTCTCAAAACCAAATTCCCATTGCATTGTATTGTTATCGAGAAATGTGAATCTATCAGTTAATTTTAAATTTTTTTATACCAGGTATATAATTTCGATATGATGGAGCAATTTCGTGGTATGATTGTACATCTGTGATATAATCATATTTTTTAGGTTCTGCTATTTGATAAGATGTCTGAGGTGGGAATTCATGCCAACCCAGTATTGTCCTTATAAAACTCTAATAGATATCTACGACATATCCGGGTGAGTTTATCTCAATGGCAGATGATAGTGTTGGTTCATGAACTGTTATAGCGATTTTCGATTCTTTTCCTGTACTGGATTTTATTCTGCACTGTAATTAGTTATTGATTTGTTTGATTTGGTAGGACCCAGATGGTAGCGAAACAACGTTCCAGTCTGGAGTACCATCGGGTTTATTCTTACTTGCAAACACCAGGGAATTATTCGGTTGTTGACCACCGAATGATTTGGATCTAATATTTGGCCAACTGTGGTATACTCGTAATTTTGCTAGTGCTATCTCCTTCACGGGAACCGCAGTATGGAAATTGACACTAAATTCATGGTTTATTGAGGTTATTGAGATCATGCTGGTTTTCACCGGAGTGGTATTTTCCGCTATTCGTTGAAGTAGTTCTTGCGATGTTGCCTTGTTATTATACTCATGTTTTTTTCTTTCTTTTAATTTGAACATTACATAAACGGAATCATAAACACGTACCATCGCTAAAAACTCACTATCGGATATTAATGTCTAATCGAGTGACAACGATATCATCGAGGATAATTGGGAGTATGCGGTTGACACAATATGGAACTCAACTATGTAGTCTTGTAGTTTGCGCTGGCTACATGATGATATTTTTTTGTTATTATTGAAATTATTCCCGCGATTGTTGTCGTCGCTGATATACAAATTGGAACAGCTATCGGGCAAACTTTGTCAACGAGGAGAGTATAATACCGGCTCCGGTGATTACACCACTCACTGAGTACACGGTAACATCAACTACAGTTATTGTTGGTCGGTATTTTTTTTTTGTTTGGTACTCCTCAGTGAGTGTTTTGAGTTTAGTTTGAAATTCTGTAACTTGATCATAGCGATACTGCTGTGACGTTGCCAATGATGCCATTTTATTTATTATAACAGATTTCAAATTGCTGGCGTTAAATTCGCCAGCGTTGAAAATCCTATGAATTTATTATTCAGTTGTTTACTTAAATCTGCTACGAATTCCACATACCTTGTTACTGAAACCTTAGCCAAATTATTATCAGTGAATATTATTGTGAATCGTTCAGTTGTTTCCTTGTCGATGATCGTTGATATCATATTGTTGATCTCAGATAAACTCGTTCATGAAACATTAAATTGAGTCGGCGACACTAGTGTTAATCGATAAATACCTTTGACGGCCGCGTGGATATTTATTATATTAGTGGATGGTGTCCACGTGAATGATCCGTGTTGGATCGAGTACACATTATTTACGATATTTTTTTGTTCCTGAGGAATTTTTTTCTTCACGTTTTTCTATCATCCTCGGTATTAATCCCTGATGACATCGTTGGTCGTTCTAATATCTTCGCGAGCAACATCTATTCGCCGATTAATCTTTGTTATTTCATCTCGTTTCGTGATAATACTAGCGACAGCTGTTTTGGTTTCTTCGGGTTTAACATTTTTACCAAAATATTTTCAGACGGCATCATCGGTTTTTATAAAAAGTTTATACGTAATTTAATAAATTGTTTGATATGAGCGTCATAATTACATCGCAACTTTGACAAATTATCCATAGATGTTTTTATCTCACTGAGTTTCGGTGTGGTCACCGGTGGATTTCCAAAGAAATCTAATAGAGGTTTGTCAATATTGTCAATTATACTTCTTTGTAATTTAGAAAACTGATCGAATTTAGTTAAATGGTCGTCGTATTTATCGCGTAGTATTTTTAATGGTTCTAAATTGTTAATTCTATCCACAATAGTTGAAATGAGAAAATCTGGTTTGAGTTTACCTTGATCGGAAAATACCGCGATAGCATTTTCCGTTACACCGCGTTGTTTAACTAAAATATCATCAAGGAAAACATTACTAGTTTTCAATTTACCCTGACGATCTTGAAATACAACTATTTCATTGGGATCAACACTTGCGAGATTTAACATCTCGAATATTTCATTTTCGGATTATTTTTTTTTACATCAACGGATGCAGATATTTCCGCGGTGGGTTTATTCAGGCTCGATAAATATCTCCCCCAAGTATCAATCATGTTATTTTATATAATTTCTCTCTAAAAAGCGATTACTCGTATATTCGTGTACGGTTTTATGCAGTGGTTTTCCCGATGATGAAATAGCGTTGAGTACATTTAATACTTCTATTCCGCATATTGGTGAGTCATTCATTTCCTGTGTTGGTAGCGTGGGATACCAGATAGGAGTTTTTAAGCGGTTTATATAACGCATAAATTCTTAAGGCGGTGCTAATCCATATGAATCGAGATAAACAATCACACGCGGATCAATCGCGTATGCAACCCAGTGAGTTTCAGGTCCGGTGCTGTTATCGAGATTAATGATACCGGTTTCAGCGTTATTTGGTTGTTGTTGTAATTGATCTCTCATATAGACACCTCTAAAGTTTTTTTTTTATCGCTAGTTCTTTTTAGCAGCGTCGATTAAATCAAAATGTGACATGGGAACTATTGTTAGTAAACTGTTCCTAGTCTCAGGCAGTTTCTGCTGTACCACGAATACGGAGTTCCTGGTAGCCTTAGACCCTTTCCTGATCGTTTTTTTCTTTTGTATCCCTGTCCGGTAGCTTTCTTTAGTGCCATCCCTGCCGCTGTACCAACGGCTCCTAGCGCGGCGGCTTTTGCTACCGCTGGGAACGCTTGTGCAATCAACGCTGATAACGCATGAAAAGTGGGAATATACTACCTGATTTTATCATGTTCTTAATTGTTGCCGCAGAGAGAGTGACCTGAACACCTTTTTTTTTATCTTTGATGGCATCATTGAAGTGTTTCGTATGACGAGCTGTCAATGACAGTTTGTTCTGACCACCAGACATCTGATTGTGCTTCAGCGATATTGTGGTTCTACATTTTTAGCTGATTCCGATTGTAATTTGTTAATTTAACCAGGAGTTAACGTAACACTAACATGACTATATTACATTTTATTTAATAACAGATTGATCTGATTATTACATTATATATTTTCCACTGGTGCATCAACTTCCTTCATTCGTCCACCAGCACCTTCGAGTAGCGTTGATTTGTCACTGAGAATAACAGCAACTGCTCTGTCATTCGGGATAGTGATATCACCTGCTGCATTAGTCGGAAGAATTACACGAGCTCGAAAGTGTATATCAAAAACGGATTGTCTTGTTAAGTCAAGATGTTCCAACGAAAAGTAGTAGATTGGATATAGGTTTTTAAAATCCCACTGTGATATTTGCAGACCAGTATCCACATTATTATCGCGCCCCATAAATGTCAGCAACCGATGATACGCTCGTGCTATTTGGTTTTGTCCGTAATTAAGTAAACTATCCTAGGATGGTTCCTGTTGGCCATTTATCTTCAACGAGAAACACCTAGTTGATCAAATATCATATGGCTGCGTGTTTGTGAACCCACTCGAGTTTTATCCTGTAACGCAACAAATATATTCCGCGGCGCAGCAACACCCTGTTTTGATGCCAGGTGCCAAGTAAATACGCCGTTAACGGAAGAATTCATAGTATAAGTTGTTGTTGTTAACCATAATAGCAATGATTTGCCGCCTGTATCCATAAATGATAGCAATCTGTTTTTCTGTGGTGATTGATGGAGTCATTACTGGCATCCACAGTGATAGTTTTGTTATATTTACTTCACCATTGTCAACATCGTGATGTGCAGGATTTGCTGGAATAATCCAGATTGCATCATTATCACTACCCTTTCGCACTAAAACTACTGTATGCTTCGCTCCATAGATAACTTTTCTAACATTTCTGCAGAATCCAAATATATGATGCAGTGGAATCGCGCATGAAAATAATCTACGCTGTCCTTGCAACATTGATATGCGTGTTGCAAACCCTAGGTTGTAACGAGTATTATCATTTTTTACAATATCAAAAGCAGCATCTGGTCTATCTTCGTGTTCAATTAGTTGTGGATCAGATGCGGTAGCTACTGGTGACCGTAATTTTATATAATTTTTGTTATTAGCATAATCATTAGTATCGTTTGCGAACATCATAAATGAACCTGCCGATCTTGTAAATTCATCAGAATATATTGCTAACCCCACTATTGTTGTGGCAACATCAACATCATATTCTATAGACACGATTTCTCTTGCATCAATCATAAATCTAGCACTCTCAAATAGCGCCATGATACCATTATTGACAAAGCCGACTTTGGCACCAAGTGCATTTGGTGTATCAGCTGCAACATTTGTTACGAGTTCTCCTTCTACTTCGATAAATGCTTCAGCGGGTAGAAAGCATTTGCTGGTATCCTAGACTTGAAGTTGGATTCTTGATCGAATATTTGGTTGTACTGCATGATTGGAATAGAATTGATAATCGCGTACAGAATAATTCTTGGGTACTGGGGCGTCCATGTCAAACGCTGTATCAGGAGCCGATTTGAACATATTATTATATATTTCTTGATCTAAATCGCGATCTCGCTCGCGATTCAAACCACTTCCCACTTTCATATTTGCAGTAATATTTCCCTGAGTGTCATATCCTTCATTTATCCGTGATGCTATACTCTGATAAACTGCGTTGTTTACTATTTGCTAATACTCGCGGGAATAATTTCCGTAGATGGTAGTTTCTCTAGTGATTTTATCACTGATGACGAAGTCATCGGTGTTTTCTTTCTTCGCCGAACTAACGCTACTATTTTTTCTTTAGCCGCGGAAAATGCTTTCCCGGCAACATCACCAACAGCGCTAATACCCTTATCACGAATAACATCAATAGCTTTCATCGATAACTGTTTTGCGATTGGTGCTATTTTTGGAGCCATTCTTGCAAATAACCCTGCAATGGTATTGCCGAGACCATCTCCATAGTACGCTCTATAAACTGGAAGTCGTGAATTTACTACATAGACCATGGTTGGTTTGTTGTGCTTGTAGTGTATGATCGTCTTATTTAAATGACATTTATCTAATGTGGTGATTGAATCACTGTGATAACCGTCCGCTAGCTCATCAATAAACTCTCGATATAAATCAATATCTGTTATACCATGCTCAAATAGTCGTCTACAGATATCAACGCCTCATTAATTATTTCCGGTGAGTTATTTCCAGCTCGTTTCCCTCCTACGAGAACTTCTAATTGGGATATATCCCCGAGAATACTATTAGGACAACGAACTAAACCACTACCTGAAACTCCCCTTGGAGTTGCACTTTGAGAAAATCCCTTTCCATTTGTTTTTTTTTAGTGATACCAGTTGCACCTTGTGCATCATCATCATCTTTTTTTCGATCAGACGGTGGGTGACCACTCTTTTTTTCTTTTATCATTTTTTCTTTTATCATTTGTTTATACGAATTAAAATCATTACTTTCTTTTGAGGTTTTAATTATTGCCAAATATATTTTTTATATCAGGTGTCAAAAGTTTTTTATAGAGTATTCAGCTCCATCTTTTATATATTTTCCCTTGTTCCCTTTTTAAAATTTTTAACAGTAAAATCAACTAATTCATCATCCGTGGAATTTTTAAATTTTTCATCGCTTCTTCCGTAAATATCTCTTCAGGTAGATATATTCTCTCTCTCGAAATTTTTTCTTTTTCTTCAATAATATCAACCTGTTGTTGTTCAATATCACCCTCTTCTTCTTCAATAATATCACCCTCTTCTTCTTCAATAATATCACCCTCTTGTTGTTCCTCATCCTTTTGTTGTTCCTGAAGTCGTGCAGCGCCTATTATATCACCAGGAAGTGTTTTTAAAGATTTCTTTGTTTGCTTTGACCTCTTTGTTATTTTTTCAAGTACAGGAAGAAGGGCTGGTTTTTTTCCCTCGTTGTTCCTCAGGAATATCTCCATATATGTCTTTTTCAGTGGTCGATACGACTTTCCCCGTTGCAGTGGTTATTGGTTTGAATAATTGTTAGGTTCCCGTTGTGAAACAAGTTTGAAACTCTTGTCTCGTTTGGAGCTGATTTCGAACGGAATCACGAATCGGAATAAATTTCTTAATCGCAGCTAATCGTTCGCGTGCTAATTTAGTTGTTAGGGCTTCACCTACCATTATAAATATAATATACGATCTGAATTGTAAGTGAAAACTCACCCACCAAAAATTCTTATGAATTTCACAATGTGTTCATACTTCCGCGTATCATTTGTGGTATCATTTGAATTGGCTAAAGGACTTCATCCGTGTTGTTATGTTTGGTTTGGTAGACACATGTCTGAAAAACACTGTACTTAAGGTCGCCTATGCTGGCATATGCTTCTATTAATTTACTTTCGGTGATAAATAGATTTCCTGAATCTGCAGTTAGAGTCGCCCCTGATTCATTTTATATAGACGTAAAACATAAAGAAGCAGTGGCTGAATTCACTAATTCAGACGAGAGTTGGGGATCATGGAGAATTATAAAGGAAATACTGCGTGATTATTCTAAATCAGCAGATGTTACGATTGAAAACAATTACTTGAAAAATAATCAGATATCAAAACTATCTAATGCACCGTCGTATTCCGATCCAATATGTAGAAATAAAACCAGTTACTTAAACGGCTGTGGTGGGTCAGGGAAGACGACTCATGCGATTGAATTATTTCGAGGGAAATCAAACATGATTGTGCTAACACCAACACACAGTGATGTCGAAGATGCATTGCGTGCTGATAAATCCCCATGGAAGCTAGGATACGCAGCGACGATACATTCTTCGCAGGGGTTAACTATATCCGATACAATTGTTTGGATCATAGATAATCGCATCGAGTTGTCGAATTTAGTTTATCTTGCGGTGTCCAGAGTACGAAGAATAAATCAACTTCGAAGAGTTGTTTTAGACTATAATGACACTACAATAAGTGATATTGTCAGCGATGATATAATCAGAAAAAAACTCTCTGGTTATAAACAACAAGACAAAAAAAAATAACAGAAAACTTGACATTGATGCCGAGTTTATAATCACACTGAAACAGCAACATAATAATCACTGCGCGAGTTGTAATTGTATAATGTGTTGGTGTTGATCGGATAAAGACCCCTGCCAATTTACCGTAGACAGAAAAAATAGCAGTGTTGGTCATACCAGAGATAATGTGATTCTAACTTGTCTTGAGTGCAACAGATGAAGAGGTGCTAGTTAAGACCACGCGGCGGTAATTGAGTATCCTCGGATATCACTTGTAGTTGTTCCAGAGTAAATCCTCGCTGATGAGCAGTTGAATCCAATGTATAGACTGGCGTTCTACCCGTGCTATGCTAGATATTTTATGCGTAGTGACACTCCAAATAGGATCAGTAGCTCTTTTATTGCCACCTTCGAGCTCTCCTGGTTCATATAAATACCTAACAGTGACATTGCCGAGTATTGGTTGTTTTGAAACCTAATTTTACGGTTTTACAGGTATATACTTTTTTAATCGTGTTCTTAGTTTTCATATTAATTGTTCGAGTAATCTCATTATTCATCGCGGTAATTGCGCCTGGTAATTCTTGACCCATTCACGGGATCATTTATCCTAAATAAACTCTTTCGCGTATTGATATCCAAATAACCGCTCAGCAAGTGTCCGAATAAATCGTTTAACAATTGCCTGATCGCGATGTAGTGCAGTATGTCCTCGTCTGATGGTGACATTATGATGCTTTATTGTTGATAACACTGCACCCTGAAATTCCTTGCCAGGATCAACTTGTAATAGATTTGGCCAATGCAGAGGACCCCTTTGATAAATCCTTTCAAACGCAGAAGCCACCTCGGTTGATGATTTTGTCTTTAGAGGTTCTGCTTGTTTGTATCTACTCGCAACATCAACTACGGTTAGCGCATACTTGTAAACACCATCATGAGGTAGAAATAATATATCAGCCTGATGAACCTCATTAAGTGCGCTGACAACAAAATGCGAGAAGTTAATTTGTTTAGGCGGTGGTAGATAAATTTGCCATATTGCCTGTTTGGATAACGAACCCGCTGCTATAGTATTTTTCACCTTTGCGGCGCTAGCGAGTTTACTGATTGCTGATTTACCCCTCCAGTATCCTCTTGGAGAATAATAAATAGATTCCATGATGTTATTAATTACCAGCGCCCAGCATCAATTGACTTTTCATCGCCGATTTTATCAACCATGAAGCCAATTTTTCTTTGAAGGATTTATCAGTGATAGAATTCAACGCATGAATTAATTTCACATCTGGGATAAGTCTATGTTGCAGATTACTGCTTTTATAAGAATATTATGAGCATGACACGCCTGATCAATTTATTGCGTTGGTTTTGATCATCGAGTCTGATATCGAGTCTAATCCCGGGTCCACAATAACTATACCCTGGAAGGTGCTTTTCTCCTGGATATTTTGCCCATGGTATTCCTGGGAGTTTTACTAACTTGGCTGCAATATCACCTCCTCGTTTTTTAAAATTTAGTTTAACTTTTTGGTACCACATTGTACACACTTACTAGCAAGTGCTGATCTGTTATTTTTAGTTGTAATCGTCGTTAAGTCGTTTGTGCTAGTACGCTTCTTACATTTCACACAATATATATCCATAATTTATTTATAATAACATGAATGTAATTGATTTTTCGGCGACAAAAGCACGAGAACCATTTAAGCATCATGCATCGCTACCAAAGTATATTCGCATGATTATAATCGGACCATCTTGAAGTAGCAAGACACAAGTGCTACTTAATTTGATAACAAGATGGATGAAATGGGACAAGTTGTATTTAGTAGCCCCGAGTGTAGACGATCAGCGATGTTACGAGGTGTTAAAGGATTTTAACGAAAAAGCAAAATTGGAAATCGAGGAGGATATTATTGAGTCTATAACCGATATCGAGGAAGCACCGAGCATTGATGTTATTGATGGAAGTATGAACAATTCGTATGATGATTTCATGTTAGACAATCAAAAGAATCCTGCTAGGATATTTTCCAGAGGTAGGCATAAAAATACCGATGTGATATATGTCACTCAACGATACATTCAAATACCAAAAGAGATCAGAGATAACTGCAATATTCTTGCTGTATTTAATGGAGTAGACACACATACGCTACGAACTATTCACCAGACTTGGTGCAGTTGAGATATGGATTATAATCTCTTTAGAAATTTCTTTAGTCACGCTCAGTCAATCCCACATGGATTTATAACGATAAATTTGCACGACCCGAGATCAAGATATCGTATCGGACTTGATCAAATATTCGGTTGAAATCCTAAAGGATTTTACCCCCGTAGCAGCAGAGGGGGGGGGGGACAACGACTTTGCGTCTCCAAAGGAAACTTTTTTTTCCGATTTTTGAGGAAGCCTTTGTTTGCCAAATAAACGCTTCTATAAAGTTGTCCGATTCGCCCTCCCTACTACTAGCTCTCATCGCGTATTATCTACCTGAAATTAAATTTGTAACAAAAAAATAATAATCAAAGACGATGATTAAAAATCATAGTTAACAATCATAGAAATTAAAAAAATTATACTCGAAAATGTTACTCAGAAATTACAGTCATGTGTTAAATTTGCTGGATTGTTTTTTGTAAAAAAAAATTCATAAATTTTCAATAGCAATTTCGAGGATTTTTATTTACACGCTCAATATTTGTAATAACTCGTCGACGCGTAGACAGGAATGAACATATTGCATTATTTCATCACGACTACAACTAATCATCGTTATAGTATCTCTTTGCAATTGTTGCATTTTATCTTCCGTCAGCAAAAATTTATCATCGTCGCCGAGATTATCAATGATTAAATCCAAATGATTTTCATTCGAAGAATTTTCATCCAAAGGATATCCAATTTCATCGAAAATTTTCCTGATATCGTTTTGAAGTTTATCTCGCTCGTAAATAACTACTCGTACATATTCATACATATTGTAAAAATCTTATAAGTTTTCAATTTGAAAACCGCTACGATTTCACATCCAAGGTAATTTGTAATTGTTCTCCTCGGATATCAAGCAAGGAAAAGTTCTGGTCGACTATTCTAAAATTCATTCTTGATATAAAATTATTAATTGTCTCCAAGTTTGTTAAATGAGATGGATTAATCACGATTAAACTTCCCGGAGAAACGTTCGGAGAAAACGTATACAGGATATAACCTTGATCCGCCCTTGATGACGTTGATGTGTCAACGGAATAACTACCTAATACGGCATCACATATTACATGTACGGCAATCGTGAATGATATATCTGGTGATCTATGTTTGTTGCTTTTGTACATTGAATTATTCCACCGTAGAATTTCCACAGGTGGATTTATTTTAAACCATAACGCGTGAATCTGTGAAAAAAGCTCGTCAATGAGATTTTTAAGTGATTTTTTTAATTCGGGCTCGCACCATCCTGGAAACTTATAGTAAACTAAATTTATGTCAGTACGCGAAAATATCTTCTTAAATTTTTCTTTGTTGGGAGATTTATCTTCGTATATAAATGAAAGTACCCTATCATTGACGTAGTTCATGTCAGCGATAATTTGATATAGTTGTTATTGTTTGATTATATCTCGCGGAGTTGTTAAATTGATTAACAGAGATCGTTGCAGAGAATCTCTTAGTTGATTTAATTTGGTTTAAAATGGTTGTTTCATATCGTTGAAATAATTAGTTAAATCTTTTAACGATTAATAAGTACACCTTGAAAACCCTGATCAAATCGCCATTGTATATCATCATATCTGAAATAATTATCTTTTCTGACTATATCAGTTTCCTGATCATCATAAATATCATACGAGTAATTGAGATTAACATTGCTGGTACGTAGAAAATCAAAATCAAATAAATACTTAAACTTGATCTCCGGAACGGGTTTGTCATCGGTGAAAAAATCAGATCTTTTTGGTTAAAGTAGCCAAAAATGCACCGCAGGGAGATTTTTCAACCATGCTTCGTGGATTTGCGACAAGAATTCATCGATGGTGTCACTGAGTTTTACTCGTACCCATGGTACGTTTTATCCTGGAAACTTAAACGTGGGAATATCTACTACATGTATATTATATTTTGCTGCAAATTCTGTTCTCGTTGCAGGATGAACATCAGCGAAAATATGTTGAACAAGTCGTAAATTAAATTCATCCATGTCGGCGATTAATTTTATTACATACCTCCATGTATTTAATGACCTCATCTCAGTTGGGGGGCATTGTACTAATTTCCGTTATGAGTAAATTTTAAATGTTTCAAAATCATCATTCATTTCTTTGAAATGTTTGGTAACATCTTTTTCATCTGTCACATAATATCTTTCATCGTCGATTCTTTTTCGTATAAAATAACCACCAAAAATAATATCTAGTGGTAACCAATATGTTAACCTATGAACCACGAGGGGTTTTTGGAACCGAGCTGGTATTATAATTATGATAATCTTCCTTCGTTGAAACATAATCAGATTTTTGTTGTTCCGGTGGTAAATCTTTTACGTCGACGGTTCCCAGTATATACTCAGGCCATCCTAAGAGTGATCTGATCGAGCTATTATATATATATATATATATATATATATATATATATATATATATATATATATATATATATATATATATATATATATATATATATATACGATGTAGTCAGGTGAATTTATCTCTAAGGTCGTGGACAACAATGCTTCATGTCTTTTTATCTCGATGGAAGATTTATCTTTTTCATCTTCGACAATTATTTTATTTTTTTCAGTGATCGATTCAATGATATTTATGATTTCTTCGTTGATATCCTCGATGTCATATACGCCAGTATGTATATGTAATGTGTGCCATTCTGGTATGCTATCAGGGCCATTCTTATACGAAAACGTTAATTGTTATTGGGCGGTTTACTCTTAAACGGTTCTGATCTGACATTAGGCCAACTATAATAACATCTCAAATGAGTTAGCGCTATCTCATTAGCTGGTAGCTGAGTTGGAAATTCTATGCTGAACTCTGGAGTTTTCGTTACCAACGATATTAATTTTGTTTTCCCCGGAGTGATATTTTCCTCTATTCGTTGAAGCAGTTCTTGCGAATAATAACATTATTGTTATTATCTTTTTCTTATTTTGACATCACTGAATCGTACACGCGGGTCATCTTTAAGAATTCATCGTCGGATATTAGTGTGTCCTCGAGCGATGATGAAATCATCGAAGACAATTGCGAAAACGCGTTGGATACCTTGTGGAATTTAACCGTATAGTCGTGTAGTTTACGCTGAGAACACGATGATTATTTTTATTGCGGTTGCTATTCCCGCGATGGTTGTCGCCGCAGATATACAAATTGGAACAGCGATTGGGGCATTCATAGTTACCGATGAGAGAATAATACCTGCACCGGTGATTACACCAGATATCGAATACACGGTTACATCAACCACGGTGATTCTTCGTCGATATTTTTTTATTTTTAAGCGATATTCATCGGAGAGAATTTCGAGCTTTTGTTGAAACTCTTTAATCCGATCATAGCGGTATTGCTGCGATGTCATTTTATTTTGAAAACACTTACGATTTCAATTCATTTGTGACTTAGATTTGCCACAAGTTCTATACACCATCTTATTGGTGCCCTAACTAGAGTATCATCGATGGCTGCTATCCAGCATGGTGATAGCTAACGATTTTTTTCAATAAACACTGATATCGTGTTGACCCCAGTTGTAACTACTTGTCCTGTTTCAAAGAGTGTATACGCTTTATAAATAAATTGACGTTCAGAAACAATTGTTAATCGATAAATACCGTCGACGGCCGAGTCGATAACTATCGTCTGATTATTATCCCTTGTCCAATCCATCGATCCATGTCGGATCGTGTACACGTTATTTACAGTATTTTCCTTCTCATGAGGAATTTTTATATTATCGAGTTTATTATTCACGGTTTGAAGATCAACTTCAACGGCTTCCTGAATCGTCTTGATATCATCGATGGATCTTTTTATATCAGAGAGTTTCATACAGATGTCGTTTAAATCTACAAAGAATATATTAATGAGGTTTCTACGAAAAGCTACAAAAGTTTTTACGTGATCTTCATGCGTAGATTGAAGTTCTGTTAACGTATGAATAGTGGTTTTTATCGTTGTAAGTGGTGGTTCGGTTACCGGTGGATTTCCAAAGAAAGTGTTTAGGGGGACCTGAACATCGTTAATGGATTTTTGTAAACCCATAAATGAGTTTATATATATATTCATCACGTATTTTTTTAAAATTCCTCTATGTCTGTTATCCATGAGATAGCTCTATTGATAAGTCTTTTTACTTGCCCGATAGTAACCCCTTCTTCGGTTTGACGCGATAATGATCTCCCCCAAATATCTGCCATGAGTTTATATTATATGTTTCTCTTTAAAACGTTATCCATCGTGTACTCGTGTACAACTTTATTAGGTAATTTAGATGATGTCGAAACCGTCTTTAACATGTTAAGGACCTCTCGACCACATATCGTAGGATCAGTTAATGTCTGTGTGGGTAACGTTGAGTACCAACGTGGAATTGAATCCAACCAGGATATATATTTAAGAAATCCCTTAGGCGGAGGTAATCCATACGAATCTGAACCCTTTTCCCTTTTTATATCCATTTCCAAAAGCTTTACCTGTAAGATTGCTACCAACAGCTCCAGCAGCGCCAAATCCAAGAGCTTTAAGAGCAGGGATAGCTAGTGGAGCTAGTGCAGCGAGAGGAAATATTCCACCGGATTTGATCATATCGTTGACTGCGGCCTGTGAAAAAGTCAACTGAAGTCCTGTACCCGCAGATTTAGCTTATTGAAATGATTAAGTTGAGTTTTTTTTCAGCGACAATTTATTTGGTCCGCTTGTCATCTGTTCACGCTTCAAAGTTATCTTTGTGCCACACGTAACAAAATTTTTCGATTGCAGTTTCTTTACTTGACTAGGTGTCAATTTGACATTAACATGACATAGCACATCATCTAATTGTTACAGTGGAAAACGCTAAAGTTTCAGTTACATATTTTCAATGGGTGCATCAACGATTCTCATCTTTTCACCGCCACTTTCGTGTGTCATAGATTTATCGCTAAGAATAACCGCAATTGCTCTAAATCCTCTAGCGGGAGGAGCCCCCACGCGAGCTTGAACCTTTACGTGGACGACTGAATGTTTAGATAAATCGAGATGTTGCAGTGAAAAGTAATAGATCGGATACAATTCTTTAAAATTCCATTGTGATATCTGTAATCCAGTATCGACGTTTTGATCACGACCCATATAAGACCACAAACGATGATACACTCTACCTATTTGATTGTTAGTGTAATCGAGAATAAGATTTGAGAGGGTTCCTGCTGATTACTTATTCGCAATGATACCTCACTGACACCATATTGATCAAATATCATATGAATACGTAGTCATAAACTATCATTAGCAACTGCTGGATCTACTTGTGTTCGTTCTAAATTTTGTAGCGCAACAAAAATATGTCTTGGCGCGGAAACATTTTTTGTTAGCGCGATCTGCCAAGTAAAAACACCACCAACAGTATTATTTGTGGTAGCGGTTATAATATCAGACCATAAGAATAGTGATTTTCCTCCATGATCCATAAAAGATAGCAATCGCGTTTCAACAGCCAACGATGGAGTCATAATTGGCATCCACAACGCTAATTTTGATAGTCTTACTTTCCCATGAGGAACAGGATCAGCACCATGCCAAATAGCATAATCATCAGTTTGTCTTCGCATGAGCACTACAGTATGACTGGCTCCAAAGATAATTTTTTTGATATCTCTGCAAAATCCAAATATAGGAGACATAGGGATCGCACACGAAAATCTACCATTGATGTCTGTCATCCTTTTCCGCGCTGAAAATCCTGGATTGTAAGTAACATTATTACCAAAAACAACAGGTTGAACATCAGCATCTTCAGCAGGAACTGTATTTAATTTTGGTCGTCTTAACATAAACGGATAATGATCAGCGTTATTGGTGAGATCCTTCGCGAACATCATTGAATGACCCGCAGACTTAATAAAATCATCAGAGCATCTAGCTAGTCCCATTATTGTGGTTGCAACATCAACATCGTTATCGATGGATTCGATTCTAGTAGAATTAATTATATACTGTGCACCACTAAATAGCGCCATTATGCCATTGTTGACAAATCCTATCGGAATATTATTGAGACCAGCAGCAGGAAGAAATGGTGTTTCATCAGCTCGTAATAGTTGTCCCTCTACCTCGATGAATGCCTCACACGGCAAGAAATATTTAGATGTGTCATCAGATCTGAGCTAAGTTCGTGATATTGCATCGAAAAAATTTGATAATCGCGTACAGAATCATTTTTTCGTACAGGAGCATCAACATCAAAGCGTCATCTATCTCAAGTTTAAACATTTTTATTATATAGTCGTCGATCTAAATCATAATCTTCTTAGACCAGAACCAGCAACTGATTGTAATCTTTGTTTTGCTAATTCATTGATTACCTTACTTACCTGAGGTGGCATCTGATTCGTAGACGGTAATTTTACTGGGTTTTTTTCCTTCTCACCAACGACATAAGTTTTTCCTTTGCGGCATCAAATGCGCAAATAGCAAGATTACCAACCCTGCTACCGGCTTCGCTACCAATCTTATCGCCGAGAACTCCAATAGCTTTTGACGCTATTTCTTTACCGATCGGTAAAATCTTTGGAGAAATTCCAGTAGAAACCCAGAGACAACGTCACCGATCCCATCCCCGTGGGTCACCTTGTACACAGGCAATCGTGAATTTACGTCTTGCTCTATTCATACTACGAGGTACTATCATTTTATTTAAATGCTATTTATCTAATCGGATGACAAAATCATTAATCGCTGTAATAGTCATCAGTAAGTTCATCGATAAAACTACGATATAGTCCAATATCCATTACACGACCTTGAAATAGTCGTTGGCAAATTTCAGCTGCCTCGTTAGTTATCTCCTGAGAATTATTTCCAGCTCGTTTTCCTCCGATGAGGACTTCTAACCGTGATATATCATCGAGGATACTTCTTGAACATGGTACATTACCACCGTGATATCCCAAACCCGATTTTTTCAGGTATACTTTGCGTAGGATCATCTTCAGCTTTTACTTCTGTTTCATCTGGTAATTGTTCCACATATGGCGGTGGTAAAACTCCCTCTAAAACATTTATTCTTTCCTCATATTTAGCAAAATCTTTATCTGTTTTATAAGTTTTTGGTCCGCCATATTTTACCAAATATATTTTTTATACCATTTTTCAATAGATTTTATAAGTCGGTTATGTATAGTTTTTATATATTTTGTTTTATTTTTAAAATTATTATGAGCAAAATCAGCTAAATCTTCCACCATAGAAATATTTTTAATATCATCAAACAATTTTTGTGTAAATATTTCATCAGGCAGATATATCCTTCCCGCTTTTTGAGCATCTTTTGTTTTGGGTTGAGCTGCTACTATATCACCCGGATTCTTTAATTTTTTAGTTTTTGTTTGTTATCTTTGCAGTTTCTGTACCAATCTTTGCAGTTTCTGTACCAATCTTTGCAGCTTCTGAACCAACTGTTTCAGTAGCGGTTACAACCTTTTCAGTTACTGCAGTTATCGGCTTAAAAAAATTGTTCAGTATCAGTAGTAAAATCGAACTTTTGTTGCTGTCGTTGTTGCAAATTATCTCTGAAAGAATCTCTTACCAGGAGAAATTTCTTGATCGCAGCCAACCGTTCTCTAGTTAATAATCTAGTAATCTGTGCTTCTCCGACGTTTGCCATGAATCTTTGATTATATATAAAAATTACGGTTAATTAATTGCGACCTTGTTCCCGGATAACCGTGTTTGCTGTCAAAACGAGGACTTTATAATTTGTAAATCTGAAACAAATATTGATAACATAAAATAACTGTTATTTTGTCACATTGGGGTCTCTAAAATAAAGTATGCAGAGCTCTTCTACTACTAAACGTTTTTTGTAAATGTGTGGGGGAAGTCTTAAGTGAATAAAGCTATCCTTATTAATATGTGAGAGAAACCTAAATGAATAAAACGTTACTTATAAATGTGTGGGGAAAGTCTTAAATGAATAAAACGTTCCTTATAAATGTGTGGGGAAAGTCTTAAATGAATAAAACGTTCCTTATAAATGTGTGGGGAAAGTCCTAAATGAATAAAACGTTCCTTATAAATGTGTGGGGAAAGTCCTGAATGAATAAAACATTCCTTATAAATGTGTGGGGAAAGTCCTAAATGAATAAAACGTTCCTTATAAATTTGTGGGGAATGACCTGAATGAATAAAACGTTCCTTATAAATGTGTGGGGAAAGTCTTAAATGAATAAAACGTTCCTTATAAATTGGTTGGGAAAGTCCAGAATGAATAAAACATTCCTTATAAATGTGTGGGGAAAGTCCTAAATGAATAAAACGTTCCTTATAAATGTGTGGGAAAAGTCCTGAATGAATAAAACGTTCCTTATAAATGTGTGGGGAAAGTCTTAAATGAATAAAGCTATTCTTATAAATATGTGGGGAAAGTCCTAAATGAATAAAACGTTCCTTATAAATGTGTAGGGAATGTCCTGAATGAATAAAACGTTCCTTATTAAAAAAAGTGGGGAATGTCCTAAATGAATAAAACGTTCCTTATAAATGTGTGGGGAATGTCCTAAATGAATAAAACATTCCTTATACATGTGTGGGGAAAGTCCTAAATGAATAAACCGTTCCTTATAAATTTGTGGGGAAAGTCCTGAATGAATAAAACATTCCTTATATATGTGTGGGGAAAGTCCTAAATGAATAAAGCTATCCTTATAAATATGTGGGGAAAGTCCTAAATGAATAAAACGTTCCTTATAAATGTGTGGGGAAAGTCCTAAATGAATAAAGCTATCCTTATAAATATGTGGGGAAAGTCCTAAATGAATAAAACGTTCCTTATAAATGTGTGGGGAATGTCCTAAATGAATAAAACGTTCCTTAAAAATGTGTGGGGAATGTCCTAAATTAATAAAACGTTCCTTATAAATGTGTGGGAAAAGTCCTAAATGAATAAAACGTTCCTTATTAAAAAAAGTGGGGAATGTCCTAAATTAATAAAACGTTCCTTATAAATAATTTTCAAAACCGGAAATGCACTGGTCCCCAAAGAACATCGACGTTTTTAAGTTGTCCCTGTCCAGAACTTCTCTGAATAATTTTATCAGTTCTAGAATAATATTATTATAAGTCTAAATAGTGAGCACTTTTTAATGCCAATGAACAATCCAAATAAATGTTTTCCTCTCAAATAATATTTAAATGCAAAATGAATGCGTCTGCAGACTTAAAACAGGAACAAAAGAAAAGAGAATGACTCTAAAATCGGAACTAATCTGATTGATCAGTTTTCTCCTTTTAAACACCGTCTACTGCGTCAGTACTTTGCAATAGACAACACGTGACCAATACAACTATTTACTGACATCGCTTTGGACTATTCCTGTGACCTAAACCAACCAATGGGAAGCTACAAACATATTTTAGAAACGTCGAAATCAGCTAATGTGAAATTTAGTCATATGTGCCATTTAAGTTTTATCGTTGAGATTATGAATAATTTTCATCACATTTTTCAGCGTCTTTTTATAAATCCTATCTAACTAATACATTCATACGATACTCAGGTCACATATGCAAAATGTAACTAAGGATATTTTGTATTATTTACTGCTATGAATACAAATTATACAAATGAAATATATTCATGTCCCAGGAGTTATAAAAATATTGATATACATGACACCTCCCCTCATAAGGAAAATAAAGATTTATGAAATAAAGTTTTTTCTCCTTATTAATCAAACACAGAATGATAATGATGCAATTATACAGGAAGAGATATAACGAAAGTACAAAATGTATACCAAAAATAAAGCGTTATAAAACTCCTATACGTTTGAGAGTGCATTTGCCATTTAAATTTGTTACATTCCCTTGATGCGCCAAATGTCGATGTTGTATTTAGACAATATCAAACTCGATTTCAATAACCTCGAAATTTTATTTTTCATTTTGCTAATTAAACTAATCGTGTTTAAATCACTGAATAAGGATCAGATTTAATCTTCACCTCAGAGTGTCGTAAAGCCAAAATTAAAGCCAAACACTCCTTCACCATAGTGGAATAATTTCTCTGTTGCTTATTTAACTTTTGTGAGACATATTATACTGTATGACCCATGCAATTTATCTTTCTCATCCATCCTACATCACATACATCAACATAAATGGTTCATTGAAATCTAGAGCTGAAAAAACTGGTGCACTCCAAGGTAAGTCCTTTGATTCATCGAACACCTCCTGACAATTGTCAGACCAATCAATCTTTGTCCGCTTACTTAATAGATTGATCGAGGTCTTTGACATTATAGAAAATTTTGAACAAAACGTCCGACAATTTTCAGCCATACCCTAACATTGGATCGATTGCTTTTTATTTATAGGAACTTCAGAGTTGGCTTTATTCTTAACTTCAACAGGCTTTACTTGCCCACGTCCCACAATATGTGCCACAAATGTGACACAAGCTCGGTAAAATTCACTTTTACTTAGATTAATTGTCAAAACTTATACACTGAAGCGAACGAAAACTTTCCTAATAGCTTCCATATGATCCTTTTAGGAATCGTTGTAAAATGGAGGAGTGTCAGACACCTCTATGAGGGGCAATTGCTTATACACGACTACGGTTCAATGAATACGATTACTATTTAGGCCAATGCATGCAATAAAGAAATTGATATTGTTCTAAGCGAAGCAGGACGTTTTGGCGCCGCCCTTTTGGCGTGATCGTTTTGACGCAGAGCCGTTTTGACGCCGACCATTTTGGCACTAATTAACATGAACTTATTTCTCAATCAAAATAGTACATTGTTGGCACAAAAAACATTTATTTTTAAAGCAGTCATTAAAAGAATTTAGTGTATCAAAGTGTTCAAGAAGTGTTCAAGTAATAAGTCCCACTTACCCAGTATTTAAACCAAGTAGGTAATTGGCATGCCTAAACGGCCGGTGCCAAAACGGCTCCATGCCAGAACAACAAAACGGCGGCGCCAAAAAGTCACGTACCGTATTTTAAACGTAAAAAGGATAGTAGAAAAAAAAACAGATTATGAGCTTTTGGTTTTAGATAATAAGGTAAGATATGTTTAAGGTCTGCCTGATTTAAAACAACAAATCAATATAATCTCGAATTTGCTTTCTACCGACATTAGATAAAACCATATAATCATTAAAACAAGCGTGATGTACAAGACATACAGATAGAGCATAACACAGAGATACAGTCGGAACAAAACAAACAGCAGGTAACTTGAAACGTGCGCAAGTTTGTTGTTGTAGGGTTTAACCCCATTTCTCAGGGCATGATATGCTATACATGTCGGCCAATATTAATGGTGGAGAGAGAACTCGGGAAACCTTCGGAAAAAAACACTAACCCACGAGGAGATACTGGCAAGCTTTCATCCAACAAATATAAATATTGGTAAAAATCAAAATTAAAATTAAACGCAAAAGCATCAAACCAGGATTAAAATAATGATGCGACGCAGCTTACACCATCTTACTTGAAGAGAGATGATCTAAAGGTGGGGCAATTGATTAGCACACAACTCAAAGACAGTTAAACCCAAAGCAGAAGTGTAACAAACTTAAGCGGTCGTTGTCATGGCGGTGCACTATTACTGCAGTCGTTTAAAGTATAAATATGATTCAATGCACACTGCAGTGCCAGATTAAGGGGTGGGAAACAGGTTGTATGTTCTCTGGATCCCCCACCCCAGTCATTGGGCTTCTGGTTAACATTAAATGTGCTTAAATTAGCTACTTTTATTATCTAGGTCTAAACCGTCTAATACTTAACTTAACAAATGGAGATTATAATTATACACATATAAATGAAAGTTTAAGTCCTACTTTAAGGGTACATTTGTAGATCTCCCATCTTAAGTGTCCCTGGACCCACAATGGAATCTCATCACAATTATTATTTCTAGTTCAGTTTAGTTTTGGTTTCTCAAAAGCACTTGGACCAGCAAGTGCACCTTGTGTTACACCAGCACTACATACTTTCCGACAGGTGTCACATCTCTTGTTTACAAGGAAATTCAAAAAGACTTCAGGAATAAAGTTCAAATAGGTGTGGCCTGCAAATATAAACGTTTCACTAAAATTTGCCCCCAAACGTTTGGCATGTCAGAAATCGCAGCACAATTATTATTTCCAGTTCAGTAGTCTATTTTTAGAACATTTATTTCCTCTCTCATTTTGGTGGTGATAGAAGAGTTATATTGATACATTTTTGGTAGGGATTTAAAGATAATTGTTTATTCCTGAGAATATGAGCTGTCAGAGTGGTTGTCTGTGTGTATTTTGGCGACAGTGCACATCGAGTAATAAGACCTTGGTGATGATCTGGAAGTGAAATCTAAGTTCTGTTTACATGCTGTTCTGTTTACAGTGCAGCCGCTCAAAACATGCCGGTGAACCCTTCACAAGAACTTCACAATTAAGTTATCTTTGGATGTATTTTAGATTAACATATGATTTGTATTGATTGTCACACAGTTGATACTGATAAATAAACGTAGAGAACATATAGTAAAATTAATTGTGATGTATGTCCATATACGCGTGTATCACAGAGAGAGAGAGAGAGAGAGAGAGAGAGAGAGAGAGAGAGAGAGAGAGAGAGAGAGAGAGATTTAATTTTGCTGAAACATCATTTGCTTAAAAAAAGATTCCTACGAAAATGAACAATACGCCGAACCGAAGCCTGTAGCTAATCGAGGGTTTCTCTAATTGGGTTAGTTCATTATTGTTACTTTATCTTTTGTCGTGTTTTTCTTCAAATTTGTAATAATATGGCACCAGCTGTGGAGTTTTATACAGGTAGATTAACACGAGAATGATTTTAAACAATTAAGAAATGTATTCCAGTCCGTAACACTGTCAAACAAAACCTACAAGAATGTCAGGAGTATCGGATGGAATTTTCAAAAGGTGCAGAACAATTATTTAAACCCGATACGAAGGCTACCGAGGGAGTTACAGAAGCTACCAAAGGTCTTCTTCCCACATCAGACCTTTTTTTCCTTTTTTTTTCTGGAGGGTGCTCTCCCATGTTGATCTTTCCAGATCATTTGGGGAGGCCCTCTTGGTCTTATGATCAGTGTCTGCTATAGTTCTTGTGTTTTCTTTAATTTTCGGTTTGTAAACATATATTTTGTTTGTTTATATATATATATATATATATATATATATATATATATATATATATATATATATATATATATATATTGAAATTTATATGTATAGATTTGTTTTTTTTTAAAATTATATATGTTCATCATCTCTAAGGACGTACTCCTGGCTGTCGTAACAATCTTGCTCTTTTTCCCCCCTTTCTGTTCTTCTTTTCTCTTTCCTTTTTATTCTGTCCTGTTCTCTCAATTATTCTTTTTATAATTCTTTTGGTCTTGTTTATGCGCTTGATTTACTTGTTGTTTTCTGCTGTTCCAATGGAGCTTTGTTTGAGTTTCGCTCTATTGTTTTCTTTACAGGTTATTTTCGGTTATGTTCTATTTACTTCGGTATTTTCTTCTGTTTTTCCTGTTGGGTTTTTATTAGTGTTGCCTGGTGTTGTTGATTTTTTTATTAGATTGTTTTGTCTGTTTCTGTTTCCCTAGATTCCATATGCCCAGTTGTTTTTGTTATTGCAGTTTCTGGTCCAGTTGATGTTGTTTTTGTTGTGTTCTCCCTCTTTGCTCTTCATTATTTAGGGGACATTGAAATGAGGTAGGTCCTATCTCATTGCACCTATTGCATTTTCTGTCTTAGATGCATCCTTTATACCATGTTTTTGCAAGAAATCCATGCATAAAGTACGACCGTTAATAGTTTTAAGGTGTATGTTCTCTATTTCAATTATTCGCATTCCATCATAGATTGGCGTTGTCGGGATCGTCGCAATTCCTGCTGTTACTGCTTTTACTCCAAAGTTTTCCTTAAAGTATTTTACTACAGCTTCTAGCAGTATCTCTGCGGGAATATCGGAAATTTTCACCTCTCCAGTACGCTTTTTTATCTTGCGTTCGGTCTCATTGAACAGTTTTTTGGGGGGCAAATTTTCCTCTGACAATGACCTATTGCAGAAACTTGATAGTAATTTTACATTAAAGATACAAATAAAACAATAACTAATGATTTTTTGTTGAAAAGATGCTTGTAAGATATTTTTTTTTTTTACAGAAAAGACCCATTTTGAATATTTCCTGTGTGAAGACAGCTAAAAGAATCAGTATGTGCCTTATGCATCAATAAAGTTCAATAGTACTGTAACAAATCAGCATACTTTTCATCACCCCTCAACCATCTAGATGTTTAGATATTTACCTCCGTAGCAGACACATGTAAATAAGCAAGCCAAGTTGGCTGCTCATTTGAAGCACAAGTTACCATTTGATCTCCAGCGCTAGTCTAACTGTGAAAGGCAATCACCAACAAGTCAACCCATTTCCAAGCCTAACTTAAAGTAATTCTAAACCACATTACAGATTTAGCTTATGCATGAACTAACAAATGCTAGGATTGAGGTGTAAATATACGAAGCTATCTAGTGAGACCTTCTATAGGCGCTAGCTTTTCCACGTTTAGAACAAACTGCTAGAGCACCTGGGAAAGTAGTCTGGTTCCCTTCTTAGTATACTCCCTGCGTTGCGCTATACTTAGTCTGAGCGGAGGAGTAGGGTTATGTAGCTCACATCCACGATAGGAACCAAAATATCTCTGCTCAGAACCACTCAATATCTGTGCTGGGAACCAATAGCCATACATAAAACGCGCATCGAAGCAATATTGAGTCCGGTACTTATGACATTTTTCCTGATTATTATTATTATTATTATTATTATTATTATTATTATTATTGTTGTTGTTGTTGTTCATTACCACATTAAAGATATAGTTATTGCACAACTATTGATATAGCATAACTATTGGCAGCTTGTTATTGATGTTGGCCCCTTAATCATATTAAAGTTATCATATTTAACATTTAAGAAAATACCCGTTATTTCTTTACTGGTTTTCCTAATGAAATTGAAATTCTTCAGATAAACTTACATCGGCTCAACTGCAATTAGGTCACATTCTGGGAAGCACTGGCAGAAAATCTACTAATTACCTGAATGAGAAGTGAATATATATTTTAATTTATACTGACGGCAACCTTGTAAATTTGTGTTTTCATTTTGCATTATTTAAATTAACAATATATTCCATCTTCTTGCTTTTCACAATATAGCAGAATATCATCATCATCAACAACAACAACAACACACAATGTGGAAGTAATTTATTACTTCATGTTGTGTCTTCATGTATATTTTATTTTATCGGTTATTCTCCATATAAATCCTTCATAAGACCGGTGGCTAGGTTGGCATATATATATATATATATATATATATATATATATATATATATATATATATATATAAGATAATTTATGTCTCATATGATCCAATATTGTAATGCTTTCGTTTCCTAATTTTGATATCTATATGCGTTTTGCAGTTTAACAAAATTTGTTTTTAGTAAAGTGCTTAAAATTATATCTCTGAGAAAAGTGATATTTAGCAAAATCAGCAAATTACATGAAGGTTTTAATTGATCCATTTTGCTATTGTAACATCCGTGCCTAGAACCAAGATTTCCTGTTGAAAGATAATTATATAAAAAAATAGACTTACGATACTTAAACATAGTTCAGTACAGATGACAAAATTAATCAGATCTGTATTACTGCATATAAATTCACGTTCTCATCACAATCATGCACCGATAACATGTAAAATACGGACATTTGCATCATCGATGATAACATCCCCGCTGGGAACCAAACCAACTTCATACATAAAATACCATACTCTAGGTAACATCTTTAATAGCATATTTGAAATTTCGTGTGTTGCGTAAATCAACATATTTTATACTGTTCCTGACTTTCATGTTATTTTACTTGCATCATAGATAAATGCACTTGAGCAATACAGTACCGTATCAATGTTTGCATCCGTGCTCAGAAGCAATGCTAATATTTCTCTTTGTGAAAGCCTGGGTCATATATATTTCGTTTCATACATATATGCACACGTAATATTATCTCCAGTTATATCATGTCACATTTTTTTCATCTTTAGATATTGCAATTTATCGACTTTATTCTTAACACCATGCTCACAAGACTTGTTTCCTAATTAAGGTACCTAAACTCATTTCGTTGAAGCGATGTATCTGCGATCAGAACCACGACCTTTTTATCTCTGCCTGTCACAACACAAGTTGATGCCAGGATAAAAATCAGTATAACTATTGTTTACAATAACCACCTGACGCCAACCACCAGTTAGCGAATGAATTATTCCCTTTATTATAAACACAAATCATATCATGAGGATATATAGGCAATAATCGAACAAAGTCTGTTCGTTACTGCAAGCTGATCTATAACATCCGTGCCTAGAACCATCAAGTCCTGGTGAAAGAAAGTTTATAAAAAGTAGAGTTCCAATACCCACACATCTTTCAGAACAAATGACAATAAGAATCTAATCTTTATTATCGCATATCAATTTCACGTTCTCATCACAATCATACGCCGATAACATGTAGAATACGGATATTTACTTCATCGATGATAACATCCCCGCTGGGAACCAAACCAACTTCTTACATAAAATACCATGCTCTAGGTAAAATCTTGAATAGCAAATTTGAAATTTCGTGTGCTGCGTAAATCGACATATTTCATACTGTACCTGATTTTCATATTATTTTACTAACATCATTGATTCACGCACTTGAGCAATACAGTACCGTATCAATGTTTGCATCCGTGCTCAGAACCAATGCTAATATTTCTCTTTGTTAAAGTCTGGGTCATAAATATTTCCTTTCCTACACATCTGCACACGTCACGTTATCTCCATGTATATTTTTTTCATAATTAGATATTCCAGTTTATCAGCTTTATTCTTAACACACTGTTCACAAGAAATTTGTTCCTATTTACCTAAACTCGCTTCTTCCAAACGATGCATCTGCGCTCAGAACCATGACTTTCTTATCTCTACCTGTCACAACACAGGTTGATGCCAAAATAAAAATCAGTATAACTATTGTTTACAATAACCATCTGATACTAACCACCAGAAAACGAATGACTTAATCCTTCTCTTATAGACACAACTCGTATCATGAGGATGTATATAGCAAACAATCGAACAAAGTCTGTTTATTAATGCATGCTGACTTATAACATCCGTGCCTAGAACCAACAATTCTTGGTGAAAGAAAGTTTTTAAAAAGTAGAGTTCCAATAATGGCACATCTTTCAGAACATATGACAATAAGAATCAAATCTTTATTACCGCATATCAATTCGCGTTCTCATCACAATCATACGCCTATAACATGTAGAATACGGATATTTACTTCATCGATGATAACATCCCCGCTGGGAACCAAACCAACTTCATACATAAAATACCATGCTCTAGGTAAAATCTTTAATAGCAAATTTGAAATTTTGTGTGCTGCGTAAATCGACATATTTCATACTGTTCCTGATTTTCATATTATTTTACTTACATCATTGATTCACGCACTTGAGCAATACAGTACCGTATCAATGTTTGCATCCGTGCTCAGAAACAATGCTAATATTTCTCTTTGTTAAAGTTTGGGTCATAAATATTTCCTTTCTTACACATCTGCACACGTCACGTTATCTCCATGTATATTTTTTCATAATTAGATATTCCAGTTTATCAGCTTTATTCTAAACACATTGTTCACAAGAAATTCGTACTTATTTACCTAAACTCGCTTCTTTCAAGCGATGCATCTGCGCTCAGAACCATGACTTTCTTATCTCTGCCTGTCACAACACAGGTTGATTCCAAAATAAAAATCAGTATAACTATTGTTTACAATAACCATCTGATACTAACCACCAGAAAACGAATGAATTAATCCTTCTCTTATAGACACAACTCATATCATGAGGATGTATGTAGCAAACAATCGAACAAAGTCTGTTTATTACTGCAAGCTGACTTATAACATCCGTGCCTAGAACCAACAATTCTTGGTGAAAGAAAGTTATAAAAAGTAGAGTTCCAATAATGGCACATCTTTCAGAACATATGACAATAAGAATCAAATCTTTATTACCGCATATAAATTTCACGTTCTCATCACAATCATACGCCGATAACATGTAGAATACGGATATTTACTTCATCGATGATAACATCCCCGCTGGGAACCAAACCAACTTCATACATAAAATACCATGCTCTAGGTAAAATCTTGAATAGCAAATTTGAAATTTCGTGTGCTGCGTAAATCGACATATTTCATACTGTTCCTGATTTTCATATTATTTTACTTACATCATTGATTCACGCACTTGAGCAATACAGTACCGTATCAATGTTTGCATCCGTGCTCAGAACCAATGCTAATATTTCTATTTATTAAAGTCTGGATCATAAATATTTCCTTTCTTACACATCTGCACACGTCACGTTATCTCCATGTATATTTTTTTCATAATTAGATATTCCAGTTTATCAGCTTTATTCTAAACAGATTGTTCACAAGAAATTTGTACCTATTTACCTAAACTCGCTTCTTTCGAACGATGCATCTGCGCTCAGAACCATGACTTTCTTATCTCTGCCTGTCACAACACAGGTTGATTCCAAAATAAAAATCAGTATAACTATTGTTTACAATAGCCATCTGATACTAACCACCAGAAAACGAATGACTTAATCCTTCTCTTATAGACACAACTCGTATCAGGAGGATGTATATAGCAAACAATCGAACAAAGTCTGTTTATTAATGCATGCTGACTTATAACATCCGTGCCTAGAACCAGCAATTCTTGGTGAAAGAAAGTTTATAAAAAGTAGAGTTCCAATAATGGCACATCTTTCAGAACATATGACAATAAGAATCAAATCTTTATTACCGCATATCAATTCACGTTCTCATCACAATCATACGCCGATAACATGTAGAATACGGACATTTACTTCCTCGATGGTAACATCCCCTCTGGGTACCAAACCAGCTTCATACATAAAATACCATGCTCTAGGTAACATCTTAATAGCATATTTGGGGTTTTACGAAACACCATATCCACCCAAATCCACTAAAATCAACCCCAAATCCACCCAAATCCACTAAAATCAACCTCAATTCCACCCAAATCCACTAACATCAACCCCAAATCCACCCAAATCCCCTAAAATCAACCCCAAATCTACCTAAAATCACCCCAAATCCACCCAAATAACACTAAAATCCACTAAAATCCGAACAAGAATCTTTGCCAATATGGTTTGAAAACTGACAATTGTTATAAATAGGGTTCCAAATTCCGACATCTGTAATCAAATTCCGTATCATCTTAGGCAAATATTATTTGAATTTTTTTTCCAAAAATGATTTGGATTATTCGTTTAGGGGCCAGTACACATGCCCCATTTTCTTGATGATGTCGTCGGACATAGTCATTAATGTGTTCGGTACATAACAAAAATTTTGCCTGCGGTAATTTGACTTTGAGGGCGTTCGTCATGCTCTTTTTAGTTGATACTAGTTGAAAGTAGTTCTAAACCGGTTAGAACCGGTTTACTCCTGGTAACATCTGATGAAAGAAGGACTTTTTACTTAGTTTAGTTAGTAAAAACCGGCTTAAACTGGTTCCAACTGGTTCTAAACGGTTTTCACTAGTTGATATTAGTTGAAAGTAGTTCTAAACCGGTTATAACCGGTTTACTCCTAGTACATTTGATGAAAAAAGAGACTTTTTACTTATTTTCGGTTTTAAACCGATGAAGATAAAATGAATGAAAACAGAAAAAAGAGAAAGATGAGAATAAACATTATTTATATATTAAAAAAACATACCGCCACTATTATGATGTCATGGTAGAGATGACGATATAGTCAGATTGAAAGTAGTTCTTTATCACTTGTTTGGACAAGGGTGAACTGCGTGTAACAAATGAAAAAGTTCTGTCTGCACCTGACTAAAAGATAGCAAGAAATCTCTTATAGATGGGAATAAAAGTATGTAACATTTCTTCCAGAATTTCCAGTACTGCACTTGAGAAAATCCAAAATCATAAATATAATATCAGCTTATGAAACAACAGGTCTCATTCATATACTAAGATATATGAGACATGATGATATTGGAAAATACTACAGTAAATTAGTAACTATCGAGAACATCGAGATAGCCACGCGAAATGTTTGGCGATTGTCAGGAGCTTTGCATATCTCGGTTTTCGTCACGTTCATCAACTCGCTACCAACTAAACATGCAGATGACATAAAAACAATTTATGTGATCAGCAGTTATCCGTCAGCCAGCTTGAACTGAGATGGGGGCAAATGTTGAAAAAATTCATTAAGCAAATATCCACCGAGAATAAAACTTTTCCCTCATATTGTTATAATGAGGAATTGTGATGAAATTGTAGCCATCGTCGTTGCTGAACGTCTAGGCGGAAAAGATACAATTTACTTCTGGCCGGTTTGTAATCTTCACTCCCGTTTGCATTCTGAGATGGAGCTTCCAGTTCTGCTGGATTTTACACACGGCTCGATCAATCTCTTGGCAACCGTTGATCTACGTGAGACGATATGTGGCTCCAAAACTACCTGTTCCTTCTTTCTGACTCTTTTTTGGAGCATGCTTCCTATTTCTGTCATCCTCAGCTTTGCTAACTTCCTGCTTGACAGCTAGGCGCCAGATAAGACGGTCAATAACAAAGTTCTCCCATTTGTTGACATCAATGTTGGCCGTCTTTATGTCCCTCTTGCAAACGTCTTTGTAACGTAGGCGTGGGCGTCCAGTTGGTCGTGTACCTTCTGCTAGTTCCCCATATAATATCTCCTTAGGGATGAGGCCCGGGTACATTTTCTTGACATGGCCGAGCCAGCGAAGGCGCCTCTCACTGAGAATGGTGAACATGCTGTTGATGTTGGCGCGTTCTAGAACCTCTGTGTTCGGTACTTTGTCCTGCCACTTGATGTGCATAATGCGCCGCAGACATCTCAGGTGGAAGCTGTTGAATTTTCTCTCGTCACTTGCTTAGATGGTCCATGTTTCGCTGCTGTAGAGGACTGAGCTGAGCACGCAGGCGTGGTAGACACGCAGTTTGGTCTTCTTTGTGAGGTTGGAGTTGTTCCATATCACTGCAGTTGCCTTGGCAATCTTACCATTCACCTTATAATGAATTGAGAGTGAGCTGGAGATGTTGGACCCGAGGTATGTGAAGTTCTCGACAACTTCCAAGTTGTATCTATCGATGGTGACAGAGGGAGGGGAGTCTGCATCTTGCGCCATGAGGGGGTAGGGTTTCCTCTGTACCGGCCGGTCATCCACCAGCTTTAACCCGAACTCGACAAGCGAAGTTCTTCCGGGTATTTACGTAAGCACATCAGAATACCCGGGCAGCAACGTCTCAATCTCTTCCCGCTGTGCCGCAGTCAGGATGAGGTCACACTTCATGTCCGAGGGTGTCTCAGCCCTCGTTAACGGACAGCTCGGGACAGTGTTGGCGTCTTCCGTATCGACTTCGGCGTCCTCCGTGACTATCGTGGCGATGACAAAATCGCTGACGGTCTCTCTTTTCCGGTATCTCTTAAGCAGATTGGCATGGTACAATTTCTCCTTTGTTGGCAGCCGTATCCGATATGTTTGACCTCCGACCTTCTCGGTGACAACGTATGAACCTCTCCAGGAAACTTGCAATTTGTTGTGTTCTTGGGGCAACAGCAACAACACCTTATTCCCTATTTCATACTCGATTGGTTTTGCATGCTTGTTGTAATTCTTCGCCTGACGCGCCTTCGCTCGCTTGAGGTTCTCCTGTGCGAGGGAACAAACTTCCTCCAGTTTGTTACGCAAGTCCGCGAGGTAATGGTAGGTAGTGCGTACCTCCTCTACAGCGTGGTTGTCCGTCCATAGCTGTCATAGTACGGCGATTGGGCCAAGTACAGTCCTCCTGTACAAGGGAGAGAACCCCAAACTCGCTTGTGGTACTTCCCGGTATGCGAAAAGCATAGCAGGCATATACCGATCCCAATCCTTGGGGCGGCCTTCGCACAGCTTTTTGAGTCTGTTCTTTAGGGTCCCGTTGAACCGTTCGACCAGTCCGTTACATTTGGGGGTGATACGGTGTAGTCGTGAGGTGCTTAATTGACATTAGTCGGTTCACCTCCGCCATCACACGACTCATGAATTGCGTCCCTTGATCGGTCAGGATCTCGTCGAGTACTCCGACTCTTGAACAATTCCGATTAATTCCATTTGCGACGCGTTGAAAGGATTCATCGATCAGGGGTGTACTCCCCAAGGGGACGGGTCGATGATCCGTTTCCGGTGCCATTCTTTGACACTTGTCACAGGAGAGACAGAATCGCTTGACATCACCCTGGACCCCTACCTGTAGATCCCCCTCCGGCTCTCCCGTCGCCCTGACGGTTACGGACAGCCGGCTCCACCTCAAGCACCCGGCGCGACTCAGTGGGTCGGGGTCGGTCCGCAGCCCCGGAACTTCCACTCTTCGAGTGCGCCTGTTCGTATCGCTCCGCAATGCTAGCGATCTCTTCGAGCGTACGGTGCACCCTCTCTGCTTGGAAAATTGTCAACTCGCGACGGTAAGTACTCAAGACATGTTCTTTGAGTATAACCTCGCGTAACCCGTTGTACTATCGTTCGACTTCGGCCATCTTCATCCATTTCTCAAATAACCCTCGAACGAGGTTGTGGAATTGAGAGTGGGTTTCCGTTGCCTTTCTCGTCGAGTCCCGAAAACGTTTACGGTACGTTTCGGCGGTCAGCCGTTAATGGCAAAGAAGGGCCTTCTTGAGCGCATTGTAATCGTCTGCATCGTCTGCAGCTAAGCCGTGGTAGACTTCACGAGCAGCACCTTGCAAAAAGGCTGAAACATTAATCGCCCAATGTTGCTCAGGAACTTTATGAGCGTGAGCAAGTTTCTCAAACTGCACGAGAAAATCGTTGATAGACTCCTCCTTATCGTTGAACCGAGGCATGTTTATCTGGACCATTCGTGGTCGATGAAAGGTCGTCGGGTTCTTCCGGAACTCGTACTGGCGTCGTCCCCATCGCCATCGATGTCCCTAGCTGCTAGCTTTACCTTCTTCATTTCGAGCGTGTAAGTCTAGCTAGCGCTAGTTCTCTCTCTCTCTCTCTCTCTCTCTCTCTCTCTCTCTCTCTCTCTCTCTCTCTCTCTCTCCGCTGCTTCGGCTGCCATCACTTTCTCTGCTGCTTTTTGCTGATCTTCCGACCCCATGGCAAGGTACTCCTTGATCATTTGCCTTTCTGTAGCCATGGTGTTATACTAATACGAAGTGATACCTTGTCTCGACCCTACTAACAATGGACAGATATTACAAGTTCCTAAACAAATATTTACCTGTTGACAACAACTAATTTCGTTCAGGTAAGATATTTGCTCGATATTTGCTTCACAATTCCTGCAGGTAATTAAAGATCTACAAAGCATGCAGATATCAAACATAACAAACACAAGATGAGAAAATCATAAAATTGCAAAATACACAGGATGGAAAATAACTCACAACTGTTTCACACTGTTCACTAATAATCCTAACAAATAAACTTTAGGTCTTTAAAATAATATTTATGTCGAATTCAAATATTCATATTACTAATTTCTCACAGTGCAACCATGTCAAAGACACAATTCAATTCAACAATGGCAAAATCTATTTGCATGGACAAATGTGCTAGTCGACTATAAAACTCTTACGACGGCTAGCAAGCAATATGATTCTTTACAAATATGAACTCATTCTTCAAAATATACAAACATAGTAATATCACAAAATAATTATTCCTGCTACGAGTCTTGTAATAATAATAAGTATATATACGATCAACAATTAAATGCAGTCGCATTCAGCAAAGATCGAACAAGTAGCTTACTGAATTTTTGGAAGCTACACTTAAAATCCTATTCTAAGGTTTTTCGCGCCAATAACGTGTGGCTGACCGGAGTCTCTATCTTCTGGCAAAAGTGGCAATCTCTCCAAAGAACTATAGCGCACTAAACTTTGCTTGCAGGTCTAAGGATATCATACTTAGCCCAAATCAGGGTCCCGCCCCTATCTCGATTCGATTGGGTAGCGCTGGGGCCCTGTCCAATCGACTAATTCAACCTGGCTGTCAGTCTGCGTATCAAGAAGATGAGGCACGTCCACTCCTTGTGGCAACTTCTTTGATCTACATAAGCGCGTTCCACCCAAGGTGGGAATTGCACTTCTGACGGCCTTTGTCGGGCTTCCCATCATAGCCAGGCAAACTTACGTAAGGGAAAGTGTTAGCATGCGGTCATGTTTAACAATAAACAGTGGCTTGTCCAATCTGATTAAAATCAGCTGTTAGTACTACGACAGATTGTGGCTTGTCCGAATCACTTTGATTACACATGTTTCTAATTTAATTTTGGGTCGGGCAAAGCGCCACACACTACAGATCCTCATGATACGATTTATATTTAATCTAAGGAATATTCCTTTCATTTACTGGTGGTTAGTAGCATTATGTTTATTGAAATTATAGTTTAACTCATGTTTGTTTTGGCATCGACTGATGCTGCGAATGGCAGTAGCAAGTAGGTCGTGGTTCTGAGACCAGATGCATCTCTTAAAAGAAGCGAATTTATGTAAAATGTGTGGGAAACATGTCTTGGGAACAATGATTTAAGAATAAAGCTGATCAACTGCAATATATAATGTTGGAAAATATGTGAAATCATATAGATGGAGATAACGTGACTTGTGCAGATGTGTAAGAAAGGAAATATTTATGACCAAGACTTTAACAAATAGAAATATTAGCATTGGTTCTGAGCACGGATGCAAACATTGATACGGTACTGTATTGCTCAAGTGCGTTAATCTATGATGTAAGTAAAATAACATGAAAATCAGGAACAGTATGAAATATGTCGATTTACGCAGCACACGAAATTTCAAATTTGCTATTAAAGATTTTACCTAGAGCATGGTATTTTATGTATGAAGTTGGTTTGGTTCCCAGCGGGGATGTAACCATCGATGAAGTAAATATCCGTATTCTACATGTTATCGGCGTATGATTGTGATGAGAACGCGAATTGATATGCGGTAATAAAGATTTGATTCTTATTGTCATATGTTCTGAAAGATGTGCGATTATTGGAACCCTACTCTTTATAAACTTTCTTTCACCAAGAATTGCTGGTTCTAGGCACGGATGTTGTAAGTCAGCATGCATTAATAAGCAGAGTTTGTTCGATTGTTTGCTATATACATCATCATGATACGAGTTGTGTCTATAAGAGAAGGATTAAGTCATTCGTTTTCTGGTGGTTAGTATCAGATGGCTATTGTAAACAATAGTTATACTGATTTTTATTTTGTCATCAACCTGTGTTGTGACAGGCAGAGATAAAAAAGTCATGGTTCTGAGCGCAGATGCATCGTTTGGAAGAAGCGAGTTTAGGTAAATAGGATCAAATTTCTTGTGAACAGTGTGTTAAGAATAAAGCTGATAAACTGGAATATCTAATTATGAAAAAAATATACATGGAGATAACGTGACATATGCAGATGTGTAAGAAAGGAAATATTTATGACCCAGACTTTAACAAATAGAAATATTAGTATTGGTTCTGAGCACGGATGCAAACATTGATACGGTAGTGTATTGCTCAAGTGCATGAATCTATGATGTAAGTAAAATAACATGAAAATCAGGAACAGTATGAAATATGTCGATTTACGCAGCACACGAAATTTCAAATTTGCTATTAAAGATTTTACCTAGAGCATGGTATTTTATGTATGAAGTTGGTTTGGTTCCCAGCGGGGATGTAACCATCGATGAAGTAAATATTCGTATTCTACATGTTATAGGCGTATGATTGTGATGAGAACGCGAATTGATATGCGGTAATACAGATTTGATTCTTATTGTCATATGTTCTGAAAGATGTGCCATTATTGGAACTCTACTTTTTAAAAACTTTCTTTCACCAAGAATTGTTGGTTCTAGGCACGGATGTTATAAGTCAGCATGCATTAATAAACAGACTTTGTTCGATTGTTTGCTATATACATCCTCATGATACGAGTTGTGTCTATAAGAGAAGGATTAAGTCATTCGTTTTCTGGTGGTTATTAACAGATGGTTATTGTAAACAATAGTTATACTGATTTTTATTTTGGAATCAACCTGTGTTGTGACAGGCAGAGATAAGAAAGTCATGGTTCTGAGCGCAGATGCATCGTTTGAAAGAAGCGAGTTTAGGTAAATAGGATCAAACTTCTTGTGAACAATGTGTTTAGAATAAAGCTGATAAACTGGAATATCTAATTATGAAAAAAATATACATGGATATAACGTGACGTGTGCAGATGTGTAAGAAAGGAAATATTTATGACCCAGACTTTAACAAAGAGAAATATTAGCATTGGTTCTGAGCACGGATGCAAACATTGATACGGTACTGTATTGCTCAAGTGCGTGAGTCAATGATGTAAGTAAAATAACATGAAAATCAGGAACAGTATGAAATATGTCGATTTACGCAGCACACGAAATTTCAAATTTGCTATTAAAGATTTTACCTAGAGCATGGTATTTTATGTATGAAGTTGGTTTGGTTCCCAGCGGGGATGTAACCATCGATGAAGTAAATATCCGTATTCTACATGTTATCGGCGTTTGATTGTGATGAGAATGCGAATTGATATGCGGTAATAAAGATCTGATTCTTATTGTCATATGTTCTGAAAGATGTGCCATTATTGGAACTCTACTTTTTATAACTTTCTTTCACCAAGAATTGTTGGTTCTAGGCACGGATGTTATAAGTCAGCATGCATTAATAAACTTACTTTGTTCGATTGTTTGCTATATACATCCTCATGATACGAGTTGTGTCTATAAGAGAAGGATTAAGTCATTCGTTTTCTGGTGGTTAGTATCAGATGGTTATTGTAAACAATAGTTATACTGATTTTTATTTTGTCATCAACCTGTGTTGTGACAGGCAGAGATAAAAAAGTCATGGTTCTGAGCGCAGATGCATCGTTTGGAAGAAGCGAGTTTAGGTAAATAGGATCAAATTTCTTGTGAACAGTGTGTTAAGAATAAAGCTGATAAACTGGAATATCTAATTATGAAAAAAATATACATGGAGATAACGTGACATATGCAGATGTGTAAGAAAGGAAATATTTATGACCCAGACTTTAACAAATAGAAATATTAGTATTGGTTCTGAGCACGGATGCAAACATTGATACGGTAGTGTATTGCTCAAGTGCATGAATCTATGATGTAAGTAAAATAACATGAAAATCAGGAACAGTATGAAATATGTCGATTTACGCAGCACACGAAATTTCAAATTTGCTATTAAAGATTTTACCTAGAGCATGGTATTTTATGTATGAAGTTGGTTTGGTTCCCAGCGGGGATGTAACCATCGATGAAGTAAATATTCGTATTCTACATGTTATAGGCGTATGATTGTGATGAGAACGCGAATTGATATGCGGTAATACAGATTTGATTCTTATTGTCATATGTTCTGAAAGATGTGCCATTATTGGAACTCTACTTTTTAAAAACTTTCTTTCACCAAGAATTGTTGGTTCTAGGCACGGATGTTATAAGTCAGCATGCATTAATAAACAGACTTTGTTCGATTGTTTGCTATATACATCCTCATGATACGAGTTGTGTCTATAAGAGAAGGATTAAGTCATTCGTTTTCTGGTGGTTATTAACAGATGGTTATTGTAAACAATAGTTATACTGATTTTTATTTTGGAATCAACCTGTGTTGTGACAGGCAGAGATAAGAAAGTCATGGTTCTGAGCGCAGATGCATCGTTTGAAAGAAGCGAGTTTAGGTAAATAGGATCAAACTTCTTGTGAACAATGTGTTTAGAATAAAGCTGATAAACTGGAATATCTAATTATGAAAAAAATATACATGGATATAACGTGACGTGTGCAGATGTGTAAGAAAGGAAATATTTATGACCCAGACTTTAACAAAGAGAAATATTAGCATTGGTTCTGAGCACGGATGCAAACATTGATACGGTACTGTATTGCTCAAGTGCGTGAGTCAATGATGTAAGTAAAATAACATGAAAATCAGGAACAGTATGAAATATGTCGATTTACGCAGCACACGAAATTTCAAATTTGCTATTAAAGATTTTACCTAGAGCATGGTATTTTATGTATGAAGTTGGTTTGGTTCCCAGCGGGGATGTAACCATCGATGAAGTAAATATCCGTATTCTACATGTTATCGGCGTTTGATTGTGATGAGAACGCGAATTGATATGCGGTAATAAAGATCTGATTCTTATTGTCATATGTTCTGAAAGATGTGCCATTATTGGAACTCTACTTTTTATAACTTTCTTTCACCAAGAATTGTTGGTTCTAGGCACGGATGTTATAAGTCAGCATGCATTAATAAACTTACTTTGTTCGATTGTTTGCTATATACATCCTCATGATACGAGTTGTGTCTATAAGAGAAGGATTAAGTCATTCGTTTTCTGGTGGTTAGTATCAGATGGTTATTGTAAACAATATTTATACTGATTTTTATTTTGGAATCAACCTGTGCTGTGACAGGCAGAGATAAGAAAGTCATGGTTCTGAGCGCTGATGCATCGTTTGAAAGAAGCGAGTTTAGGTAAATAGGATCAAACTTCTTGTGAACAATGTGTTTAGAATAAAGCTGATAAACTGGAATATCTAATTATGAAAAAATACATGGATATAACGTGACGTGTGCAGATGTGTAAGAAAGGAAATATTTATGACCCAGACTTTAACAAAGAGAAATATTAGCATTAGTTCTGAGCACGGATGCAAACATTGATACGGTACTGTATTGCTCAAGTGCATGAATCAATGATGTAAGTAAAATAACATGAAAATCAGGAAACAGTATGAAATATGTCGATTTACGCAGCACACGAAATTTCAAATTTTTTTATTAAAGATTTTACCTAGAGCATGGTATTTTATGTATGAAGTTGGTTTGGTTCCCAGCGGGGATGTAACCATCGATGAAGTAAATATCCGTATTCTACATGTTATCGGCGTATGATTGTGATGAGAACGCGAATTGATATGCGGTAATAAAGATTTGATTCTTATTGTCATATGTTCTGAAAGATGTGCCATTATTGGAACTCTTCTTTTTAAAAACTTTCTTTCACCAAGAATTGTTGGTTCTAGGCACGGATGTTATAAGTCAGCATGCATTAATAAACAGACTTTGTTCGATTGTTTGCTATATACATCCTCATGATACGAGTTGTGTCTATAAGAGAAGGATTAAGTCATTCGTTTTCTGGTGGTTAGTATCAGATGGTTATTGTAAACAATAGTTATACTGATTTTTATTTTGGAATCAACCTGTGTTGTGACAGGCAGAGATAAGAAAGTCATGGTTCTGAGCGCAGATGCATCGTTTGAAAGAAGCGAGTTTAGGTAAATAGGATCAAACGTCTTGTGAACAATGTGTTTAGAATAAAGCTGATAAACTGGAATATCTAATTATGAAAAAAATATACATGGATATAACGTGACGTGTGCAGATGTGTAAGAAAGGAAATATTTATGACCCAGACTTTAACAAAGAGAAATATTAGCATTGGTTCTGAGCACGGATGCAAACATTGATACGGTACTGTATTGGTCAAGTGCGTGAATCAATGATGTAAGTAAAATAACATGAAAATCAGGAACAGTATGAAATATGTCGATTTACGCAGCACACGAAATTTCAAATTTGCTATTAAAGATTTTACCTAGAGCATGGTATTTTATGTATGAAGTTGGTTTGGTTCCCAGCGGGGATGTAATCATCGATGAAGTAAATATCCGTATTCTACATGTTATCGGCGTATGATTGTGATGAGAACGCGAATTGATATGCGGTAATAAAGATTAGATTCTTATTGTCATATGTTCTGAAAGATGTGCGATTATTGGAACTCTACTTTTTAAAAACTTTCTTTCACCAAGAATTGTTGGTTCTAGGCACGGATGTTATAAGTGAGCATGCATTAATAAACAGACTTTGTTCGATTGTTTGCTATACATCCTCATGATACGAGTTGTGTCTATAAGAGCAGGATTAATTCATTCGTTTTCTGGTGGTTAGTATCAGATGGTTATTGTAAATAATAGTTATACTGATTTTTATTTTGTCATCAACCTGTGTTGTGACAGGCAGAGATAAAAAAGTCATGGTTCTGAGCGCAGATGCATCGTTTGAAAGAAGCGAGTTTAGGTAAATAGGGACAAATTTCTTGTGAACAATGTGTTTAGAATAAAGCTGATAAACTGGAATATCTAATTATGAAAAAAATATAGATGGAGATAACGTGACGTGTGCAGATGTGTAAGAAAGGAAATATTTATGACCCAGACTTTTACAAAGAGAAATATTAGCATTAGTTCTGAGCACGGATGCAAACATTGATACGTTACTGTATTGCTCAAGTGCGTGAATCTATGATGTAAGTAAAATAACATGAAAATCAGGAACAGTATGAAATATGTCGATTTACGCAGCACACGAAATTTCAAATTTGCTATTAAAGATTTTATCTAGAGCATGGTATTTTATGTATGAAGTTGGTTTGGTTCGTTAATTTGAATAGGGCTACAAGGATCAGATATTTCTTCTGAGCTCTGTATGCGAGATTTGTCAATATTTTTAAATATTCTTAACTTTATGCGTTAGTTTGAGGTGAGGATGGTACAAGGAAGCCTGCAATACGAAATATAATTAAGTCCATTGTACAAGGAGTTGTTTGTTGGTTGTCAGACTCAGTTTATCTATATTAATAGAGATTCCAAAATTTCCCTTAATTTCACCTCAGTTTTGTGCAGGCATAATACGCTCCATAAGGTGCGATTACTGGTGCCCTTATTTAATTGCTATCGCGTGCGTATCTGAGAGAGAGAGAGAGAGAGAGAGAGAGAGAGAGAGAGAGAGAGAGAGAGAGAGATTTCATATGCCTTTGCTTTAGCCGTGTGAAAAAAAAAATTACTTTATATTACAGGACTCCGTGCACAAAGAAATATTGTTATTTTAATTTACTTGAAGAGACAGAGGGAACATATTTATTATCTTTTTCGTTGTTCTAGTTCTTCTACGTTGTACTAATGTCAATAAAGGGAAATTACTCTTGAACTGGTTCCCAGCGTGGATGTTTGGCAGTGGTTCTAGCTGTGGACTTCCGGTTCTTATTGCGGATGTGCACTGCAATACGCTGTTGGAGCGGAGTGCAACGCATGGGAGCATACTAAGCAGGGAACCAGAGTACGCAAGTAGCAAACTAATTAGAGAACCAGACTATCTGATACACAGTCCAATTGGAAGCTAGATATTATGTTTGTGAAACTACAATGACTTCCGTATATCTCGAAGATATCACTTTTCTTCTCGCCGATTCTCTGCTTTATGGCATACTTTTAGGTTTGCGAACCAATCAGACTAAGATACAGGGGCCCAGCGCAAGCTTAATATTTGAAAAAAAGAAGGAATAACTAGCAACAGGGGATGCCGCTAGAGGGCACTGGCGATCAAGATTAACATTTTCTCACAATGACAACCTCATTACACCAGATACTTTCTCCGTTTTAATATGTAAAAAGCCAAAATTATTACTTCCGAATATATTCATGGTTGAAAGGACAAATGTATATAATTAGCGTATATGACATTGGGCCATTTCTACAACTTATTCACGGGAAGAAACGAAAACCAAATTTTTCAAAACGCAGAAAAACTAAATAAACGAACATACACGCTCACCTATGCCTTCTTTTAAAATACTTTGGAGTTCTTTTTACAAGAATAATGGTAAAATATGTGCGAATATTTGCGGAAAACCCACAAATTACGTTTTTTTTCAATGGGCACCCATGCCAGCAAGAACGATAAATCTTTACGTACAAAATGTAAACAATTACAACAATACGACATAATTTGGATTAAAAACCACACGAAAACTTGATTGTATGACGTTTATAGCAATGAATCGGATTATAGATATGTACTGTCATTCACGATACTAAACTTATTACAAAATATTTTTACGATGTTTGTTGTGTAATATATTTTCGATGTTAGAGACTCGATGGGAGTATCACCCACTGATTCAGTGATAATATTGATAATATGTATGTGATTGTGATCACTGAGATATTATCAGAGACACTGGTATTAAAATGAAAATGTTCCTGTTTAGTAGAGACGGAAAAGAGGTAATAAAACAAAGTTAAATAATTTTGAAGAATGAAAACAAATGCATTAAAAATTTTAATGCCATTTTTTGTGAATATCAATATGAATGTTGTCATCATAAGCCAGTGCATAGAGTATCGAACTGTAGTATTTCTCCATTTAAACAAATAATCATAAATATTTCTTGAGAATTAACTCTGTATCAGTTTCTTTTCTATCTCTACAACATTTGTTTTTTTTTTCTTTTGTCATTGATTTTATTTCATAGATATAAAAACTGACCAAATGTATCTTATGACAACTAAATTCTAAAATAGCAATTGTTATGTACTAAATTGTGATTTCAGATCAATGTATATCTGTACAAGAACACTAATGAATGTGCACTTTTGGTTGTAAGATTAACATACAATTTCAACTTGTTATGACTCATGATTATTTTATTTCATGCAAAAATGTTAGGGGGGGGGGGTGATAACAAGGCACAGAAAGTCTTCAGAGGTACCTAGAACATAAAAAAAGTGAATTTATTCTTGAAGCTGAATGTTCACAACATATTTAAATATAATCATATGTAAAAAAATATGCAACTTTCAGCATGAAATAACATGTTAAGAATTTTCAAAAAGTGACGATATACCAATATTAAAAAAATGGTGGACATTACATGTGTTTGAATGCTTCCTGTGAATTTTTTTTTAAAGATATAATAGGTTAATTTTTTAAATCTGCACATTCAAATTAAGCAAAAAACATTCATTTTCAAAGCAAGATATAATTTCAACTTGTGTATCATGTATGACTCAAAAATATAGTATTTAATGCAAAAGTGTTGGGTGTGTGTGATAAAAAGGCACAGGTGGGCTTCTGAATTAACTGGAAGATAGAAAAAGTCAATTTATTCTTAAAGCTGAATGTTCGCAAAACATTTCTATATAAAATATATGTAAGAAATATGCAAATTTAATCTTAAAATAACACGAGGTCAGGAATTTTAAAAAATTGACAAAGACCAATATTAAAAATGGTGGATGGTACATGTGTTTGAATGCTTCCTGTGAATTTATTTGAAAAGATATCATAAAGATGGGCTCAGGTTTGAAATCTGCACATTCAAATTATGCAGAAACATTCTATTTTTTATATATTCTATAATCAAAAGTAAATCATCCCCTGTTGCTAGAATAACCCAAAGAAAGATATCATAGCGAGTGACAAAATTACAATAGATTACCCCCTAGTCCTACATGTAAGACCTGACGCTGATATTTATGTTGTAACACTAAAACAAAAATAACATTGCTGTCTTACATTGTAGGACTAATTACCCCATGAACATATAGTCATAAATGAAAGACCTAAACGCTGATACATGTTTTGTGCGTTTAGACGTCCAAAACAAATTACCATCGTCGAGGTCTTACATGAAGGACTACCGTGCACAGGCACTTGATTCTGAGTAAATTCATGTATACACTCACCATATAACACAAGCACAGGCACTTGATTCTGAGTAAATTCATGTATACACTCACAATATAACACAAGGTACCTAACTCTCACCTGTCTAAATTTGACCCCTCGATGATTCTGATTTAATTTTCTGAATCTATCTGTGCATTCAATCACTCATAATGTACACCACTGTAAAGAAGACACTCCAAATATTTCATCCATTACCATTTATGTAATTGTACTGATTCTGAAGGGTCGATTTTGCGAATGTTTATCCGTTGCTTCGTGTATTCCACTTAGTTTATTCAAATTAATAGGATCAACTTCCAGTCCACTTCGGAGTGAATGACACTATTGGGCATTACATGTGCAAACAGTGAATACCGAAAGTAAGAACCATCCATTATAAAATTAAAATTTAATTATTTTTTTCTTTAACGCTCATTGGAAAATAAAATTATGCATGTTATCTCAACTAATATGCTCATTTACTATATTGTACGCGTATCGTAGCGGTCATGACCCTTAAATATTTACATAAAAAAAGAAACATTCCAAATGAGATAAATCGCGACCGGAGGGAAATTCAAGATATAAAGTATAAGAAATAAATCAGTGTAATATTGTCGAAAATGGCAGAAATTACAATTACTTCATGGTATGTTCTGGTTAGACATTTGTATTTAAGTTTATATCCCCGTTTCTGGGTAAATTCATGTATACACTCACCATATAACATAATGGTGAGTGTATACATTACTTTACCCAGAATCCAGTCAAGCGCCTGTGGATAAGATCCTCACATTTTGTAATGAAATTTTGAGTTTTGTATATATATATATATATATATATATATATATATATATATACTATTTGTAAGATTGATTGTAAAATTGTAGCAAAGATACAAGCACCTGTGGTAAGATTGATTGTAAAATTGTAGCAAAGATACAAGCACCTGTGGTTTTGAGCACCTGTCAAATGATACATAATGTATAAATATATCAACATTTCCCATCCACCATTCAATCTGCATCTCTCTCACAAAGACACACACATCAATGTGCAGATCTGCTAATTTTGAATTGATGAATGAAATAACAAAAGCTTTGTGCACTTTTTATACCCTAAGCCTTGTTGTTTTAAGATCGCAAGGGTGGAGTTAAACTGCAGGGCGTGTAGGCAAATACAGATTTACAAAGAAACAATAGACATTTGTTGTCTAAATTTATATGATAAATAATAAATGGTGATGATGACATAGAACCAGTATTTGATGAATAGGACAGTGCTAGGACACAAAGTTAATAGATGCAGAACATATTTTAGAAATGTTTCATACTGAAACTCTTCCATTGCTATCATTATTAATAATAATAATGGTGATAGTGATGAAATGTAGCAACTGTTATAGAAGTCCTATTGATTTTTTTCTGCTGACTCTCTTATGGATATCCTGTAAAACATTTGTATGCTATATTATTAAAGTCCTGCTGAAAATCTATCCTGACTGTTATAGAAGTCCTGCACGATTGCTCCATTGGCTTAATGGTTAGAGCATCCATTGTGGATGTGAGATGTTGTGGGTTCGATCCCTGACCAAGTCATACCAAAGACTTACAAAAATTGTATTAACAGCTGCCTTGCTTGGCGCTCTGCATTAAGAGGTTAGTGTTAGGACTGGTCGGTCTGGTGTCAGGATAATGTGACTGGGTGGGACATCATGCTTCTCTCATGATGTGCTCTAAGTAGACATTGAAAAGCATGGGTGATAGGAGACAGCCTTGACATGCTCCAGCTGTTGTCTGGAACCAGTTCCCCATAGAACCTTGAGCAACTGCTGCACTGGTAGCCCTTGCATACAGCTGCTTGATGGTATTGGTAAACTTTTGACCCATGTTGTACTCAATGCCTCTGCCACACCCTGTTAAAATCTATGAACACATGATAGATGTATTGTTGATTGCGAGTACTTTTCATACAGAAGCCTGAGATTGAATATTTGATCTGTTGTGCTTCTTCTACTCCAAAACCCTGCCTGTTCTTCAGTGATTGTTTCTTCAGCTTTTAGTTTCAGACTATTCAAGATGATATTCAGCATCACCTTACAGCATTGCTGATCAAACAGATAGTTCTATACCGTATTTTGGTGTGTATAACGCGCACCGATGTATAACGCGCACCCTGATTTTCGACCCAAAATAAGTGGAAAAAACGTAGTTCTGCCATATAACGCGCATGTGATATAATGCATTTTAAAATTTTGACTACCGCTATTTCGCTCCGTTTTCATAGTGCAACAACAGTTGGTCATATTAGATAGTGAATGAAAAAGTGGCAATATTGATATTGTATCTTTCCGATTTTATTGTTGGCCCTTAAAAGGGCCCTTTAAATGTTCGTCTAGTTGACGCAGTCTATTGCATCAAATCCCTCAAATTCCACTTTGTCGTCATTACTTTCGAAAAGTCGCTGTATGTCCTGAATCAATTAAATACTGCTCACCGAGACAAAGCATTGTAACTATGTTGAGCGCATCAAAGCTTACCTGGCGCCGGTTACCTTGAAAAGACCACACCGAGTCGATGAAGCATTGAAGCCATTGATCACTGTATAATCGCAAAGATATCTCAAATACTATGATTTAAGATGAGAAATAAAACTAAGTAACAAGCTTATTTTCCAAAAAGGAAAAAAAATGTTTCCCGACTTCATACATTGATTAATTTTTTCCATAACGTATCAGTGTTCCCGTAAGAAAGAACCCGTAGTCGCAAAAATATACATGTCCACAACAGATGCTCTGATGAGAACATTAACACTAGTTGAATTCTACACATATTATATTTCAATTCGACCAATAATAAATGAAGAAAAATTCGATTAGATCAACAGTTATGGAATACGGTACTGAACATTTACGAAACAAGTACGGTAATCCACACAGTGGTATTTGTTCTGCTCCAATGCGGCACTTTGCAAAGCTTTTGAACAAAGGCAAGTCGTTATGTACATGTATTTCCGGCCGTGGCACAGAACAAAACTTGACACAGTGACGTGAAATGAAACCAGTTTATTAACATAAGCAATCAAAGAACAAGACTATTTGTAAGCATTATTTATTTCTTTAATACGGCTAGTACCGGTAAACATTTTAGTTACAATGCAATGTACAATGGATTTAATATTTCACAAGTAGTGAGTGCCTTCATCCTCTTCAGATCAACCTGGAAAAAATTTTTTTTTTTTTAGTTCTTGTATACAACGCGCACCCCCGACTTAAGATAAGAAAATTAGGTAAAAAAAGTGCGCGTTATACACAACAAAATATGGTAATTTTAGCACAGCTGGAGATTGCCTTGTTTGGGGAGTGTATAACAATTGTATAACACTGATTATAAATCAGTGACTAGGTCTACTGTGTTGGCCATTCACCTATATGCCAGATTTTGTTGCAGATTTTTGGTAGTAGCTCTATCACTGATCCCCCCCCTTCTTTATAAGTTCAGCTTGGATGTTGTCTACTCCAGTTGCCTTCCTATTCTTCAGTGCTCTTATTGTTGACTCCACCTCTTTGAGAATGGGGAAATCATCATTTGTGGAGCATTTTCCATTTTCATCTTGAATGGTACTGACTTGGTTGCTTCTCTCAGGTAAGGTCTTTTGCAATTTGGAATGCCTTTTTGCTGTTACTTTTTATCAGATGGCTCTCTATTTCTGTGCCTTTTTGTTCAATCTAATCTTCTTTTTGCTTTCTTCAAATATTTTCTAATATTCTTGTTTTTTTTCTCGATACTCCATTGCCCCTGCTCTGTGTCTGGTGTTTCTGAGGTCTCTTTGGGCATTACACAAATTCAGAATCTCTTCTGTAACCCAGGTTTTTTTCTTTGGGTAATGGAGGCCAATGATGTCATTGGCAGCTGTTGTCATAAGTGTCTGTCATCACTTTAAGATCAACACCCATCGCAAGGAGTGGAGCATATTTTCCTCCAATTATGGCTTGGAATGGCTTGCATATGTTAGGGTCCTTCAGTTGTTCAAGGTTGAATTTGAGCCTGGTGTTCTTTGGCTTGTTAATTTTCTTTAGCCTCATTTTGAAATTTATAATCACAAGGTCATGATCATTCCCAACATCAGCACCTGGGAATGTCCTTGTTTTTGCTCTATTGATGCCAGATCGGTAATGGTTTTAAACTAGTATGTAGTCGACCTGGTTATGATGGGTTCCATTTGGTGCATGCTATGTCCAGCATCATGAAGCTTTATGTTGGCCCAGGGTGTTGGTTAGTACCAAGTATCTCCCTCTTTCATTGGTAAGCTCATTGCAAGAAGATCAACAGTGATCATCCCAGTCTTTAAGAGCATCTTTGCCAACTTTGGCATTCCAGTCTCCTTGGATGATGAGGATGTCTTTTTTACTTACCATATTTAGAATACCCTGGAGTTTGTTATAAAACTCCTCTGTCTCTTCATAATCATGATCGGTAGTTGGAGCATAGACTTGGATAATTGTGATGTTCAGAAGAGATGCTTTCAGACAAATGGAGATGATTCTGATAGATATGGGGCAACATTCAAGCACAGATCCCTTGATGGCTTCTGTTTACAAGGAAGCCTACTCCATTTATGAGCTTGTCCAACTCTCCACTATAGTATAATATATGCCCATCTTCAGTTTGGTGATTTCCTAGGGCTTTCCATCTGACTTCACAGAGTACTAGAATTTATTAATCCCTTAATCTTAATAATCATTTAATACCTGTTTGGAATAGGAGAACTCTTGTCTTTGAAATAGGTACAAATTTAAAAAGTACAGAATGAAGTAAATTCAACAGTATAATAAGAAGTTTTATTTCGTTGTGAGCATAGTTATGATTTTAAATTTGTATTTATAGAAGGCTTTTGAGCCAGTTAATGGTAACTGATAAGAAAGCTGCATAAAGATCTTCAGATTGCAGAAGAAAAACAGAAACAAGAAAGAAAAAATCGTACTTGCAGTGTAGTGAGTTAATATGGCTACAGGACAATCTCACTCTATATGCAAAGTTTTATAAATGCAATCCTTACAAAATCAAAGAGGCATCAAACATTTTCTCCTGTCAATGGATCTTTTCCCAGTAATTTGATATACCACAGTAAGCAGTATCAGAAATTTTTGTGTGCCTTACACTGAAAATTTTGCATGATCAAAGTTTACATGTTTATTGGCAAATAATTTTGCTCTTATAATATTTGTGTTAAATGTTATGATCATTATGGTACATTTATTAATGAAAAGCCTCGTAGAATTGATATAAAGGATGTTTGGATACAACAAAAGTCCGGAAAACATTCAATGCTTCCTTGCTTGTATTACACAAGTTATGCTTGATATTCAGTTATTTTCTCAATTTTAAATACTTTGATATGGTTTGTTCTAGAGATTTTATGCCTTTTTGTTTTAGCACATGACAGCCAATATGTTTGGTGGAAGAAGACTCTTGGAAACTATTAGACGGCTTTCTTGCATACTTACATGATTGGTCAAGACGAGACTAAAACTTAGAGGTCTAAGTGATATATGGGCTCTACTTTGAAACTGCAATTTTTAAATGTTAATACATTTTATATATATATAAAAACATATTTTTCATCATCTTATGATTTATGGTTTTATTTTTTGACAGTTGTTATTGCCAAAAAGGTGGGGAACAGCAGAAGAAAATATAAAGTGAATCCACCAGAAACCAATGGACCTATCGAGTTTGTCTGTACTTTTAGAGCACAGTAAGATTTCATCTCTTTGTTTCTTTGGAAGTAAAATCTTTTTATTAGAGTTTTATCAAGTAAGGTAGCTACCGCAATTCATTAGTATTACTTTTATAATAGTGACCAATCATTCTGAGTAAGGGGGCACAGCTTCCAACTATCTGGGACTAAAATATACTTTGTCAATATTGTCCCCTGTACATATTTTTCATTGATTTATATGCAGTGGACTTTTGAAGAAACCTTTTTAAAAAGTTCACACCTCAAGATTGTAAGGCACCAGGTACTTAAAGGGAATTCCAGTTATAAAGCTAGAGAAACATTTTCTGAAAACAAACTAATAAAGTTTATCATTGTTGTCTTCGTATATGTATACATGTATGTGAATTATTATATAATTGCTTGTAAGTTACATCCAACTGCAAATTTCACAAACCCAGATCTGGGTCATACAGTTTGTAAAGATAATGAGTAGAATAAAATAGCATAGAATCAGACAGGGTTCGTACGGTCTTTGAAGGTCTTTGAAAGTTTGGGAAAAATGAGGTAGCGTTTTCAAGGCCTTGAAAGTTTGGGAAAATCGAGCATATTACCCTGAGGTCTTTGAAAGTCTTTGAAAATTGAAATAAACCCCCCAAAAAATAATTTCTTTCCAGAATCACAAATAAAATTATCCGAGGTTGTTAGATTCAGATGTAATCTAGTTATCCTGGTTTCTTTCTTTTTATGACCCGTTCAGTTTATTGCCGCCGCAATAACAAAAGAGGCTTTGTTTTGTTTGGCCATCCAAAGTATGCCGCGGCGGCGACTTCAATCACACATGCACTCTTCATCAAAGCAATACGGTGCCGCTACACACTTCATCAAAGGAAGTCACCAATAAAATTGCCCAAGGTCGTTAGCTTCGGATGCAGCTGGTTTTCCTGGCTTCTTTCGTTTGACGAATAGTTCAATTTGACTGGACGAGTCCATCAGTTTTAGCCAATCAAAATGTTAATTACACTAATTCTACGTAGAAAGTTCGCGAAAGTTATACGCTCGAGAATTCAAAATTTCTTCATTCGATTTATATCGTCTGCAAGTTCAGTGTTTAAAAATGCCAGGTCTTTGCTCTTTCAACGATATCTGGCTTGAACAAGAGAAGTACAAGGAATGGCTGCAAAAGAATAAGTTATGCAAACGAAAGGCGTTTTGTACGCTGTGTAAAAAGACGATCAACTTGGCTTCAATGGGAGAAGGAGCCCTTACAAGTCATGCCAAAGGTAGGTTGCAAATTAGTAGCTACATGTTCATTTAGTGGAACAAAGATGCAGAAGTATAAGCAATTGGTAGTTTTTGGAAAAATAATGGTAATTCATTGCTCGTCGGGTATAAAATAAGATCGTTTAGTTTGATGATTTGGGAGATATAGCAAAAGAGGGCCTGTTTAAATTTACTTCTACCGTCGGTTTATTTAACACGTTTGAGGAACAAAAATCATTTTCGAAAAATTTGTTCTACATAACAATATTCCTTGATTTAATACAAAAACATCCATTGTAATAAATTAAATTCACGGATAAACAGTTTCAAAGTGCGCATGCGTACACTATATTAGAGTTAAACAAGAGTTCTTGTTCTTGAATTGCAAGTAATAAAAAAAAAAAAAAAAAAAAAAAAAATTATAAAAAAAAGCCTCAACGAAACAAACAGGTTGCTATATATAGAACCTGTTTTGTCCAGTACTTTGAAGTGCGTGAAATATTACTAAATTTAAAGATGTTTATTACAAAAAATGGGGAAAAACATGTCCTGGGCTGACCCTGGACTTATGCAATCAGGATCAGACAAGGAAAAGGGAGAAACAAAACTTCGTAGGGTCCTAAAAATTATGTGTGAGGCAGGAAGAGAAGTAGAGTCCCGATGTGATTTAATATTAACTCAGTACGGAAAATTAGTGGATGAAGTTATCCAATCGAACAATCATCCATTGAAATGCTTCAGTAGAACAGATGACAGACTTGATGAAGTGTTTTATTCTGTCCTTTCCAAAAGAAATGAATATGTTGAACTTTGGAATGTTCTCCAGAAAATGTTGTTGTTATCACATGGGCAGGCAAGAGAGAGGATTTTCTATCAACAAACAGGTATCTGTTGAGAACCTCAGCAGAGAAAGCCTCGGAGCTCAAAGGTTAATCATTGACACAATGAGAAAAGCTGGTGGACCTTTGGAAATCATCATTAGCAATGAAATGATGACATATGCCTCCTCTGCAAGACATAAGTACCATGCCTATCTGGATAAGAAGAAAGCAGAGGAGAAGGATGAAAAGAAAAACCCAAAAGGAAAGAAATGGGAGTTGGCCTTGGATGAAGTGGAAGAACTTAAAGCCAAAAAGCTGCGTCTTGACGCTGACATTGCCAGCCTACATGCTTCCTCTGTACAGAAAGCAAAAGAGGCAGAATTAAAAGGACTCATTGTGCTTGTCACAGAGTCAAATGCTCTTAGGAGAAGAGCAGAGGAAAAGATGACAGTGGTGGCATCTCTTGCCAAAATGATTGAAGAGAAAAAAAAGCAAATAAAATAATGCATTTAAAGCAGTGCTGATGTCTTTTAAGAGAACAATTTATGTTGTATCAAATCTGACACGTATGTTACATATTTCTGGAGAAAAAAACAACAAATGTTAACCTATTTTCTAGATCATTATAATGCAATTTTAGGCAATTAAGTATAGTTTGACTTTAATCAGTAAAAAATATTGTGGTATTTGGCATTCGTTGTTTTCTCTTATAACCTGTATACACAATGTTAGCAAAAATAGGTCTTGGAAATCTCTGTTTGTGGTCTTTGAAAGTTTGGGAAAAGTCTTTGAATTTATCAGTCATAGTTGAGTATGAACCCTGATCAGATCTGCAAGTGCATTATGTAGCAGCTGATCAGGGTGATTGTTGTTTGCAGTCGGACTCGACATTGCAGTACGTATATACTTCTGGAGCATCCTGCATCAGGATTGTTCTGTATTTCTGGTATTTTTGGTCTACAAATAATATACAAATACATGTATAAGGAAAATCTTGAGAAACTTCAGAAAGATTTCCAACAGGTCTGAATTTTTGGACTATATTTCTTGTTATACAGAACATGGAGACTGCCTCAACCTTGTCCCCATTGAATTCTTGTTGGAAAATTAGTAGTGAACAAGCTAGATAATATCAGGTCAGTGTTACACTGAAATGCTCTGTATAAATATGTGCTGGTTATCGTAAATGCAGTTAAAATCTTTCTTTTTTTTCAGGCAGAACTGTACAGAATGGTTTCCAATATTCATAACTGCACTCTGGGGAGCAGGATTGTTTTTCCATCAAGGTACACATGGTCATGGCCATTTGGATCTTTTGAATATATTCCATATGTACTCACCTACAAGTTGACTCCAACTGCAAACAACATAGATCATGATTTGTCACTGTAATGCAACTGCAAATCAGGGTCCATGTTCTATTGATTACTTCTAACAAGCTGGTGCATTATGTGATGTCAGATCTGGGTGTTTTTGTAGTTTAAAGTTGGACTCGTAAGCGAGTATATATAGAAATGACTTATTACAACACTGTCCATGGAAACCAACAAGTGTCAGTCCTTTACATATTTCATTAAAGTCAGCTTACCCTAGACTGGAAGATTGAAGCTGCCCTCAGTAGATTTGAGCTTGGCCTCAAAGTATGGTAGCATAATTAAGTTTAATATTAGGGAAAATAAGATGGGGTGTTTTAATCAAGGGTAGTTAATATTAGGGAAAATAAGATAGGGTGTTTTAATCAAGGGTAGTTAATATTAGGGAAAATAAGATAAGGTGTTTTAATCAAGGGTAGAAGATTTGTGAAAATAAGATAGGGTGTTTTAATCAAGGGTAGTTAATATTAGGGAAAATAAGATAGGGTGTTTTAATCAAGGGTAGTTAATATTAAGGAAAATAAGATAGGGTGTTTTAATCAAGGGTAGTTAATATTAGGGAAAATAAGATAGGGTGTTTTAATCAAGGGTAGAAGATTTGTGGTGGCATAAGGTACTTACAGATAAAAATCTACACTCCATCTTTAAGTCAGGAGTAGAATGAAGACACTTGCATACATGCCAACCATTACGTTTTTGGCGTAATCATTACGCTTTTTGTCACTAAATTACGCATTACGCTTAAACGTATATGGATTACGCTTTTTCTGTATATCCACCACCCATACAAAATTCAATTATTTGTTTTCTCGTTATTATTAAAATTCCATTAATCCCACAGACCGTATTTTAGAAAAGACGGCTTTTACGTTGCTACAATATAAGAGTACGCTTAACCGTGGGCTTTCGTAACAGTATCATGTTCTATTTATAGCTAACCTGGTTCTAATGTTGACCTCGAATTCTATTTATAGAATGTGCATGCTTAGTAAGGAGAGAGCAGACTGGTTTTCCAACTTAATCTTTACTCGCAGATTCCATGTTCTAATTCATATTTCTTGCAGAACCAGTCTAAAAATATTTTAGCGCTTAAAAAGTATATTTTATTTTACTCTATGCATTTATGTGAGCAAAAATATCACCTTTCAAAAAATTTCCAGATAAATTAGAAAAAGGCAACCGAAAACCCCCCTGAAACAAAATATAACACAATCCTCTAAATATTAAGAAAAGAGTACAGCATCACATGACATCTATTTTCCGGCCGTGTCGAAAGAATTTTAAAATTTAGCGCTAAACGCCTTAAGATGATTTCTTGTCGATGTGTGTAAAGCTAAAAGTGCTACATATGAAAACTTGAAACAGTAAAGGATGTTAAAAGACGAGAAGGGCAAATAATCGTTGTTTATTGAAATTTTAGCATGTTATATGTGGATTACGCTTTTTCTGCCTAGATTCCGCTTTTTGACCACTTGGATTATGCCATTTCCTCGTCAGGGGTTGGCATGTATGCACTTGACCTTAAAACAGTCACAGCTTTATGTGATGTGTCCGTATACACTACTAGACCCAGATTTGTCTCAGTATTATGTGACAACACACTGTGAGACCCTGAACTGTCCCAGTATTGTGATACAGTTTGTACACTTGTTGACCCAGATTTGTCTCAGTATTATGTGACAACACACTGTTAGACCCTGAACTGTCCCAGTATTGTGATAGTCTGTATACTTGTTGACCCTGATTTGTCTCAGTATTATGTGACAACACACTGTGAAACCCTGATTTGTCCCAGTATTGTGTTAGTCTGTACACTTGTTGACCCTGATTTGTCTCAGTATTATGTGACGACACACTGTGAGACCCTGAACTGCCCCAGTATTGTGATACAGTCTGTACACTTGTTGACCCTGATTTGTCACAACATTATGTGATACAGTTTGTATACAGTTAGACCCTGATATCATGGGATGATGGTGTATATGGTGCTAGATCCTGATTTGTCACAGTATTAAACACTGTCTCTGATCCATGATGGCATTATGAGACAACAGTCTATATAGTCTTAGATTCAGATCTCTCACAGCATTATGTGACAAGAGTCTTCACATTGCTATGCCCTCACTTGTCACGGAATTATGTATTGTATATTATAAATTGTATGCTTAAACTTTATCCTTGATTGAGGATAGAGTTAAGTGTGTACCTGATTTTTGTCACATTTGTGAGTTAAGTGTGTACCTGATTTTTGTCACATTTGTGAGTTATATGCAAGCTGTTTACTGATATTTAAGTTCATGGTCTAGCCTTATGTATAGACTTAAAATGTTCTGGACTTGCGGCCCAGATCCTGATCATTTTATTGTGTCTTAGGTCAGTTGACATTAGTGTATAAGGTTTTGGTAAATGACATTATTTAATTCCAATTTTAAGTTCAGTCTGTTAAATTACTTATGGTTGTGATCAGCTATAATTTGAGAGGAATTGTTTAAATTATTCATTGGAAAATGCCAATTTGTTGTTGACGTTTGGGACTAAACTACTATTTTGGGATTATTGTGTATTCATTCAAAGACATTCAGGATTACATAATTGTGATACATCAAGACTATTGATACATCAACCTATTCAAGAATGTTGGTACATCAGCACATTCAGGATTATTGGAATTCATTTGGAACATTCTATACTTTGGGACTTGTGATAGAACATTTTGGATTATCTGGGATTTAATTCACAAGACTGTAATTTCCTGTTAAAATTTGACTTTGTATGGTAGAGATTTTTAAAAATTTGTTGATATTAATAAAATTGTTGGTCTTGTTTCTTTTCTTTTACTTAATAAGACCATAGAGTCATAACAATGATGTACTGACTATCAATGCATCTCTTCACTGTTAGACTCTGATCTGACATACAGTAGCATTATGTGCAGAGTATCTGATCTGTGACAACAGTATGTATCCCAGATCTGTCATGACAGTATGTAACAACAATCTAAGTAATGCATTTCTAGATTTTAATCTGTTGTTGTTGTAGGGTTTAATGCCATTTTTCAGCACACGCTAGGCTATACATCGCAGCCAGTATTAATGGTGGAGGAAGAACCCAGGAAAACACTCGGAAAGAACCACAGACCCACGAGAAGCTACTGGCAAGCTTTCTCACATGCATACATTGGCCGAATCTGAGACTCGAACCCATGCAGACAGAGGTGAGATGATAGTGAGAGCGCTATAGACCACTCTGCCAGATTTTTATCTGTCACAGCAGTATATGACAAAAGTCTATGCACAACATGTTAGACACTGGTCTCTTATGTCATTCTCAGAAAAATCTTAATGTTTTAATGTAATATGTAGGCAGAATTGGCATGCATCATTTTGAATACCACAGTTTGCTATTACCACTGCATAGGATAGGAATCTAAGTGTATATATTGATGCAAACGTGTATTATGTCATGGATTGTAATTCTGTTGAAGGAGAGATCAATATGCTAATGCATCCAGTTGGGTCTCTACTATCTCCCTATATAGTTCTAAAAACTATTTCAGCATATTGTTATTCAGAGGCTATCGAAAGACAAAAATTGTCTGCTTCAGACTTATAATTTGCGTGCATTGGTGGGTTGATGGATGGCAGAGTGGTACAGATCACTGATATCTCACCTCTGTCCATGTGGGTTTGAATTTTGGGTTTGGAAAATATGGGTATGTGAAAAGGCTTGCCAGTGGCTTCCCATGGCTTGTTGATTTTTCATGGGTTTTTCTTGGCTTCTTCCTACACCAAATATTCTGGCTGCCATGTATTGCCTATCATATGAAGTAAAATGGTGTTAAACCCATCCAAAAACAACTAAATGCATTGCCAAATTGACCAGTTCTAGATAATGTAATTTCCTCTCTGCCAACCTCTCATCATTTGTGAATATCAAACCAACTGACAGATTTATAGATTTATGTGTAATGTAACAGGTTTTCTATGGTAACCATTTGTACTAAAAAAAAGACAAATTCTATTTTTTTTATATATTGACAAATCCACTTTTCCTTACCCTCACACCACATTGACAGGTTATGTGGAAAAGTGGATTGATTGAGGTCAGGTATATTTAACATTATGCTTTGTTTTTCAGTGCCAGCAGCTATTGTGGGTCTTGTATTTGTATACAGCCGCCACAAATATTTCCATGACTACTCTGAGAGAGCTAGCAAAAGGTATGATTTATTTCTAAAAATCTTTCCACATTTTTAAAAAATCAGTTTGTTATGGAATTGAACTGGATGTAGTAAAATGTATCATGAAATATTCAAGTATCCCCTTCATTGTCATGTACTTTTAATTTAATGCTGCTGCTCCCAGTGCTTTCAATCACTGCATTGACTGATAAAATACAATTGATTTTTATGTTTTTGTAAGGTTTAATGCCATTTTTCAGCCAGTTATACAATTGAGGTGATTATGAAGTTTTCTGAACCAGTAAACCAATCATGCTGATCTGTTTTGAGGTAAATTTAAAGTTTTGTGAATAAGTAAATAATTATTAATGATTAGAAACAATGGCTAATATGATAGGTTTACTGATTCATAAAAACAAATGTATAATGATGCTATATGTCAAACATTTTTCGTTTCTTGTCCATCCGTTAGCACAAGTTTGTTATTGCTATCGCACCTAAGTTACTTGGACCATTGCCTTGAAACTCTCACACAAATTCATCCTATGGTCTGGTTAGTCCTAAATGAAATGGTGTCTCTGGGACGTTCATTATGGTTACTACAGCAACAATCTTGAAAATGTAGTTATTGCTACTCCTCCTGGGTCATATCAAAATATAGGGTTTTCACTAATAAAACATCTTATTGGTCCTAAAATGAAAATGTTCTAATCTGACAGCCAAAATGGCTGCCACTGCAGCCATCTTGAAAACCATGTTATTGCTACACCTCCTGAATGGAAAGCCATATTGACATAGGGTTTTCCCCGACTGCTTATGATATCTAGTTGGCTGGAGATGAAATGGTGCCAATCTGATATCAGTTATGGGTTGAAAATATTGTTACTCCTCCTTGACATGCAGTTTTAACTAAAAGACTTCTTACAATGTCGACTTTGAATTCCGTGAAATTTACATTCATCTGATATAAAATATAGTTGGCACATCAGCCATCTTGAAAATCTTGTACATCCAGTATGGCTGCCTACTTGATAATATTCTTATCACTACTCTTCCCAAATGGATGTCATATAAAAAAACATGGAATTTGATTAAGAAAACTTCCTGTGATGTCTAGTTGGTCATAAATGAAAATGCAGCCAAACCAATATTCAGTAAGGCCATCTCAGTGGCTGTCTTGAATATTGTTTTATCACTACTTGTGAATTATCATACCAGCATGGTGAAGTTATGAGTGCATGTTAAAGAATAATAGTTCTTGCACATCATTGCCGTTTAAGCCATATAATGAGGGAATGTAACAAAGATAAAGTTAAATAAGCCAAAGGATAAAACTTCATTTTTAAATGTTAAATTCTAAATTAGATCTACAGCTTGAGTCACATTTGTTTATATAATCCAAAAGTTGAAAAAATCTTCAAACACGTTTTATGATTTGTATACATGTATATAAAGGAATTTACTTATTTAAGTTATAGATATAAAGTAGTAAGAAATTATTCTTATTTGTCCCCAGGGTGAGTCCATTCTGGATGGGTGCCTATTGTGTATTGTTGATGTTTTTTATGGCTGGCATCGGTCTTACCCATCAGCTTCTGAAGATGTACGCAGGAGTGGACCTTGCCAAGAAAGCTTTGGCCTTGTACTATGGTAGCTTGTGAAGCATGTACATTTATTTTATGCAGGATTTAAGTTAATACCATTTTAACAATTTATAACAAAAGTTTATAATTGTATGTATCTTTTTGAGGAATTTACTTTTTTAAATAAAACAAAATTACTATTAAAAATGAGTATCGGCTTTTTATTGTAACAGCATTGCATATATGATTTTCACTATGACATATTACATTGATCTTGGCTTTGTATTCAAATTGCTATGTTGGATAATTTTTTAATTTAACCAAGAATTGCAAGCAATGAGGTAAGTCTGAGAAATAATCCAATCTTTGAGATATTGCACTAAATCTGTTGGAATTCAGGCACTCTATTTTTAAATATGTAATTTGCATTGACAGATCTAAGTCTGTTATTGGTGGTGTCCTAGATGATGGTGTTTAAGTCTTATTGTTGTTTTCCTGGTTGGTAGTGTTTTAATACTATAATTGTTAGTGTTGTTTGTGGTATTGTATGTTAGACTGTACAAGTGCACTCATCTATCAGTGCTTCACATAATAACCTTAAAAACTGACACTAAAGGGACAGTTTTTTTAAAAGTGTAATTGAAGCCATGGTCCCTCCTATCTACTTTGGGTGAAGTTAAAAAAAAACCAAGAATAAAATTTTATGACAAATTAAGTCCAACAAAAACTTATATTTTTCTGGATTTACATATTATAATGCATTAAATATTCATTTATGTGGGCACACCCTTCTGGCTTTTATGTAGTTAAATTCAAGTTTAAGAGACAGGCAGAATTTTGACACCAATCCTTTCACCCAAGGAGATAGCTCTTGTCTGAATTCCACATGGATGGATGATGTCGAGAACTTTATTGTTTGTAAAAACAAGGTTAGGCAAGGTGTGTTTGTACTTCTATAAATTATTATCAGAAGTATAAAAAATTAAAATCACTCCAGGAGTTGGTTTCTTTGACAAGACTTACTGCAATGCTTAAAATTGTTTTTGACATTTTTCCTCTTCATTTTTATTTTACGAGAAATAAATTGTGTTCATGCTGTTTCATGCCTGATATCTCCCATGCCCATATTCAATCTCTTTAAAAGACTAAATTATTTATATTAGTGACATTATTAATGAATTACATCATTTGGTGATACATAGTAAGCAATGATTTTAAAAAGTGGATACCCTTAACAAAATTAATTTGTTGAAATTCCACCAAATTTTGAACAGCATGATTTGTCCCATCCCATGTAGGCACTTCAAACCAAGACCATATATATATATATGTGTGTGTGTGTGTGTGTGTATGTATGTATATATATATATATATGTTTGTATGTATATATGTGTGTGTGTGTGTATGTTTCATAAGCATATTAATTAGATCATTTTAGTTCTCAATTGATGTCATGTGACATAAAGAAAAAGCATAATGTCTGAGGCAATCAGATTCATTTCAGCATTTATTTACCACACTATGCTGCAGGTTTTTGAAAGCTTTGTTCACCATGACTTGCTAAAGTTTGAAATTATCCAAGTTATAAGTTGGAACTACATTTGTTTTTGTTGGTTTTAACGACGTTTGAACACATGATTAGTCATATCACACCAAAGAAATGTGAGCCGATTGCCTTACCCAAGGGCACAATGAAGCCGCTAATCTGGGTTGGCCTGAATGAGTATCAAACCTACGATGAGTCTTACAGGGTTCACGCGAGTCATGGAATCCTGGAAAAGTTTTGGAATTAAAAAGTAAATTTCAAGGGCCTTGAAAAGTAATGGAATTTGTCAAAACCTTGCAAAGTTTTGGAAAAGTCATGGAATTTCTGACAAGAAATTGATTACTTCAAATTTCATAGAGCACTGATTAAACCGTGATAAAATTATGATCCATATATGGTTTCATTTCATACAAGAGAAAGTTCTCTAACTGTAGATATCATGTGATTTCTAGTGTAGTTTGACTGGAGAATTCAAATAGTCAGCTGCGCTGCTTTAATTACCACTTGACAATCTTTCAAGACGATGTTAATTTCTTCTGAAAAGTTCATTATTTCTTCGAACTAACATACAAGGTAAGTACTGATTTGGTTTTGTTTATATTTCTCTCATTTTGTATAACAAGAGTTAGTTCCCTTGGCATTAGATGATGATACTAATAATAATAATGAGGACTTTGTATAGTGCCTAACCTTTAGCTCTTAGTGTGTTAAAATATCTAAAATGATATGGCTAAAAAAAAATACAAAAAAACCCCAACTAAATGCCATTAAATTAGAGAACAAAAAAAAAAAATGATGAAAATATTTAAGGTAGGAAACATTATTAGGTCTTTAAGTTTGTTCTTGCAGTCAGAAAAGGTGAGTTTTAAGAGTACTCTTGAAAGGGATCACTTTGTCTTTGTGTCTGATTTAAATGGGCAATTCATTCCATGTTGCTGGGCCCTGGTATGCAAAAGAATGCTGTTCATGACTTCGTTTTCATAGTGAGAATAATGAGTACTGGGTATATGATTGTCAGAAGAGGAGTGCAAGTATCTTGCAGGTGTGTACACATGGGTGAGGCCAAATAGGTATGTTGGATCAAATGTAAAGCCAGTGTAGTGTACAGAGCATTACGTAGGTGTGCTGTGAATGTGGTACTCTAAGGATGATCCGAGCAGCTGTGTTCTGAAGTTTCTAGAGTAGATATTGATATGAACCAGCCAGAATTGAGTTACAGTAGTCCAGTCTTGAACGTAATAATGATAATGAACACAAAAGTGTTTTAGTTGGATCAATTAAAAGATATTTGTGAATGGAACTCATGCATCTCAGCTCAAGATATGCAGCCTTGCATATGTTCATGACATGTTGGTGCAATGTGAGAGTACTGTCCAGAGTAACACCTAGGTTTTGTACTGACTGAATTTAATGTTGGTGATGCTGATTATTGTTTGAGGGAAAAGATGTGAATGAGAAAGTTTGTGTTGTGATAAGAATGGCCTCAGTTTTATCATCATTCTTCTGCAGCTTGAATTAACTGAGGTTTTTCTGAGTTGGGGGTGCAGTGAGGTTTTAAACCCATTGTCAGCACATGACAGGCTATACATTGATAGTATATATGGTTTAGGAGGAACCCAGGGAAAAGCAAACCATAGGAAACTAGTGTCTTCTCACATACCTGTGTTGGTCAACCTGAGACTTTAACTCGTGCAAGCACCCTAGATCACTCAGGTATTTGGGGTCTCATGATAAAACAAAAACTCCAATGTAAGGTAACAAACCATTGGCCCTGTACATTTTCTGCAGCAAGTTTTGATCTGATTGTGAAGTGACGACTCTAGTATTTAATAGCATGATGGGATTCTAAGGTGGGCAATTGTTGCCCCTGTCATCTAAGATGTCACCTGTCATGAGCCACAAACACTAAAACAAAAACTAGTCAAAATCAAAATTCCATTTTGAATAAAACTGCCAAATTTATTTCAGTAAATTCCTGCTGTAAAGTATGAAACTCCCTGAAATATAGAAACCAAAATTAAAAAAAAAAATCAAGAAAAAGCAGCACGTAAATTGCAGGGAAAGATTCAAAATATGACACCTGATTATCTTGTGGTTTTATATCTATTTCTGATTCTATCACAAGCGAAATGATAATACTGCAAAGAAATGAACTGTGAAGCAAATCTTTTAGAGATGAGAAATAATTTGAAAAACATGTATCATTCATCAAGATCACAGAAACCTCTTGATATGATTAGTACTATGTAAATCTTTTGTGTGAAAATTTCATTCCAAATTAGATATAGTAATTAAAAAATGATTGATAAATTCTATTATTTATAACATAGTCTACATAAAAAGATGTGCATAACAAATGACATATGCACATAGTGTTTTACTTGGAGTAGTACATTGAGTTGTTGTTTGTGTGTGATTGTTCTAGTTCAGAGACTTGTGAATCATATTAATTTTGATGAGAAATGGTATTTATTGAAATGGCAAAGTAATTAATTATATCAATGCTTATCAAATAGAGCCAACTTATTTAAAATGGACTTGACTGGTAAGCCATTTAATAATTAATACAGTGATCAACAATGTATTAGTGATCAACACATGTAATACAGTGATCAACAAATGTAACAGTGATGAACAAATGTAATACAGTAATCAACAAATGTAATAGTGATCAACAAATGCATGGAATGTGAAGAATTAGCATTATGCTGTGTTTTATAAAAGACATTCTAGTACATAAACTACAATAATTTTCTACACTTATTTCAGAATATGTGTGGCCTTATGATGACATAAGTCATTACAAGGACAAGATTGTAATTCTTATTTCCAAATATGTACACAGCTGACAGGTTTACTGAAATGTTATTACAATGATCATTATATAGCAATTCACACTGAAACAACAAAAAAAATTACTATCACAGTCTTGATATGAGATTGATAGATCCAGTCTAGGATGTGCTGTTATGATGTCTCAAAGAATTGCACTAGACTTTGTAGGTCATAGTTGTCCAGAATTTCCAGAAGGGCTGGAACTTTTCCCTTGACGTTCTGACCCTTGAACTTGAATTTGTCAATGTACAGATCCGTTATCATACATGAAAATAGTTAAGGAGATAATAATACAAAATGACAATAGACAGTTTTTCAAGAAATTTCAGTTCTTATTAAAGGATGATAATGAAATTGAGTGTCAAGTTTCCATGCATCACTTTTGTCAACAATCTGTTCAATGATACCTACTTAAAGTGTGTTTTTAATGTTAGGAATAAGCACAAATTCATACAGAAATGGCTTGAGTAGCAGAAAAAAGCACTAACTAGATTTTGGACAGCTGAAGGGAAACAATGAATCTTGAACCATATCAAAATATCTGCATATGATAATACATTTTTAGGACTGTTCTTTGTCAGCCAGTGTTCAATGCAAAATGTATACCATAAACCAATTTCACCACAAATCTAAATTGATTTTAGAAGCCCCAGTAAATCTGAAAACAACCCAATCATAATTATTTTGAATATTTAAATACACTGCTCAGTTCAAGCTATTTGCCAGTTTTGATGATATCATAGTAGGAAAACTATAGTTATTGCTAGTTCTATAAATAACTTCTGACTAAAATATTAAAGAAAATGATATTTTTACATTAAATACTTGATAATTAAATCTTTAGCTCTTTTGAGAGTAATTCTTTATTTATTCAGTCTTAAAGTCTCTGAATGGTTTTCAATGCTGAGAAATTTTAGTTTCCTTCATTTCAGCAAATTTCCTGAATTGTAAGCTCTTTAATCTTCTGTCAGAGCTTTCTAAAAAGATTAACACCAACAGACTCCTTTAAAATCTATACTCGGGTCATGGAAAGACTGTCAAGGACCAAAAGAGTTCAACAAACAACACCACAAAATACATGATCGCCACCTTTGGCTAGTGATTTAGGATATCCACCACTTGCTTCATGGTTTTTGTCTCTGCCTTTGTGAAATTTTTTCCAATATTTCTGAACTGTAGAACATGGCATTTCAGTAATAAATGATGTTTATATCACTAAAATCATTCTTGGCTTACTGAATTATCATCAGCATTTGACCGTATTTAGATTCCTTAATGAAAAAATCTTTGTTTTGTTTACATCACCAGCAAATAGCAGTCACTACAAGTTTATACATTCTGACTAAAGTAAGCACATACTTATAAATTAGTCTTGTCCAATCAGTAACCATTTTAAACCATATTTTGCTAAATGATGATGTTGACTTTCCTTACTCTGCTCTTTTTTCCCTGACACTACATGCAAGATGCTCTTTATTTCTCTAGATCATTTATAATTCTATGAAGCAAAATACTTCTGAGAAATGCTACAATAAAAAAAATGAAAGTAATCACCCTTGCTGGTTGAGATAAAAGGATATCATAGAGTCTTTCGAGATGGCATGGTTGTTTTTTAAACTCTGCCTTCAGAAGTTCAGCATCCTCCAGAATCTGTTTGTACTCGAGTGACATGAAGCTAACGTCGTTCTCATGTACCTGCAGTTCCTGCAAAAGATGGGACAAGGCATCATACAATAATATATGTCTAAATTGTATGTTATGATAAAATGCAATATTTTGTTGACATTAATCAGAGCCATGGTTGCTCAGTGCTTAATGTTTTGGACTCATTAATGAAAGGGTGCAAGATTGTATCCCGATATGTTTGGGCTTGCTAATGTGGTGTATTCTTGGGCAAGGATCTTTAGTACATTGGCATTAGAAAACCTACTTGTTTTGATGTGACACAAAATACTAAATCAATGATACCAAACATTATATTGATTGGTTTCTGATAAGTGCATTCAACAGAACTATGGCAATGTTGTAGTTTAAAATACACCTTGAAATACTCCCAGCATAGTTACTATATCCATATATAACAGTTATGGTACATAAAATACTGTATTATAACGCACACTTTTTTTACCTAATTTTCTTAAGTCGGGGGTGCGCGTTGTACACAAGAACTAAAAAAAAAAGATTTTTTCCAGGTCGATCTGAAGAGGATGAAGGCACTATAGCCGGCTACATGTATCACATTCACTACTTATGAAATATTAAATCCATTGTACATTGCATTGTAACTAAAATGTTCACCGGTACTAGCCGTATTAAAGAAATAAATAATGCTTACAAATAGTCTTGTTCTTTGATTGCTTATGTTAATAAACTGGTTTCATTTCACATCACTGTGTCAAGTTTTGTTCTGTGCCTCGGCCGGAAATACATGTACATAACGACTGGCAACTTGTTCAAAAGCTGTGCAAAGTGCCGCATTGGGGCGGAACAAATACCACTGTGTGGATTACCGTACTTGTTCCGTAAATATTCAGTACCATATTCCATAACTGTTGATCTAATCGAATTTTTCTTCATTTATTATTGGTTGAATTGAAATATAATATGTGTAGAATTCAACTAGTGTTAATGTTCTCATCAGAGCATCTGTAGGGGACATATTTTTTGCAACTACGGGTTCTTTCTTACGGGAACACTGATACGTTGTGGAACAAAATAATCAATGTATGAAGTCGGAAAACATTTTTTTCCTCTTTGGAAAATAAGCTTGTTACTTAGTTTTATTTCTCATCTTAAATCATAGTATTTGAGATATCTTTGCAAAAATACAGTGATCAATGGCTTCAGTGCTTCATTGACTCGGTGTGGTCTTTTCACGGTAATCGGCGCCAGGTAAGCTTTGATCCGCTCAACATAGTTACAATGCTTTGTCTCGGTGAGCAGTATTTAATTGATTCAGCTCGGTGTTTTTAATGGTGACCAGTGCTTCATTGACTCGGTGTGGTCTTTTCAAGGTACTTGGTACCGACTAAAGCTTTGATGTGCTAAACTTTTTCTTTGTTTTATTTCTCATTTTAAATAACAGTATTTGATGCGGTACTTCTTTGTTACAATACATAATTACAATGCATTGTCTTGGTAAATTCTAGCCTGAACATATGGATATATTTTAGAGGTGTCATGATAATCCAAATAAGTATAAATACTGGACCTAAACTTTCACATATCATATTGTGTTCGATCTTGAATCTAAACGAACATGGGTCGTATAAGAAATTTGTATACTTCGAAAGACAGCTAATCATCATTACGTATGCAGAAGCACATGGTAACAGAGCCGCTAGGAGGGAGTTTAATGTAGGAGAGTCTTCTATTAGGGAGTGGAGAAGAATGAAAGAAAGACTGAAGAAAATGCCACGAACAAAACAGGCAGAGAGAGGGACAAGTGCAAAGTATCCGGAAGTGGAGAGTGGAGTCCTTGAATGAGTCATGGATAGAAAAAACGGGGAATCGCAATATCTACGACAGAGATTCGCTTTCAGGCAATATTGATTGCCAAACAGAAAAAAATAGATGACTACAAGGGGTCTGTGAGCTGGGCTTACGCATTTTTTTACGACAGAACGATTTGTCAATTCGGCGACAGACACATATTGCCCAGAAGCTGCCAGAAGATCATGAAGACAAACTGCTGGAATTCCACAGCTTCATAATTAAACAGCGCAGGAGACTTAAGTTTGAGTTGAGCCAGATGGGAAACGCTGATCAGACGTCCATGACGTTTGATCTTCCATCCAGCACCACTGTCCATATGAAAGGGGCCAACACTGTCAGTAAAACCACAACTGGGAATGAGAAATATCGTTTTACGGTGATGCTTGCCTTTACCGTGGATGGCGGAAAGCTCCCTCCATATGTTATTTTCAAAAGGAAGACACTTCCAAAGGGTGCAGTGTGGCCAAAGGGGATTATCGTCAGGTGTCAGGAAAAAGGATGGATGGAGGAAACGTTAATGAATGGCTGGATAAAACATGTATGGGGAAAACGGCCAGGCGGTTACACCAAGAAAAGTTTATTAGTTCTGGATGCCTTCCGATGCCACAAGTCAGATCATGTCAAGGACCTGCTAAAGACGGACTACCAAACCACTCTGGGCATAATTCCTGGTGGTATGACATCGATGCTCCAGCCCTTAGATGTCAACATCAACAAGCCGATGAAAACGATGCTCAGAAGGAAATGGAATGTGTGGTATGCTGGTGACCAACACACATTTACACCGTGTGGAAACACGAGGAAACCCGAGCTGACTGACGTCTGCCAGTGGATAGCGGATGCATGGGCCGAGCTAGATCCAAGTATCATCATCCATGCCTTCAAAAAGTGCTGCATCTCAAATAAAATGGATGGCACAGAGGATGACATCTTGTGGGAGGACAATGCCAAGCATGAAGACCACTCAGAGAGCTAGGACAAAGATGATGATGAAAGTTATTATGCAGCAACACCAGGAATGATGACAGATGAGGACATAAAGCGACTTTTCGAAAGTGATGACGATGAAGAGGAATTTGAGGGATTTGATGCAATAGATTGCGTGAACTAGACAAACCTTTAAAGGGCCCTTTTAAGGGCCAACAATAAAATCGGAAAGATACAATATCAATATTGCCACTTTTTCATTCACTATCTAAAATGACCAACTGTTGTTGCACTATGAAAACGGAGCAAAATACCAGTAGTCACAATTTTAAAATGCATTATATCACATGCGCATTATATGGCAGAACTACGTTTTTTCCACTTATTTTGGGTCGAAAATCGGGGTGCGCATTATACATCGGTGCACGTTATACACACCAAAATACGGTATACACATTATTCAAGTGATATTTAAAAAAAAAGTAATCATCAGTTTCAAACATTTGTTCCTGTTCATAAAAACTCTGATTTAGTGAATTTCCAGATATAAAAAAAGTGTAAGAAATTTTGTACCAGTAAAACTACTTTGGCAATAAACAACCTAATTGACTGTATTGCTATGCCATAAAACACCAAATAGCAATAGCCCCGTGTAATCTATGCCATAAAACACCAATTAGCAATGGTCTGGTGTAATCTATGTTGTTGTTGTACAGTGTAACGCCATTTTTCAGCACACAATAGGCTATACATGGTGGTCAGTATTAATGGTGGTGGAAGAACCCAGGAAAATCCCTGGAAAGAACCACCGACCCACGAGAAGCTACTGGCAAGCTTTCTCACATACCCACATTGGAGATTCGAATACCCACAAAGACAGAGGTGAGATGGCAGTGATCCATAACGGAGAGTGCTTTAGACCACTTGGCCACTCGATCTCCCTGTAATCTATGCCAGAAAACACCAATTAGCAATGCTCCAGTGTAATCTATGCCATAAAACACCAATTAGCAATGGTCCAGTGTAAAGTATGCCATAAAACACCAATTAGCATTTTCCCAGTGTAATCTATGCCATAAAACATCAATTAGGAATGGTTCAGTGTAATCTATGCCATAAAACACCAATTAGCAATGGTTCGTTGTAATCTATGCCGTAAAACACCAATTAGCAATGGTCTGGTGTAATAATCTTTCACAGAGCATCTGATCAATAAACTGAACTAGTCATACTGTGCATTCATCAATTTAATATGAATTGATTTACATTCAAAATCTTTTAACATTTTTCAATATTATTTCATGTTTTTCAAGGTGACATGTAAATTACTTTCCCAATAACCAGGAGCAATATTTGACACCCTCATCTGACTTGTTACAGAGGATGGCCCCAAGGATAGTCCCTGATACTAATAAAAGAGCCAAATTTAATAAAATTCATAAAGTTGTATGAATCAGGCTTTATTCAAAGCTACTGGCAAGCTTTCTCACATACTGCATTAGTTGAATCCGAGACTTAAACCCACGCAGACAGAAGTGAGATGGCAGTGATCCGTAACGGACAGCGCTTAAGACCAGTCGACCACTCGGGGACCCCAATTCGTTTAGAAAACTAAGTCTCTCAAGACAGTCTCATAGCAGTGGTCTTTCAAAAGAGGTTTAACTGTATTTCCATTTAATAATCTGAAATGACAATGCAGCTTGGTTGCTTACATGCATACCTGGATGGTGAACAAAAATGTAATTTTACGAATTTTAACCATTACTCTGATGCATTACTTACATGCCCTTCTTCACTTACCTTCAAAGCATCGATAAGCTGGACCTTCTTGGCTAGCAAAAGCTGATACTCTAGGTTAGGGTGGATAAGATTCAGAGTGTAGGGAATGGAAGCTTCGTTGATATCTTACAAGGAAATGTACAAAAACCAATTAGAAGTTTGTCTTTGTAGTCATTTCAGTTATCGTAATTTTTTTTATATTCATGAAATTTATTGTTATTTACACATATTTGGCATACTTACTATCATGATAGTCAAAATTGATTTATTCTTTTAATGTTTGCAGACAACTGATTTTTTTTTTACATCTTTCAATCAGAAATTTAAAGAAATAAATCACTGCAGTAGCCACAAAAAACATGCAGATTCTTAGAATTTCTGTCCCAAATGAACATGGACTTTGATTTGTACAACACGACAGTAAAGGTTCTGGGCAGACCAAACTGTTTGACTATCAAAATCAAAGGGCATCAGAATTAATGAACTGAGTACATTAATGCAGTCAGCAGTCTTCACACATTTTAAAATCTGTTCATCTTGACGGAGGGAGAGATAGAAAGAGAGAAGAAGTAGATAAAAGAAGAATAAAGAAATAGGCCTAAATATGGATATACAGGTTTGATCAAAATGAGAAGATTTATATTCTAAATTGGGAAATAAAGTAATAATGTCACTACTGTACTAATAAAAGTTATATTGCCACTGATGAAATAAAATATTTCTACCCATAACAGATTTCATTACCTTATTATGAAATATTTAATAAAACTCATACAATCACAATATCTTGGGAATATGATCACTACCTTGCAGATCCAGCATTTGCAAGTTAAATTTTAGCTATTAAAAAGCTATGTTACCTGCACACATGGGTGTGATCCAGAGAAGACTTGGGGAAGTAACTTGTTATGCTTCTGCTGTAGAATGTTTTTTTAATTTTGTTATGGGGTTTAAAACTTCAGCACCATATAAAGTATACATTTCAGTCAATATGACTGGTGGATGAAGAACCAGAGAAAACACAGTAAAGAAGCAATGACCCTTGAGAAGTTAATGGCAAACTTCCTCACATGCTCACATCTGCCAAGCCTGAGACTCGAACCCATGCAGACAGGTGAGATTGCAGTGATCTGGAGTGGTGAGTGCAAAAGATCACTCAGGGCCCCAGCACAGTTTGTAAACCTAAAGAAAATTGTGTTTGCAAATATTTTTATATCGCATTATTTGTTACAGAAACTAAATTCTATATATGTTACAGCATAATTTATCAATGGTACAGAAGTACAAGAAATGACATAATGTGCAGTTGAAATGGGACCAAATTCAAGCATGAAAGAGCCTACAGTCATCTACCTTTCAGACATAGGTCCAAAGCATTCAGTCATGACAGATCAACAATAGAAAGCTAACTATCAAGGTAACAATGCTTTAAACAGAACCTGATGTGTTCCTGTTCACACAAATGAGATAAATATTGTCAATACATTTAGGCTTATTAGACTTAATGCTCAAGTAATTCTGTCTTGACCAGAGAAATGTTTATTCCTCTGGCCTTGTTTGAAATAATCCAAATGTGTTTCTAGATAGTAGCGATCAGAGATGCTGGAGGATAAGCATGCCCAGATCAGACCAATATATGGAAAAAGCATCAACTGCTGAACAAAGATTGGAAGCTTTGAATTCCATCTTGTCATTCAGTGATTCCCAAATACTAGGCCCCAGTGGGTACAGAATTGACTGAATGCCAAGGGATGACTTGACCATTTGTTTTGGATTAGTCGATTTCAACTGAATACAGTTTCCTGTGCAGACTGTGACTCAAATATGAATTGGTCCTTGATGACATCAACTGAGAAATCCCAATCCAGGCAGCAAAGGTCTGGGGATCTGGTTACCCACCCATATTGCCTTTTAAGATAATATACCACAGTGGAGATATTTTGGAAAGAATGAGTATACATTTTCCAAATACTGCCACAAATCAATTGCATTCACTGGAAGACTGATGTGTAATAGTAATGATGAAGCTAAAATTTTCTAACTTCCAGAAATGCTGTCAGGAGGTAGGCATGCTGGCATCTATGCAGATCATGATTCCCATAGGCTAGACCTGCAAAGGAACACCTGTTACAAGCCAAAATGAGGTTCTTCTAATATGAGCCTTATAATCACATTAGGAGAATTGAAGCCATCAAAATGATTTTGTGGCACGTCTTTCAAGGAAGAGACCGTGTTCACATATATTTTCAACTTAATACCCAAAGGAGTAATATCATAGTACTGTAACAGATTACTGCTGACAAGGAATCCAAGATGGATCAGACATGACATAAAGTTTTTTTTGTTGTTTTTTATGGTTTAATGCCATTTTTCAGCACAATATAGGCTATACATGGCGGCCAGTATTAATGATGGAGGATGAATCCAGAAAACATCCATAAAGAACCACCGACCCATGAGAAGCTACTGGCAAGCTTTCTCACATAACTACGTTAGCCGAACCTTAGACTCGAACCCACGCAGACAGAGGTGAGATGGCAGTGATCCGTGACAGACAGTGCTTTAGACCAATCGGCCACTCAGGGTCCCTATGAAATAAAGAGTCACATATTTGATAAAGAGCATAACGTTTTTATACAACATAGCTGGAAATCACTGTCATGGATGTGATACAGTTCTGTCCATGATACACTTAAAGATTCTGGGACTCCTGTTAAAACCAAGGCAAAATGTCCTGAATTGATAATCTAAGTCACAGCATGTGAAACTTCCTTGTAAACTGAACTGATATTCCATCTGGAGCACTTCCTGGTGTTGAATTGTTGCCAGATATCCATTTAGTAAAGGTCTCTCTATAATCAAGGGTATGCATATAAAGGGTGTAGTGGCAAAGAACATGGTCTGCAGGCCTTGTGAAATAAGATATTACCCATGTAACAGTGGTGCAGCATCTTCCATTATCCTGGACATGTTGACTCAGTTGATTTATTCAAAATGGGAGAGAGAAAATATAATCAAGGCATTATGGCCGACTAGATCCATTTAATATTATTTCTCAATACATGATAGACTATACATGGTGACCAGTATAACTGGTGGAGGAAGAACCCTGGAAAACCCCAGTAATAAATACTGAGATATGGAAAGCTATTGGCACCTTTCTCACATACCATCACTGGCTGAGCTGGAGACACAAACCCATGTGGACAAAGGTGAGACATCAGTGTCAGCACTTAAGACCACTCAGCCACATATGGCCCCTGAGAAAGGGAGGAATGTCTCCCACTAGACATACCTCAGAGGGTCTTTCAGGTTTTATTAAGCATAGCTTTGGATCTATGGGCTTGTGAGGCTTGCCTCTTAGGTGGCCTGCTGAGATCAAAAGAAACTTATATGATGATATCCGAGACAACAACTGTGTAGAGAGAAGAAGAAGAAAAAAAAAGAGATGCAACTTTGTTATTGGGAAAATGAGTATTCCATGAGCCATATGACAGATCAACTTCCCAGCCAGTGGAGTTCTTGGTGGAAGGGTTTTGACTGTTCAGATTACTGTACAAATAGTCGTAGAAATCAAGTCAAACACAAGTCTTTTCCTTTAGATATAATGAGGCAGGTGCTGTCCCTTGTGGTTATCAGTGGGCAAAGCTTTGCTGTATTCATTTTGCTGAAATATAGCCATTAAGTAATGATGATGGCACTTGTAAGTTTTGAGTTACCACATACTGTATTCTCAAGGCAATTGCAAAACATATTCTAAAGGGTTCAGGCATGGTATTAGGTCTCCATGACTGCAGCTGCTAAGTTATGACTGGCTATGAAGACATTCAGTTCTGTTTTATGATAGCAAAGAAGATATATAAATCTATAATGGTCATAGTATGGCACAAAACTGGCCTTGAAGTGGCACTTGGACAATGTGGCATTATGCTGGCCATTAGACAGCATATGGTAGGTATGTCATAGTAACAAGGTACTGTGGCACTATAATGGACATACATAAAGAGGGTCATATGCTGGATAGATACCATGTGATTGTGATGCTGAAGTCTCCATTATGACCCTGAGATGGGATACCCATGACTGGATCACCCTCACATATAAGGCATACAAACAGGGCCGACAGGGGTGGGGGTACCTTGGGTAATAATCCCACAGCCCAGGCCTAACAACACATTTATTTTATAAGAAGTAAACTTTTGTTTGAATAAGAACAAGGATAGATGCTGGTGTTTCTTAACTCAAGGCCTGTGATTGCTCTCTATGGCCCTGCATACAAAAAGTCATATCAGAATAAAGTGATGATCACACATCTGATTGCAAAGCCCAGTTTTGATGGAATGGGCCATAATTTCATTTCTAGAAGTTCCAAAGTCATAGTACTGTAAATTCCAATGTACTGTCAATGATCCAGGCATCTGTGACTAAAATGCTGGTACCATACATTAAGTCACTAAAAGCCATCCTGCAGCTATTCAACATCAGTTGAAGATGGCACTGGACTGAGAATGATGTGTAATAAATATGGCCTGATTCATGCCCATGGACCACAATATAAATTAGGCATCACGGTCTGAAGGTGACCAAAGTGGGTCCATCATGGCACTGTACCCTGCATGAACTTGTTCTGTAGATGTTTTAGCAGTCCACTCTGGCACTGATGTAGGCTAGATTGGATTTGATGCTTACTGAGAATATTCAATATCTGATGGCAGAGTCTGTTCTTGATGGAACAAGGTTACCATTTTCTTTTTTCTGGTTCCAAGTTCATGATCTCAGAATGGGATATGTGATATCAAACATCATAAGAAGTCCACTCTGGCAAAGGTGTAGACTAGACTGAATTCACTGTTGACCACGAACAACCTACATCTGATGGCAGAGTCTGGTCTTGACAAAACAGGACCAACGTTTCCTTAATTCAAGTGCCAACTACAAAAAAGCCAGGACCGGTTAGGAGATGCTAAATCCCTGTAACCAATCCTAATCTGAATTAGCTGTGTCTGAGCTGGAATCGACTGCTGTTGATCTGCCTCAGATGTCACAGAAGGTGCAGATGGGCTGTCATACCAAGAAGAATTAGCATCAATGGTACTGCCAAAAGCATTTGTTCTGGTTGAAAAGGCTGAGATGGGGCTAAGTGTGATGCCATACACTCTGCTTCTACTCTTACCATAAAAATAAATTTGTTCACTGGGGCTGTATCAGTAGCAGTACTAATGGCATCCTCCTCTCCACCTGCACATTTATTTATTGCATATTATCTTTGACTCAGCTATAATTGTTGTTTGGGGTTTATGCCATTTCTCAGTGTAAGATTGGCTATACATAGCGGCCAGTATAGCTGATGGAGGAAGAACCCAAGAAAATCCCGGTAACAACCACTGGCCCACACAAAGCTACTGGCAGCTCTTCACATAACCACACTGAACAAGCTTGAGACTTGAAGCCATGCAGAGAGAGGTGAGATGACATTGACAATACAAAGTGAGTACTTTAGACCACTCTGCCCAGTTATAACCCATGGACTCTTTGTCCAACATGTGTATATATTGAATATATGGCTTTAATCACTAACATCTCAAGCTGTTGAAAATGTTTGCCTTCTCTTCTGAAAACCTTTAGCCCTCTCCATTGTGTTAACCTATAAAAACAGAGCAAAATGAAAGTCTCTACAGGTGAAATTAGTTAACCATACTATAAATTTACTGTGAATTAGACACTAATGTATTGGCAGATCAGAGTCCATGCTGTTTGTAGTTGAACCCACAGCATAACTCGTGTTGAATGACTCCAGGAGGACCTGTCATGTCATACTGAGTATACCATTCCCTCGATAACTTGCACCCTTATAACTTGTGAACCCACTTAAAATATGGAGTCAGGTGTGGATCAAATTTTTTAAAACCAGAAAATACCAAAGAAATTCATCCCTATTTGTTGAACTTGAAGAAAATCGCAATCAAAATTGGCAACTGAAACTTTGATATATCATATTCTTTAGGTCGAAAACAGTAGATAGGATCTGTAAATTTTTGTCAAAATCAAAAAATTATCAACTTAATAAGAAGTCATATAAATTGTTACATTTTTGTTCCCAAATGACATTCTTAGTAAACTGTAAATATCAATATTCAAAGAAATTTTAATCAATGAAAATGTCACTTATGCCTAGTGTTGGCAGTAACATACTGACAATATATACAATATGAGTAATGTTGAATAACTCCAGGAGGACCTATCATGACATACTGAGTATATATACAACATATGTAGGTATAGGACATGAAAATTGAAATACCAGTTTTTTCAAGTAAATAAAGTTATTTTTCAATGGAGATGCATCCAAGAATTATAAAAATTCAGTCTCAACTGTCTATGTGATGCAGCGTGGAGTACTTTTGTGACGTGAAAGGAGTGGGGATTGACAATTCTCAAAATGCAATTTTGTCAATTTTTAGAAAAACATGGTCCTACTTAATTTCATGAAAATGAAAAGAGTCTACAACTCTGGATTGTGCCAGAAAACATGTTAATAGCTTCAGTTTTAAATAGGACAAACAATGAAAGCTATACCAAATCACACGTGTAGTCAGCCTGCTGAGTAATGTGTGTACATTTTTCCCGAACTCATTTTTTCTTCTTCATGAAATCTAACACAACTGTTGGACATTCGTGACAACTGTTTCATGTTTATATAAATTATTTCAACAGAATATTGCCATGCTTAATAAATACTAAAAAAATTAGAAATTTGTGAAACAACCCCATATCATTGTTTACATCATTCTTTGTCATTATTTTGAATAGAGCTTTCTAAGACTAAATTCATAGATATAATCTTGCCATGACACTGTTCGTTTAAACAAGTTTGATACATACCTTGAAGAAAAGACATAAACACAATTTTGCTTATCTGAATGAAAATCAATATAGATATTAATATGAAATAACTTCTAGAAGTTATTGAATTGAGTTTTGTCCACTAACGCCGTTGGCCTGACAATGGGGTCAATGCGCAAAATATTTGAGGGATAATTTGGCCTACGCACCAGTCATTGCAGATATTGCAGATATGGCTGAAACGACCAGATAGGACTCCTGAATCAAGACTTCGTAGGGTAAATAGAGGCTACTCAGAAATATGAAATATACATGGATATATTCCAAATTGTTGGAAGCTTAAGACCTACCGTGTTTATTAGTATTACCCCCTCTTAATGTATGAAAATAAAACTTATAAAATTTTCAACGCTTCTCAAAAACACTTATTTTTTCTTCCATGGGCCACTTAATACCATAAACATGTATCCGGATATGTATTCTGTTGTTTTCCAATGATTTTATATTCAAACAATCCAAATTTATCTCAAAATATGCCGTAACAGCAGACCACTATTCTGGAACCAAAATGACTTGTAACTGTTATAACACTTACCATAAGTAATATCCAGTCTAATTTTCTTCTTAGTCGCTTCCTTTGTCAAAACATCCTTCAGGATTGAGATGGTGGAGATGTTGTCAGACCTAAATATGGCATCACCCTTCCTGAAATAAGTTCAAGACATTGTGTCAGCAATAACTGAAAATTCAGACAGATCTTTCGTACAACTTACGTACAATATCTGTGACCCAGAGCATATTGACACTGGACAGGAAATAATTTTCTTCAACATAGGTGATAAAGAGTCATACACTTGAGAATTTGACGACTGGTTTGACAGTTATAAAACTGAGTTTTATTGTCAATGGATCTTCAAATTCAAAACTATTAATTGTATTTAATATTCTTTGGAAAAGATTGTTGACAAATGAAACTCTCCATGTGTTTTCACTGTGAGATTACTGGTATCAATATGGGTTTTCACTGTGAGATGTCTGGCATCAAGATGGGTTTTCACTGTGAGATTAATGGCAACACAATGTTATCAACATAGGTTTGACTGAGCATAATGGCATTACAATGGCATCAACATGGGTTTTCACTGTGAGTGTAATGGTAACGCAATGGCATCAACATGGGTTTTCACTGTGAGATTAATGGTATCGCAATGGCATCAACATGGGTTTTCACTGTGAAATTAATGGTATCGCAATGGCATCAACATGGGTTTTCACTGTGAGAGTAATGGTAACACAATGGCATCAACATGGGTTTTCACTGTGAGATTAATGGTATCACAATGGCATTAGCATGGGTTTCACTGTGAGTGTAATGGTATCGCAATGGCATCAACATGGGTTTTCACTGTGAGATTAATGGTATCGTGATGTCATCAACATGGGTTTTCACTGTGAGATTAATGGTATCGCGATGTCATCAACATGGGTTTTCACTGTGAAATTAATGGTATAACAATTGCATCAACATGGGTTTTCACTGAGATTAATAGTATAACAATGAAATCAACATGGGTTTTCACTGTGAGTATAACTATATTGCAATGTCATGGGTTTTCACTGTGAGATTAACCCTCTGAACCCTAATCTCCCCCATATTTCGGCACAATAACCCGAGCCTCCCCGGCAATTTTTGACAATTTTATAAAAAGTAAAATTTTGCAAAATAAAAGTAATATTATGCCTTAGAATGATAATCCACTATGATATAACAGCAAATATCAAATTGTCTCTTTTCAAACATGCTTTTAAAATGCTTTTTATTACTATGACTATGTAACAAACTGTCTCGAAATTTTGTTCATGTTGTACCATTCATGCAAGATCTATATTTCACTGACCATCTAGTGAATAACATAACATAGGCCGGTATACTGGCCTGTCGGGTTATGATGGTAAGCTAGGCCGGTATACCGACCTGTCGGGTTATGATGGTAGATTGCTAGGCCGGTATACCGGCCTTTCAGGTATATACACCGTTACAACCGGTCGGTAAACTGGCCTGTCGGGTTCAAAGAGTTAATGGTATTGCAATGGCATCAACATGGGTTTTCACTGTGAGATTAATGGTATCGCAATGGCATCAACATGGGTTTTAACTGTGAGACTAATGGTATCACAATGGCATAAAAATTTCAGACAGTACATAGTGGATGTTACTGCTTCAAATCTGGATGTTGGACATGTACATTTCCTTTGCAGATGTGTTAGTGCATCTTTTTAATTAAGTTTTATTTATTTGGATTGTACATTAAGTTGAATAAACTAGTGATGGCTCAGGTTGTGGTATACAACTTTACTTATGGTGCTGGAAATTTGAGAACCAAGAGGAAGCTTGTGAATTTATGGTGGGAAATCACTAATTGTTGTAGATGTCCCCTATGTGAATCAAACCTTATGGGGAATATCCAGGATTTTGTCTTCAGGAGTTCAGTTTCAGGAAGAAGTGGTTTGTTGAGCTTAAAATGGTCATCCTTCTAGTGTTCTTCACTTAAAAGCATAATATTTTAACTGAAATTGGGGGATTCAACTGTCCCTGCCACCCCCCCAACCGATGAACCACCATCTGTATGAATCCATCACATTGTTCCCATGGCAGTATTTTTCAGTTGTAATGTGGTTTTGATGATGTAGTTTTCCCCACATGGAGGCATTTTGGTCTAATGGTGGCAATAGCTTAGTCAAGATGGAAAAGTCAATAGTTAATAGCATCTACTTACAACTCATTGTTATTACTGTTTTCATCAGCAAGCTAATAGTGACAGTCAACCTGTCAATCAAAGAACTGCAAATAGATACAACTTCAAGGGAAGATAACAGTGACAAAAGTCATCCCATCTCAGCTGTACTAAGCTCAGATATCTGGGAGAAATGACCTAGTGTACTTGAATTGGTATTGATGTAAATATGTAATTGCTGAGAAATTGCTCTTAGATCCACTACAGGTACAACTAGCGCAATCCCAAGTCTTGTGCTGTACTAAATAAATTCTTTATTATGAGGGGATAAATAAGAAAACTCCATTTTCATTCGTTTTAGATATAAAAGCATTATTGAGAATTATCTTATACATAAATACCTAGTGCTTTATAGCAACAAATATGTATTATGATTCTCCTGGTCAAGAATTTCTATGAATGTAGGGGAGCCTTACCTGTATTTACATTCCAACTGTGTATCAAGGAAGGTGGACATAAAGTGGAAAGAGACTTCATCACCAGGTGGTGTTTTTTCTGGCAGCTCTGGGAGACAGAAGCAGATCCATGAGTGCATCTCTGCCTGACTGAACTGCCCCGTCAGTTTCAATGTGTTGTGAGGTCTTGAAAATTAAAGTTCATGATCAGCAAATACAATGAACATGAATGCCCATGAGTCAAGATCAAATTACTGGTACCTTTAAGCACAGCCTGAGAATTATAAAGTATTTCACAGTGAAACACGGTAATAAATCTCATGCTAAGCTTTAAGTTACCAATGGTAAATTAAAGCATATTCAGCTATTTATTCCAGCTACACTTCTAAAGATGGGTAATAACTGGAAACAAATCAGGGAAGCACAGTGACTACTCAATGTGTTCATCTTATGATAACTATAATGTAAAATATAAAAAATAAATATATCTATAAACGTAAGACTAGTTACAGTCACAAGATTGTTCATATACTGCATGCTGCCCACAAGTCAAGATCAATTTACTGGTACCATCAAGCACAGCCTGAGAATTATAAAGTGTTTCACAGTGAAATACGGTAATAAATCTCAGGCTAAGATTTAAGTTACCAGTGGCTAAGTAAAACATGATCTATTTCTTCCAGCTGACCATTATATGTATTTTTTTATATAGATATATAAATATTTGTTTCACATGCAGGATGAACATGATATGTATCAGGCTGATGTAAAATATATGTCTCACAAGGGTATGACCATAATATGTATTTATTTTATATATAAAAATATTTGTCTCATAAGGGTATGACCATAATATCTATTTATTTCATACATAAAAATATTTGTCTCACATGGGGGATGACCATGCTATGTGTTAGGTTGGTATACAAAATGTCTCACTGGGGTATGGCCATGATTTGTATAGATTTGACATAACAAATATTTGTCTCATGGGGAAATGACCATCATATGTTTCACATTTCACAGCATCCAACAAATACAGAGACTGGATGCAGTCACAAGACTCTCTCAAACTGCATCAAGCTGCTGGGCAAAAAGTACAATAATTAAAAAAAGACCACTCTGGTGGTTAAAGTATCCACCTTAAAATACAGGAGATGACAGGTTTGAACTCTGGCTGAGTTGTACCAAAGATATTGCTGTAAACTGCACACTGCAGACATCATAAAAACATGACTGAAATTTTTTAAAAGTTACATTCAAAATTCAAATCACACAAGCTTGTTAAAACAAATTATTTGAGCACTGTGGCTAATTGAGGACTAATATAAAATGCACAAACTTTTACATCAATTAGTCCACAACTTCAAGACTGCTTTCACTCATAAGACTGTAAGATGTATGGATGGATAGACACTGGGACCAATATATACCCCCACCCCAAAATTCAGCAGTCCACTATATCATGTTTCAAGCACAAATAAAATTAAACACTAACCTGTTTTCATCAAAAACATGTGTCCTTTGGTGAAGTGAAAGTGGTTTAATCTGGTACTGTTTAACCTGGCATGTCTTGGGCTGCACTCTGGGTGTGACATATGCCTGAACAGTACCATATTGTCCCTCAATTGAACGTATCTTGAGTTCCAGACGTGTTGTGTTTGCTTGGCATCTGTATGTGGCCAGCAGAAAATTACCTTCCTGCAAAGAAAATAAAAATGACCCATCAAGGAGTATATTTTATTCTTTTCACCACTCTCATTTGGGGTTACACATACAGGCAGATTTAATAACTGAGTGCGAGATTTGGATTTTTAATGTAACTGTAACAATATTTCAGTCATATTGTTAATCCACAACTGAAGCAGATGCTCTTTTTGAAATGTCCAAACACATGTAGCACAAAATATATGACAAAAGCATTATAAAAACTATTTGCAGTAAGCAATCTTTGGTAGAGAAGTAAACATAGAAGAAAATAAATTTTCTAAGGTCATAATAGATGTCATTTTTTTTCTATAGGGTCTAGAATCATATTTTAGTTTTAACAAAGCCTGGAGTACTTTGGTTTTGCATGACTTAAAAAAGTTATTGTTGAATAAGTAATTAAAGACTCCTACCTTGAAGATATTATAAGTCTATTTGATGTTCTTTGCTCTTTGTTAAAATGTATACCATTCCAGTTTAAATAAGATGTTGGCAGGAAGCGATTGATAAACAGATGCCATGTAGATTCCAGATTATGCAAGGGGAGTTTTGGTAATACCCAAAATATATCTGTATGGTGGCATGTATCTGTCCTAATGTTGGGAACTTGATGCAAATTGGACTGCTCTGGCGACATATGGTCAGAGCATCTGCCTTGGATGCAGGAGGTTGCAGGTTCATATCAAAGACATAATAACAGCTGCCTCCCTAGGTGTTCAGCATTAAGAAGCTAGTGTTAGGACTAATCAGCCTGGTATCAAGATAATGTGACAGGATGGGATATCATCCTACGTTTCTGTGGCATGTTGCCACAGTGCTAAACATTACTATAAACTGCTACACTGCAGACATTGCAGTGATATGACTGAAAAATTGTTAAAGCTATGTTAAAACTCCAAAATCACACACACAGAGACACACACTCAGATACATGCACACACAGACACACACACACACACACACACACACAAAGTGTAAATCAACCTGAAATGCACCTGGAATTTAGGGAAGTAGTTTTTATAAAAAAAAAACAGCTGGAAGTTGAAATATTTACAGTATAGTGTTCATATCAACACAATTACTGTTAGAAAGAGTGAGGGTACCTGAAAACATTGTCCATCCTCAAAATTTACACAATAATTAAGATCAGCATTTGCAATAATCCTGTCCAAAAGAACTGAAGACCGGACTGTAATGTTGCTGTCAGAAAGTTGCTCCTTGATTTCTTGTAGCATGTCTTCTTTGATAGATGGTGTCACATTATATACAGTTACTACAGTATTCTGTTCTGATGAGACATTATGCTGAAAGCCTTCTTCTGTCAATCTAGATTAATGCCATAGGCATTTACATATGTATGTGTGTGCATGTGTATGTATATAACATTTTATATATATATATATATATATCTATATATATATATATATATATATATATATATATATATATATATATACTTGTGCATAACCTGAATAATTTAGGAAAAAATAAAGCTCTGGAAAATAAAGGGGGTTAGCTTATATGTAGCGCAATGTCCAAACTTGAGAGGTTTATAGCTTTTTTGTTGACTAATGTAATGGCTGGAAATCAAAAAATTATTTTTTCCATGTCTTAAGACATATGCATGTAAAAAAAAATCATTTTTGGTGTCTGACACATATTAAACTGTTATAAGTACTATGATTGAATTTGTTATTATTTTTTATGTGCATATTTTCTCATTTCTCCAACACGAAATTAAATAAAGGTAAATACAGACTTCATAATTTGCGGGCCAGTTGAGTTTACCCAGGAGACCAGGGTGTACTATAATATACAGTACTAACACAATACAAATTATGCATAGCGTCACTTAAATTCTCACTTATTCCCAAACATATTAGATGCAGATTTTGCTTTATTCATTGTTTTGACCAAATTGCATTCTTCCAGATAATATTTCAGCTAGTCCTTAAAAGCTGTTGCATTTACATTGAATCATGTGCTCACAAGTTACTCATTGTCAATGACATAAGCAATCCTACAACTTGAGGTAATATTTTTTAAAAAGGTAAACATGTATAATTGCACAAGGCACATAACCAGCATAACTTACATGTTCATGAAGAGTGGTAATAATAAAGACTAAAATACTCATTAGAGATCAATTAAGATCATCTATAACTTACATGTTCATGAAGAGTGAGAATAATAAAGGCTAAAATTCTCATTATAGATCAACTAAGATCATCATTAATCTACTTTAGCTTTGTAATTTGGCTGAATAACATCCTAACTTTCCAAACAATGAAAGCTTGATGTCCCTGCATCTCCTTTCTTGATAGTTGCCGAATTTGTCATTGTATTTCCATCAGCAATACAGGCCAGTTAATTATTAAAACCATGAAACTGGCTTGTATTAGAGGGAAATTTTGACCAGCAACTATACCATTACATTGATGAGTAATTGCCTTTCATTCCATAATATTAGCATGATTACCATAGTTTTATAAAACTAAGGCAGACCTATCAACTTTCAAAAGCCACATAGGGAGACTGAATAAAAAAAAAGGAAGACTGGGACCTAAAATAGCGAGGTTTTTCACGGTATTTTTAAAGCTTTGTTTTCACTAAATATTGACTGATCTTCGGGTCAAATTCACAAAGGACACCCAGTTTCACCCTGTGATGCATCTAATTTCCCCCCAAAACGTGCCCTATTTTTATATTCTGGTCAGCTATGACCAAACTGCACAATAGAAAAAATTTAGTCTTATATAAACAAGCAAGAAAGCCCAGTGCGACTAATTAAAAGTTAATCCTTATCGATTTAACTATTTTGTGAAAACAACTGGCCCTCCATCATAATTCAAAGAAACCACTTTCTATACTGCTGTGTGTAATGCAAGTACTAGCAAATGATTTGTAAATAAAGTATTCCCAATTTTGTTGAACTAAATAAAGGTACCTAAACTGGCAACCTCATGTTACCATGGTAACTATTTTCCCTTCATTGCATATCCAACTGTATTTCCTTTTCGTCAACTCATAAAGCATTTAGAACATGTATTGTGAATTAGTTTTTTGAGGACACAAGCTGCATGGTATTCCTTCTATTAATTTAACAATAGTAATTAACGTTTGTATATATGGTATACAATGCCAGGTGATCACTTGTGTAAGTTTCTTTGGTGGGAATCGTGCATATCAGTTACAGCGATCATTCTTGGGATTGCAATTAATTGTCAAAAATTTCATTTTTGTTGTTTATTTTTTGTTCTGATTTATTTTCTGATTTTTGTATTGTGTCAAGGTATAAAAAACATCATAAATGGGTTTGAATAATGTTCAAATGTAACATTTTATTTAGTGAAGAAGCAATTCTTTCTAATAAAGTGATTATTTCATCACAACAATATTGACAGGTGATACAACAGAAAATGACTTCCATGGACTCCACACTCTCTCTCTCTCTCTCTCTCTCTCTCTCTCTCTCTCTCTCTCTCTCTCTCTCTCTCTCTCCTCCCTCCCTCCCTCCCTCCCTCCCTCCCTCTCTCTCTCTCTCTCTCTCTCTCTCTCTCTCTCTCTCTCTCTCTCTCTCTCTCTCTCTCTCTCTCTCTCTCTCTCTCTCTCTCTCTCTTTTCCCCTCCCAGCATGAGAGTTGACAGGTCTGGTGTAAGGTCACTTACATCAAAACAAACTAGAACTCAGCTTTTACTATATTGGCATAACTTGTGAAGCATTTTTTCTGAAACTTCATTAATGTCCTTTGGAGATATCATTAAAGTTTGGTGCATTGGTACCCATGATTTGACTTCAAGGGATATATTTTATACAGTGGAATGTTCAAACCTGCAATGTACATGTGATAGTGCCATTATGTAAAAATGTTCAATAGCCTAATTACAAAATTTAAACTTAGACTCAAAACTCGTTACTTAGCTTCTCAATAATTCTGCTGACAACGCATGAAGAGTTCATAAATTTTCAGAATTAGCTAAATCTCAGGTTTACATTCTCTTATAATCTCATGATTTCTGGTGCTAGGCTTTCATTTTGCCACACTGTACAATCATGTTGAATCTATTTGCAAGGGAGGCAACTCTGAAACATAGCATCATAAAGTGGGTTTTCGTAAGAGTTGAGGCATAAAAGGAAGATTAATAGTGTGGTTCACTTTTCCTCAGAGTGTTTTGATGAAAAGAAACTTGAACCATATGAGTAAGGCATCTAGCTGAGTGGTTTTGACAACCTGATCTGGCCTCATACATGTACAAAATCTGCCCCGTTGTCAAATATTTGTATTTCTGAGACAATGATGATAATTTTTTGTTGAAATTGTAACTTGATGCACTAGAGAATTCATTTTAAAAAAAAAAAATATTGACAGTAAACAAGCATATATGCTGGTGATCATCACGAGAAATGATGATACATCAATAACAAACCTTCAACTTGCTTTCATAACAGTTACTAATAAGCCATTTCATAAGCTAGGACAAGGTCAAAAGCAAATGAGATCGACATAAAAACATCATGTTCGACTGAATTTTATCATTCATCCTTGTTAGTGAGAGATCAAATTTTGTGAAGAGTTGTTTATGAAATAAACCTACAATGGTAAAAGTTTCTTCATATACAGTCTTAATCTGTACTGTACCATATGTATTCACAGGTTAAGTCCAACTTCAAACTGCACAGACCCAGATCTGCCATCACATATTGCACCTGCAGATCTGGGTCACTGCAGTATAATTGCAGTAATTAAAAGAACAGACAGTGATCCTGATCATCCAGCACATTATGCAATGAAAGATCAGGGTTTATCTTGTTTGAAGTTGGACTAGACTTTTACACAACTATATACGGTAATATACAAATGATAATGAGAGTTTCAGGATATTGACTTCTCTGTCATTGCCAAAATCACAAAATAACTGTGACTGAAAAAGAGTTAACTAAGACACTATATCCAATGCTGGAGAAGGCTTTAGAAATTGTTTTTAAAATTTCTGCATTGACCAATTCACAGTTATTTGTCAGTTTATTCATTTAATTTTTGTTTTCTTATATTCTTTATGTATAAATATTACCATATATTCTCATATGAACTGCAAAACAACATAGACCCTGATCTGCTACTGCATAGTGTGCTAGTGGATCAGGGTCTATGCTGCTGGTTCTACTGCTTACTCCTAAACAAACTGTGAAGCAAATCTGGATCTTTGCAGTGTTTGCTGTTGGACTCAACTTGTAGGCAAGTATGTATGTGGTATTTTGAAATGTGAAATAAAAGAATATAAATCAACCCATCAATTTGTGTAGCGATGGTCTATTATCTCACATAACATCTACTTTATCAGATTTACCTCTGGATTGCATGCACTGTAGCTAACTACTGCTGAATTCTTCTCTACATCCAGAAGGTCAATGGGAACATCACTCTAGAAAAATGGTACAATTTAAAAAACACTCTGAAACATTGTGATATATAATTGTTATTTTCTTCCAATAGTTCAAAGCCATTTCTTGCATATAATCACAAAAGTAAACTATCTTTTCAAATACAACGAAAACTTGTTAATCTAGACTCTATGTCAACGCCCCGTTACATCAAATTCATGAGGAATCCTGATTAGTGAGCTTGTGCAATAAATCGCTGAGAAAATGTCTGAAACAATCATCCTTTCAATTATGAAACAATCGGATAAAAGGAGTTTGGATAACTTATCTAAAAATAAATGTTTTCAAACTTGATCATGTATATTATTTCATAAATTACTTTGTGAAATACCAGAAATCTCTTCATCAACTTAAACATGAAAATCAGTTGAGACTTAAATCCAATATATTATTTGATATGTTCTGTCAGGCTTCTTATGAAAGTCAGTATATAAATTCTACAAGAACAGCAAAATATTCTTCCTGTTTTAATGTTTTCATTATGTCACATGCCAAAACTCAAACATATCCAGACAAGGACTAGATACTCTCTCTCTATGAGTTTCATATTGGTATATATTGTTACGAGATTTATACTGGTATATATTGATATTATACTGGTATATTTTTATATGAGTTTTATATTCAACCATTTTGATATGAGTTTCATACTGGTATATTTTAATTACAAAATTGGCAATTGGTTGCAATCAGTGCATAAGATGTCTATAGGGCATTTTACAAAATTTATAAGTTTTGAAGATTTGATCAGCATAATATATGTTGTTTTCAGAACACTGCTTGATTTACTATAAGAGCAATAATAAACAAAATATTAAGGAAATAAAAATATACATTAAATTTCTCGGACCATATTCAAATATTAGGGATGCACGATGAATATCTGAAACATACACAAAGATGCAATTTAAAAACATCTCAGCCTTTCAAAAACGTGAAGCTTTAATTTCCTGAAAACTGTTTGTTTTCATATCATTAGACAAATAACCATCATCACACAGTGATTACCACACTACTTTGCACCTCTATGGTCCCAGGTTTGATCCTGCAAGCCAGCAAATTCTGGGATTACTAAGAATTTAGTTACAAATGCTAAAGCATCAAGATGATGATAACATTGGTGTATGATGTTGTTTTACATAATTTTCCCTGGACTATAAGCTTCAAACTGGCAAACCTTTTCAATCAAACTTGCGAAGAAAAAAACCTTGTTTTTTGTTGTTTTTTTTTACTTGGAAACATACAGGCTTGAAAATAAGTAAAAAAGCCTGTTTCACTGGTTTCAAAATTAGCAGGAGGTGGGTGCCATGGGGTAGGCTAAAACAATGTTGCAATAAGAAATTTGCAATAATGCAATGTTTCAATAAGGAAGTTTCATGACTAAAGGTTGTACAAGTTTGAAGATTCAACAGCTGTCGGAAATTTATGTACAAATCAATGTCCCAAATCAATGGAATAATCTCATCTCTGCAATACTTGTGCTTCTCTGGAATGAGGTATAATTTATATAACTCTTCTCCATGTTCTCAAAGTTTTCTCAAATATTCTTAACAAGTTATCTTTATTTACAAGAGAACTAACTGAACAAAACATTAAGAATTATGTCCCTTGTTTCACCTGCAAAAGGACATTATCTATAGGTGTCTGAAGCTCCAGACTAAGAGTGTAGCTTGCATCCTCCCTGTTTAAGACAAACTTGTCATTAATGTTGAAACCTGGTACGGCAGATATCGCTATATTACTGGTGGCAGACTGCTGGTACTTCTCTCGCTCCTCTGTCACTTTCTGCTGTAACTGCTCCAGGTCTGTCCTATAGCATTCATTTGATATATGTATAATATATGTCATATTATTATTATTTTTAATATTATTATTATGATATGTGATACTACAGGATGAAAAAAATGTACAGAAAGTCATCTGATGAAAGAGAAATCAATAACTTAATTGGTTATATATAAAGAACTGTGAAATGTTAACCATATTTTAAAGCTTACTTTACTAGTTTTTACTTATTTGATTGGAATCATAAAAAACAGCATTTGAAGATAAGAAACAAAGTATATAAAAAAATAAGTTTCACTTTTCCTTATATATTAATCTTGATACAACTCAAGTATTTAACATTGGAAATATCAGTAATTTGATAGCTTCTGATTCTGCATTGATATTGTTCTGAAAAGAATATTTAATTACTTTCTGCCATAAAATTTTGATATAAGTAAATTAACAATTAGTTTGATAAATTTTGATAAAGTAAATTAAAAATTAGTTTAATAATCATAAAGATGGCAGAATTAAAGTTCAGAAAACAAATTTCAAACTGTTAAGACCTAATTTTCAAAGAACACTACAACTTGTATGTATGTAAGTAAAGCAACAAACAAACAAAAATCTAAACATCTATTCAGTAAAAAGTATATTAGTATAGCATTATTGGTGTTTGCCACAGCCACCTACTTTAGGTGTGATATTTTGTTAACTGCTGCTGCTGATACTACTACTTCTGTGGGTCCCATTGCCTTGTTTTGCTGCTCTGATGTGAGGCCCAATACCCAACCTGTAGTCATAGGAATCAATTGTGATATATGTTAGCATATATATAAAGAAACAGTGCAGTGCCTTTACCTGGAAGAATGTAATAATCAATTTTAAAATGTCTGGTGAAAATTTGCAAGCAAACAACAAAGCAAAGTGATTTTTAATATTGTACAAACTGCTTTTCCAGAACCAAAAAATGCACCTGAGTTAAATGGGTAGAAAATCAAAAACATGCATTATTGTGTAATAATGATGATAAAAAGAAGAAAAATAAACAGTGACAGAAGACTAATGAAGGTGATAAAGCACGACGATAAAAAAATGTCCAAGCTTACTGAATTTATCCAACATTTGAAGATCAGATGTGAAATTTAATTCTAGAAATATATGGTTGTCAAACCTGCAATCACTGATCCGGACTTTACAGACAAAATAAACATGTGATGAAAAACAAATAATAATTTTAATATTCTCCTGCAATTGTTTGCTTTCATTCTAAAGTTGAACTATAATGACAAGTAAATGATACTTTAAATTCTCCCTTTCTTGCAATTTGTATCTTGTTTTAAAACACAAAGCTGTATAAAATAATGAAACAAGTGGCAATCATTTTAATTCCTCTTGATAAAGTGTCTTATTTGTGCTTCATCTGAAAGTAGTTATTCAAGAGTCAAGGTCATCAATGCATATCAAAGAAAGTAAATCATGAACACGATTAATGAAAATAAAACAAATTTAAAATGCTTTCACAAGATAATTCCCCTAAAACAACATCTATATGTTGAACAGATAAATTAGAAATCAGGAAAATCCTAAATGTAGAAGTAGTCTAGTGAGGGACAAAAACCAAAGTAGTTAAAAATGCTATGTCCAGTAATGAAATATGAGAATGGAAAAAGTCCATTTAGATGTGCTGCATAAACCAACAGATCAACAGTGACCTGACATGCATCAACACAAATATGAACCAAAGTTTATCACATTAATCCCTGAAGGGTTTTGAACTTATGAATCAAAGGTAATTTGGAACGAAGTCTGAATATAAGGAGCTTTTGTTCCCCAATAAAGTTAAACCCTTGTCTTATGTCATATTTTTAATCACACCTTGACATATAAATCATTAGATAAAAAGAAAATATAAAGTACAATTCCTCAAATCAATCTGATTCTAGTCTGGACACTGGAGGCTGGTTTTAGACAGCCACCCAATAATGCAGTTGCTAATCTATTTTGAACAACCCTAATGGTAATTCAACTCAGCATATATGTGATCCCCATAGATAAGTTCTAGTGAAACAAATGAGTTCTAGATAAACAGAAGAAAAAGCTTTATTAATTATAGATTGTTCGTCATCAACAGAAAGTAAGATGTTTATGATACCTAGATACCTCCAATATATTATACAGTATCTAACTTGTAATGTATGGTTCAAAAATGAGACTTAATTTAGTAATCTGGTAAAGCAGTGCCAAAAACTTTATAAAAGTATTCATGTACATCTTAATTCAGAAGCTCTAATACAAGCTGGTCTATGGCTTATTCACTCATTGTGATGTGCAACAAAAAGCAAAACTAGTAATATGGTTCTCTCAAGCTGTGATTTGAAGCCACAATGAAATGCAAACATATTTCAAACATTTCTGTTTTGTCACAATTAGTCTGTCACTATATCACTAGAGTACGAACTAAGTTCGGTAGCTGAACACCTAAGCACAACTGATGTGTTCAAAAGTGTTAGACCTGATAGTGGATTTGTGAATCAACTGATGCGTAAGAAAATATGATGCCAAACCCTACGTGCTATGAGATATAATGTGTACCTCAGGGTGATTATTTTACCCTTCCCCTCCTCTGTCAGAAGGAAAGCATCTGGCCCTGAAGTCTTTTCAAATTTTGGTTCAGTTGTCATGCCAACAACCCATCCTGGAATTAAACCCTGTTGTAGTTACCTTACCAGACATGCTGAGTTATCTCCTGATTGTACCGTACATGATGGTGCTGTACATGATGGTGTCATACATGATGGTGCTGTACATGATGGTGTCATACATGAAGATACCTTCCTTATCAGATGGATCTATGTATTCTACTTGGTTACAATATGTGACACCTTATTACAAGAAAACCACTTGAAATACTTCAGTATTATAGAATCTTGACTTTTCTAAAATTTGTTATTATTTAAACAAAGAAGCATTAATACATCTGACTGCTTCATCAGTCTACAAAGAATAATATTTTCATCCTTTATCTTTCCCAATATTTTAAATTTACTACTCTGAATTTAAAAGAAACTGCTTGCCAACAAGATTAAACTCTATGGTCTTTACAACACATTATATATATATATATATATATATATATATATATATATATATATATATATATATATATATATACATAGAGAGAGAGAGAGAGAGAGAGAGAGAGAGAGAGAGAGAGAGAGAATACATACATACACACACACACACATACATACATATGCTTTACTTTAGGTTGTAAGTATCTGCATAACTATTTTTTTAATAGGCAGGAAACTGCTATATCAAGGTTTATCTATAAAATATTGCAATTTGAAACCAAATCACAGGTGAACAAAAATCTAACATAGACACAATTAAAAACAGAAAGTAAATAAACTAATTTATGCTTAGTCATAGTAATAATTATGATTAACTTAAAATGTTACTTAATGACTGTGTTTCATTCTTAGTGAAGCATATCATATAAAACAAGCAAAAATACTGTGTAATTTGTCCACATAATATATATATATATATATATATATATATATATATATATATATATATATATATATATATAATCACAGTTTTAAAAATAATACAAGGATATAGGTTTCTTGTGAGGATCAGACATGATACCTGCATATGTAGCACACACAATCTCATCAAACCCTGCTGATGCAACGACTCCTCCTTGGATAGATGTGATGCTCTCATTACATGTCTGGAAGTAGTTAACATACTTTAAGATAACAAAGCCAGTTACTGTTGCTTTCAGTAATTAATTTTTTTTGCTAGCTTTACAACCACCAATAAAATTAATTGGACCAATTAATCATGAGGGGATAATCATGCTGCTGTAGATAGGTCCTAATAAATCAAACATAGTATAGCCTGTAATAAAGGATAAACAAACTGAAGGATAAAAGACAGTTTTGTTAAGATCAGATCATTACCACATGAAGAACACTAATGACTACCTCCCCTTATCAGGTTTTCATCTGATCTTGATTGATATGTATATTTATGGCTCGAATGCATATGAATCAGAATTTGCTAAATCAGAAATCGATATAAAGTTTTAAAAAAAAACAACAAGAGTCCCTTGATGGGACTGCTGCTCTGCAGGAAGAAAAAAAATGTCCAGGATTTCAAGATAAGACAATTTATTCCCTATAACTGCTGAGTATTTAACCATTTTCGAGATTCTGCAGCAATAATAAGATTTTCAAGTTAGCTGCTGTGATGGATTTACTGAGCGTTTTCATTTGGATCCAACAAGGCATTATAACAAGTCTTTCTGGTGAAAGCACAGTGTCAATAAGACCTGCCAAGCAGTAATAACAAGATTTTCAAGATGGCAATTGCAGCAGTCATATCACAAGTTAGATCAGCACAAATTTCATGTACAATGAACCAGACATCATAAAAAGTCTTTCAGAGAAAATCCATGCTGATATGACCATCCATTAAGAAAGTGATAGCAATATTTTCAAGACTGACACTGTGGCAGGCATACAAAATGCCTGCATCATCAGGATCATCTATTCAAGAGGTGTTGTAATTCAAGACGCCAAGACTACCTCACCGTTCCGATGGCCTAGTGGTTTGAGCATCCGCCGCGGAAGCGAGAGGTCGTGGGTTCGATCCCCGGCCAAGTCATACCAAAGACTAACAAAAATGGTACTAACAGCTACCTCGCTTGGTGCTCAGCATTAAGAGGTTAATGTTAGGACTGGTCGGCCTGGTGTCAGGATAATGTGACTGGGTTGGATATCATGCCACATGTCTGCGGCATGATATCCTAGTGCTAGACATCACTATAAACTGCCTCTCTGCAGACATCGTAGCAATATGAAATGAAAAATTGTTAAGGCTACGTTAAAAAATTCCTAATCAAACAAACAAGACTGCCTCAGTTGTGGCCATATTGGACATCATATTGAAACAATTCCATGTAGGACCCACTACATGTCTAAACAGATTTTCTAGCAAAAACCACATGGTAATGTTACTTTTCATTCAGGAAGATTAGCAATTACAAAAGTTTCATTAAGGCCACTGTACCAGTCATGTCAGACACCAGATTAGCAATAACAAAAGTTTCATTAAGGCAACTGCACCAGTCATTTCAGACACCAGATTAGCAATTACAAAAGTTTCATTAAGGCCACTATACCAGTCATGTCAGACACCAGATTAGCACTATGCTCATTTAAGACCCTGATATTATAAGAAGTCTTCTGGTGAAAACCCCATGGTTGTATAACTTTTTATCCAGGTGGATTAATAATAACAAGATTTTTTATTGGCCAAATTGGATATCAGATAGGCAGCAATTTTATTCATGACAACCAGGCATCGTGAGAAGTCTTTAAGTGAAACTCTCATGACATTTCGACATTTTTATTCATGACAAAGCAGGCCTCACGAGAAGTCTTTCAGTGAAATTCTCAAGACATTTGGACGTTTCATTCAGGATAGGTAGCAATAACATTTTCAAGACAGTCTCTAGTGACCATTAGGGCTGTCAAAAATCACGAAAAACCAACCCGGGTACCCGTTGCGAAATTTAACGGGTACCCGGGTACCCGTTATAATAGGAATGACATGTACAACCGTAGACCAACTAATTGTTATCCCCATTTCTTTAATATTTTGTCTGGCGATAGAGGCTAACCGTGTACCGGTAATGCACTACTCGGTCTGATGCGTCCGCACCGATGTAGCTGCGAATGATCTGACCGCACGCTATTAATTAATAAATTTATTTAGAATGACCTTTGTACACAGATGGTAGGTATAATCCAACTTTTAATGATCACTGTGATCAGCCGCGTGAAATCCTTTAGAACACTCACCTTTTTTTAAAGTATAAGTCCTTGTTAGAACAGACCACGTTTATTCATCGGCTTTTGATCGCAGATTTGAATTACCCATGCATGCGTGTAAGCAGCTTTACCACATGTCAAGAGTAATGCGTTAAAACCGTCCGTGTGTGTGTGTGTGTGTCTGTGTGTGTGAGAGAGAGAGAGAGAGAGAGAGAGAGAGAGTGAGAGTGAGAGAAGTGATATTATTTTAGAATTATAGTTCTTAAGATAGTTATGACAAAAACGTAGTAGTATCGAAAGTAGAAATATCGGTATATGTATGATGGCTAACTTTCAAAATTAGCAGAACTAGTCGACTAGAAAAATGAGCTGCTCAAAGATTACTTTGAGGCATTACGAAGATTTCAAGGTGTCTAGGTGATAATTGTACATTATATAAATTGTGGGATTTCTTTGACATGTGTGTTCGGAAATCAAAGGTATCCATCTGGATTTCATTAAAAGAGCACGCAATGTACCGATCATTTAGCACCCACAATCAATAGTTATCGTCTACAAAAAGGTTTATTACCTGTAGAACAATGCTATGTTTTGACCTTGGTATATAATGCCTCGGGGATAACGGTTTGGCCTGTTGCACAATGCCAATGAATTTTGTTAATCCAAACAGACTCTGATGTATTGTTTATTTATATTAAGCAGGGATCTGGTTTCTAATTAAAGTCATAGCTGTCACACCTGTTTGAAGTGGTTTCGTGTGTAACGATTTAGTAGTGGGCCGCTGATGCATAACGGGCGGTCCTACTCCTAAATATAGCCTGGAGCTGTAACTGAGACAAGTGTACTGCTGACGATATATGATTTTTTGATAGTGTTGGCGAGTGTGTCGTTTTCTGTTTTTTTTTAACGGGTACCCGCGTTTACGTTTCAATACCCGGGTTTTTCAATACGGTCGGGTACCCGGGTACCCGAGTACCCGTTGACAGCCCTAGTGACCATATTGGACATCAGATGGGAACCATTTTCATTTAGGAACAACTAGATTTCATCAGTTGTTAGGTGAAAACCGCATATTGATATGACATTCCATTCTGGAATAGTGATGTTAAGATTTTTAAGATGGACTCTGTGGTTGCCATATTAGCTGAGTATTACCGTTTTTATTTAAGACCAACAAAACATTGGGATGAATGTGTGTGTGCATAGTTTCATGGCAATATCCAAGTAGTTTAGGAGGAAAAATGATAACAAACTTGTGCCAACTAATGGAAAGATGGCAGACAAGAGACCATAAGTTATTTGGATCTAATGCAAAGGGAGCGAACAAGTCAGACTACTATAAAATATTAGTACAAAATAAATAGTTGATATTTAAATAAAAAAAAATTTAATGATCGTATAGCAAATAAATATGTCATAGAATACACAGGATTGGCTTAAAAACAACATATATCTGATAGTCAAGGTTAGTATTTACACCCACACATATGTATTCAACCATACATCAAAGTCGACTGCAAACTGCATACATCTATATCTGCTGTCACATAATCTCAGTGTTATGTAGTTATGGCAGATCTCAGTGTTATGTAGTTATGGCAGATCTCAGTGTTATGTAGTTTGCTATGAGTAATCAGCAGTACACAGACCTGATTTGCAGCACATTATACATGGCAAATTAGGGTCTATGTTATTTTCAGCTGAACTCAACTCAATAAATAAGTTCATACATCTTGAGTCCTCTAAGTTAAGAACTGAGATTATTTGAGCATTAATTTTTATATCTAAATACCATTTCATACATACGTGACTGTATCTGTGAATAGGTTCATCAGAATCATCATAACTGTAAACTTCTACTTGTCCATCATCTCGTCCTATCAACAAATCTAATACACCATCGGCTGTGATGTCAAAATTATCCATACACAGTACACCTGAAATAAAGAGATATTCTTATACGTCTTTTTTTTAAAAACTACAACAATTTTCCTTTGGACTTGATAATATCTAAAACTAATAAATTTAAGTCAAACTTATTTTCTAACTATCATCCTTACAGAAATTATAAATATAAATTGTGTATGAATAACAGCAGTTATCTAACTCAGGTGATTCATTTAGCCATCATAAATTGATTCTGAAATATCATGTTTGAAAATATGTTAAACCAGATTGCAGGATAAAAACTAACGAGTAGTTCACAAATTTTGAAGACAAAACTGGTTTACAAAAGCCATCTACAATATAAGAAACAGCAATTCTATAACAACCATTGTCTCCAGAAATGACTGACAAAACAGCTCAAATGGCCATTTGCCAATTTAAGATGTTGAATACTGGACAATAGATACCCATAATTACCCAATACAATTTGTGTGGTCAAAATGTTTTCTCAATCATTTAAATACTTTATAGCCACAAAATACAAGACAAAAGGAAGGCATGAAAGTTTATCGCCTGTACTTATCAAAACATTAAAATTGGATGATGAGAACCTAATTAAATAAGAATTACTGTCAGACTTGACAGAAAATGCCCATAATTAGATGTTGTGTAGTTTGGAGATAGCAAGATTGATTGTTGTCAAATTAGCAATTAATGTCAAAAACAGTACAGTTATATAAAATACTGATGCAATTCGATAGCATAATTGTCTGTCAATTAACAATTAATGTTAAAAACAGTACAGTTATATAAAATACTGATGCAATTCGATAGCATAATTGTCTGTCAATTAACAATGTTAAAAACAGTACAGTTATATAAAATACTGATGCAATTCGATAGCATAATTGTCTGTCAATTAACAATTAATGTTAAAAACAGTACAGTTATATAAAATACTGATGCAATTTGATAGCATAATTGTCTGTCAATTGACAATTAATGTTAATAACAGTGCAGTTATATAAAATACTGATGCAATGCCATAGTATAATTGTCTGTCAATTAACAACTAATGTTAAAAATAGTAGTTATATAAAATACTGATGCAATTTGATAGCATAATTGTCTGTCAATTAACAATTAATGTTAAAAACAGTACAGTTATATAAAATACTGATGCAATCCCATAGTATAATTGTCTGTAAGAATAAAATTATTTTTATAAACAAAGAGTCCAAAGTGGGTTTGAGTATACTTTGCTGACATCTACCTAACCTTTGAATGCAAGGGAAATTTGTTAAGAAAGCCGAGTTAATTTTATGTTTGCTTATTTACTGACATTTAATGCTGTAGTAATGGCAGATGTGTACCATTTGTTAAAGTCATAGAGGCATTATGCCATTAAGATTTAAAAGTAATAAATCCACATTATTATTAGTAACTGCAGACTGTGAATCAGCATCGACATGAAAGCCATCTAAATCTGCACAATTAACTTGAATTCTACTCATCAGCGCTGAAGATGAAGTCATTTAAAGATTTATCTATTGTTAGTAATACTCATTATAGTTGACGGTGGATCAGCATCATCTATGTAGGTTTTTAATGGACTTCATGCCAGAATGCTTTCTGTGAAATCTGGTCAAATTCTATATAGCAATTTTGAATAAGCTATTTCAAGACTTTTCTATTTTTAGTTATGGAAGACAATATTTTATGGCAGATTGGCTTCATTATACAGTACTGAAAGGCTTTAAGTTATGGCACTCAATGGCAGGTTTGGTTGAAATTGGTCTTGTAGGCTTTGAAAAGTTGAAAAAAGTAAATGACAATGGACAAGTTTTGATTATCTTTCAATGAAACCATATTTGAAGCTTTATCAGCATCATTTGTACAAAAAATGTCAAAATCTTCCTGCCAGGATTCTATTTTTAGTAATGGTGGTCATATTAGAACTCAGATCAACATCATTGGTACAATCTTCAAAGGTCTTCCTGCCAGGATGCTTTCAAATTTGATCAGATTCTGTGCAGTGGTTTGTAAGAAGATATTTTTGTAAATAAAAACTGAAGCAGTCCAGAACCAAAGTATATTTAATATTTAGGCACATAAATCTTTTCTTTTTTTGGTTACCATAACAACTGAAAAGTCAGTTTTTGAAGAAAAACGTCCAGCAAGACCCATTCAAATTTTATATCCCTGGTAAAGAGGATTTTAAATAATAATAAAAGTAGATATGAATGAATCATAAGCTAATAAGGTCTTGGGATAATTATTACTGTGCTGAAGACTTTGCGCTGTTACTGTAATGCAAGTAAAAACAATGATGAATACATCTGGTTATTCAGAAGCTTATAAACTTCTTTGTATTGGAACATTTGCTATAAGAAAAATTAATGAAGAATCAAATAGTACATCTTTGGATAACAAAAACTAATTTAATGTTAGAAGAAAAAAAAAGCACTTGTAACTTACACGCATAATCAAATACTAACCTCCATTTCGTTTTTCGTTTGGAAGTTCCCATCTGTGAGATGGAGCCAACCTAAAATAATGAAAATATTATAGCAGTACTAAAACTACAGCATTTCTCTCACTATAAGTCATAGAGAACTGCCTTGTACAGTTTTTTAAGTGGAAGGAGAGATTAATCTTGAGAATGAGACTTTTACAAAGAAAAAAAGTGCTCAAGTTTGTAAATTTTGGGGGATGGTTTATCAGGGAAAATTACCATATGGTACAGTCAATGCTGTAAGTTTGGTTATTATAAGGGAAATCATGTTGAAACAATAGCTTATGAGATTCTTTCAATGAATTTATAACTGCTAAAAGCACTAAGTAACGTTCAAAATTTTATACATCCAATCTCTTGTTGTACACCTATTTGCTGGGATTGGTGAAATGGAGTAAAAGATACTGCCTGGACCAGTATAATATTTTCCGGCCTATAAATCAATATTTTTTTAACCTGGAAGTTGTGGCTTCCTCTTATACTCTGAACTGAGTTATATATGGATTAGTCTTGGCTTTCTCTTATACTCTGAATTGAGTTATATATTATGGATTAGTCGTGGCTTCCTCTTATACTCTGAACTAAGTAATATATGGATTAGACTTGGCTTCCTCTTATACTCTGACTTGAGTTATATATGGATTAGTCTTGGATTCCTCTTATACTCTGAATTGAGTTATATATGGATTAGTCTTGGCTTCCTCTTATACTCTGAATTGAGTTATATATGGATTAGTCTTGGCTTACCCTTATACTCTGAATTGAGTTATATATGGATTAGTCTTGGCTTCCTCTTATACTCTGAATTGAGTTATATATGGATTAGTCTTGGCTTACTCTTATACTCTGAACTGAGTTATATATGGATTAGTCTTGGCTTCCTCTTATACTCTGAATTGAGTTATATATGGATTAGTCTTGGCTTCCTCTTATACTCTGAATTGAGTTATATATGGATTAGTCTTGGCTTACCCTTATACTCTGAATTGAGTTATATATGGATTAGTCTTGGCTTCCTCTTATACTCTGAATTGAGTTATATATGGATTAGTCTTGGCTTACTCTTATACTCTGAACTGAGTTATATATGGATTAGTCTTGGCTTCCTCTTATACTCTGAATTGAGTTATATATGGATTAGTCTTGGCTTCCTCTTATACTCTGAATTGAGTTATATATGGATTAGTCTTGAGTCTTGGCTTCCTCTTATACTCTGAACTGAGTTATATATGGATTAGATCATGTACAATTTCACTCTGGTGAGATCACCCTATAGGCCAGAACAACATGTGCTCCACTCTGACTTACAGGTCTGAACAACTTGTAACCACACTGACTTACAGGCTAGAGTACTGTAGTATCATCAATATTCGTGGGGGATCAATTTTCGTGGTTTTCGTGGTTGCCACAAACCACGAATTTAAATGCCCAACGAAAAATGAGCCACGTAGGTTGATGATCCCTCCCCCCCCCCAATTCCCGACCCGTTTTTTTTGGTAAGCGAGAGCCTGCGCCGGGTTCTCAATTTCTGATGGGTTAGGAAGTCCAGGAACCGAGGGTGATCTAAGTTGAATTTTACCACTCTTAAGCCACTGTGTTAACGCCATGATAGTCATAAAGTACTGATATTGCAACTTTATGGACAGTGGTTTAAGTAAGAGATCATTCAAATGTACTTTAATAACTGATTGGTCTGGTTTTGTTGGCGGCGTCGGCTTCCTTTGATCTTGAACACTCAAACGAAAACATGGCGAAACTGATTAATCCTGACGGGTGTTTGATATGTGCTCACATAGGTGGAAGTATTGTTTTAGTGTTGTTGGCTGAGTCTGCTTTGACAGATGTTAATCACTTGGTCAAAAACATGTTGTAAGTATTGAACTTGCCGGGTCTTAGATATGTACTCATACATGTGGTAGTATTGTTTTAAACATTAATGTGACCGCCGTTTGCGTCGGCATCGTTTTATTCTTTTGTATTCTTTATTTGGGGTACTTGTAGAGGTTAAACCATGAAATTAACTACCTTATAATATGCAAAATTTGACAGGCAAAACCACGAATTTACGTCCCCACGAAAATGCCTTTTTTTTTTTTACAAAACCACGAAAATTGAGCCCAACGAAAATAAATGATACTACAGTATATGGTAGATGGGGGATGACTTGTAATCCACACTGACTTACATGCCATAAAACATGGTAGATGGGGGATGACATGTACTCCACACTGACTTACATGCCAGAAAACAAGGTAGATGGGGGATGCATAGCAAGACAATATATCCTGAGTTTCTCATGTTTTTTTGTGTGCTGGTATAGTGTGTGCAATTAGTCTGTAAAAGAATATCAATGAAGGAATCTACATGATCCTACTGGCTCTCTTCAAAATGCAGTGCAACCAAGATGTTCATGCCAGTTTGTATACATTACTTTCCAATCTGCACCAGACCCACTCTTCCATCTGATGTGCCATACAGGACCTCGTTGGCCTCATCCCCTGCAGAAATATAAGAATTCGAATATTCAAAAAGGTCTTTTCAAATTAGGTCATATCCTCAAGCCATAATCCCCACACATAAATCCAGCTAAATGACAAATCCATTACCAGTAACAAAATTTAACTTAAAGATGGAGGTTAAAAACCAGTTTAAATATCAGAGTACATTTGTATCTTAAAGTACTAATATTTGGCAATGGTGAGTTCAACAATTATTATGTCAATAGCCATTGGACAAATTCCATATCTCATGATACTAAGAATCAGATTTCCAATTCTTGTACTGCATTGCTATACATTATTCAAAAATATAAAAAAAATCTGTATACCTCCATTGTTTCCATATAGACTTAGTGTCACTGGTGGGCCTGGTACCTCAACTTCATACAGCAGATCTGAACCCTGTAAAGTTGGACCAAAACATCAAACATACTAACTTCCTGTCTTGTCACTGCATTGTTAACAAAACCAACGCAATACCAACTTCTGATGGAAAATGTTGAAAGATTAAGATGATGAAAAATCATTACTTTTCTAATAATAAAGATAAAAGAACTGTTTGTTGATTTGTAGTCCACAATATCAAATATCACTGCAAGTAGTTACACAGTGAATAATTCAACACTAAATATTTATATTATGATTTCAAACAAGCCAGCTCCTGATGAATATATTGATGGGAATAAAGCAATTTTGTCCTGATTTCATTCAAATTACATGGCATGCAAATTACATCAAACTTTTTCTGTCTTTTTCCACCAAGGAAAAATTATTTTATAGCTATTCTTAATTTCAGAAAATTCATATGTGCAGAACAAACCTATGATTAATAAGAAATAGCTTAAATGTAAAGTGTTTGACATTCAAAGAATACAGACCTGAATAATTCGCAGAACTCTGTCCTGACATGCTAAAACTGGTGTAAGGTCCACCATGTTTGCAGGCAAACAGATGACATCACTGATGTTGTCTGCACATACAAAACTATTGGCATCCTTACAGTCATGATAGTGGTTGAAAACAAAGTTACTGCAGGTAAACAAGTCTGCACCTTCCACATACCTAGAAGATAGAAATGAATATAAAACATGGATTCCATTGAATCAGAGACATAAAAAGAGAGATATTTCCAAAAGACATTTCTAATTAGTCATTTCAGGGCTGGTCAAGATTACAGCATAGTTCTAACTGGAAAGATAATTAATGGTACGAGAAATGTGAAGGGCAGTGGAAATTAAATTAAATAATATCAAAAGCTGAATAATATTTTGAACAATTAATAACAATATATAAAACAAAAATGTTTAAACATCAATTACACTCAGTATTACACATTCAGTGAATCCAGATGACATTTTTCCACCCCATACCAACAGCGTCCCCTAACTTTAACAAAACCAAAAATCTTGATCATTATAGGGGATGAAGGTATCAATGACCTGCAACTGTAACCTGAAATATATATATATATATATATATATATATATATATATATATATATATATATATATATATATACATACATACATACATACATACATACTGTGTCTCTATGCTGCACATGCATGTACAAAGTCTGGTAAAAAAAATATTAAAAAGGTCGCATTAATTGCAATATGGATAGGTTTGTTTAGTTGTCCTATGCTTATAGTTTGTACTTTGTTTCTTCATTTCAATATATGTGAAATATACATGTTTCAAAGGCTTATGTAGGCAAGACACATTAAATGACAAAGATCAGATTCTCATAACTGCGTGCCCAGGACCTGAAAGTGAATGTCCTGGATGCAAGTACTGATAACTGTAACATATTGAACAACACTGGTTAGTAATTTAGTTTTAAAATAATGCTATTCAGTATAACAGTATCAGGATCTAATGAGTAATGAAATATTAATCTTCCAATTTTTAACAATCTAAATCATACACACAATGACATGTCTAGCTGTTTATACTTACAAGCAAGCTATTCCTCAACTTTCTGAAAGATTTATTTGTGTATTTTATCACTGTGGAGCTGCATTTGTTTAGAAAAAACATAGGTACATAAAAAAAATTTAAATGATGTCTGAACGTTACATGCCAGTAAACATACTTTCAGTCCAAAAGCTTGGTGATCATAAAAATAGACATAAACCATTCTGTTGATAAATTGTGTACAATGGGATCCAAAAACACTATAAGTGAGGGCGCGAGTTATCAAGGTTCCTCAAAAACAATATGAAAAATGATACCATCCCTCACTGGACAATATGGGGGGGGGGGGGAGGAATGAACTGGCCTGTTTAATGGCTGAATACTCGTTTTAAAATCATGATGGGAAGATCTCTCAATAAGCACTTCTTCTAATGATAATATTCATTTTTATGTAAAATTGACCTTTATTTTCATGTTGTCCAACAACCAAGAGATTGTAATTATTCTATGATAAAACAAGCGATATAACAAGGTGTTAAATATGATACATTTCTGGGCACTTTCTAGCTTTAAAAAATGGGATCCATGACTGAACCCCTTATTATAAGAGGGTTTTTGAGTTATTAGGGCGTGGTGTACATAGTATGTAAACTATCTCCCAAACTTTATATCATGTTGATTTGACCTATTTTACTATATCCTGAGAAAAAATATTTTTCTAAACATAACAGCTTTAACTAGTATGCATTAGTCTCTTGCTCATAAAATAATACCTCCAAGAGCTTGATGACATAAACAAATTTACCAAGTTTTGGAGAAACTGGATGACATAAACATATTTACCAAGTTTTGGAGAAACTGGATGACATAAACAAATTTACCAAGTTTTGGAGAAACTGGATGACATAAACATATTTACCAAGTTTTGGAGAAACTGGATGACATAAACAAATTTACCAAGTTTTGGAGAAACTGGATGATATAAACCGATTTACCAAGTTTTAAAGAAACTGCACTGATAATGCTTATAATAAAATATACCATATGCCCTTATAAGTCTAAGTGCCAAGTTTTAAAAAAATAAAACTAGAAATAGAGTCACTAGTATTGACATGCCAAACCAAATAGATGCAAAATCACCTCATTAATATAAATGTATCTTGCTCATAACTATACTCTTCAATCATCTTGATAATTTAAGCCTATGTACCAAGTTTAATCAAAACTTAATCTGAAATGTAGTCTACGTTAACAAGCTCAGTCAAGTAAACTTCTTTGCGATCTTGATCATACAATATATAAATCAATATTTGAAGATTATTATGTATCGATCCACACTCACTATCAAAACTGTCCAAGATCTTGATGATAAAAGTATTTCTACCAGTCTCATCAAAATCTGACAAGAAATATGGCTTCCAGAGTGGTACAAAACTCAGTTAATCACCTTCAAGATTATGTCATAATAATGACACATTCTAACTCATCATGGGAACCAGCCAAAAGCTTCATGCTAATGAACCCACATTTCAAGTCTGATCAAAATCAGATCAGAAATCTGCCTTCTTGAGTGGCAACAAGCTCAACCAATCAGATACAAGATCACATCATTATTAGGAGTAAATCTCGCTCATTATCAAATTCATCCAAGATCTTGATGATCAGATGTTTGATCAGAAGTAGTAACAAGCTTAGCCAATCAAATGCAAGATCATCTCATTAGTATGTGTTGATGTCAATCATCCAACATCTTGATGACAAGAATATAACCTAAATTGGTTCAAAATAGGGTCAGAAGTAGTATTAAGCTCAGCCAATCAAATGCAAGACCACTTCATTGATATGCATTGATCTCACTCATCCAAAATCTTGCTAATATAAGGATATATGCAAAGTTGGATCAAAATCATATCAGAAATCTGACTTCAAGGATGGTAATGAGATTAGCAGATGTATGGATCGTGCTTAATTTTGAATTTGTCTGCGAGTTTGATGACCTAAACACATATTCCAAGTCTGACTAAAATTTTGAGATTGGCAACAAGCAGACGATGCATGATTGATGGTGGACAATATCATAAGTTCACATGGCAATACAGCCAATGAGCTAAAATCATGCAAAACTGCTTATTATGGTAATTCAAGTTAGCATGCTATGACTAACTTACATTGACAGAACGGGTTCTGACATGTTCGTATCGAAGGTCAGAAAGTTCTTCCCTTTCTTTGTGTAACCTTTGACTACTGCTCCTGATGACACAAATATTCTCTCCCGCACCCCTCCAACTGGTCCCCCAAGTTCCAGTCTGGCTAGTTTGGTGTTAGTAGAAGTCTTGAAAACATGCTAAAAAGAAATTAGATGGGCTAAAGATTTATCCCAATGAATTATGGAGTAGGGTGGCATTTTACTTTTGAAAACTATGCTCCATTTTTGTCCACTGTAATGTAGCCATCAAACTCTTAAATAATTCTAGTTTCATCCAAGTCTAAACAAAAGTAAAATTAATGCAGATGTGGCCTTAAAGATGATGCATAGCGTAGTCTTTAATCTTGAAATAAAAGTCTTGGAGGCCTAATTTCTTACTTCATCCTAAAAGATTGAGATACTGATATTATATATTATGACAGTCAAATCAACACACACACACACACACACACACACACACACACACACACACACACACACACACACACAATGACAGTGCAGAAAGTAACTTGTTAAAGGTGTTCTCTGCTGGCTTCCATTCTTTGATTGGAGTGCTCAGTTTCACAATAAAATATAACAGAAAATCTGAGTCATCCCAAATAAAAAAAATATAAACAATGTGTGATCAGATAGATTCTGTAAACATATTGTAAATGACAGGCTAAAGTACTATATACATACCAGCATACTGTATATGTAATGACAGGCTAATGTAGTAGATTGATATTAACATACTGTAAATATAATGACAGACTAACATAATATATACATATCAACATACTGTAGATATAATGACAGATAAATGTAATACATACATATCAACATACTGTAGATATAATGACAGATTAATGTAATACATACATATCAACATACTGTATATATAATGACAGATTAAAGTAATACATACATATCAACATACTGTAGATATAATGACAGATAAATGTAATACATATATATCAACATACTGTAGATATAATGACAGATTAATGTAATACATACATATCAACATACTGTAGATATAATGACAGATTAATGTAATACATGCATATCAACATACTGTAGATATAATGACAGATTAATGTAATACATACATATCAACATACTGTATACATATCAACATACTATCAACATCCAAGATCACTTTTCATCTGCTTTTGTATGGTTCTCTGCATCTCTCCTGCAGTTAGTTACCTGACAGAGGCAATCATGTCGACTGTAGATCTCTCTGCGCAGAACCTGCACTGCGACTCTGGATACACTCTGTCAGCAAGCATCTGCAGTCTGTTCAGGATGACACGTGTAAAGACTTTACCCATGAAGCTGAGAAGAGGTATGTCCCTGCAGTTGTTGCAGTCACTTCTGTCACCTTTGTTCTTGTACAGGATTATCATGTTGACTTCTGTCATGTCCTGAGGCACTACACCCTCATCCCAGCACTGACAGAGGAGGTCGTGCAGGTGTGTGAGTAGCACATTGCAGCTGCACTTGATGACTTCTCCTGGGATGCCATCCTTTCCTGGGGTTTTAACTAAGGCAGTTTCTCTAAGGCCTTTTTTAGTTCTGCCACAGTATGTTTCTTGTCTAGTCCAGCAATAAGCGGAAAGTTTTCAATGTCATTGAGAGCACCATTGGTCACGTGGTTCTCCCTGGAGTACAGTTCAGAGTAGTACTCCACTCAATGCTCAGTCTGTTTGCCCTTGTTGTGGATGGTATCGCCCAAGGCAGAATTCAGTGGTGCTATCATTTTCTTTGTTGGAACACTGCAATCTTTATGTCATTATACATGCCTCTGATGTTTCCAGTATCTGCTGTTGACTGGATGCTTAGATAGATCTGAAGCCAGTATTCCTTGGTACACTGCCATGCTAACCTCTGCACTTTGCTTCTTGTAGACCTGTATGCCTGTAGAGTCCTCTGATAGAGGTATCATTTGTATTCCAGGTAAGCACTGCAATGCTCTTCAATGGCTGGCTTTAGCCTCAAACCAGTCATTGTTCTTTGACTGCTTCTTGCCAAAGATCCATGTGGCTGTGCTGTACACTGCCTCCCTGATGTGATCCCATATCTCTTTGGCTATTCTGCTGGGAGGTTCTGAATCAAAAGTCTTGGAAACGGGCATAATCAAATTTCTCAGCCTTACCTGGATATGACATCTTGCTCACATCAATGTGTGGTTTATCCTCCTGCCTAGAGCAATGTATCTTCTTTGGCTTATTTTGTAGCACACCAGCGAGTGGTCAGTGTCACAGTCAGTGCTGTGCAAGGTATGGGTCGGAAGCACACCCTTCATGGAAGACTGTATCACAATGATCAAGTCCAGTTGGTGCCAGTGTGTGGACTGGGGATGCATCTAAGACACTTTATACTGTGGCTTTGTCTGAAAGATTGAATTGGTGTTGCTGAGGTCATGGTACAAGCACATCTCTAGGAGTCGCTGCCCATTCTCATTCATGCCAATGCCAAACTTGCCAAGACAGGAAGGTAAAGAGTCATGGTCAGCACCCACCTTAGCACAGAAGTCATCCAGTAATATCAAGTTCTATTCCATAGAAATTTTGTTCATGAGCTAGTTCAAATCATCGTAGAACTCATCCGTGGTATCTGCGATGGCATTTAATGTGGGAGCATAAATGCTGATCAAGTTGACAGGCCCAGTTGTGGTATGGAGGCAGAGGGATAGCAATCTTCCGTTTCCTTGTTGGCACAGTTTTATTACCCCCAGCAGAGAGTTCCTGATGGCGAATCCAACACCAAACTCTTGGCTTCATTGCACTCTTTCCTTGCCAGAAGAATGTGTAGGTCTCTTCTCTGAGGGACCTGGTATCCGGTAGCCATGTCTCCTGTAGAGTGGTGATGTCACCCTGGAGTTTTGCAAGATATTCCAGGTCCCTAGCTTGAGGATTCGAGGTTTCCTTTTTGGTTTTCATTTGTTGTTTCTTGGTGCAATAGTTGCAGTCTGCTTTTTCAGGTACTCCTGTACCTTAATCCCTACTCACCCAGTAAGGCAGACGAACTGTGGTTGGACGGCACTTTATTGTCTGGGGGCTGGCCAGCTTGAGGCGGGCAGTAGCTGTCCAGTGAGATCCGTTGGTCTCTCCCACCATTGGAAACAACCCCTGGCATCTGACTCTATGCCAATCGAATGATGACTTATAACCGGTAAACTGCTGCTTCCCATGTTGTGTCAATGCAGTGAAGTGAAGCTGGAGTGTCCTCTCCAGGATGCAAGCCTGGGAAGGGTGATCTGGAGAATCAGTTGTTGCCCATGCAGCAGATTTCCCCTCTCCACATAACTGATAGGTTCATGAGAAAAAGGGAATGGACAAACTGATATGTTATGACACCAGATACATTGCAGGAATTGCCAAAATGACACAGAAAACAATGCCAACTTGCCTTAGGGACTCTGTCTCTGGATTTTTTGGTTAGGATTTACTCCCTTAGGTTTTCCCATGAGAGGGTGTAGTCACAAGGCTGCATAGATTTGAAGCCAGAGTTTACCTTCTCCTAGATGGGCGAACAACCCAAGGTTAACTAGCCCCATCTGCCCAAAGAGTCTGGATTTGAGGTGCCAGAAACTCGCCTGTCATCTGTTTAAATAGGTTCTGTAAGGCTTAGTTAAGCCACTCGTGAAGGCCCGGAGCTGGATTTGGTTGTCAGAGGCTCTATCAGATGCAAGCCATTGGGGGTTTTCCAAGGGAAGCAGGTGCTTATCTCCCACATCCACCCTGGCGATAACAACCCTTGGAACCCACTGTACATGTCATGACAGGCTAATGTAGAAGACAGGCTAATGTAGTAGAGAGATATTAACATAATGTAGATATAATGACAGACCAATGTACTAATTAGATATTAACATACTGTTGATATAATGACTAATGTAATACATACATATTGTAACACCCTGTTTGTTAAATATTGAAAATAGCAGTGTCAGGACATACAAAATTTTTTTAATAAATAGAGATGATACAATTTTGCATAATGACTTTATATAAACCCAGTGTCTGTCACAATAACTATCAATTTCTAATAATACAGAGCAGACAAGTTTGTCTATATGCCAAAAGACAATGTTATAATACACCATATCATGTTAAAATTAACTCTACTACTATATTCATGTGCATATTAACAGCTACATTTATCATAGACACTGTAACACATTCTGACATAGAAGCGTGATCTGAATAAAAAAATTATATAATTTTAGACCTAGTGTACTTGAGCGGTATGTTGGAGATAGCGGCTTTATAAATAATTTAATAATAATTAGAAGGCATTTAAATTCAATAGCAATCATGTAATAAATCTAACTAAATTTTTAACAATTTGATTTTATTTTGGGATTTTTTTTTATTGTCCTAAAGATAATATCGGTTATGTAAAAAATATATACTTGATGGTTTTAGATTACAGGGCTGAAATTCTTTTCTACTTAGATGTGCATACTTTGCCACTCTACCAGGCTAATGTAATTCGTACATATCAACATATTGTAGATATAATAATTGGCTAATGTAATACATAAATATCAACATACTGTAGATATAATAACTGGTTAATGCAATACATACATATCAACATGACAGGTTAATGTAGTAGATGGATATTAACATACATACTAATGTAATATATATATATATATATATATAAAACATATATATCAACATACTGTAGATATAATAACTGGTTAATGTAATACATACATATCAACATGACAGGTTAATGTAGTAGATGGATATTAACATACATACTAATGTAATATATATGTACTATAGATATAATGACTGGCTAATGTAATACATACATATCAACATACTGTAGATAACTCCTGTTACAAGGCATCTAATTTGTTTTTAAAATCCTATTTATTACATACATGAACATCTAATGTAGTAGATGGATATTAACATACATACTAATGTAATATATATATGTAATACATATATATCAACATATTGTAGATATAATGAGTGGCTAATGTAATACATACATATCAACACTGTAGATATAATGATAGGTTAATGTAATAAGTACACATCAACAAGACAGGTTAATGTAGTAGATGGATATTAACATACATGCTAATGTAATATATATATATATATATATATATATATATATATATATATATATATATATATATATATATATATATATATATATATATATATATATATATATATCAACATACTGTAGATATAATGACCGGCTAATGTAATACATACATATCAACATACTGTAGATATAATGACAGGCTAATGTAATACATATATATCAACATGACAGGTTAATGTAGTAGATGGATATTAACATACATACTAATGTAATATATATGTACTGTAGATATAATGACTGGCTAATGTAATACATACATATCAACATGACAGGTTAATGTAGTAGATGGATATTAACATACATACTAATGTAATATATATGTAATACATATATATCAACATACTGTAGATATAATGACTGGCTAATGTAATACATACATATCAAAATACTGTAGATATAATGACAGGCTAATGTAATACATACATACTAATGTAATATATATGTACTGTAGATATAATGACTGGCTAATGTAATACATATATATCAACATACTGTAGATATAATGACTGACTAATGTAATACATACATATCAACATACCATAGATATAATGACTGGCTAATGTAATATGTACATATCAACATACTGTAGATAACTCCTGTTACAAGGCATCTAATTTGTTTTTAAAATCCTATTTATTACATACATGAACGTCTCCTTTCTTCATTCCAAACAGCTGTAACATCCCATCATGGTCGGCTATTGCTATCTGAAATGAAAATATTATGGTTACCAAATAAAACTGTTTGCTAATTTCTGTATCTGTAATGTAGATGTTTTTCTTTCATAATTAAAGACAACTAAACTTAGTAAGTATTACACATAATGACAGTAATATTAACCAACTGGACAATAAGCTATATTTTGTATTTCTAACAGAGCTGAAATTTGGTACATTCTATATAAAATGGATAAAAGGTGTTAAATTTTAATTTTCAATTAATGGATCTTCATTAATTAATAGTGTCTGACGTTGTGATCAAATAGGTAACAATATATATATATATTTGGTAAATTTAGGACTATAGATAACAAAATATATCTTATTGCCAAAACTGTATCTATTTTAGTAAATATGATTTGGATTCTCATCAATGTCTAACATATGCTAAATTTTCAATCACATGGGTCAACCCCTATATTTATTTTGACAATAAATCCATCAAATATTCAGAAATATCTCTTATTTTTCAAATAGATTCAGGGAATTGTTACCATATTATTCAGTCCTAGAATAAACCTTGCACCAGTTTGCAAAGATTCCTTGAGGAAATTCTAACACTGTATGTCAACAGAAACACATAATTTATGTAAAAATATCAATTATGTATTCTGACATCACAACACAAAGAACACAAAAGAAATTAATGATAAGTGCATTCAGGGTTACAGCTCCCCAAAATGATGATGTAGGGTACTAGAAATAAAACCAATTCAAGATTTTGTCGATTTACAATCACACACCAAAATTCTGCTGAAATCCTTGGTATAATAATGTTACAGAAACAAATGTCATGTGGAGGAACAATCTAGGGCTATAACTCTTGTACATTATGTTGTGGAATGCAGGAGATCAAACTCATTTAAGTAGATCAAAACTAACATGGTGTAATAAAAACATAAAAAACATAATTCCAGTTTAGACTGAAAAGGATCTACATTTCATTTTGAAATTCATTATTTTAAGTATAAAAATAAAATATAACCTTAGCAGCATTGACCTTGTCATTTCAAAAACAATTCATGGAAATATTATGTCAATGATAGAGAAAACTTGGAACTCATAAATCAATAGCCTACCTTTTGTACCTTTCCGGAAGTAGGCAACAATCTCATTGACTTCTTGGATGTAACACCAACCTGAAACAGAAATATGCAAGGTGTAACAGGTAAATAATGCTTTTTATTTATGAGGCAGTTCTTTTTATGACAACCATCTTTTACTTGGATCAACAACCACTGTGTAAACAGGAGTCTTTCCTGAAAAATTAACTATCAGATAAAAGCCAAAGGAATATCTTCAATATGAGTATTATAAAGTTAAAAAAGAACCAGCACAACAAGTCCAAAAGTTCATAATGTTTATGGCCATGCTATTGAAAAGCAAGACATCCTAGAAATAATTTTAGCATGGCCATCCTATTGAAAAGCAAGACATCTAGAAATAATTTTAGCTTGGCCATGCTATTGAAAAGCAAGACATCCTAGAAATAATTTTAGCCTGGCCATGCTATTGAAAAGCAAGACATCTTAGAAATAATTTGAGCCTGGCCATGCTATTGAAAGCAAGACATCCTAGAAATAATTTGAGCCTGGCCATGCTATTGAAAAGCAAGACATCTTAGAAATAATTTGAGCCTGGAAAAGCTATTGAAAATCAAGACATCCTAGAAATAATTTTAGCCTGGCCATGCTATTTTTAATGCAAGACATCTTAGAAATAATTTTAGCCTGGCCATGCTATTGAAAAGCAAGATATCCTTGAGATAATTTTGTCTAGTTATGCTACTGATAAGGAAGATTCATAGAAAATTGTTTTAGCCTTGCCATGCAACAAGTAAGCAAGATACACTGAAACCTGTCTTGAAAGACCACTGCTATGTGAGTCCACCTGTCTTGAGAGACCATATTCTCAATTCACAAATTTAATGATTATATAGAATTGTGACCATAATGATATGGCAGAAAGGGTAGTCTTTCAAGACAGGTTCTACTGTAACAATAATAATTTTACATCAATAATATAAATTATTATTTATTTATTAATAAATAATCTATAGCAATAAAAATATGAATATAATAAAGATTGTAAATGTGTGTATGGTTGTTTACAATACTTTATGAAAGTATTTAGAACTAAAATAACTTTATGATGTAGAACATTTTCCTTGTCTCCAAGTGTAGTAAATGTAAATTAGCTCAAGATAGGCTGAAATTGTTTGCTCATTCCTCTTTACATCTTGTTATATTTAAGTACTTTCCACAATGACTTCTGTAAATAATACTGTTTAAATCAACTCTGTTGTTTCGCTTTCATGATTTGCAACCCGTGTACTCTCATCAAGAATGGTTTATAATATACAAGTCAAATTATAAAGAAATAAATGAAAAGTATGTACACCTTTTAGAAGGTCCATCTAAACAGACAAACGAATTAAACCTTACAAGTATTATGTTTGTTAAAAGTGATTATTAAAGAGTGAGAACTATTTTGATTTCTTTTATGAAGTTTAGAGACCAAAGTCTGCTTTTGAGAAAATATCTCCTAGTGGCACTGGAATTAAATTCTCAGGTATACATTAAAAACTTTTCAAGACCAAATCCCAGTAAATGAAAATTCACTTGAAACTGACATCATAGTTTTCAGATGCCATATTCACCATATTTCAATAAAATTCATTCAGGATATGAAAAGCTTCCTAAACACCATACCATATGCATTTGCATACGAGTCCAACTGCAACTGCAGGGACTTGATCTGAGGTCACATAATGCATGGCCAAATCTAGGTTTGTGCAGTTTGTTAGGAGTAATAACTAGAAAAACAACATAGACCCAGATATGCAGGTGTATTATACCTTTGTAGATCTGGATCTTTGTTGTTTGTAATATGACTTGACTTATAAGACTTATAGACAAGTACATGTATATATGGCAATTTTAGTTTTTATACTAAGGGCTTTGTGTTGGGAGGTTTTCCAGTACTTAAAATCTTTTCTATGGTATCATTAATAATTTTAGCTTGTCCATACTACTAATAAGCCATTGCTCAGGTGGACAAGTGGTCAGAGCATCCACCTTGAAAATAGGAGGTCATGGGTTCAAAGCCCAGGAATCTTTATCTCAGAATCCTACAGAAAATTTGGCTTGCCTTTAAAAATATACTGAAGACCTTAGCCAACACTGTCATATCATGTAGTATGTTCCTGATATTTTAATTTTTTTCTTCCATATCTCAATTTTACAGACAAATAATACTAATAATGACTTTATTTATAGATGGTTAACACATTTAGTTAAGAACTAATCTACCTTGAGGCCCTCATACAGAGGAATTTATTAATTTTAGCAGCATCTCAGAAGCCACTGGATAAATTGGGTTTGGAAGAAGGAAATATAATGGACATTTCTAATCTCATTGGAATACATTTCCAAAGCAAAGTTCCAGAGTATTCAAAACTTTTTAAAAGTAATTCCTTATTTGGTTTGGGAAATGTCATCCATATGGTAGACATGGATTGCAGGTGGGGAGTATTGCCATGTGGCATATACTGGAATAGTGATTGTAAATATTCAGAAGCACTATTATTGGATATCGTATACATTAATTTGGCTTTTCTCAAATGGATTTAGTCTTTAATAGGTAAATTTTTAAATTACCACCTAAATTTTCCTTGCTTTCTTTCCGGATTGATATTAGCCCAAATTCTCATTTTTGAAGATGTGCCAGCTTTGCTATGATTTTATCATTTGAATTACCCCATACTGTATGAAGTAGTCTAAATAGCGTTATATTTAACTGTTATAAAACAGTTTTATGCGCCTTTCAGGGAACAAATGTTTTATCCTACAGAGAATCCATAAACTTGAATTGACTTTTTTTAACTGATATGTTTTATATATATATATATATATATATATATTTATATATCTACCAAAACACCAAGTAGTCTATCATGACAGACCATTTACAACTTTGTATCCTTCCATGTCAGACATACTTCATAACTATCAAGATTTATCCTATTTTTTCATCTTGTTTTAATATTTTAGTTTCACCAGTATTTACCACTATGCTGGGGCCCTGAGTGGTCGAGTGGTCTAAAGCGCTATCCATTATGGATCACTGCCATCTCACCTCTGTCTGCGTGGGTTTGAGTCTTGGATTTGGCCAATGTGGGTATGCAAGAAAGATTGCCAGTAGCTTTTCGTGGGTTGATGGTTCTATCCGGGGTTTTCTCTGGTTCTTCCTCCAACATTAATAATGACTGCCATGTATAGCCTATCCTGTGCTGAAAAATGGCATTAAACCCTACTACAACAACATTTTCCACCATGCAATTACATGTGCCGCAGTTGTCCAGTTTGTGACATTCTGTAAAGAAATTTAGAGTTCATACTTTGTGCTTTGGATATGTTACAATGTTGTGTCATTTGCATAGAGATCTGTAGATGATGTTGAATCCCTTAGTAAAAGTGGTAGGTCAATAATAAATTAAATAAATAGTAATAGACCTTGAATTGAGCATTGTGGTACTCCATATCTAATTGTTCCAGTTTCAGTCAGAACATTATTTATTTAAACATGCTGCGTTCTCTCACTTAAGTATGAGCTATGAAGTAAATGATCTAACTCTAACTGTGCTTTTATCACATTGGTAGATTTTCCGATTCTTCAAAAGGGTTTCATGCTCCACCATGTCAAAGGCTTTCCTGACATCTACAAATACAGATTCTATTATTTTACCTTGGTCAAGTGCTTGAAGCCATTGATCAGTTAGCGATATTAAGGCAGTATCACATGAATGTTGCTGTCTAAAGCCTAGTTGATTAGGGTATAACAGCAACTGCGTGGTTAAATATGAGAGGACTGAGTTATAGTCATGTTTTTCAATCAATTTTTACAAGTTTGGAAGTATTGAGATTGGCTGGTATTTATCAGCTTATCAGCATCATCCTAACACAATTTTTAACAAATTTTTTGATACTGGTGGAATAGAGAAACATACTTTCTTAGAGATTTTGCTGCTGCTGAACTTCAAGTTGTTTTCTATCACTGGAACTTTTAATTTTGTGATAATGTTGGGTAAAAAAATCAATGAAAGCATTTGCAATGTCAGTGTTATTTGTGCCTATGGTGTCATTTACCAGAAGTGAGTGAATTTTTCTAATCTTTGTGTGTTCCTCCAGTGAGTTCATTGAAAATTTGCCAAATGAAGTTTTTGTTGCTCTTTTTGTTTTCATGCAAAGATTGAGAATATTTTTTTTAGCTTTTTTAATCATACTTGTTTTTTTCTCCATGCTTTATATTGTGCATGGTTTCACATAGCCTTGAATCAGTCTCATATTTTCATAGTATCTAGAATTTCAGTAGTACACCAATTAGGCTGGATTTCATTCTTTATTCAATGTACTTTCAGTGGTGCATGCTTAGAGACTACATCTATAAATAAGTCAGTCCACACCCTCAGAGCTTCATCTATGTCATCCAAATTTTGGATCATATTCCATGGGACTTTATAATATAGGTCACTGAGAAATTGTTCTTCATTAAAAAAATTTTTTTTGATTCGTAAGTGATAGTTTTGAGTGTATTTTTCTTATTTCTCTTGCATTTAACCTTTCTTGTAAAAAAAATATGATAGTGGACACCAAGACCAACATTTGGTACAATAACATAGGCCACATTGTCTGTTAGGTTGGTATAAAAATGATCAATAAGAGCACTTGATATTTATGTTACCTTTTGGATTCATTTACCAGCTGGACTACACTTAATGATTTTTGGGGCCCCGAGTGGCTGAGTGGTCTAAAGCGATCTCCGTTACGGATCACTGCCATTTCACCTCTGTCTGTGTGGGTTCGAGTCTAAGATTTGGCTAATGTAGTTATGTGAGAAAGCTTGCCAGTAGCTTCTCGTGGGGCGGCGATTCTTTCTGTGGGGTTTTCATGGGTTCTTCCTCCACCAATAATACTGGTCGCCATGCACAGCCTATCGTGTGCTTAAAAATGGCGTTAAAACCTACAACAACAACACTTAATGATTCAATACATTCCATCAAGTTGTCCCTTATTTGAGTATTGAGAAGGTCCTTATTTATATCACCAAGTACATGTATATATATATATATATATATATATATATATATATATGTTTCTTTCTCCTGTGCAAGAACATTTACCATTTGTTTCAAAAAGTTATCATTCCAAATTGTTTTGGATGAAGGTGACCTACAAATGAAACCAACTAGGAATGATTCTGAATTATGTTGCAAAATTTCCACCCATATACATGTACTCTCAACTTCATTTGAATCCAAGTCAAGTCGCCTTTCTGCACTTACATCTTACCTAATGTATACAACAAGACCTTCCCCTGACTTCTCTCTGTCCCTGCATAGCGGTTTATTGTAGCCATGACAGTGAAATAGATTATAATTATGGTTAGAATTTAATTTGGTTACAGTGAGTTCTAAAACATGTATATTATTTTCCTTGGAACACAGCAAAAACTAAATCTGGTCTATTTTTATCACCATACCTTGTACATTTAAGCGATCTATTTTAAAACCTTTTGTATTTAGTTTCAAATCAATTATATGTATGTCATCATGCAATGGGGTACTCATTGAGATTGTCTCCATACTGCTTTTATCATTCTGACATCCTATTTCCATATTCATATGTTCATATATATTAGCATCTACAAAGTCACATACAGACCCTAAAAATCTTTTAACTTTTGCATTTACAGTTAGAGTCCAGAGTCTCACAAGGTATGTTAAGATTTGTTATAAATGAAGCACTGGCATTCTCCTCTTTGTCAGCTATCTAAAATACTTTTGAGTTTTTGTGTCCAAATTTATGGCATCTGATGCAATCAATCTATTTGCCATCATGGCATATCTGTGTATCATGCCCAGTTTTTCCACAATAGAGACAGTACTCTTCATTATGGTGCCTAAAAAATGGGGGCACACGTTAATATTTCTCAGTAGTTGTGAGGTTCCGTTTCTACTTAAATGAATTTTGTGGTAGAGGGTTAGATTGACATTCTGGTACTGAAGAAAGAGAGATGTGTATTGTTGAATGAGCTCTATTAACAAATAAACAGTCTTGCTTTGAGCTCACGTACAACTATCCTTGGGACAGTTTAATATACAGCTAACAACTAAACTGTTAGCCAATCATAGATAAACAACCACCATTTCACTTATTTCTTTAACTGGTTGACAATAGTTTAGGTGGTATAATGTTCAGTCCTTGCACACAGCTATGGGGGAGCCTATTATTCTAATCTGCATAGGTCAAGCACACATTGTAAAACAGACCATCTTCTCAGAATAAAAAACAAAAGTTTTTAAAAATTATTGGCAAGTTCATGAACAGCAGCAGTCGCTACTCTAAAGTCAGATTTACACCATATTAAAAATGCAAAACATGATCATTTCAACAGGTGGAGTGAAGTGTGATTAATTTTTAAAGCAATTTGTCAAAATGCAGCTGTGATTCAGGAAAACTGAGCCATCAACCAAGTTAGCAAAGCCAAGGAAAACTAAATTTCAGAACTCTTGGCTAATGAAATCTGACTTTGTAAAGCACAGAAGCAAAGAGGGAACAGGGGGAGGAGGCACATTTATCCCTTGTAACATTTTGCAAACACAGTATTGGTATTGGCCACTTTCAAATGTAGCTGTCAACACAGCAACTGTTAGTGTTACACCACCTGTATGTAACAAAGGAAAAGAAAGAACATATTTAACATGGTGAATGGAACATCCATGTTTGTTTTTTTTATTATTATTTTTTATTATTATTTGTTATCTTAATCTTTTGTCCCACTCCACCCATCCGGTGGTCAAGTGGTTGAAAGTGCTCACCTTTATCAATTAGTATGATCATGTCTAAAGTATTTGCCGATCATTACCATCACACCTATGCTTGTGTTGGCCTGAGTCTTGGTTTCTGCCAATGTTTGTATGTGAGAAAGCTTGCCATTAGCTTCCCATGGTTCAGTGGTTCTTATTGGGGTTTTCATGGGTTCTTACTCCACCAGGTATAATGGTCACCATGTATAGCATATCATGTGCTGTAAAATGGTCTTAAACATCATACAAAAGCATAAATCTGTGAAAACTATCTAAAATAATGAACCCATGCTTTTCAGGATTATTTTAACCATGAAAGATTAATGTCATCCTTTGTAACATTTTGCAAACACATTGTTGATCAAGATAGTTTGGGCTACATACACTAAACCTCCTTTGGTTCTCAAAACACACTTTAAATGCCTCAAAAATGCCACATCACTGTTTGTGAATATGTCAAGTATGTGTTTGTGGTAGGTAAATAGATAGAACCTCATAATGACAATCTCTCATATTTACTCAGTTTATCATCATTGTTGATTAATTTCTAATGCCTAGGACAACTTTAAAATCCTGATGATTTTGTCTTACCTATGATTGGATATTATCATGTGATACAAAATTATTCTGGGAAAAGCCACATCCATCATTCACCCCAGTGAAATAGGACTCCCTTCCAATAAGCATCTAAATGAGCCTGAATAATGTTTTATACAGTTGTCCTGCATCTCAGTCTTGCCTACTTCTTTCTCCAAATTTTATACCTGAGCGCTATGGTATATTAAATTGTATTTAATTTCCAGTTTCAATCAGATAACTGGGAAATTATCTATAAAAAGAAGCCACGTTGATTCAGGTTATGCAATTGAGTTACTATGATGTGGTGGTAATACTGAAAAAATATTTATATGGTGGCATAAATAATGTCCTAATGTTGGGAATTGTATGTATATGTTGCACAATGTGAAAATCAGCTGGAAAATGATTTATACTTCCATGGCCCTATTTCTGCCACCTGTGCTCTCCAACAACAGAAACCTATGTGAGAATTAAAGCATTGCATCTGTAACCTCCAGTAACCTCCAGTGATGGGAAATGGATTGTTGGTAAGATTAAGGCCCATCAACACAAGCATGAAAGTACATTTCAACCACGTTCTGTTTAAACTACTCCAGATATTCCACGTTCTGTTTAAACTACTCCAGATATTCCAATGAAAAGTAATAAACTATGAACAGCAAAGTTTTAATGACAACTGCAAAATCCAACAGAAAACCACACCATCCATTCTACATATTCTGACTCTTATTTGCTACCATATATTTGATGTCTTTGCTCACGACGGTGATCATGTGAGATAGCAATTACCTAACACCGTTGGATATATCAAATGACAGACTGGTTAACCAATATGATACAGTGATATCGATTTTAAGAAGACAGACAACCTTTATGGGAGTGTGGCAAATGTGACATTCATGGGTGCATGTTTTTAAAATGTGTACACGCCAGCAATCCCAACATTTTTCTGAAATGTGCTATGTAATAGAACTAGTAAATAATGGTCATGTGGTGTATATATTAAAGTACACCATAAATGGCGTTATACAGAAAAAACACAGAAACTTCGAATACCACGATACCATAGAGTCAAAGATATCACAGGAACCTGCCAAAAAGGTTAATCCAAATTAATATGACTTCCTCGAAATTATGGTACTGATTTTACGGTGCTTAGATGCGTTCAAATTGCTCATCACGTAAAGGTCCTAAGTAGCTTTCTCGTATTTATACATAAAGAATAGGAACTTAAGGACATCTAAAATTAAAGAGAATAAATTCCGATTGTCTGAAATGTATTTTACGCATAATGTACTGTATTGCAGCAGTCATTATCTTATGACCTGCATTAACAAAATCTTTCTGTAATAATCGACACCCTGATACAAATTATCATTTACCTGCATATAGTCCACGCGGGTTAGATTTAATTCCATCATCTTCACGGTTTAGTTTTGAGTCACTCGTCTGGTAAACGTGAAAATTTCGATTGCAAAGTTAAGTCAAAGAAATCCGGAAATCGGAAAAGAAAGCACAGAAGGTCCGCAGAAAATCACCCGGCTCACTCATGTAGCCTGGTTCTCAGGACACATTTAATGATAAGTTAAATAACTTAATCATAGCTCGACAGTCTAACTAGAGTTGCCAGATACGCGTTTTTTTTCCCCCGCCCAATTGGGCTTCTTTCGAAATTTGGTTGCTTGAATTTTTTTTTTTAGTGCGGGTTGCGGTTTTTGAGCTGGTTTCAGATTCTAACAGTTCAACAATTGGTTAGTCCTACGATGTAAGACATCGACCATAATATTTATTTGTTCGGGTCGACCCCCAAAACATAAATATCGGGGTCGATGTCGTACATTCTATGACTATCATTTCGTATATTTGCAATACTGTTGGAAATAATTCGGTCTACAGCGTTTTCCAATATTAGTTAACAAGTACGGCAAGCGAAATATGAGCTTATATTCAGTGCATAAAAATGTATATGTGTCTGAGAGACAGCTAGAGAGATTTTACATATGCTATATAAAAGTAGTACTGTGGTATTTTGCAACATGAACTGTGTTTGTAGTTCCCCAAAAGTACAATGTACACTGGAAATGGTGTTGTCATAGATTATACATCTTACAATTATGAAACATTATACAAGTTGTATTGGTCCTCATCATCAATCCTTTAACCCAAGAGGTCATTGGGGCACCACAGTTGACACTACAACCATTTTTCTCCATCTTTCCCTGATTTCTGCACTGACGCCATTTGTGTCATTTGTCATCATTTTTTTGTGTGCACTGATCTCCATACCGTATGCTGTGGAGGGAGTGTCGATGTACATTCATTCCTGATTATTGAATGCTCTGCCACCAAGAAACTATCAGAATTTTTTGTATCGCTATGGACTTTTAATTTTTTACAGTGGTAGCCGTCTGCTAAACTTGGGTCAAAATAAGAGCGCGTCGAGTGGAATCGTCACAATCGATAATACGAATTTGTTGATCAATATCTGTTGCTTTCATTGTGGCATCGACATTCAATCTAGATTGATGGGGTGTACTGGGAGGGGGTAATTCCTCTGGCTGGCTAAGCAGTCGTATTCCCTCGGGGGAAGCTCGCCCACCTCAGCGGACACAACCCTGAAAACGGCTTTGACTGACCGGCTAAACCAGGCTGAAGATAGCCGACGATTCTTAAACCTTCGATGAGTTAGGCTTTGTCTTCCTAGCATATGAAGACTGGATTAGACAGCCTGCACCGAGGAAATAGCAGCTGGTGATTCTCAGCAAAGCGTCGTGGAGCTCTAAGAGCACGACGAGACACGTAGGACGTCTAGGTCATCCACTGCACTCAAGTGTCTAGTTGCTGGGACCAGATGGTTTTGGGCGAGTGAGTGAGGTCGACGAACTGCGCAACTATTCCTCCACTTAAAACAAAGTCACCACGTAAGTCATTCATGTCATCCACCCATCTAATTTCATCACCCACTAAAGTCATGTGGCGACAGGCAAGCGTCCAAGCGACAGGCGTGGGTACACTGCTAGCCGTAGTCTCAAACCTGAACAAAGGCGGCTCAGGCCATTAGGGTCGTTCACCACTGAGAAGCATTGGAAACTGGTAGCCCCCTGAGCGACTGAGCAGCCATTTTCTGGAATGCCTGCTGACCTCCCTGGCATGAGGAAGGGGCTATAAAATGTGCTCTAAACATTGCCTGCACCTCATCGACTACGTCATTGCTAGGGAAAGGGACAAGGATATGCGTGTGACCAAGTCCTTGTGTGTCTCTGACTGGTGGACAGACCACCGCCTCATCATCACCAAGCCCAACTTCCGCATTCAGCCCAAAAGACACCCACAAGGAAAGAAGGTACCTAAACGAATGAACATCACCAAGCTGAAATGCACCAGTACCAAACAGTCACTCGTGGGTTCCCTGGAAGAACGTCTGAAATCCACCCCTCTCGACAATCAGAATGTGGAGACTGACTGGGCGGCCTTCAGAGAGCTGGTCTACAGTACAGCTTCGGAAATCCAAGGACCCTCAACCAGAAAGCATCAAGATTGGTTTGATGAGAACTGCGACGAAATCAAGCAGTTGTTGGATAAGAAACACCGCCTCCTTCAAACCTACCTCAACAACCTCAAGTCCACCTCTAGGTAAGATGCGTACAACAAAATACGCAGAAATTTAAAGTAGAATCTGCGTCAGATGCGAGACATATGGCTAAGCAACAAAACTGATGTGATCCAGTGCTATGTAGACCAGCATGACATGAAGAACTTCTCCAGTGCCATGAAAGAAGTATATGCACATACATCCTGTGCATCATTCCGCCTTCTCATCGCAGACGGGAACACACTAATTACTGACAAAGAGAAGAATCGTCAACGATGGGCTGAACACTTTCATAGCGTCCTGAATCACCGTTCATCCATCAGTGATGAAGCCATCGGTCGTCTCCTCCAATTACCAATCAAAGAAGCACTGGATGACCCTCCAACTTTCCTGAAGACACAGCAAGCGATACGTCTGCATTCCAGTGGCAAATCACCTAGTTCATACTCCATCGCAGCTAAAGTCTACAAGAAAGGGAGCAAAGCTATGATAGAAAAGCTCGACCAACTGATTTTACTAATGTGGCAGCAAGGGACTATCCCCAAGGAATTCAAAGACGCTTCATTAATCCACCTGTATAAGCGCAAAGGAAACCAGGGAACCGACAGTCCTGCGACAATCACCAGAGTATCTACTTACTCTCAATTGCAGGAAAGATACTCGCTAGAATCCTACTGAACAAACTCACTTCAGACCATGACAAGGGACTACTGCCAGAATGTCAGTGTGGATTCAGAAACGAACGAGGCAGCTACAAGAGAAATGTGAAGAGCAAAAAACACTAACGTTTTCTCCATCTACGTCGACTTGACAATGCTTTTGATACTGTCAGCAGAGCAGGCTTGTGAAAGGTATTGGTGAGGTACAGATGCCCAAGAAAATTTATATCCATGGTGCAGCATTTCCATGATCGCAGACAGGAACGAGTCCAGGACAATGGAGACACATCTGAGCCATTCCCAGCAACCAATGGCGTCAAGCAGGGTTGTGTTCTGGTACCGATACTGTTCAGTCTATTGATCTCTGCCATGCTGACAAACGCTTTCAGTGCTCGCTCAGATGCCGACCATCAATGCAGCGTTGACAAATTCAGCACAAGCTTTCGTCTCACCATCAGTACCAAAAAGACTGAAGTCCTGTGTCAACCTGCCCCTGCAAAGTCCTATGTTTAGCCCAACATCGTCATCAACGGCCCAAAACTCAAAGTAGTGAACCGCTTCACCTACCTTGGCAGCACACTGTCACAGGGCGTCACTATTGCCGATGAGTTGATCCTTCGCATTGCCATAGCTAGCGCAACTTTCGGCAGATTGTATGTCAACGTCTGGAATAGAAGAGGCATCAGCATCCAAACCAAAATAAATGTCTACAGGGCTGTTGTGCTCTCCACAATACTTTACGCATGCGATACGTGGACGGTGTATCAACGCTACATCAGGAAGCTAAACCACTTTCACACCACAAATCTCACGAGAATCCTCAACATCAATTGGCAGGACATGGTCCATACACTGAAGTACTCGTACAAGCACGTCTCTGTAGTATCCACATCATCCTGATTCAGTGCCAGCTGTGCTGGGCGGAATATGTTGTATGCATGCCAGACCACAGGCTGCCTAAGAGACTCTCCTATGGCGAGGACAGCAAGGACAGTGATCCCACGGAGGTCAGACAAAAGACTTCAAAGACAATATAAAACCTGCATTGAACGCATTCAACATAAACCGTGATTCGTGCGAGCAAACAGCGATCGAGTCACTTGGCATTCCTCTGTGCATACAGGCTCCATAATGTACGAATCTAGTTGGACAGCAGCTGCAGAGCTGAATAGACAAGCCAGAAAAGTACGTGCCATCAACCAAACTGGAGATGTCCCACTCATCCCCTGTCCCTTATGCAAACGAGCTTTCCGTGGAGGGGTTGGCCTCATCAGTCACCTGCGCACGTACAGATCAGAATCCGCCCCTTCAACCCTCCAATTACACGAGAGATACTGGACGAATCGAGATTAAGATTGAACTAGATCACACATGCAGGTTAATTTTCTCCAAAAATGTCCTCGTATTTTAACATTGATGAAAAGGATCATGGATTTATAAGAATCCAAATGAAGTGAATACTTGCCACGTGAAGGCATGTAGAATCAATTTTCTTTTAAATTACACCCTTTACTGAAACAGTTGGTATTGAATGCCGACATGGCCTGTGTTACTTGTGCAATATAAAAATTGACATGTTCCACTATTTTCTCTCCAGTTTTGAGCTTTAATGACTAATCTCTATATTGTTAATTAAATGAATAAACTAAATCTCCTTTAGTTGTGTCTTTAAACTTACTAATGCTTGCTTAATACCTTCCTAAATAGATCACTCTTGAAGAGTAGTTGCGTTTGTTTATTATTATTTTATCTTTTGATAAAGAATTTAGTTATCAATCACCATAGAAACTCAGTTTTGTAAAGTTCGACATTAAACATTTTGTGAACATTTAATAATAAGAAAGTTATAATGTAAGAGTATAAAGTGCAAGCTTCACGTGAACGATAATTCCTCTGGATCAAGATACAATGATATTTTATTTGTCATGTAGAACAAGTCTTTTTGAATATTTTGTTAAAGGATTTATATGAATTTGTCGTTCTCATCAAGCAATGCTTAAGTTATAAACGCCTTCTCTCACATTAGATGTTATTTAACTGCTTCGTGACTTGCTTACTTAAGTTTAACAGTTCTTCAGTTTTTTGACAATTTAAAGCTACAGTTGAGCATACTGAGGATCATTGTGTTGAAACAAACCTTAATAACAACCTTGTTAACTAACATCCTTGTTAACTAACATCCTTGTTAACTAACATCCTTGTTAACTACAACCTCTTATTAAGAGTAATTGGATTTAGCTACGCTATCTATGAAATTAAATCCCTTTGCGTTATGATCCAGTGTGCGTGAGTAGATAGAATATCAATAGAGATTGTTGGAAAGAAATAATGCAACACGACCCCACTTAGACAGGGAAAAAATTAATCAAACAAATTAATAGTGGTAATTTCGATTCAACTTAAGTTACATCAACTTGATTTAAAAGCAGAGTCTAATTTGGATTTATTTCATCGTCACAAGTGGTGAAAAAAGCGCAATGTCTACGATTGATTGCATCACATTCCTCTTGACCGTATCCCAACGTTTCCTATTTCCTCTAGTTTTTCTATACTGATCGCCTTATCCTTCTTGGACTTCCTAATCATTTACTCTGAACTCGTCACTGCCCCTTTTTCCAGACTTCACTCGTCACTTCTCTTTTTGCCCCGGACTTCTTACTCAGGACTGTCCCGCCTCTCTCTCCCTCCTCTCTCTCTCTCTCTCTCTCTCTCTCTCTCTCTCTCTCTCTCTCTCTCTCTCTCTCTCTCTGTGAGGGGTCTATCGAAAATGAGCTTATGCTACTACATGTTCCATTACAATTGCATAAATTTCACAGATCCTTAACCTGCAATATTATTTAAACAGTACATAAGCAAATATAAAGGGTAATTATCGTTACCTCGCGATAATCTGTATCGTTCTAACAGACAAAGGAAATCTTCCATATTTATTGCATATAACACTATGAAATCCTACATATATGAAATTTTGGGCCGTATGCAATCAATTATACCAAGGAATTAATAGCTGTAAAATTAATAAGATAATTTGCAACACAACTCTAGCATCAACACATTTCCATGAATTTGAATAAACGATATATAATATGGAACCTTGTCATATAAAGTACATTTGCATGAAACAAACAATTTTAAAAAAAAGAATATTACGTAAAATTAAAATTGCGAACCTTAATGATGTTATCTTTGGAAATTGTACGTGATAGCACTGAACCCTGTCTTTCCCAAGACAGACACATGGTTCCTTCTCTTGATTAATAAGGAAAGCACATTCTTTTTTATTGGCTTCATCAGAGTCAAACTTCTCCTTTCTCAGGAACTTTCGGACTAAAGAATTTCGAGCAAGGTTGACACTTTAAGTTCACATTTCTTACAAGGAGTACGCCTTAATTTCAATATGGCCAATCATAAGCAGTATTTTCGAAAATAATTCCTAAGGCAATCATTTCTTTCGTCAGTCAGAATCTCATAATTACGTTTTATAATTTTTCTCTTTGAAGAATGACTATTTGACATGTATCAGAACTCAGCTATCTCTTTCTCAAAACCGTGCTAAAATATCAGATCACTTTCATTGGGTTGGAAAGCTGGGCCCTTTGAAATTGTATCACTTACATGGAGGAGATGAAGATGAAAGGTCGAAGTGACTCTCAGAATCCAATGGTTTAAATGTGATAAAATCTTAATGCTTAACGCATTGAATTTAAAGGTTCAATGCTTATCAAAAATTCGACTCTTCACAAATATGTAAGTCTAGAAGAAAATAACCGCTTACAAATATTTAGTTTGCCTATTTTTCTTTTAACAAAGGGATATTTTCCCATATAAGTACACATACATTGGTAAAGAGAGAAGAATCAAATACGGCTGATGTCCCTAAAGGATGCTTGGGGAAGATTACACACACATACACACACACACACACACACACACACATATGTGTGGGTGGGTGTCTGTGTGTGTGTGGGTGTGCACACTATTTACCCTGCCAATAGCACATTATTTCATGTCCCACCAACACACCTCTTTGTTTATCTACCATTTATATTGTATTTATTTATCTGTTAATTTCTATCTTTCTGAAATGAGCGACTGCACGTTTAGTTTGAAAATGAAACAATGTGAGAGTCCATTTGGGTTACATCACATTAACGCAAGGGAGTCCATTTGGGTTACATCTTATTAACGCAAGGGAATCTGTTTGGGTTACATCTCATTAACGCAGGGGAGTATATCTGGGTTACATCTCATTAACGCATGGGGTTCAATTTGGTTTACATCTTATTAAGACAAAGAAAACACGAGGACATTGTATTGAGATCCAAAATGTCCAATATCGGCTACACTAGTAGCCATATGTGTGGTTGGGAGAAATAAATGTGTCATTCATACACTGAAAAAGTTTTGAATACTGGTTAGAATGTCTGAATAAGACTATATTTCATGTGATGTACAAACACAAGATATGTTAGTGAAATCTCTGAACTGCAAAATGGAAGATGTCGGTGGAACTGAAACACGTTTGCAAATCAGAATGGAGGACCTTTTTTTGTAGATTTGCGATTGCAGAGATAAAAATGCATATTTCTGCACATAAACGTAATTGCAAAGTGATTGAAAATGTCACATTTTGAATAATGTCGGCCTATTCTGCGCAACGTTATAACATTCCTGAAAACATTGGATCGCGTGGTGTATCTTTTTTAATTTTTTTTTTATCTGATATCCCATTTGTATCATGAAAAAAGCTATCGCTATTTAATAAAAGGACGTGATATTCATAAAGTGTGCAGATATATCGCACATTTCTACCAAAGATCCATATCAAAATATGATTCTGAATGTGAACATGATGACCCACTCCATCAACTTCTTGAACCTGTAATTCAGAAAATCCTTTTTACTATGTATCTTTTAGATTCCTGCAAATAAATACGTTATATAAATATAGAAATGTATACCTTTAAACATTTCTGCATTTTAATCCAAGTTTCAATTTCTGCAAGAAGTTTTCCCCACATGTATAAAATCGTCTGCCATCCAAAATATCAACCTGCCACTGATACAGGATTCTCAAGAAATTCCCCGGCATGAAGTATATTTCTAGATTGTTCAGTAATTTGTTTCCTCATAAACGAGACATTGTAAACACATTACGTCCTATTCATTGCTGCTTCTCTTAACTTAATAGTTCTATTTTCTTTTAAGAAAATATTGAACTTTGCTATATTTTTTAAAAAAAAATCAGTTTAGTCTGCTTAATATATCTTGCCATTCTTGGTATTTAAATTGAAATTTATTAAAACAGCTACAAACAATGACCTAATGAATCGACTGAAATGCAGACAGTCCAAAGTATTTCGTTTTCATTGCCAGATAGATAAACATTACATATTTTCAAATCAATGCGAAGAACAGGCCGATATATCATGATCATGAAAACACATGGGTGGTATCCCGTGTGTCCAAAATTATTATTTTTTTTATATAGAATACTCTGACGAGAAATGACTCACTTCATGCGAATGCGTTATGCTTCAATATTAGTCACGCAAACCTTACCTGGACCGAAATGCCCAGCAGCAGTGTATCGGTATATATATATATATATATATATATATATATATATATATATATATATATATATATATATATATATATATATATATATATATATATATATATATATATATTCTTGCAATGTGTTGTGACTTGAGTGAGGCATGAGAACAATGCTGAAATTTACTATTAATAATTACAAATGTGTTCTGTTATGTTCTGTAATGCATTAAAACTAGCAACTTCTAAACCGAAGTCACGTTTCATACTGTTTTTAAACCTATTGAGACTAACGCTTAAAAAACAATAGGCAGTTAATATCATATTTAAGAAAGTTCACGAGTTTGAAGTCAATAATATTCGTATCCAAATCTTAAGGCTGACAAATTATGGCGACATATCGATTAATAATATTTCCTTTACATTCAGCGAACAATATTGTCCAACGAAGTGACAGCCGATTTACGTGGGTAATATTTGTTTCAGATAAATGAAAGACATTTCCAAAAATCCCAACTCGTTGCTAATTTAATAACTATATTCAGCTAACTGTAAAAGATGAATATAAGCTAACAATTTAAATTTATGATCATACAGTGAAGCACGAACTTTACTTTATCGTGTGATAGATTGTAAAGTAATGCATTTGTTTTAATGAGAAATACTGTTTTAAACACACTGGATATATATATTTGCTTTTTCACTGCCCGTAAATTTACAGTAATACCACTATCACCAATAAATTTGAAGCTATTCATTGAAGCTTACATAGTCTAGCGATAAATAAAAGTTACATAACGGTGAAAACCAACGCAAATTAAGTGAATAACTGGTATGTTCCGACGCTCATACAAATAATGAGTCTTGCGTCCACTCAATTAAATATATAAATATGCCGATTATTTACTTGCTTCAAGCAAACATTCACTATAGCTTCCTTTTTCAGGGCATTAATATCTATTCTGTTGCATTGAGGATGAGAGCAATTGTGTCATTTTTTCCCTCACTTTGCGAGTACGAAGCAAGGCTCCGTCCATATAAGTGTATTTGACGGGCAAATCTGAAACAGGTACAATCAACGCGAGTATTTCGATACATTCCTGCCCTCTTGCAAATTCAGAATTTCACGGTTTTTATATCGTTTATGGGCATCCGGCCCCTGGCCAATTTTTTAGCTTTTTTTGTTTGGTATTCAGCCATGGGATATAAGCCATTATCTTTGGCGGTATTGGAGGGATCAGAAAGGGTATTGATATTGAATGTCCCTGTCGAAGATACTGAGTATATATAAAAAAATATAAGGAAATATTCATTGACTGAAGTCGAGACATAACAATGTCACTAATGGTGAGGCTACGACTAGCAATACAAACTTGTTCCACTGAACTAGTTAAGTATTTCTTCAAAACGACAGAAAAAAGTTGATTTTTTTCTTTTGTGGTATTTTGATTATAATATCATTTTGATGATATAAAAATATATTGAAAAAAAAACATGCAGGATTGAATTATGTAAAATCGGTCTTGAAGCCATATAATTACATTTTTGGTATGCATGTTGAAAAACAGTGTGTAGAGAAAGATTACGCAGCATCTTGAATGTGTATAGAACATACTCCCCAGTGTAAACAATTAGCAACACAATTTTAAATGTTATTATAACATGCTCCCCAGTGTAAACAATTAGCAACACAATTCTAAATGTGTATAGAACATGATCCTAAGTGTAAACTATTAGCAACATCATTATAAATGTATTATATTCATATAAACCAAAATTGCTGTTGAACAGTTTTATGCATCTCACAGTCAGTACAGAATCTAGGTATTACTCTAGACAGTACTCTCACATTGCACTAACATGTCATGAACATCTGCAGGGCTGCATATCTTGAATTGAGACGCATCAATTCCATTCGTAAATATCTTTCTGTTGATGCCACGAAAAATCTTGTGTGTTCATTAGTACTTTCAAGACTGGATTATTGTAATTCAATTCTGTCTGGTTTACCACAATATTTACTCCAGAAGCTTCAAAAAGTTCAAAACACAGCTGCACGGATCATCTTTAGAGTACGTCGATCAGAGCACACCTCACCACTGCTCTGTACCCTACACTGGCAATAAATTCGATACAGAATCAAACACAAAATATGTTCTCTGTGATATATTTCAATGACAGACTCCAGTCCAACATACCTATCCAGCCCCACCCATGTGTATACACCAGCTAGATCCTTACGCTCTTTTTCTGATAATCGCATACTCATTACCAAGTTGAAAACAAAGTCATATTGACAACGTTCCTTTGCATACCAGGGCCCGGCGACGTGGAACGATTTGCCCATTGAAATTAGACACAAAGACACAGTGGTCTCTTTTAAGAGTGCTCTCAAGACTCACCTATTTCGACAACAGGGACAAACTTAGCGACCTAATCATGTTTTGTATCTTATATATTTTCAGCATGTTTTTATGTTTTCCAATTTCATTGTTTTTGTCATTTGTTGTTCTGTAGTGTAGTCATATCATTATTGATGGTGTAAAGCGCTTAGGGCTTTTAAAGATTAAGCGCTATACAAAATCCTCATTATTATTATTATTATTATTATTATCATTAATTAAAGCATTCACCGAGAATATCATACATACTGTTTACTACCAAATTAATGACGGAAACCAATTATATTTACGTGTTATGTTGAATATTTGTGCTCATATAACGTCGAAATATCTTTCTATATCTTATACTCATCGATTTTCCACTAACAAATGAGACAGAAGTTTTCTGTCAAATCCCAAACGTAGAGAAACAATACGTTTTTTTCCCCATCATGTTTTACCGTACTCAGACAAGGCTAGAACTACCTTTTCCGCTGTTTCCGTGTCATAACTAAGCAACACGAATATTTATACTACATTTGATAAAAATGTTGATGTGAGCAATTCCGTTAATAAATATATATTATCTAACTCCAACAAGCCCTCTATTAATAACTCAAACAAATACTATTTTCGTTTTCAAGCCAATTTTCAATCAGAGTAAAGCAAGTTTATATGCTAACATCAGAGAATAAATTAGAAACGTCATTCGTTATTCAGGCTTTGAAATCCTTCCAAATGCACAATCTGACATTTCACAACATCTGTAAATAACATATGTGACCTTGCTGCCCAAATATGTCGAAACACTAATATTTGTAAGAGATGTTAGTGAAAGGGGATGACTTGTTATTTGAAAAACATACTTTCATTCAAAAGATGAAATATTAATTTTTTCTTAGAATTACTATCGCATCAAAAAGTTGAAATGTTAAAAAGTTTCTGTTCTCAGTTACATTTGGAGACTTGTTTAAAAATTTCCCTGAAAATGTATACGTATATAACAAAAATATCAGCGGAATACAAGTGATATCGATTCACTCCATCTCTACTACCTATTAATGATTTTGAATTATGTATAGGTAAGCAAATTTCTTCGGCTCGAACTAACATATATGTTATCGCCTAAACATGATTAATGGCGATTTTGCTTTTTTCATCTTGAAAAATCTTGAGTGCAAAGTGGATGAAATATTGCAGCTGTCATCAGAAAAGCGTGACGTCATATACTATCAGCCTGGCATATATCGCCGGGATCAAAATTAAGGGTCACAAGATCGGAAATAATATAAATATACCGTTTTATATGCAAAGGTGGAGAATTATATGTTTGCAGTTAAGGAATGGAGTAAGCTCTAATAAGTGTTTGTTATGTAAGTATAATTAATTTCAAATTGTTAAGGAATGAAATAAGCTCTAATAAGTGTTTGTTATGTAAGTATAATTAATTTCAAATTGTTAAGGAATGAAATAAGCTCTAATAAGTGTTTGTTATGTAAGTATAATTAATTTCAAATTGTTAAGGAATGAAATAAGCTCTAATAAGTGTTTGTTATGTAAGTATAATTAATAATAAATTGTTAAGGAATGAAATAAGCTCTAATAAGTGTTTGTTATGTAAGTATAATTAATTTCAAATTGTTAAGGAATGAAGTTAGCTCTAATAAGTGTGTGTTTTGTCCCTATAATTAATTTCAAATTGTTAAGGAATGAAGCAAGCTCTGATAAGTGTTTGTTGTGACCCTATAATTAATGTAAAATTGATAAGGAATGAACTAAGCTCAATAATTGTTTGTTATGTAAGTATAATTAATTCAAATTGTTAAGGAATGAAGTAAGCTCTAACAAGTGTTTGTTGTAAGTATAATTAATTTCAAATTGTTAAGGAATGAAGTAAGCTCTAATAAGTGTTTGTTATGTAAGTATAATTAATTTCAAATTGTTAAGGAATGAAATAAGCTCTAATAAGTGTTTGTTATGTAAGTATAATTAATTTCAAATTGTTAAGGAATGAAGTAAGCTCTAATAAGTGTTTGTTATGTAAGTATAATTAATTTCAAATTGTTAAGGAATGAAGTAAGCTCTAATAAGTGTTTGTTATGTAAGTATAATTAATTTCAAATTGTTACGGAATGGAGTAAGCTCTAAAAAGTGTTTGTTATGCAAGTATAATTAATTTCAAATTGTTAAGGAATGAAGCAAGCTCTAATAAGTGTGTGTTTTGTCCCTATAATTAATTTCAAATTGTTAAGGAATGAAGCAAGCTCTAATAAGTGTTTGTTGTGACCCTATAATTAATGTAAAATTGATAAGGAATGAACTAAGCTCAATAATTGTTTGTTATGTAAGTATAATTAATGTTAAATTGTTAAGGAATGAAGTAAGCTCTAAAAAGTGTTTGTTATGTAAGTATAATTAATTTCAAATTGTTACGGAATAGAGTAAGCTCTAAAAAGTGTTTGTTATGTAAGTATAATTAATTTCAAATTGTTAAGGAATGAAGTAAGCTCTAATAAGTGTGTGTTTTGTCTGTATAATTAATTTCAAATTGTTAAGGAACGAAATATACCGCTTTATATGCAAAGGTGGAGATTTATATGTTTGCAGTTATGAAATGGAGTAAGCTCTAATAAGTCTTTGTTGTAAGTATAATTAATTTCAAATTTTTAAGGAATGAAATAAGCTGTAATAAGTGTTTGTTATGTAAGTATAATTATTGTCAAATTGTTAAGGAACGAAGTAAGCTCTAATAAGTGTTTGTTATGTAAGTATAATTAATTTCAAATTGTTAAGGAATGAAGTAAGCTCTAATAGGTGTTTGTTATGTAAGTATAATTAATTTCAAATTGTTAAGGAATGAAGTAAGCTCTAATAAGTGTTTGTTATGTAAGTATAATTAATTTCAAATTGTTAAGGAACGAAGTAAGCTCTAATAAGTGTTTCTTATGTAAGTATAATTAATTTCAAATTGTTAAGGAACGAAGTAAGCTCTAATAAGTGTTTCTTATGTACGTATAATTATTGTCAAATTGTTAAGCAATGAAGTAAGCTCTAATAAGTGTTTGTTATGTAAGTATAATTATTTTCAAATTGTTAAGGAATGAAGTAAGCTCTAATAAGTGTTTGTTATGTAAGTATAATTAATTTCAAATTGTTACGGAATGGAGTAGGCTCTAATAAGTGTTTGTTATGCAAGTATAATTAATTTCAAATTGTTAAGGAATGAAGTAAGCTCTAATAAGTGTTTGTTATGTAAGTATAATTAATTTCAAATTGTTACGGAATGGAGTAGGCTCTAATAAGTGTTTGTTATGTAAGTATAATTAATGCCAATTTGTTAAGGAATGAAGTAAGCTCTAATAAGTGTTTGTTATGTAAGTATAATTAATTTCAAATTGTTAAGGAATGAAATAAGCTCTAATAAGTGTTTGTTATGTAAGTATAATTAATTTCAAATTGTTAAGGAATGAAGTAAGCTCTAATAAGTGTTTGTTATGTAAGTATAATTAATTTCAAATTGTTAAGGAATGAAATAAGCTCTAATAAGTGTTTGTTATGTAAGTATAATTAATTTCAAATTGTTAAGGAATGAAGTAAGCTCTAATAAGTGTTTGTTATGTAAGTATAATTAATTTCAAATTGTTACGGAATGGAGTAGGCTCTAATAAGTGTTTGTTATGTAAGTATAATTAATGCCAATTTGTTAAGGAATGAAGTAAGCTCTAATAAGTGTTTGTTATGTAAGTATAATTAATTTCAAATTGTTACGGAATGGAGTAGGCTCTAATAAGTGTTTGTTATGCAAGTATAATTAATTTCAAATTGTTAAGGAATGAATTAAGCTCTAATAAGTGTTTGTTATGTAAGTATAATTAATTTCAAATTGTTACGGAATGGAGTAGGCTCTAATAAGTGTTTGTTATGTAAGTATAATTAATGCCAATTTGTTAAGGAATGAAGTAAGCTCTAATAAGTGTTTGTTATGTAAGTATAATTAATTTCAAATTGTTACGGAATGGAGTAGGCTCTAATAAGTGTTTGTTATGCAATTATAATTAATTTCAAATTGTTAAGGAATGAAGTAAGCTCTAATAAGTGTTTGTTATGTAAGTATAATTAATTTCAAATTGTTACGGAATGGAGTAGGCTCTAATAAGTGTTTGTTATGTAAGTATAATTAATGCCAATTTGTTAAGGAATGAAGTAAGCTCTAATAAGTGTTTGTTATGTAAGTATAATTAATTTCAAATTGTTAAGGAATGAAATAAGCTCTAATAAGTGTTTGTTATGTAAGTATAATTAATTTCAAATTGTTAAGGAATGAAGTAAGCTCTAATAAGTGTTTGTTATGTAAGTATAATTAATTTCAAATTGTTAAGGAATGAAATAAGCTCTAATAAGTGTTTGTTATGTAAGTATAATTAATTTCAAATTGTTAAGGAATGAAGTAAGCTCTAATAAGTGTTTGTTATGTAAGTATAATTAATTTTAAATTGTTACGGAATGGAGTAGGCTCTAATAAGTGTTTGTTATGTAAGTATAATTAATGCCAATTTGTTAAGGAATGAAGTAAGCTCTAATAAGTGTTTGTTATGTAAGTATAATTAATTTCAAATTGTTAAGGAATGAAATAAGCTCTAATAAGTGTTTGTTATGTAAGTATAATTAATTTCAAATTGTTAAGGAATGAAGTAAGCTCTAATAAGTGTTTGTTATGTAAGTATAATTAATTTCAAATTGTTAAGGAATGAAATAAGCTCTAATAAGTGTTTCTTATGTAAGTATAATTAATTTCAAATTGTTAAGGAATGAAATAAGCTCTAATAAGTGTTTGTTATGTAAGTATAATTAATTTCAAATTGTTAAGGAATGAAGTAAGCTCTAATAAGTGTTTGTTATGTAAGTATAATTAATTTCAAATTGTTACGGAAAGGAGTAGGCTCTAATAAGTGTTTGTTATGTAAGTATAATTAATGCCAATTTGTTAAGGAATGAAGTAAGCTCTAATAAGTGTTTGTTATGTAAGTATAATTAATTTCAAATTGTTAAGGAATGAAATAAGCTCTAATAAGTGTTTGTTATGTAAGTATAATTAATTTCAAATTGTTAAGGAATGAAATAAGCTCTAATAAGTGTTTGTTATGTAAGTATAATTAATTTCAAATTGTTACGGAATGGAGTAGGCTCTAATAAGTGTTTGTTATGTAAGTATAATTAATCTCAAATTGTTACGGAATAGAAAAAGCTCTAAAAAGTGTTTGTTATGTAAGTATAATTAATTTCAAATTGTTAATGAATGAAGTAAGCTCTAATAAGTGGTTGTTGAGTCGGTATAATTCATGTCAAATTGTTAAGGAATGAAGAGGCACAAGTTACAATGCTATGAAAAGTTCAACATTTGGTGAGCTAAATTTGTATTAAATATCGACAGTAAGAAAATAATTTTTATTTATTTGGCCTAGTGTATTTATATTTTTATTGTTCAGATTATATTGTGGTACGACCATGACTTTAACATAAACTGTCTTTCCATAAGGAGTATTAAAACGTTTGAACATCATTTAGGATACAATCAATGTTCACTGTTTAAGCTATGTTATTTTCGATGATTTCAATTTGAAATGTAGTCAAGAAACTTGCAAAACATTTTTTTTCGTATTCCTTAGCTTCGATTATGTAAATCATGTGGATTAATATTCGTCAGTTTAAAGTCAATTTAATCCTTAAACCTATCCGCACTCTCCCACCATAAATTTTGTTCCCTGATTGTATATTAAATTAATTTTTGTTTGAGTATTCCTACAAGCTTAAGAAATTATTATTGGAAATTACACCATGTCAGTGTACGTTCATTGTTTAGTTTGCTAAGACTTCGGCTAATGCCTTTTTTGACATGTTGTATCCTTAGGCAATGACTTCATAACGCTAAGTTGTGTTAAACGCTCACTGTACTACTCAATTTCGATTTTTTTATTCGGTACAAACAATTTTTTTTAATGACCCTTGCCCATAATAAGATGTCGCATATAAATAGTCACCACACCAAGTAAATTACGCCATCAGCTGCGATACATTAAACAGTAAGTGTTACTCAATTTTTAGTTCGTTTATTGCAGTCGGTCTATTCTTTTAACGATCAGCTTGTTTACTAAAATATCACATATAACGAATCATTAACCCAATTATTCATCCTTGATACATGATGAGCGAAGAATGTTACATTAATTTAGAACTACGACTTTATGTGCGGATGTTTTGCGGTTATTGCTTGAATTTTCTAAAATTATGTTTGTAGACGAAATTAGTTGTAATGATAGCTACATTGAGAGTATCTGCGGATCTAGAGTAGATTTACGGCAATAGTATGTGAGACACCAGTACACATTATGGTAGCACGAGTTGCGAAGCCACGAGCAGAAGTACAAAATGTATCACTTCTGGACTGAACTATTTATTTGTATATATTAAAAACCAGAGATTTTCCTTCTAGTATATATTTGTAAAGCAAAACCTTTTTTTTGAATGACTTTCACCATTTTTTTTTCGTTGCGCTTGATGGTTGAATTATTGCAAAGATTAAACGGAATTCTGAAATCATACAATAATTTTAGAACAGCGTAAGGTTTTAAATTTAGATTGTACTTATGATGCATTCAGATTGTGTATTTTATAACATTGTTTAATATTTTCATATGAAAACGAAAAGATGTTCATTTATGTTGGCACATTTCATACGTAGCTAAAGGGGAGGGGGATTATTAAAACAAAAATTATAGAACGTTTAACATATATCAGAGGAGAACATTAGTGTGGATTTCATTGTACGAACTTTGATTTCGATATTTCAGTTTGTAATATCTGCACTCAGACTTTAATGGTTTGTTTCTGCAAACTTATAGTCAATGTCAGTAACCGACTATGCGGTCAAGCTTCCATTGTCACTATTATCGGTATAAACATGACACTAATGAATGCCTGATTTCCCTTTCATTTTTTACATGATTATGAAGGTGATGAAATTTAAACGATTACGTCTATAATTGCAATTACCGTCGGCGGCATCCGTCCGTCCTCGAGAGACGAGGGTGTAGCTTCCGATTTGGGTGTCCTATCTGCACCTTCGCGAGTGACTGAAGAGTCCGACCCTTGAGTGACAGTCTCTGTTGCACTTTCTGCAGGTGTATGCTGATGCTTGCTGAGGATGTTTTTGGTTCGCCTTTCTCCTGGCTCTCTTTGCAGCGAGGTTTGTGTTTCTCATCTCCTCAGCTTTCTGAGTGCTTTGTCTTACAGCAAGAAGCCACGCGGAGCGGTCGTCAGCACAGCTCTCCCAATTGTTTATGTTGATGTTGGCTGTCTTCATGTCCTTTTTGCAGACATCTTTGTATCGCAGACGTTGCCTTCCAGTCGTTCGTGCACCTTCTACTAGCTCGCCGTACAGCAGGTCCTTGGGTATCCGGCCTGGGTCCATTCCCCTAACATGGCCTAGCCAGCGAAGGCGCCTCTCGCTGAGAATGGAGAACATGCTGTTCATGCCAGTGCGTTTCAGAACCTCTGTGTTGGGAACTTTGTCCTGCCACTGGATATGCAGAATGCTCCGCAAGCATCTCAGGTGGAAGCTGTTGAGTTTCCTCACGTGACTCGCGTAGGTTGTCCATGCCTTGCTGCTGTAAAGGAGTGTGCTGAGCACGCATGCCTGGTAGACGCGCAGTTTGGTCTTCTCGGTGAGGTTGTGATTGCCCCAGACCCTCTGGTTCAGTCTCGCCATAACCGCTGATGCCTTGGCGATCCGGCCATTAACATCAGTATCAACGGAGAGCGAGTTGGAGCTGGTGGACCCAAGGTATGTGTAGTCCTCAACAACTTCCAGGTGGTACCCATCAATGGCGATGGTGGGAGAGGAGTCTGCGTCCTGCACCATTACATTCGTCTTCTTCAGACTGATGGTCAGTCCGAACTCCTTGTAGGCGTGGGAGAGGCGGCATACTAGCTGCTGCAGTCCATCTTCCGTGTGTGATGTCAAGGCTGCATCGTCGGCGAAGAGCAATTCACGGATGAGAACCTTTGTAACTTTAGTCTTTGCACAGAGACGGTCGATGTTAAACAGCTTTCCGTTAGTCCTGGTGTGTATATACACACCCTCGCTGCAGTCCTTGAAGGCATACTGGAGGAGAATGGAAAAGAAGATGGCAAAGAGAGTTGGCGCAAGGACACAGCCTTGCTTCACTCCGCTGCTGACTGGGAAGGCCTCTGATGTTGCGCCGTTGAAGCACACTGTGCTGTGCATGTTCTCGTGGAACGATGTTATGATAGCGAGCAGTCGTGGGGGGCAGCCTATCTTCTTAAGGTCAAATGCCTTGGTCAGGTCTATGAAGGCAATGTAGAGGGGCATCTGCTGCTCACGACACTTCTCCTGCAGCTGTCGTAGTGAGAAGATCATGTCTACAGTTGATCTGCTTGCTCGGAAGCAACACTGGGACTCGGGGTAGACTCGGGATGCTAGGGTCTGCAAGCGCGCCAGGACCACACGGGCGAACGCCTTTCCAACAATACTGAGAAGAGAGATGCCCCGGTCGTTGTTGCAGTCACTGCGGTCTTCTTTGTTTTTGTATAGAGTGACAATGTTTGCATCTCGCATGTCCTGGGGGATGTGTCCTTGTCCCCAGCAGAGGCAGAGGAGATCGTGCAGAGGCTGGATTAGTGCTGGTTTCCCTATCTTTAGGACTTCAGGCGGAATGCCGTCACTCCCAGGGGTCTTCCCACAAGCGAGGCAGTCGATGGCTTTGCTAAGCTCTTCCAGGGTGGGTGGTGTGTCTAGTTCCTTGAAGACTGGCAGGTCTGGGATGGCGTCTAGGGCGCTGTCCGTGACGACAATTTGGGTTGCATACAGCTCAAGATAGTGCTCAACCCAGCGCTGCAGCTGTTTGCCCTGGTCTTTGATGACTTCGCCAGTCTTGGACTTTAGTGGGGCGATCTTGGAGGTGGGTGGGCCTGTTGCCTTCTTGATACCCTCGTACATGACCCTTGCATCCCCGGTTTCGGCAGCTATCTGTATACTGGTGCAGAGGTTCAGCCAGAAGGCGTTAGCGCAGTGACGGGCGGTCTGCTGGGCATTTTTCCTGGCAGTCCTGAGGGCCTGTAATGTACCAAGGCTAGGCGCAGCCTTGTAAGCCAGGAGGGCTTTCCTCTTCGCCTCAGTCACGGGTTCCATCTCCTCCCAGCTGGCCTCATACCAGTCTGTGTTTTTGTGCTCTTTCTTCCCATAGTCAGTAATGGCTGAGTTGTACACAGCGTCTCGGAGGTGGGACCACTTGTAGCCGATGGTGTCATCAGGTGTCTCTTTGGTGAGAGCCTCGTGAAGTTTGGAGATGAACTGCTGTATCTTCTCTGGATTGCTTGCACAGCAGGTGTTGATGAGTGGGCGACCATTCTCGTTAATTTTTCCCCTTCCGTGCGGGCCGAGACAGGTGGGCCATGCCTCGTAGTTAGCTCCCACTCGCGCATTGAAGTCTCATAGTAGGTAGAGGCCCTCGGTACTGGGGATGTTTGATATTGCTTGTTCCAGAGCCTCGTAGAACTGGTCTTTTTCTTCAGGGTTTGAGTAGAGGGTTGGGGCATACACGCTGAAGATGTTGGTTGGGCCTGAGGATGTTGATAGCCGGAGGGCAAGGATCCTCTCAGTGCCTGATGATGGAGGCTCAATGAAGGCGACGAGGGTGTTCTTTACAGCGAAGTCGACACCATGCTGCCTGGGTTCGTCTGATGGTTTTCCTTGCCAGAAGAAGGTGTAGTTGGCTTCCCTGATGGTGCCGCTGTCGGCCAGTCGGGTCTCTTAAAGACAGGCAATGTTGACATTCAGTCGGGAGAGTTCTCTGTCAATGACGGCAATCTTCCGTGCGTCGTTGATCTTCTGCAGGTCAGTAGTGAGTCCAGGGCACAAGGTTCTGATGTTCCAGCTTGCGAAACGAAGAGCTGGAGTCTTCTTGTTTCCTCTTTGTATCTTGCTTGGTGTAGAGTTTTTGGCCTGCTTGTCGAGATGGTTCTCTAAGCTCCACGAACCCAGAGAAGCAGGCAGGCGATGGCGGGAAGCACCTTATTGACTGGGGCTGCCCATCTTGAGGCGGGCAGTAGCTTCCAATGAGACATAGCGATCTCTCCCACCGTCGAAAGCAGCACTGGCGCCAAGTTCTACGCCAATCGAGCTATGGCTTATAACCGGTAGACTGCTGCTTCCCGTGTTGTGTCGACGCCTTAAGACGACGCTGGAGTGTCCTCTCCAGTGGAGCTACAAAGCCTGGGCAGTCTAGAATGGAGAATCAGCTGTTGCCCATGTAGCAGATCCCCCCCTATCCATGCAACTGGTGGACCCAAGGGAACGACAAATGTCGCTACAGCTGGGCACCAACGGCGTCGCAGGAGTTGCCGGAATGACGTTGAAGTCAACGTCAGACCGCCTTAGGGACTCCGTCTCCGGATTTTCTGTCGGTGTTTACTCCCTTAGCCTTCCCGTGAGTGGGTATAGCCGCAAGGCAGCGGAGGTTTGGGATCAGAGTTTTCCTTCTCCTAGATGAGCTACCATCCAAGATTTACGAGCCCCATCTACCCGAAGCGACTGGTTTTAAGGCGCCAGTGCAATAATTGCAATACCATATGTAATATAACTATATAATGGATAGTCTTTTCTTCTACGTGGAAATGGTTATCGTTTGTTATAGAGCGTAACATATATAAGATACTGTATGACTGACCAAATATCGAACACCAACACGTCGTGTTTGCTCAGTTACTGATAATTTGCATGATTCATGTGGACAGCTAATTATAAAAAGGCGAATATATTAATAAAGGTTTGTATTGTTAAGGTTTCAGTTTAAACATAATTGGCTGCCCTTTTGTTAATTACATACACGTGAAATAAATGTAAACAATTTTGTTGTTGTTGTAGGGTTTAACGCCAATTTCAGCACAATATAGACTATACATGGCGGCCAGTATTAATGGTGGAGGAAGAACCCGGGAAAACCCCAGAAAGAACCACAGACCCACGAGAAACTTCTGGCAAGCTTTCTCACATACCCACATTGGCCGAATACGAGACTCGAACCCACGCAGACAGAGGTGAGATGGCAGTGATCCGCAACGTAAAGAGCTTTAGCCCATTCGGCCACTCTGGTCCCCCGTCTGTCTATATTTCCTTTAAACTTGTTTGAATTATCTACATTTACTTCCTGTATTGTCATTTGTGTTTATTTTAATTTGTTGTTATTAATTGGCTATGCTCTTATATATTTAGTCTAATCAGACATAGCAACTAAATGCTAACTATTCACCAACTTAATGCCGCTGATCATTCACTAAATCAAAGAGTTTAGATGTTTCTTGCCAAAACCACAACTCGTCGTTACAATTTAGTTGATACTAAACTCATCTAAGTCGAGCAGAGAAGCACATGGTGATCTTTTCAATAGTTCATAGGTCCTTGCTCTCATAATAAGTGCACGTGGTTCTACTGTAACCGGCTGTAGCGTCTTCGAGCAAACACGCCCGTTTCCCACCACTCCAGAGGACTCCAAAAATTCTGAACTTCTCTGCCTCAAGACTGGCAAAGCTATCACTACCGCAGGCATTAATGTCGTCTTTACCGACGCGTAACAAACGGCCGGACTAATAAAGTCAGATAACGGAATTCGAATCTGTATTGTGTCTGGTTACAGCATTGAGGCATTCAACACAAAATCTTAAGAACTATTTTTTTTTTTAAATTTTGGAACAATAACGATATTTTCAGTATCTTTAGTGTTGAATTTACTTATGTAAACTCCGTGGCAGCTTAATAGCAGCAACGCCTTCAATCCATGTAAACAGGATTGTTACGGCAAATAAGATAGTACTTTGGTGAATCACTTAATGTTCCGCAAGAAAGTTCTAAAATTCGTTGTGCGTCCCTGTTTTTAGATGGAAAACCTAATGTAATATTAATGCACAATGGTCGGGACTCTTAGACACTCATTCCGTTCTTGGCTTCTACAATTAGAACGCGTGCAATATATTACCAAAGAGGGGGAAAACAGGGGAACAACCAAACATGAATAAAGTATCCGATCTTTTATGCTGGCTGTCAATCCTGCAATAGATGAAGAAGATGCAGTTTTGGTGCATTTGCTTCATACGTGTTAGACTTCAGCAAGGCTTGCAAACTGCTGGTACAAGAGCATCCTTACCTCACCAGAGCTAACACGTCCCAGTGGTGATTGTGACCTAATGTTTCGAGATCGATTTCTCTTTTCATTCTCATTTTACTGTCTGAAGTATTATGGTTAAAATCAATCCCGCTGACATATAGTACCGAACTCTGTGCTTAATGACAACACCACACATGTTCTAAAATGTTGCTTACAAAGGCGAGGGGCTATATTTGTTTAGTGTGCAAAATACATTATGTAAAAGGAACACATCTTGCTCAGAAAGATATGCATTGGTATTAGTTCTTGAATTAGTGTGCTATTCGTTTCTTTAGGCAGAAATATAAATCATTTTTTAGAAACACACAATTCCCAATAGCCAAAATATAGTAGATACATTTTATTTACTTCCCCATAGCGGATAATGTACAGTGATGTTAGAGCTGAGACGGCGTCCACTCAATTCAGATTAGCAATAGTGTATTGCAATTCGTTTGTATTAAAACAAATTATAAAGTATTTATTCTCCTTTAATGAGGATGAGTCATGTTTATATTTACAAAGAGGTGCAATAATATAATCTTCAATGCACCTTCTCGACCATTTTGCACTTTACGTAAAATTGTGAGTCAAGACAAAAGCTATTGATGTCCGATGACTGGGCAGCGGGGTCAAGTGGGTTGTACATAGGATATTACGTGAAATCTTCATCATTAGAAAGTATATTGCTAACATAATGTGGTACATGTACATAATTTTCATTGCGTACTACCAGCTTAGTTATATTTAATATTTATAATTTTAGTCTGGCTACACATCAGCCACATGTAGCAGTCCTACAATATAAAGGTTGGACCGTGATATTTAGATATGGCTAAATATATGCAACGTGCTCAGTGTTGCATCATCGTAAACAATTTTTCAGACGCAAAACGTATATACATCTTACACACCTTACGTTCCCATTAGATTTTCAATACAACTGGTCAGTTTGTAATTGTTTTTAGCATGCGGCAAACAAAAATATATAAAGGATTTAAGTGATTAACAACATGCAACATATCAGATTTATCAGGGCTAGCTCTTCTACTACAATCGGGATTTATTTAAAATGGCATGTAAGGCAAGCTATTGCTGGTACAATCGGGATTTATTTATAATGGCATGTAAGGCAAGCTATTGCTACTGCAATCGGGATATATTTAAAATGGCCTGTAAGGCAAGCTATTGCTACTACAATCGGGATATATTTAAAATGGCATGTAAGGCAAGCTATTGCTACTACAATCGGGATATATTTAAAATGGCATGTAAGTCAAGCTATTGCTACTGCAATCGGGATATATTTAAAATGGCATGTAAGGCAAGCTATTGATACTACAATCGGGATATATTTAAAATGGCATGTAAGGCAAGCTATTGCTACTGCAATCGGGATATATTTAAAATGGCATGTAAGGCAAGCTATTGCTACTACAGTCGGGATATATTTAAAATGGCATGTAAGGCAAGCTATTGCTACTACGATCGGGATATATTTAAAATGGCATGTAAGGCAAGCTATTGCTACTGCAATCGGGATATATTTAAAATGGCATGTAAGGCAAGCTATTGCTACTGCAATCGGGATATATTTAAAATGGCCTGTGAGGCAAGCTATTGCTACTACAATCGGGATATATTTAGAATGGCATGTAAGGCAAGCTATTACTACTACAATCGGGATATATTTGAAATTATATGTAAGGCATGCTATTGCTACTACAATCGGGATATATTTAAAATTCCCTGTAAGACAAGCTATTGCTACTACAATCGGGATATATTTAAAATGGCATGTAAGGCAAGGTATTGGTATAACAATTGGGATACATTTGAAATGCCATGTAAGGCAAGCTATTGCTACTAAAATCATGATATATTTGAAATGGCCTGTAAGGCAAGCTTTTGCTACTACAATCGGGATATATTTGAAATGCCATATAAGGCAAGCTATTGCTACTACAATCGGGATATATTTGAAATGCCATGTAAGGCAAACTATTGCAGATAGAACAATTTCTATGTTAGTTTCTTGTAGGGTTCGAAGTAGACTAATTTTTTTTTTCAAGGTATCGAAAATATACTGACAACTGATTTTCAAACGAGAAATGCGTTTTATTGACCAAATATGGAATAATGACATTAGTACCGAAGACAGACTGCAGATAATGAAAGGCCATATCTCTCGCTTACTTGTTATTTCAGACTAAATTAGACGTTGATATGTTGAATAATAATAATAATAATAATAATAATAATAATAATAATAATAATAATAATCTTTGCTGACTTTGACATGGGCATTATATACCGTGCACTTTATCAACTTATTTTATAGTGGCCCGAGTAATATTTGCGAAGTGTATCTATATTGTGTTTAACTTTTGTCCGTGCATGTAGATTGTAGGTGCTATTTGTAAAAAGCACAATACAATAGCTAACTTTTGTCCAAGATTGTATGCATTAAGATGTTGATAATTTGTAAACGACATGTTTATTTAGATTTTCGTCAAGAACTTTGGTGTTTATCATTGGAATTATATTATCCCCCTGGGTTTTGTCTTGTTTGTAAGTTTTATAAAAATGTTTGATGAAATATGAATTTAAGGTTTAGACTTGTGTACGAAATTTAGAATGGTCTAAAAGAATTCTAGGCCTGTTAATGTGTCTTAGTTTCATATCTGATAAGCAAACTTATTCATCCTTCAATACCAGTCCTTGTGGAATAACGTTTAGGTGTGTTTGGACATAATTTAGATAAATATTTATTAAAATTGCAAAGTGCTCATGATTATTTTGGACTTAAACATTGCTTTTGTATTACTGTGAATTTATTAAAAGACATTCTCGAGCATTTCGTCGTGATAAAACAAGATAATTGGTGCCACATTCAGGACTGGAAAACATTAGGTTTATTTTGTACTGCTAGACTTGTGATTGACCATAAAGGATTATTTGAGATATAATTCTCAATGCAGCATATTCCATTTAAAATTTAATTTTCTAACTTAGGTAATGAGATCATTTGTTGGTTTTGCTTTTGCTTTTTTATGTTACCTAGTTCAAGACGATATAGTTCTAATGCAGTAAATAACACTGGCGATGTTGTGAGGAATGAGAAATGTTTTAATTCTGACAGAATTTTCAATTAGAGGGAGATTTGAATAATAAGCGATTTAGCAGCTTCGGTGCTGTTATTTTGTAAATGAGTCATTGCTGCTAGGTAACCCAAAGAATATTCCAACCCCAATTTTGTATTTTAATATTTGCAAAAGAGTTGCTTGATTTGAAGACTCGGACAGTCGTTTGAGTTCTTATACAACTACATGGTCCTCAGCAGCATACGAATCATTACCCTTTTTTTGTAAAGTTACTTGCGATAAATACACGTGAAATTATCAAACTAGGAAACTAAAAGAATCTGAGAAATTTTAAATATGTAAATGATATTAATATAAAAAGCATGTCTTAAATTCTACTAGGCATAATTGGGATCAGTACAACTACATTTGGGAAAATTACAACAGTCTTGCCAATGTGGTCTCCATATAAGCTTTCTTGCAGTAAACTGACTTTCGACAGGAACGATGGACGACTTATCATTTGCTACAGCTTCATTTATGCCTTCGATTATGTCACTGTATCCAGGGAAACTGCTTGGTAGAGGTAACCTTTCGCCTGGATCTGAAGTAATATCAAGGAGTAAAGGTTTCTCTAGGACTCTTGCTGAATGACATCCGCAAAAGAAATCACACCTATTCGTCCAGGGCAAGACATCCAGCATTTTATAGACCAGCTTAAACGTTTTAGACCCTGCAAAAATAAGAAGAAATATAATGTTGATAAACTCTCTATCTCTCATCGCCATTATTTTGTCAAATCTATTTCAGTAGTAATAGTCCCAGATTATAAGTGTCATAACTTACACTTGATTGATGTAACAAGTAGCACTACTGGATGTGTGTTCTGGAGTGACCAATCAGGATATATGAAACAAAATTACGTCTGAGTTGATTGTTGCTGGCGGAATATGCACATGGTATATACGGTTCTTGCGTTCATGTATCTAAATTATTCACATTGTAACAAGACGTATAACGACCCCATTATCCCAATAGTCAAGACACAGAGTAAGATAAGGTTGCTCTTACACGTTGTAAACACTTATACCAGCAGTTATGCACAATATATCCCTGATTTATGTGGCCAACAACGCACATGATGTATTTGATGAATGCAATTTTACGACATCCATTTCTGGAAAATGACGGCAGTCTATGTAGCACAACATTGTAAACTTTTTTTTATTAAGGCTTGCGACTTAAATCATAACCGGAAGAGCAGACACGTGTAAAATGGCGTAATCCTTACCAATTAGAGGTAGGCTTTTATATTTCATCAGTAACGTTCCTAAAGACATACTAGAACCGTTTATAAGCATCTAGCAATTTTCAGGTATGCTTATCCTCTCAAATCAACGCCGTCGACGTCCTGGTGTTCGCAAATATTCGAGGACAGTTGTAACTTGATCGGAAATAACAGACACAGCAGTTGCCTGAATATAAAGCACGGTCTCATAACTTCAAAGCTACAAGTTATTTGCTTACAAAGCCTCTGTCTGTCATCTTAAAAGACCCCTTATACCCATATATGTTTAGTATATTTGCATTAATTAAATATTACCAACATGCATGTCTGCAAATCAACAAGCTCTCACACAAGTTTAATGATTGTTTAGTAATTTTAAGAAAAGGCAAACAATGAATTAAGAAAATTTAATCTGAGTCTCCAGAGAAAAAAACACATTATAACCAAACAAGCTTCTAACAGTATGTGGAAGCATTGGATGAAAACCTGTATTTGTTGCCCTGAGGCCTATGAGATCCCCTGTCTCGGGGAAATACAATCCTGGAGACCTATAAAGCCCCTGTCATAGGGCCTTTAAAATCATCTGTCACGGAGGCCTATAAAATCCCTTGTTCTGGGGCTTATAAAACCCTTTGCTAAAAGAGTGAAATGTAAACGACTGATATTAAACTTATTTTTCAAAGCGAAAGCAATCGTTGCTCCCGGTATTGAACTGGTGATAAATCACTAAATTTTCTCGAAAAGATATTAAAAGCATTATAAATATTTTGTCGAGCTACAATGATTAATTCATGTTTGTTATTCATATTTCTTAATCGAATATCTAAATATTTATATCTTCAGAAAAATACTCACGCATAAGTAAAATATACTCGTTTGTTGTATTTCTTTGAAAATGCTGATAATCTTATACCTTCCCCGACAAATCGCACAGGCCCAACTTGATTCGATAACCCGTTCTAGCCCGGATTGTACGCACCGCCCGTTCCGTACTTGATTCATAGTAAGTAGATACCCCCGTGCGACCGTTTGTCACCCGTGCTAAACACTCCGGCCTATTTTAAACCAAGATGGCGACAGCAGAAGAAGACACGTGACATACACATTGATATCTCCGCCATTTTCGCTCTATTTTTCTTCCTTGATTGGATCACCCGGTCAATACGCCGAATCACGTGATATCATCATCACGGTCCTCCGGTCGGGCGATAGAATCAAGTTGGGCAACAGCTACTGGATAAATATCAAAATATTTATCTGCGGAGGACTCTGACGGAAATTCAGTAATAGAGCTATCCATGGACGCGGTTACAGGTCGTCCTTGTCGATTTTTAATTTTTGGGGGGATTCGAGTTAAAACGATTTTTACGTTGAGTAATTGCTCTCAAATTGTCTACGCGATTATCCAAGGGATTTCCATTAATGTGATCAACAACGAGACCAGTTTTGATCGGCCCATTAAAACATTCATAACAAATCGATAAACACAATATATTTTTCCATTGATATTAACCTCCATATTGCCCACATTACTAATCCAACCAAATTTTACCCTTCGTTCTTGATGTCTAATAATTCCACAACGAGAAACCTCGTAATTGTCATAAAGAGGATGAGAAATTAAATCAATTTGATTCATTATATCTCTTAAACAAAAAAACTATTTTATTGTTTTTCACGATAACTTCCTGTAATATAGTCTTGTTCATCAAATACAACATCATATTTCTTCGCATAATGCCTAACATGTTCTCGAAATCTTTTACCACCACAAACATAACATAATCTTGTTTTACCTCGTATAACATTACCACATTTAAGGCAAATTACAAGACCGCGAAAACCTCGTTTAAAATATTGATTATGGACCGCGCAGTATTCTCCCACAATGATTTAATTTGATCGAGTAAAAGATTTAGTCGGTACCAGTACAATATTCACTAGTAGATTCATCGCTGATGAATACGAGGATGTTAAACCAATTCGAAATGATGATGTACCATCATATAAAAATAAAAAATGGATTATAAAAACAATATCAGAAAAGCGAAATGAAATTATTTATCTTAATTATGATAAATTAAAATTGCTCGTACCGGTTTCAAAGCTTATCAAAAAGATATACAATGACATCAGTAAAATATTTCAAGAACGACGACGAGGAAAGGTTATAATCGCAGAATTCGAAAAAATGTTACTCGATTAACGAATAGGAGGAAATTCGGGAAATCAATGAGAATTGAATCGAGTTCTCAATCATTTGTACGTTTTTCTTTTGTAGTTTTTAAATCCTTGTTTTCTGAGGTAAGTTTTTCTTTATAAGTGTTCGATAACACCGCGTGATCATTCTGTGATTTCGCAATCGCGGTCTGGTATTTTTCGTTTCCTGTTTGTGATTTCTCTAATGCTTGTTTTCCGTCGATAGTTGTTACCTCCGCCTGATTTTTGTCAAATATGATCAAATTTATCGCACTTTTTTTCCCAACCTTTGCTTTTATCTTTTAGCTTGGCGATATCCTTTCGGAGCTTTCGCTCACTAGGTTTGTATTCCTGTTGAGCCTCGGGCAATTGTTCAGCGTTGCCTTGAGTAAAAGCGCTTATCGGTTCCGTATCCCATATTTTATATTACCGGGATAATCCGATATTATGCTAAGCGGTAACTTCAAGAGGTCTTTTAACACCGTGCAACGCAATGATTATTTTTTCGTTGTCGGCGGACAAATAATTTTGAGTTCTCAAATATATCACGGAAAAAAAATATATTGAAAAACTTATGGGATAAAATTAAAACGATAATTATAAAATTTTAAAAAATCATGGTAATAATCATGGATAACAATCATGGCAATCGTTAGCATGTACTGGGATTTTTAAATAAAAATTTCTAATACTTCGATGAAGATTTCTCAGATAAAATTTCGAGAAAGGCACGAGTGAGCATAATTTAAAATCTGATCTCGGGGGCATGAGATCATAGTAATATGAACTTGCCATATTTGATCTAGTTGTTGTTGTGTCAGTAGAAAACAATCATTGCCAAATTCATCGATGACTATATCAAAAGTTTCCCTATTTGGATTTGAAAATGAGTCTTTGATCGCATCGTCGAGTTTTGATATATCGACAAGAAATATCTTCAATCAGGTTAGAATTTTGATCAACGAGTTTGAAATTTATTTTTTATATCCAAGGATTATTACAGTTTAAAAATACTAGATTAACCGGTACTTACACTATTAAACTTTCAGGAGATACTTGAGTGGAAAAAGTATATAAAATATATCTCTGTTGCGTTTGATTCGATAATTCGTGTTCGCGATATAACTTCCGTGTATGATATCACATAAAAGATTTACCGCGATCACCGAGGTTATATCAACGTTGCCTTGTGATATATGCCTACTTGTTCCATCTGAGATATCTATCTGAGATAGATGCATCATTAGGAATAGGTATATCTGGATATCTCTTCCACAAGGTGTGTAATCTAGACAATAATGTAATGATGAGATCATTAACATATTTTGTTTAGGTCTGGTACATTATACCAAGGAAGTTTAAATGTTGGAATATCTTCTATGCTAACATTAAAGCTAGCTGCAAAATCTTTTCTGATAGTACCATGTATATCATTTAACACTGTTTGAATAATTTGCAGGTTTAACATTTCCATATCAGACGCAGATTGATTTAATATTTCTCTATATTTAATGATTGCAATCCTAGTCCAAGATCCTTCAATATGTTCGACAAAAAACTATCATTTAATTATTTTAGATAATTGTGATGTTCTTTATTAACAAAATTAAAATATTCAAAGACAATATCATGTTTTATTTGATACCATACTCCTTCTACCCCCAGAATCCTTATCGACTCAAAAAACACCTCTTTCAAAAGGTATGTTTCCATATGATGGAGAGATATCATCATACGACACTTTATTGGAGATTTAAAATCAGACAATTTAGGTTCAGGTGAAAGTGAATCTTCTTTCACTAGTCGTTTTCCCGTTTAAGTGGACACGTTTGTTTCACTGGTGATTCTTCCACTGGTGGTTTTCCAGGCAAACCTAATTTAGATCTGATTGGCAAGTTATATATATCCATGGCGTACGCAGGAGAATTTATCTTCATCGCTTTTGACAGCGACGGTTAGTGAACTGTTATAGCGATTTTTGATTCGACTCCTGTGAGAGATTTTATTTTACGCTGAATTTTACGCTGAATTTCATTATCGATATCTTTGATTTCATAACTTCCCTTGTGGAAATATATAGTCTGCTAATCGGGAGTACAATCAGGTTTATCTTTATTCGCAAACACGAATGTATTATTAGGAGGTTTATCAGAAAATGATGCCAATCGGATATTTAGTCAACTATTATGCACCCGTATTTGAGAAAGCGCGATCTCTTTTGACAGGAATTGGATTTGGAAAATCTACACTAAATTCGGGACTCTGATGTTTTTGATATCATCGTTGTTCTTGCTGGGTTTGCATTCTCGACTATCTGCTGAAGTAATTTTTGAGACGTTGTCAATAACATTGTTATCAATATTATTTTCTTATTCTAATTTTGACATTGAGGCATCATAAATATTAACCATCGAGGAGTATTCATCAACGGATATAATCGTATCTTAGAGGCTCGACAATATCATCGCCGATATTTGAGAGTATGCGGTTGAAACTGAGTGTAATTTAATCGTATACTCATGTAATTTACTTTGACTACACGATGATATTATTTTGTGATCATCCCGAGAACTCATGTGATCGTCGCCGCAGTTGAAATATAAATAGTACCAACTACAGGAGCGATCATCATTATCGACGATAATAACACAGTGGTTTCAGTAATAATAGATGAAACACAGCAAAAAAGTTTTCTCCATGGTTTAGCAGTGTTAGGGACCAGCCTCGCTTTGCTAAAAGACATCGCCGTAAATCAGAGTGGCTTTGGCTTTCCACTAGACTCACTATTCATAAACAAATCTACGAAGCCGCTAAGAAGAACTTCACAAACGTAGTCCATTTAGCCAATTCATCCCACTGCAGTAATAAGATCACGGATAGTTCCAGCTTTAAAGAGCTCTTCGAGATAACTAACATACTAATGTGATGGAACTAATGTACACCACTTCCAACAACCTTCTCTCCACTAGACCTACCAGACCAATTTGCAAATTTCTTCGATGACAAAGTACAAACCATTAGAGATTCGCTTGAAAGCACAATTTCAACTGATTCGTCACCATAAAGTTATGATGCAGAATTTCAGCGACAACCGTTAGGAGCATTTGCACCTGTTTCTATTCAGAAACTACTCTACTGAAAGTATTTAGCGACATTCTCTCTGCTTTGGATAGTGGAAAGATTACAGTCCTCACTCTCCTGGATTTATCTGCAGCATTTGACACAATAAACCATGACATATTACTTCACCATCTCCAGCATGTATTCAGAATATAGCCTTACAGTGGTTCAAGTCCTACTTAGTCAACAGGACCAAAACTACATCTGTAAATGGAATACACTCCAGCCCAGTTGACGTTTGATGCGTTGTTCCACATGGATCTGTTCTTGGACATGTTCTCTTTATTCTGTATACTTAGCCGCTCTCAAGTGTCATAGATCATCACCCAGTTTCGCACCAATTGTATGCTGATGACACCCAAATATACAAGTCTAGCCACCCAACTGAAGTTGATGCTACCATTCATGGAGTAGAGAAGTGCATTTCGGATGTGAAATCATGGATAACATGTAAGAAGCTGCAGATGAATGATGATAAAACTGAGGCTATTCTAATCACAACACAAAGACTTTCTCATTCACGTCCTTTAACTCAGACAATAAATATCAGCAACACCAACATTAAATTCTCAGTCAGTACGGAACCTAGGCGTTAGTCTAGACAGTACTCTCACATTGCACCAACATGTCATGAACATATGCAAGGCTGCATATCTTGAATTGAGAGGCCTCAGTTCCATTCGTAAATATCTTTCAGTTGATGCCACTAAAAGACATGTGTGTTCATTAGTACTTTCAAGACTGGACTATTGTAACTCAATTTTGACTGGTTTGTCAGAATATTTACTCCAGAACCTTCAAAAAGTTCAAAACACAGCTGCACGGATCATCTTTAGAGTACCTCGATCAGAGCACACCTCACCACTGCTCTGTACCCTACATTGGCTATCAATTCCATACAGAATCAAACACAAAATTTGTTCTCTATGCTATGTGTCAATGACAGACTCCAGTCCAACATACCTATCCAGCCTCACCCATGTGTATACACCAGCTAGATCCTTACGCTCTTCTTCTAATAATCATATACTCATAAAGTCATATGGACAACGTTCGTTTGCACACAAGGGCCCGGCGTAGTGGAACGAATTGCCCATTGAAATTAGACACAAAGACACAGTGGTCCCTTTTAAGAGTGCTCTTAAGACTCACCTGTTTCGACTGCAGGGACAAACTTAGCGACTTAATCATGTTTTGTATTTAATATGTTTTCAGCATGTTTTTATGTTTTCCAGTTTCATTGTTTTTGCCATTTGTTGTTCTGTAGTGTAGTCATATCATTATTGATGGTGTAAAGCGCTTAGAGCTTCAAAAGATTAGGTGCTATACAAAGTCCTCATTATTACTATTATTATTATTATTATTATTATTATTATTATTATTATTATATCAACGAGGGTAATACGCCTTCGATAATTTTTACCTTCGTTTGATGCTCATCGGTAAGATTTTTTAGAGTAGTTTGTAACTCGCAGACTTGAGTCTATCGTTATTTTTGGGTGGTCATTATCTATGTATACTGCTTACTTGAATCAATTACAAATTATATCTACTATGTAAACGACGCTAGAACTAATTTATCATCGGTGGAAGTTATCCTGAATTGTTCGGTGGATCCCTTTTCTATTACCGCGCTTATAACATTATTAACCCACGGCGGATGAACATCTATGATATATTAAATTTCATCGGCGAAACAAGGGTTAATCTATAAATACATTTGACTTCCGAGGTAACGTCAATAATATTATTTGTAGCTGTCCAAGCGAAGGATCCATTAAGTATCGAATACACGTTATTGGTATTTTCCATGAGGAATTTAAAACTTATAGAGTCCCGCTGCCATATCAAGAAAAATCAGCGACGATATCCTTGTGAGTTGTTTTAATCGTGTCGATGGATGTTTTAAAATAACTAGTTTTATAGGGACCATGCTGGTTTTCAAAGGAAATTATCAAGGGCATCATCAACCTTACAGAATTATTACGGAAACGTGTAAATTGTTTACATGTTCATCGTATTCAGATCGCAACGCTGTTAGTTTGTCATCGGTGGCTTTAATATCAGCGAGTTTCATAGGGATCGCTGGCGGGATTCCAAACAAATTATAAACAGTTTTATCAATCGTTTCAAATTTTTTCGACACCTATAAATTTTATTTATATAAACATCATATTCGGATCGTAGCGTTTTTAGCTTATTATCGGTGTTAAATGCTGTTGATTCCATCGATGTTATTTAATACACCACAGTTGAAAAAAATGCCAGGTTTAATTCTACCTGTTGAATCAAACAACACGATAGCATTTTATGTTACCCCATTGATTTTAACTAAAATATCCTTCAAGGAAACATTATTCGTTTTTAATTTACCCTGTCGATCTTGAAATAGAACGATTTCATAAAGCGATACACGAACCAGGTTTAATGTTTCAGATAATGCGTCGTTCAGAAGATTTTTACAACTTCGATTGAAG